>BLBF01000003.1:52494411-52505322 GCA_015471245.1 Laticauda colubrina | reverse complement strand
TCACTTTCAGTAAAAGATATCTTTTCTCTAAACTAAAGAGTCTAAGTATTCTTTCCTGGATTTTGAATGGAGCTCCGCCTGACATCAACTCTGGTCATAAGTTGAGGACTAACTGTATTTGGTATCAGTATGCTCTATATTTTGCAGACTGCATGAACAAAGATATTTAATAATTTACAAAAAAACCCAAGAGATTCTAATTAAAATCTCATTTTAAAAAGTAAAAAAAAAAGATAATGAAATTGTTTCCCATATATATGCAAATTTTGTTTATATGTTTTTGAAACAAACCTATATACCCATAGTAAGTTTTCTCAGGTTTCTACTATAATGAAGATTTTGAAACAAGGCTATGGGTTTGTACTGATCGATACATATAGTATACACTCACACAACACACACACATACAGACACACACACAGAGCTTTTGTGAACTGCCAAAAAAAAGAAAGAAGGATCTGTGGAGTCCTTGGTGCTCTCTGAACTTGGTTGTTTTGTCTCCTGGATAGTTTTTTGACTGGGATATATAAAATGGAAGATTCTGTTTTGAAGAAAGCACTTTAGCAAAGGATGCGAGAGAGAGCAGAAAGCAGAAACTTATAAAAAAGTTGTGTCAGTGAAATTATCTATAAAGTAGCACTATATTTGATTCCACCATGCCCATAAACCATTTCATATACTGCCTTTTATTCTTTAAACCAGTGGTTCCCAAACTTTTTCAGTCTACTACCCCTTCTGTCCGACAAACTCATCCTCGGTGCCCCCCACCCAGGGGTGGGATTTAAATTTCTGTGGGTGTGGCCTAATTTGAGGGCATGGCTTGCTGGTCGTGAGTGGGTGGGAGTGGCTTGCTGGTCATGTGGCTTGCTGGGTGGGTGTGGCTTGCTGGTCATATGACCGGATAGGTGTGGTTTGGTGGTCATGTGACTGGGTGGGTGTGGCCAGGTGACTGGCAAACAAAATACAAGTGGTCCTCACTTAATGGCCGGTTGTTTAGCAAGTGTTCTAATTTATGACTGGCCTCCCCAGAGCTACTTGACCTATTTTTGGAGTTTTGACAGCCATGCACAAAGAGAAGTGGGCTTGGCTGAGCAAGATTCTGGATGCTGGGCATGTGGTCAAAGCCCCCCTTCCTCTGGCTCCCCCTAGGTCAGGGGTCTGCAACCTTAAACACTCAAAGAGCCATTTGGACCTGTTTCCCATAAAAAACAAAACACTGGGAGCCCCAAGACATGGGTAGGCGTGGCAACTCAATGTCACTCTCACTGAGTCATATGACCCCCCCCCTGGTTTTCTGTGTTTTCTATGGGGAACAGGTTGCTCTCTCTCTCTCTCTCTTCTCCCTCCTATATCTATCTCTCTCCCTCTCTCTCCCTCTCCCTCCTTTCCTCCTGCTCATCTCTCTTTCTCCCTCTCCTTCTCTCTCTGTCCTCTAACTCTTTCTCTATGTCTCTTCCACCCTCCTTCTCCTCCACTCCCCACCCCCCTTCCCAACTCCCACACCCAGGGAATAACTGTAAGGAAATTTGGCCACGTTCTTTCTGTCTCTGGAAAGATACAAAAATAAACTTTGCATTCCAAAAGGAGTGACAGTCAGGCTGTTACCTCACAGTGCTATGAGGTTGCTGCCTTAGATCGCTGCTGGATCCTTGCAAAACTGGGCAAAGACAGAGAGAGGGGAGCAGACAGAGCTGAATTGAGCAGAATCTGTCCCTCCCTTTGTATCTCTCTCTCTCTCTCTCTCTCTCTGTGTCTCTTCTCACTCTCTTGGAAAAGCCCTGCGTGCTCTCCTTGGGGCTCTTTGCTGTCCCCTTTTCTTTCTTCCTTTTCGAAATTTGGGCTGGCTAAAGTATGAGAGGAGGAGGACGGGTAGGAGGGAAGCCTCCATCGTGGCTTCCACTCGTTCCACAACTAGCCCAGATTTCCAAAAGGAAGGAAGCAAAAAGGATAGTGAAGAGCTCCAAGTAGAGAGCATAGGACTTTCCGAGAATGTGAGAAGCTTCTTTTCTTTCTTCTTGGCGAGTTTTTGGAAATCCAGGCTGGCTGAGGAATGAGTGCAAATGATGGCGGAGGCTTCCTTCCTCCCTCTCCCCTCCTTCTTCTCTCGTGCACACCCTCCAGGCTCCACCACAGCCAGCTCCATGGCTGTTTGCTGCTCTTGCAGCACCTGTGCAGCACACTCAAATTTAGTGCACTTTACTCCATCCCCTCCTCCTCTTCCTGGAGCCCATTACAATGCAGTGAATTGGAGCTGAGCGGTGCAACAGTCAATGGGGTGACCCTGCAGGGCTTCGAATGCCCCCCTTTGCCTCTTAGCGCCCCCCTGCCATCCCCCTTGCCTCTTAGCACCCCCCCTAAGGCATCCCACTGCCCCCCAGGGAGCGGTACTACCCAGTTTGGGAACCACTGCTTTAAACTTCTCACTTTTCTCTTCTTGAGGATTTCATCTATTCCATGCAGTCACAACTCTCCAGTTTTTCTTCCTCAGCCTTTTCAGTCTTAACTTATTTGCTCTGCAGTTTAATCCTCATGTATCTATTCTATATCAGATGTCCTGCCCACTCCCACCCCGGTCCAAGGGATGCCACAAAACGGGCCATGCTAACACGTAAAGCCCCATCTGCGGGATGCAGGCAGCATATAAAACCATGCCCGCTCTTGTCCATGGAAAAAAACTCTCTTTACAGAACTGGTTCCTGGTGCCCAAAAGATTTTTTTTGGGGGGTCTATATGACCAAATCACTTCAGATCTCTCTTTCATAGTGATTAACCTCCTTTCCTACTCTGTGTAAATGCACCCAGCAATTGTTTGTCCTTGATCTCTATCTCATGTTGTTTCACCATACACGTTGCACTATTACATTTCTGATGCATTAATTCCACTGACTTTTTTGTTTCTCTTGATTTACCCAGCCCTTGTTTTCATATAATAAATTGTGCAGAAACATGTTTTTATACTTATCCATTTTTGTTTCTGACAAACTTTCATTGCTTGTAATAGACCACATACTATCAATATTTCCATGTCATAAAGTTTCTCCATCTGTTTCAGCATTTAAGAGAATCTTTTATCAAGGAAATATGTACTTGCATTACTTTTTCACAGTTCATGCATTACTTGCAATCATGCACATCATTTATAACACAATTACGTTGGTTATTGATATATTAATTTACAAAATTCATGTATTCAACCTAAATTTACCCATCAAATACATTAAATAGCTAAGGAACACCACAGATTCTTGTTTCATTCCTTTCTCAGTGCTGAGCATTTAATTGCATGCTTTATTTCTACCGTGCACCATTCTTAATGCATTCAGCAACATTTAAGTCCACATTTATGCAAAACATTTCACCCTTCAAGTCTATTTACTCTATTATAGCTTAATATAAATCAATAAATGCACAATAAACGTCCTTTCTCAGATTCATATATTTCTATTTCCTGTGAGAGGACAAAGCTCTTATCTCCATTCTTCTGCTTAGCATAAAGACACACTGCCCTGGAACAAACTTACATTACACAGTTTGCCCCCAGTGCCAAATACATGCAGTACCAGAAATGTTTAAGGTAGTGCAATGGAATTTATATTTGCCAGTAGGCTAAGTTCAACCTGCAAAATGAGAAAAGTACCATTGGAGAATGGAAAGAAATCCCATTTCTTTCTGAAAGGAAAGAATGACAATATTTCATTTATGATACTGCTTCATGAACAGCAATTTGGAAAAAAAATCTGTTTGAGGGATATCAGTCTGCAACACTTCTACCGTAGCAAAAGCTAATGTTAGTTAAGAAACAAGTCTAAGAAATAAGATTGTTATAAAGATAATAGAAATAAGAGATAATTAATAAAGGAATGTTACATTGATTATTGTTATATTGGTAAGAAAGTATTAATTAGAATTGTTAGCACAAGATAAATTTACCCAGTTGACACACTGTTTAAATGAACGATGGATTTATTGTAAATATAAAATAAAAAACTTTGGAGGGAAAAAGAAATGTCTCCAGAATGCTAAAAAGTAATAGTTAGGAAACATATAAAAGCTTATTATTTCTTGGGTATTCCTTTACTTGGTGCATAATGTTTCCTGTAATAGGTATCAGGACTCTCCAGTCATTAGATCAATTATGACCTTTTAGTTGAGTTTATTTATTGATCAGGGACAACTAGCCAGTAATTCAGAAATTCTCCATTTCTACTCAGGATTTAATTTGTTTCTCATTGCTGCCTTTTGAACTGAGAAAAGCCAGTTAATAGGAATAAAAGAGATGATTTAGAAGGATTCAGCATACTTATTCTATAGGAAAGGAAGAAGAAAAAATCTAATTATTGTTACCTTTGAAGCTCTAAGTTATAAAAGGGAAGGGTTCCATTTTTATTTTTCCACACTCAATTTTCATTTTCCCTCCCCTAAAATCTATAGACATTGAAAAAATAGCTTTAAAGAGTCAACTGAATATGACTGAGTTATATTTGTTTTGAAGATGCAAGCTGAACTTACAGTCATTTCAAATAAAATTCAAAGATGAGCTTTTTGTTCTTTTTTGTTCTCCTTAAACAGGGAACAAGAAACACTAGCTGAGAATCAACTGAGATTCACTAAACAGCCTACAAGATTTTACACTTAAACAGGAAAAACCAAAGGTTCAGATTAGATGAAACTTGACTCAAAAACAGGAACTGTGAGAGGGACCTTGGAGATTTAGCGAACAATCACTTAAATATGAGCCATCAGTATGCAGCAGCAGCCCAAAATACTAATATAATCCTTGGCTGTATAAACAGAACACATGACAACGACGACAAAAACATTAGCTATCACTGGTATAGGATCATCTGCTAGAACAGGAATTGGACTAGAAAACCTCCAAGGCCCTTTCCGGCTCTGTTCTGATTGATGGATTGATTAAATCCCAACCTACCTAACCATGAGTAGTTTGCTAAAGGGCCATTTTCTCATTTATCATTCTTTCCTGCATTGTGTTTACCAGCTAAGTCTGTGGTCTATGTTTCAACAAACTGTTCAGGATTAACTCCAGTCTTTAAGGCAGTATTTTAATATACACATTCATTTTTTCATTCCATTTTAGGAATGTACAGATCAATCTGCACAATTTTGTCTCAGTGATAGAGAATACTTGTAGCTCAGGGTTGAAATGAGGGTTCCTTGGCATTCTCAAGCTTGCTTTTTTCTTGTAGATGTTTTATTTCCCCAACCTGGTAACATCAGAGCTAGTGAGGAATATTCTAATGGCTTGCCCTGTCAATGTCAGTGGGAGTGGTCTTGGAGGTTTTTTTTGGTTGGGCTGTTTATTGTTAGCTTGTTTGGCAGTTCTCTGATTGGGGTCTGCTTCTTGATTATTGGTCTAAAATTGGTGTTAATCCCTGCTCATTCAGGTATTGATGGCTAGTGAAGATGTGACTGGTCTTTTTGCTTTATTGATTATCTCCTTTGAACAGTATATAGATGTTGTTTGTATGCCTGTTTATGGCTCATTTGTCAGAATGCCAGGCTTCCAGGAATTCTGGAGGTGCTTAAATCTGGCCCACGAGACCAGCCTGGAAATATCAAGGGACTGGCCCACAGTGCCTCTGGTGACAAAAATGGGCCACATGCAAAGCACCCACACCTCGTTTTCACCTTCCATGGTCTCCTGCAGCACTCTGCTGGCCAAAAACAGGGCAAAAATGGGCATCACAGCCTGTTTTCAGCCATCAAAGTGCTTCAGGAGGCCATGGAGGGCAAAAATGAGTCACAAAAATGGACATCCATCCCGCCACACTGCTCCCCCCGCCAATGCCACCATACCGCCACCCCACACCCTGCTGCTGCTGGCCCACAGAGAACTACAATGCTGATCCAACCCTTGAAGAAATCCATTTTGACACCCCTGATCTAGATTATCACTCTTTTTTCTCAAACTATATCCTTATACTCTTCACTTGTGCACAGAACAACTATTGGTAGTTCAATTTCCAGAAGGAAAGAAGCAGAAACATCTATTTCAGTTTTCACAAATAATTACTATATAAATATATTTTCAATGCACCATTTTAAGAAGCATATATTTCTTATTAAGGAATGGGAAAGGGAATTCCCTTACCTAAGACATTCTTCTGAAAAGATAAAGTTTTGCTAAGAGAAACTCAACTCCTCTTGACTTTATAAATATATCTCTATTTTCTTGGTCATAACGAAGAGATGGATTGCTATTGCTTTCTTCCAGCATGTTTTTTAAAGTTTTCCAGTCTTGCCATCAGTTCTGGGATTTTCTCAAAGTTTTCCCCCATCATATTTTGACTATGTATGTAGGCTAAATCCTACCACTGGCTATTACATAGCATTCCACCAACACAGACCTAATTAACAGCTAAGATTTTCCATGCTTATTTTCTTAGAGAACAATGATTCCAAAGCTTATTGGTACCTGATGCGGTGATTAGCAATATATACCGTGTATTAAAAGCGTTGTTCTATGCCTCCTCTGGCCTGTTTTACAAATTATAAAACTAATGAAAAGCTGGACTTCCTAGTTAAAGAGTAATGTTTCTGAATATAGATTTTTGAAAATGAATACTCAGTAGCCATTGATTCTCTATCCTCAAACCAGAATCTTCTGGTGAAAAAAATAATTACTGGTATTTTTATCTACCACACCCCAAATAAAATCAATACTGGTTTACATTGGAGGAGCTGTCCATGGTCCTTATACATTTCTTTTAAAAAACCTTTAAAATAACCCTTGAAAGTTCAATTAGTATGAATGGTTTTCTCTTTCAGAAAATTGATAGAAACTATATCATATCTCATTGCCTTTATAAAGTTTATATCAAGCATTTCATTGGCAACCTATTTTTATCCATCATTAAACATACACTAAGCCTGTTGTATTTTATAAATATGTCTGTAAATGACCTTTTCAAAAACAATATTCTCATCTGAGGTTTGAAAATTAAAAATCATCACCACAGATCTAGTTCATTTTTTTAAGTAATAGCACTTATGTAATGAAAATGAACAGAGCTATGTGTTCCAGAAGTATTGCCTGCTTGAAGGAACTACTGCAGAACTACAAATAAGTTTTTGAAAAAAATTATAAAAAAAGAATGTCTAGAATAAATCAAGAAGCCTATGAATGTTCACACTGAGTAACAACGATCTCAAGCCTTATGTACCGGTATTACTATTCATGGAAAATGGAGAAATGGCTAAGACCCAAAGAAACTGAGATTAAAAAAAAGAGACCATGTTGATGACTAAGTATTCTCATTAATCATATAATTCTTGAGAGGGAAAAGGAATATCAACAGAAGAGATGGATGGATGGAACATTGAACAGAAACAATTTATACAGTAACATTTTACTGCAAATCCCATTAATTTTCAACTTAATACTAAATTTAAGAATGTTGCAAAATTAAAAATAGAATTCTTTACATGGCCTGTTAAATTTTATTAATGACACCATAGGCATCTGTAAGAAACTGAGACTGTATGAACATGACAAAACATGCAGTGATGTCATGATGCAAAATTCTTCTGTATGTAGTGACCTAAAGCCTAAGTAATGATATATGTTCTATATATGATCAGCTACAATTTCGCTGCCTATAAGTCACTTTGTTTGCATAACAAAAAAGCAGAGACAAAAAACAACAAATATTCTTCAAAATACTTTACATACCTTCTTATAAGCCTTATAAAATTACAAACACATAAAATAAAACTAGGTAGTCCTCGACTTATGGCAATTGAGCCAAAAAATTATGTTGCTAAGCCAGACATTTGTTAAGTGAGTTTTGTCCCATTGTATGACCTTTCTTGCCACAGCTGTTAAGTGAATCACAACAATTGTTACCTTAGATACATATTTGTTAAAGTGAATCTGGCTTCCCCACTGACTTTGTCAGATGGTCACAAAAGGTGATCACATGACCACAGGACACTGCAATTTTGATCACGTGACCATGGGGAATCCTACAACAGTTGTAAGTGTGAAAAATGGTTATAAGTTACTTTTTTCAGTGATGTTGTAACTTTGAATGATCACTAAATGGACTGTTGTAAGTTGAGGACTACCTGTAAATGATTTTCCACTTTATACTGACTATTCATAATTCTAATCCAAACAGAAAGCTAAAAGTTGCTGCTCTGGGACTAGTATAAACCATAAAAATACTTTTTATTTAACATGAATTATTCTTCTAAGCTGAAAACTTTTAAAACAAAAAAAATCTGAAAATGTTTCTAACAAAGATGACCCGAATAAGTCCAAAAGATAAGAAAATAATATGCCAGAATGTTAGAATATAGTCATATTCCACATTCAGCATATTTTAAACAGCCTATGTACCAAGTAACACATTTCCAAAAGTCATGCGTGATAATCCTTAAACTGAAAATGAAACAGTATTGTCAATCAAAGCTCCATGTCTTTCTTATAAACTATGTCAAAGATATACACAATTATTCATACCGGAATGTAAACACATTGATTAAATACAGAAGTTCTACCAGCCATTATTTCCAAACAAATCAGTGGAAAAGAGCAACAGCAGTTTGTTTTTGGCAAATATTTAAATCCAGTGAACCAGTCTGGTCTTTCAAAAATAATAATAATATTCGATTAACAATTCCTTTCCACAGTTCTCCCATCCCCAGACAATGGGCACAAGGATAGGTAAAAAGGAGAATGTGACAATCCTCAACCAGGCCAAATCCAAAAATGCCAAGGAATTTCTAGAAGCCTGGCACTGGTAACAAATCAGGCATGGATAGATACACAGACATTAACAACATCTATAGACTATGCAAAAGAGATAATCAACCAGACCAAAAGAGACAGAGAGACTCCAGCACCTCTTTGCCAATAATCAGCACTCAGATCAGCATAATTAACTCCAAGGTCAACTTCAGACCAACAATCAAGTAAACAATAACCCAATCAAGAAACTGCCAAAGAGTCATGAGTAAAGAGCCCAAACAAGGAATCCCTAAGACCGCCTCCACCCACACAGACAGGTAAGTTGCCAGAATATAAAGCAAACAGCACTCCTTACTAGCACTGATGATGTTACCTGGTTAGGGTAATGAAATGTCTGCAAAAAAAACAAGCAAGCTCAGGGACCACCAAGCCCCCCCCCCTCCCGAAAACACCTATATCTACATCTACAGTTGTAGATCTGGAGCCCACTGGTACAAGTATGTGCATAAGTATGTGCATAACCACGTGCATAAGTGCACCAACGTGCGTGCCCATCCCTGTCCTATTGTTTCTGTCATATATTTTTAAAATTTTTCTTATATGTATCCATTTATTCATAACTATGTTTTTACTTATACCTATTATCTTGTAAGCAATTGACAAATAAAAAATAATAAAATAAAAATAAAGTCAGGTGTCCCAGGAGAGAGAGAGAGAGTGAGCGAGAGAGAGTGAGAGACCCCTTAGAAAACACACTTAGTTCTTCACGTACAGTATTATTGCGAGCCGCAAGGCTACTGGCGTGGAAAGCATGACCGAGCCTTTTCCGGAACAGAGACGAGGAAGGGGACGCCCAGAGCCAAACAAAGCCCCGCAGGCCCCCGGCTCGGCACAGGGGGAGAAAAAACCACCGGGAAAGCCGGCCTATCCTCTTCGGGGCGGGCGCTCCAGGACGAGAAAGGAAACCCGGGACGCCAAGAAGAGGACGGCGGGCTGGGCCGGGTTACGACCTCACCAAGGGAGCAGGGCAGAGGTGGGCACCGGGGAGCGGGGAGAGGCTGCAAGCATAAGCAGAAAGCGGGGGAGAGGCCCCAGGGAGGCGAAGGTTTGGAGCCCCAACTGAAGCGGAGCAAGGAGGCGGCGGCCCGCGAGAGGCCACAACAGCGGCTCCGGCAACATTGTGTGTGTGTGTGTGAGAGAGAGAGAGAGAGAGAGAGACCCACACCCCACAAAGGGCCGGACGGAGCACTCACGCAGGAGGAGGCTGAAGGCCACAACCCCGAGGAGCCCCTGGAGGAAGATGCCGAAGCTGTCCATCAGCGCGCCGTTCTTGCAGCCGCGGTTGTCCGGCCCGGACCTCACCGTGGAGGCGGAAGAAGAAGCGCCGCCGTTGCGCCGAGGGTCCAGCTTGGGCGTGACAGCTGCGGAGCAGTTGGGGGCCAGGGATCCCCCCATGGCCCCACTCGGCGCGGCGCGCGACAGGTGCGCGCGCGGCGTCTGGGAAGCGAGACGTAAAAACCAGGCGCGTTCATATGCTCCGCGGCACTTCCTGAGCAGGCGGGCCAGGTGGGGGGGATAGGGGAGGAGGAGGAGGAGTTCCCCTCGCGTCACGGCACCGCCGCCACGTGACGTGCCCCGATCAGGATTGGTCGGTTGGGCGGTTTTGGGGGCGTGGCTAAAGGGGAGAAGCCTGTCCGCCGGCGCGTCTTTTCGCCTGGCTTCGCTGAGGAAGGGCGATGGGAGCCGCGGAGGTGAAAGCGCCTGCAGGGCTGCGCGCTTCGTTGAACGCGGAGAATGTGCTCGGGTGCCGAAGAGCCGGGCGCCGGCGGTGGTCCTGCTTCTGTGCTTGTGTGGGCTGGAGAAGAAGCCTTCGGTTCTTCGCGGGTTCTCCTCCGAGCAAACCTTCGTTTGGCTTAGGGCGTCTGTGACCGGCGAACGGCTGAGCCCCGCAGCTCCTTGGGGTTTTCTTTTGAGGACACGGGTTCAAAAACCGGTGGAGAGAAGGTGGAGCGCGAGGGTAGAAAACGGAATTTAACTCCCGCTATGGGTGTTTTAAGACCATGAATGCAATTCTGCCTGCGGATAAGAATTGGACGCTCGATTTTTATTAGCTGTTCAGCTTCCTTCGGGTATTATCCCACGTCATTGTACTTCTGTTAAAGTTGTAGCAACGTTTCAGCAGAATCTCATCTGCCATC
>BLBF01000003.1:52449240-52484411 GCA_015471245.1 Laticauda colubrina | reverse complement strand
AAAGAAACTCTTGAAATCATCAAAAATAAATACCAACCAGCCAAAGACCTCATGGAACTAACAGAACACTGCCTAACCAACACATATTTCATATACAAAGGACAAAGATACAAGCAAATTGAAGGAGCCCCTATGGGATCACCACTGTCACCCGTCATTGCAAACCTGTTCATGGAAGAATTCGAATCCAGAGCCCTGGCTAATGCCACCCACAAACCCAAACTATGGCTAAGATACATCGATGACACATTTGTGATTTGGCCCCATGGAAAAGAAAACCTAAACAATTTCCTAACACACCTAAACAACAAACCCCCCAAAATCAAGTTCACCATGGAAACGGAAATAAACAAACAACTACCATTCCTAGATGTATTAATCTACAAAAGAACAGATGGCACACTGGGACACACCATATACCAGAAGAAAACACACACCAACCGCTACCTCAATGCCCAATCCCACCACCACCCAGCACAGATAAATTCCGTAGCGAAAACACTAATTACCAGAACCAAATGCCTGGCAGACAAGACACATAGAAAGACTGAACTATGCACCCTGACTGGAGTATTGACAGCCAATGGCTTCCACAAAAACAAAATCACCAACTTGATCCACAAAAACACACCAAGACATAACAGAGACCTAGAAGATCAACAGGTCCATGGAACAGCTGTCCTGCCCTACATAAGAGGTACCACAGATAAAATCAGTAAGATACTACACAGGCATCACATCAAGACTGCCTTCAAAACAGACAAAAAAATAGCAGCCATCCTGAGGAACCCCAAAGACAAAATTGACCTGGAAAACCAAGGCATATACGAAATTACCTGTGCATCATGCCCGGCCACATACATTGGACAGACCAATAGAAGAATAAGTAACCGCCTAGATGAACACAAAAATGCAGTAAAAAAGCTGGAACACACCTCCTCACTAGTCCAACACATGAAAGCCACAGGTCATAGCATCAACTTCAATGGCACCAAAACCCTAGCCTCTATAGAAAACCTCAGCCACAGAATTATCAGAGAAGCCATAGAGATTGAAAAAAGACCTGAAAGCATGAACAGAAGAGATGATTCCAGCAGACTGTCAATCATTTGGAAGCCTGCACTCTCAAATAGAAAGATCTCCACACCACAAACCAGGCAAACACCTGAGCACAAACAGACTCCCTCTGATGCCTCCAACTCGAACACCCCCCCACCAGGCACCCAGGTGAAACCTAGCTTCCTAATAGATAATAGCCGTCCTTTCACGTGAAGCCAAGCTGCACTGAAAGCCTCCAACACAAGAACAGAGTGCTGCCAGCCAATCAAAGCCACAAAACAGACAGAAGAAACCAGAAACACCAATCAATCAAACTCTCAAGTCCAATGAACACAGGTCCAGGCTCCCAGCCAATCAGAATGGACCAGCCTCAAATTTAAAACCAGGAGCTGTAAGACCCATATCCATACAGAAGCCTGATGATGGCAGATGAGATTCCGCTGAAACGTTGCTACAACTTTAACAGAAGTACAATGACGTGGGATAATACCCGAAGGAAGCTAAACAGCATATGTGTGTGTGTGTGTGTGTCTGTCTGTCTGTGTGTATGTATATGTATGTATGTGTATGTATATATATATATGTATATATATATATATATATCAACGATTTCAGGTATATTTTACGAAGGGCCCTGTCCATAGTGACACCTATATATTTTGTATATATACACGTGTCTTTTCTGGAGACCCAATATATCCTGCATATTTTGCAGTCAAATCGAAGGTAATATATTTGCTTTCGAAAGTTCTTGGGCACCAAGACGAACTGCAAATGCAACAACTCATATCAGGGAAGGGTTTATGTATTAAGGAGCTAATGTTCTCCCCCACTTCCATTCAACAGTGTCCAGTTTTTGAATACTACCTGGACATGTCCTTGCAGGGGTTTTTTTGGCACGGTTTTTCAGAAGTGGTTTTCCATTGTCTCCTTTCTAGGGCTGAGAGAAAGTGATTGGCCCAAAGTCACCTAGCTGGCTTTGTGCCGAGGTGGGATTAAAACTCACTGCCATCTTGTTTCTATCTGGTGTCTTAACCACTATACCAAAGTGGCTCTCAAGCAAATGTCAGCATATTACAAAGTATATATTGTGCACATGTGTGTATGTATGTGTATGTGTATACACACACACACATACACACACCCCTTGCCTTCTGACATCATGGACTCTTCATCAGTGGAGGTTTTTAAGAAGAGACTGGATAGTCGCTTGTCTGAGATGGTATAGTTACTCTGCTTGAGCAGGGAGCTGGACTAGACCAGAGGTCGCCAGCCTTTTGGACCTCAGGGACCACCAAACTCATAATTTTAAACCCAGGGACCACTAACCGGTTCTGTGGGCATGGCCTAATTTGTGGGTCTGGCATTGTGGTCATGTGACTGGCTGGGCATGGCTTGTACGTAAATATTACAAATATTTATATAAATATTGAATTTGTTATTTTTAAAAAAGCAACTTTTACCCAAAATCTGGCAAAGCAGGCAGGCAGATTGAGTTGCTCACAGAATCATTCAGTGATCTATCTATCTGCCATCGGCTGGCTCAGCCTGTCACATAAAATTTGCTTGACCTTCAGTCTTAAGGGAGGTTCGGCTGAGCTGAAGATCTAAAGTCTAGCTAGAAAACAAGAAATCCAACCATTTCCTGCTTCTTAGCTAATCTAAATCTCCTGGCACAGAACAGCTGATGATCAGAAAAAAGAAAAATAGCAATTTAGCAGGCAAGTTTCTCCGGTAAGGAGTGGGTGGGCGGGGAGGGTTCCCGTGCATCATGTGGGCGGGGCAACCTTGTGTTTCTGTTCAGCCTGGATTAATTGCTTTGGGGGGGGGTACTCTGGGGGTGATATTTCTCTGGGGCCCACCAAAATGGGCCGTGGCCCACTGATTGGCAACTGCTGGACTAGAAGACCTTCAAGGTTCCTTCCAGCTGTTATTCTATTCATTTACACTCACACACACGCACCATAATATAATAGTGGAATACTTAAGCAGAGTTCAAAAGGTTCAGATATTCCTCCTTCCCTTTTTTAGGGCAGCAGTTCTAATACGGAATTCTAATGGAACAATCTCCAAAGTCTCCTTCCCTAAAAGAGGGAGGGAGGAATATCTGAACCTTCTCAACTCTGCTTAAGTATTCTACAATTGTATTTCTTTTCCACACTCTTATTTTTAAGGCAACTTTGTACTCGAAGTATTTCTTGGTAGGCTTGAGGCTTCAAGGGCTGGGATCTGTGGAAAGCTCTCTCCTTAATGTGGACATCACTTCAGTGATTTCCCCTTCAGAGCCTCCAGGCAAACTATTGGGGAGGGGTTTTCTTAGCTTCCCACACTGTTAAATGTGGCAAAAGTGCCTGCAACTGGTTATCTTTGCCAAAAGAGGGGCAGGAGTATGTGAAGAATGAAGTAAGGAAATTCAGTGAAATCCAAGATCACTTTTTAGATGACTTTGGTCCTCAAGGTGCATGGAAGTGGCAGTGGAGACTGTTTCAGCATCCTTTGGCTAATGTATATGTTAATACTAGCAGGGGCCCTGTGTTTCGCTACAAAACTATGTGATTGGGCAAGTTTTGGGGGAGGGAGATGCGGGGCGGGAATGCTGCCTCTGCCTCCCAGCATCCATCAGTATTAATCTAGCTAGCATCCTGTCAGCGTGAGACTTGACTGTTTGAAAACTGAAACAGTATTTGTTGTGTGAGCAAGGAGACAGCAAGGAGCCTGGGCATGGCTTAGCTCAACTGCTCTGTAGTAAAGCTGCTTGCTGCTGTGAAAGTAAAACTGAAACTCCTCTCTGCTTGTGTTTTGCATTTGGGAGAGATTTCTTTTCAGGTGGGAGTAGAACTCCTTGGCATCACAGCATGTTAATAATAATATATGAAATACTAATGCTCTGATGGTCATTTCGAAAACTTCTTCGTGAGCATCTAAAAGCCAAGAGGAATATACATGCCAAATTTCAAGTTTGTTGGCTTTACGGTTCTGGAGATTTTGTGACGATGTGTGAGTGGTATTTCGCTTTTATATATATATATATACATACATACATACATACATACATACATACATACATATTGAGTACACCTCCTCACATTTTATAAATATTTAGGTATATCTTTTCATGTGACAACACTGAAGAAGTGACACTTGGCTACAATGTAAAGTAGTAAGTATACAGCTTATATAACAATGTAAATGTGCTATCCCCTCAAAATAACACAACACACGTTAAATGTCTGAACTGCTGGCAACAAAAGCAAGTACACTCCTAAGTGATGTCCAAATGGAGCTACAAGTACAAAAGCAAGTACACCCCTAAGTGAATGTCCAAATGGAGCCCAGTGTCAATATTTTGTGTGGCCACCATTATTTTCCCGCACTGCCTTAACCCTCTTGGGCAGAGTTCACCAGAGCTTCACAGGTTGCCACTGGAGTCCTCTTTCCCTCCTCCATGATGTCATGGAGCTGGTGGGTGTCAGAGACCAAAAAAAAAAAAAAAAGTATCTTTCACCCCTGATACATTTTGACAGTTTATAATGTTCTGGTATTCAGATTTTGGCTAATGTGAGAACATGCTGCATGGTTGTAAATGTTGAGCCATGGATGACAAAACTAACACACATTAAAAATGGATTAGTCTTGACAGGGACACAACAAATTGAAAGCTAATCTAGCCTTGGATGAATATTTCAGGCAATTCCAGGGTTCAGATGGAGAAGTCAGAAAATCCCACAGAAGCATCATGGTAAATAATGAATAATCTGCATTATTATAGCAATACAAATCCTGCTGTAGAAGAAGAAAATGCATGTGATAGTTATGGGCAAGTTGTTATTGACACTGAACAACCCTTCCCTCCCAATAAAAGATAACTTTGGAAGCAATACTACAGAAAGCATTCAGTAATGAAGTTATAAAATAAATAAGCTGCAAAAATAAATACAAGATCTGGCTTTAGATACAATTAGAAAAAGCTAAGGACAGGACAGAGTTCTATCACTCCCTTGGTTGTTTTTTTTAAACAAACTTAGATCAGAAATGTTGTCTCTTTCATGGCTATTAATAGTATCCCTGGAAATTGCTTAAATGTAAATCATTACCAAATGTTGCTTTGAAACAAGGTATCCCATTCTATTTTTGCCACTCATCTTGAGCACCAGATTCAGTAAGATTCCATTGTCAAATTCTGAGATATCTTTGGGTTTTGCTGAACACATACCAGTCTACTACACCATAATGAAATTATGCAGTTTTGAAGTAGGAGGAGCTAAATTTTCAAAATTGAATGCAGAAATCTAGATGGGAAGGATTGTTCCACTAAACTTCGTTGAAATGTGATATTTATGTTGAAAGCAACAATATTGGTTTTGAAAATTAACTGACATTTGTGATAGAAGTGTTTCTCTAAAGACTCTGAATGCTGTTGGAACTGAATGCTATTCTCTTTTATTTCTCTTCTTCTGAAAAGTGGTGGTCAAACTAAACAGGCTAAAATTGATGCAAAAACAGATGGTTCATTGTACAAACTGAAGTTTGCTTGTGTGGCCTTGACAAAGTCCTGATATTTTTCAAATCTATATTGGGGTTGCAAGTAAAAGAAAATGTTTTTCATATACCTCAATTTTAAATCAATCCCATTTATCTGAAGTTTCAAATGTCCAATTTCTGTTATAGGTTTGCATAAGTCAAAACAATGACTTGTTGCACTTTTGTTTAACTGAATAAAAGCAATGCATTGTTCCACATTACAAGTTGCTCAAAAGAATATTAGGATCAGAACCAACTTCTTGTGAGCAAGTGCTAATATGGAATACACAGACTTGTGTTAAGTTTCAAGTGTAATGTAAAAATATCCTTTCCACTTTTGTGACTATCATTGCTCTTAATTTCTATATGATGTAAACATTAATCCAAGTTTACTTCAATTCATTGTTTTTCAAGAAAGAATATAGCATCATTACACTACACCTGTGATGGTGAACCTATGGCAAGCATGCCAAAGGTGGCACACAGAACCATTTGTGCAGGCACACAAGCCCCTGCCAAACTTACCTGCACTGAGCATGCACGCGCCTCCCAGGCTGCTTTTCAGGCTGCTTGAGGCTGTTTTTGCCCTCCCAGAGGCTTGAGAGAAGCCTCTACAGTCTCAGGAGACTGAAGAATGGGCTTTCCGGAAGTGCCAAAACAGGCCCATTTTCAGACTCCCAAGGCTTCCCTCGAGCCTCCAAGAAGGCAAAAACGGCCTCCCCTAGGCTCCAGAGGCCCTCTGGAGGCTGAAAACAGGCACTTCCGGTATGTCTGCTTTCGGCACACTACAACAAAAATGTTCACCACCACTGCAATACACTATTAGCACGGGAATAATTCTGGAAAACTAGAAATGCTTATTAGTATAAAAAAAGCTGTTCGCCTCACATAAATACCGTCTGTAGATTTGTTTCAATGTTTGTTTTTTTCCAGGAAAAAAAATCACCACTGAACTTTGGTGGCCTTCAGTAGGTGTACTGTACTTGACACCAGGATCGTGGTTTTGGATTGTAAGATGTTTTTGGATTGTTCACTAGAATCTAGAGAACAATCAAGAGTGATTAATAAAATCATATATAATGAACATACAGTTGAGCATAAAGTTGCCTCCAAACAAGCTAACATAATTGTTTCAAAGAAACTGCCACCCCATCTGTTTTGTCCAATTTATCTTCATTTCAGACATCTTGATTAATAAAGATACTTTCTATTGTTAGGTGGGAGGGGGCAGGCAGGTTATCAGCTATTTCCCTTGCTTTCACTCACAGCTTTATCTTCAGTAAATTCAATTCTCCGATTAGCTTAAATACTAATTTAGCACTGACGTATGAACTTTTCTATAGAGCTGCTGTGTTGTTATGGTGGCTAACTGATATGTATGCTTTGTGGAACATCAATTAGTTTAGTTACAATGCAAGACTTTTCATTTTAAATACTTTCAAAAGCAGTATCGGACAACATAATAATCCCTTAAGTTTCAAACCCGAATTACCCCCCATATATTTTTAAGCTTCAGTATCTTCTGGGATAAAACAAACAGGAAAATCTGTTCTTGTAATTACTGTAATATCAGGTGGCAGTTTGAATTTCCAGTGTTTTAATGCGACAGCATTTCTCATTCTGCTGATGGGAAAAATGATACTGCATCTAATTATTTCTAAGTGGTTAAACTTTAATGTGATAAAGGAGTTACCTTACTTGTTTGTAACATTAGTGTGCTATAAAATATAACCAGATTAAAAACTGAGTAAGGGAGGAAAAAAAGAGAAGGATGCCTAGAATTGGAATATTTTCATTTTATATTATTTTTGGATACTGGAAAACATTCATTAGTTTTTTGAATGTGTGAGCATTTTTCAGCTAGAGATGTATAAAATAAAAATACAGTTGAAGTATCCAAAATAGAATGTTTTCTTGAAAATTGTTAAGGTGACAATAGCCAATTAACTCCAGGATTTTGAAAACAAAAATATTTGGAAATTCACATATACAGCTATGAATTTTCAAATCTACTTTTTCTTATGAATGAAAGACTCCAAGCAGGTAATATCAAAGGAAACTGGCTCCAATTTAAGTATTTTTAATTTTCTTACAACCACTTAAAACGGTCATGAAGTACCACAAAATTATATACATTCATTTACAGAACAAGTCAAATAATCTAAAATATTTTAAAACCCTTTACCTGATGCACCTAGGCAACAAAGGTGCTTCAGTAGACATTTTATGTGCATATCTTCTACTTTCAAAATTTTACCCTCAGTTCACACACACGCACACACATATATATATTAATTAAAGTAAAAATACAGCAAGCAGAAAAGACAACACAATATACATCTGTAATCTTTAGAGCAAAGCAGAAAAGTGCATGTCCAATGAACTATTACAACTAAGAAATATGCTGGCAGTACCTGCCTTAGAGGCTCTTTCAAGAGGTTTTGATTGTCTATGAACATTAAGGGAACAATCAGAACAGAAGATGTGTGCACAATGGGTTAAAATTAAAATAGCAACCAGGGAAACTGATGAATACAAACCTTCAGTAATATAAGGTATATAAGGCTCCATAGGGCAAAGGGATACATTTTTCATTCCCCAAAATCATTATTTTAAATCAATCATATTTTTGTGAAGTTCCAAATGTCTAGGGACTCCAAGATTCTAGCCTTGCACAGGACAAATAGTGGAACTTTGAATTTATTAACTGAAGGAAAGCAAGTTGCTTCAGTTAATAAATTCAAAGTTCCACTATATATAAGCAAGTTGCTTTCCTGCATGGAATTTGGTTTTTAGTTTTTTTAAAAAAATTGCTTAAAAGAATATAAATAATAGAACCTATTTCTATTAAGCAAGTACTTATGAGGTGTAAACACTGTGTGCTGGTGCTTCCCCAGTGTTGATAATTTTTAAACATGATATAAAAAAGAATTCACATTCATGGCCTTCAGTATACAATCCATTTGTTATAAATCCAAGTTAAGGGAAGGGGGTTAGATTGCTGCACATGCAACAAATACCACTGAATTACAGATACAACATAGTTTTTAAACTAGTTTTATCCTTTCAAAATCCATTCTGACCTCTTACCCTTAAGGCTGCCTTCAAATATAAAGGTCATATTTATGGATATTTTGGGGAAACTTTAATACCAACATAAGCACCTGGAATATAGTGAAATTTATACCAGTGAGGTTTCCAGGCAATGTCAGTTTCTTTGTGCTTAGCAACTATTGGGTATTCTAAAAATTTTCATAGCAGACAATTATCTAGGCAAAGCCAAAAATGGCTTTTAAAGACCTTCATTTAAAATGAATTTTATATCTGCTAAAACATTTGGCAGTACATCTTGAGTGAATTCATACAGTGTTATAATATTTACAGAAAGAAACAAAATGGCTGATATCCTGGCTTTAGACTTTACATTTTGGCAAATGTATTTTGCAAAAACCTTTTATTCAACTCTTCTTAACTGATAAAGTTTGGCCGGTAATACCAAAAATAAAAATCTTTGTACCGTGGAAAATTGTGTGCTCAATTCAGAAATTAAAAATGAAATATTGAATTGCTTTCTTTTCCCAAATCTTTAGAATCATAAAAATGGCAACTACAGAGAGTAAAATTACAAAAAGAATATTTTGCACATTAGTCAACTTCAAAAAAGTAGCTTGTGTTTTCAGAGGCTAAATATTGGGTTTTTTTTAATCTCCCCAAATTTTAAGACACCAATCATGAGAAAATCTATATGCTGCCAGTTTCTACTAATTTTTAATATGCTTTTTCTACAGCAATTAGCACCAGAGATCTGAAAACTATGTTTACCTTTCTACTCTCTCTTCTTTCGGTAAATATTAATACAGGCCTTGAAACCAACTTAATTTTTCCTAGCTAGAATGTCACTGTCCTTGTAAAAATATACAATGTAATCTAACTTTGCAGACTTTCCTTAATTTTAATATTCCAACAGGCTTTGAATGTTGAATCAGTAGCAAAGCAGGTAAGACTGGCTAACTCATCAGGGCAGTAACAGGAAAGAGATGAATGATTTATAGATTAAATTATATCTTATTAAACCCAGATAATATTTCAGAATTATATAGAATATTTTACAGATTGTGTTAAATCTTTTAAACTTCAATCCACAAGACATGCTTGAATTGGCCTCAAGAAATGAAATATGTCCATTTCTCACATGTTGCATAGAAATGACTCATTCAAAGTAACAAGTAATGAAAAGCATCTTTTTTTGAAAATAGAACAAGACTGGAATGTCAGCCTATAAATATAACCTAAATAAGCCAGCATCTATTTTACTGGCATTCAAAATATTACTCACAGCAATATATGGCATATGAAAGCTTTACTTGAAAAACCCTGAAAATCTTAGACATACAAGTTTTTAACACATGAACGTATTCCAATTGGAGCTAATTAAATAAAACAAGAATTACATTGAGCCTGATTTTTTTTTTTTTTACAAAAAACCCCAATATTCTTTCTGATGCCAAACAGGCATTTATACTTTCACACACATGCATGTTCTTACAAATAATGGAGCATCTGAACAGCACTAATTTCAATATACAAAATCTAATTGCAAACTTGGCCCACATGTCCAGTTACATAACATTTCATGTATTAAATCTACTTTGACTGAAACCTGAAGCATGAAATCATTCTATCTTTACTTTAGGATTCCATATACTTAAATAAGTTATGAAGAAATTTCTTTCAAGATACCACATTCTGTCTCTTCCTAAAAGTATTCAATATGCCCTGCAACATGACTCTCCAGCAAGTCACCAATGCTTTTGATCTAACTTGCGAATAATAAATACTCAATTGCTGAAGTCACAATTTATGTTTGTAATGGGCAGAAATGCAAAAACTGCTCTGGTCCTTCTAGCTTCCATAAAACTTAGTTTGTTCCTGAAGTTGTGGGTAGTAGCTCTTTGTATTAGATCAGCATATTAAACTGATGAATTCAACTGACTTCTCTGTATGTTAAGCAAACCAAACTCATCTCCTAATATGTATGTATGGCATGCAAACTATGCCACAATTTTTCTTCTGTATATACTTTAAGAAAATCCTTTGGGTGCATTTACAAACCTGCAACAAATAAGTGGAGAAATTTAATTATTTGAGAACTGGAAGGAACTCTGCGTTTCAATTCATTCTTCTAAGGATGTTAGTTCAGTTTTTTTCAGCAAATAATAAGAGAAGACCATGTAATTTTCCCTAAACAGTACATATTTTCTAAAAAACATTTCTGGTGTGTGGCAATATTTCTGTGCAACTTTAGCTTATCCATAGCACATAGCACATCCACAATTTCGAAGTTTTCCATCTCTACTTTTATCTGCAACATGACAGGCACAATTTCCACTATCAGTATTTCTCCATAATAAAGAATGCTACTTCTTCAGTCTGTGACTATCTGGTAGCTGCTAAAGGCTATGATTCTGTCAGGACAGTAGAAAAAGAGGGGCATTCATAATTTAAATAAAGAAAAGTCAACAGCTGGATCATTCTTTAACTTGCCTTGTAGCCTTTTTTGGTTTTAGAGGTAGAGAATAGGCTCTAAAATAAAGGTCAGAAAGAAGCTGCAGTTTCACTTTTAAGCTTTTGGCCACACCACGTATCTTGGCAAACAGCTAGTCTACTTATTTAAATTATCTTCAAGACTGAAGGGGAAAAAAAAAAAGGGGGGGGGGGAGGTCATTCAGCAAGCAGCAAAGAGATGCTCATCTTCTGCATTCTTTTCCACATGCTGTAAATTCTGTCCATACCACACCTGGAGGATTTTTTTTCTCCTCGTGAAAGATATTTAAATCATCTTTTATTCATAAAAAAGCCCTGATGTACAGAATGAGTAAGTACTACTTTTTTAAGCCAAAAGACAGCTGCAAAGATAGTTAGGATTGCATTAATATTTTGCTCCAAGTATTTTCCCCACTCAAAGTGCAAAACTGTAAAGCCAGTTCATAAGCAGTTTCCATCTATCCCTTCTTGGTTCTTCCTGCTGAAAGAAAAGCAGGTTACTGTAATTGTGCTTCAAAATTTCAGGTTCAGCTTATCATCTTCCTCCTGTTTTAGTTGGCAAACTGCTGGTAGAAGGCAAATTTAACCCTTTCAATGTGATGGCAAAGTTTAATGGCTGGGCCAAGTTTCAAGTCCATGCACTCCTGAACAGTGGGAAGAGTGAGCAAGAGAAGTGCCTGCCCATCTATTTCCTATCAAAGGAAAAGGAAGAAATAGCAGTTAGCATTAAAAGAAATGAGTGGGGTTTTTTTCCTCCAAATCATTTAAACATTTCATTGATGCATTACAGATAGTTGTCGAGTTATAAATGTAATGAAGCCTGCCCATTCTATTCCTCACCTGAGCATTCATAAGAGTGAATTGAGTAATTTGAACATGATCACTCCCTTCTTTTGCCCACACATTCGCGAATCAAATGTGCAGCTCATTAAATGCACATAAGGTATCTCGGTGGGAAGGCCATGGGTAGCCTAATGATGGAAAGCCACCTGCTTCAGACCACCAAAGGCCTCCAACCCACTAAGATACCTCATTCTTCCTCCCCAGGGATTCCCACAATTGCTCTCCCTGCATCCTGCCATGCCAGGTCACTTATCTTAAGAAGATCTGTCTCCTGTCCAGGCACTGTTTCTTTGCCTGCTCCCTCCTTTGTCATCGGCAAAGTGCTCGATGAAGCCTTCAGTGACGAAAAAAAGGTGCGGAGGGCCACATGCACCCTTCTAGGCCTTTCTCCCCGCCAAATCTCTAGACTTCAGCAGCCCTTTGCAAAAAGCCTTTGCCAGCAGAACTTCAGAGGGACACACCCATCCCTCCCAGCTCTGCTGGTGCCAACAAAGGCTTTTTGCAAAGGACTGTCAAAGCCTACAGGCACACAATCTCTTTGCAGACTTCAGCAAGGAAACGGCAAGGCCTGGAGCTTTCCTTGTTTGTAATCATCCAAGCCTCAATTCACAGAAAATAGACACCTAAAGTGCAAGATCAGACGAGATCAGTCGCATGAGATCTTGTGCTAGTGATCTCTCATGATCTTGCAGTACGTTAGGCCTCTGTTCTCTGAAATCCTGAAGCAACGGAGCAAGAATAGAAACCGTGACAGAGAGGAAAACTCAAAGTAGATTAGTCTCCAGAGGTGGAATGCCTGTGAAGACCCAGCAGGAGATGAATAGGCAGGGCGAATGTTGCAGAGGCTCTATGGTCATTTGTAAGGGCGAACAACTGTCATGCTGCAAGATTCGTAACTTCTGGACTTATCTGTAAATGCTAGGGGTGCTTATGGTGTAACTTGGAACATTGGCTAAGAGAACGTTCATTACTCAGGGATTGCCTGAATAAACAAATAACACTTTGGTGAAAAACTATAGTAACTAAAATAAACTGGATGTAAGGAAAGGAATAAAAAGAACAAGAAAGAAAAATAGATATGATATCAATATAAAATTAATTCAATCTTTCACTTGTTAAATTCAAACCATAGAGAAATATATTGCTTTATCAGATAGTCTTTTTCTTTTTACAATATAGCCAATTCTCATTCAGTGACTATTCTCTATGATGACAATGATGAAAGAAGTAATGCTATAATCAATCTTTGTTTTTATGATCTTTGAAGGTCTGTAAAGCAAAGCTTAAGTAAGATCATAAGCAGTCATGATTTTACTTAGTGATCGCTTCACTTAATGACTATGAGGCATGGTGGCTTAATGACGCTGGAGATGGTCTCTGTTCCAGCGGTTCTAGTCCTACCACTGCATGGCGGGATGAGGTCACATGACTTGCCTCAGCTTTTGCCTACCTTGCATGTTCTATGGAAGTAGATAAATTGTACCATTTCTGTGGGGAGACAAGTTAGTGCTCTGTGCAGGCAATCAAATTCCTGCCAGCTCTGAACCTTCCTGGTTTTGACGCCTGTTTACAAGGTGGTTCCTGAGAGGGAGCTTAAGATGCTGCTGCAGGAAGAACCACTCATCTTTCTCTGGTGCGAAGCTAGCTCACCCTCTTATAGCACACTGTGGGAAGCGCGCAAGTGTGTTCCTAACAGAGCTGGTAAACAGGCAGCCAAACTACTAATCTGCAACAGTATTGTAGACTCCTAGCTAATGTAACAATGCCATACTTTAATAATAATAATGATACTTTAATGGCTGACTTCTCAATCCCAAATATAGATAATAAACAAGAATGTTATAAGACCATTTCAGAAATTGATAAATAACATTCCAATCTATTGCCTATCATTATGAGTATAAATTTCTTTCCATATTTGCAAAATAGATTCGTCTAATCCAGTGTATCTAAGCCTTGACACCTTTAAGATGTGTGGACTTCAATTCACAGAATTCCCTAGCTAACATGCTGGATGGGGAATTCTGGGAACTGAACATATCTTAAAGATGCCAACGTTGAGAAACACTGGTCTAATCACTTCATAAATACCATGTGCATTCAGAAAGATTCTCAACCTCTGTTCAATAATACGTTGCCTGCCACTGATCTGAGGAATCCATAATCTGGCACTGTATCAATTACTTTATCTTGTCTATCCGTGTGTTTTTCTTGGTGAAATACAGGAGCGATTTACCATTGCCTTTTCCTGCACAGTATAAAATGATGCTTTTGGTGTTATCATTAAAATTATTACCTGACTCCTAATATCATCCCATAGCACTACTATCGAATAGTGGTTCCTGCTTGCTTTAACTGGCAGCTATGATAATCTTCATGCTTTATGTGATGTTGCTGAGATTATACACTTGACATATATTCCTAGCATCCTTTGTTCATCCTTTCCATATTCACCCCTACCCGCCACAATGAGGCAGCATAGCAGGATTTTTCATGTAATCCTGGGTTATCTATTAGCACTTAAATGCGCCAGTAGCTTTCAAACTAAAAAGTACTATCCCTGCTGGTTATAAATTGACCCCAAAACATGGTAATATTTTTCAGGAATCAGACATTTACTTTCTCAAGGATTTCAAAGAAATTAACATTTAGAAAAGATCTCATCTCAGAGAATTTATGTTTTTTAAAGTTTTTATGTTTTTGTATTATGTCCATTCTACCCATTTATTGTAAGAAACCTGTGAGATGTTCCCAATAATTTATACATATGCATATGTATATATTTGTATAAATTACACATATGCATGTATAAGCACAGAGGTAAAAATGATATTTCAAAATGATATTTTAGTTGACATAATGGTTTCATGTAGTCAATTATCCATGGCCAATAATAAGACATACCTGATCCAGAAATATTCTAGCTAATGGTGCACAATCTGTAGATTTAAGGAACCGCACAACATCTGCTACACTCCATTCCAGAGGATTGCTGTCCAGCTGTAATTTTTCATCAACTTCTATCTTTATTTCCTATGCAACAAGACATAAAGACAACAAAATCACTTTTTCTTCCTCAGATATCTTTTCCAGAACATATAAATGTTCTATAGGAGCCACTGATCCAATATTCTGAGGGTAAAAAGAAGTCTTATTGTTGAGGCATAATATATGCACTGTCCTGAAAACATGACAGAAAGCAGAATATACAGTACAGGTAGTCCTTGACTTACGATCACAATTGAACTCAAAATTTTTGTGGCTAAGCGAGACAATTCTTAAGTGAATTTTGCCCAATTTTACAACTTTTCTGGCTACAGTTATTAAGTGAATCACTGCAGTTGTTAAATTAGTAATACAGTTGTTAAGTGAATCTGGCTTCCACATTTACTTTGCAATTTCAAAAGGTCACAAAAGATGACCACGTGACCCCAGGATACTGCAGCCGTCATAAATATGTGTCAGTTGCTAAGTGTCTAAATTTTGATCATGTGACCATGGGGATACTGCAATGGTTGTAAGTGTGAAAAACAGTCATAAGTCACTTTATTCAGTGCCACTGTAACTTTGAACAAGCACTAAATGAATTGTAAGTTGAGGACTACCTGCAGTTCAGTAAGTTATCCAAGTTTTGCAATCCCTTAAAGTAAAAAAAGAATTCTGCACACCCTGCCAAAAGTATTAGTAAAAGAAAAAAGGATGAAAAGACACACTTGAATAACCATATAAATAATCAGATTGCTCTAATATAAGCTCTAATATTAAAGAGTGGCCCTGAGGTGTATACAACAGAGACTGGGCAATGTAAGTTTCTGAGTTTTAATACAGCAGAATTTGATGAGGTTTAGTATAGCAGAGATTCATGGCTGTCAGCCTTCTAGAAACAAAATACCTCAAACTGAACTGAAAGTAAAAAAAAGTGCATAATGCAATTGCAAACTACTACTGTTATTGTTGTCACTCCTGCTGTTGTTGCAGTATAGATGCAATATTCAATCATCACTTGGAATTTTTTGTATTTGACAAAGTATTTTCAATTTAATTTGATGACATTCATTTTTCATGTATCTTTTGAGAATTAGACATATAACCATTTAAATAGTCATAAATGTAGGTAAAGGCCATGTCACACTGCCCAACGGATGCAAAAAGGACACAACGGACGAGCAAAATGTTCCATCCATTGTTATCTGCTCTCAAAAGGGGCAAAAATTTGCATCAGCAGAGCGGATAACACAGAAAGGAACGGATGTGGGGAAGACGCAGAGCGGATGTATAGAGGATGCAGAGCGGATGTGTAGAGGATGCGTAGAGGATGCAGAGCGGATGCGTAGAGGATGCAGAGCGGATGAGCTGCATCCGCTTTCATCCTTTCTCCATCCGTGCTACTAACGCTGCGCGTCCGTTCTGCTTCCTCCCTGCATCCGTTTACCGCTGGAACGGATTTGAGTTGTGCGGATGCACAGCGGATGCCTAGCGGATATAGCAGATGCGTAATGGATGCAGAACGGATGTCCCCCGTATGCCTAGAGGATGCAGAACGGATGCATTGGATACATTTTCCGCTCAAAAGTTTTGGGCAGCTCAAAACTTTCTGAGTGGATGAAACGTCCATAAACGGATGCTGGACGGATAGAGAGGAAGCAAAACGGAGGCAGTGAGTACATCGCGTTAACCAACGGATGGCAAGCTTTTTTGTCCGTTTTACATCCTCTTTGCATCTGTTGGTGCAGTGTGACATGGGCTTAATCTGAGTATAGGCAATATCATTTGTTATTTAAAGGGATAATCAAGACTGAGATTGTATCTATTGTATGGTCTGAACCCGAATGTTATTTCAACTGGATCACTAGTATACAACAAATAGACAAGTATACAAACAAACAGAATTCTACAGACTTAATACAGCATCTTCTGCAGATACACATTTCTGATTATTTTTAATAGAGCAGAATTGTATTTTCTACTATTTCCTTGACTACCCTTCTGTGTTCTTAGATCATGGTAAAGACCTACTGAAAAAGTTTTGTTTTATTCCCACTACTGGAAGAAAATGTCAAATTCACACACAAGAACACATACACACATAAATTATTTGAATGCACATGGACATTAAGAGGTACAAAATTGTTAATGAAAGTTGTTACATTCATATATAACAACAACTAGCCTAAAGGCCAGAAAGCTGCACTTTATGTGCTTTAAATCGCAACAATTACTTAAATTTTCCTAGTTAAAGAAATAAAGGTCAATCATCTTTAAATATAGATTTAATATCTGGAGAAAGGAAAAAATAAGAAAATTGGCTTGTATGGTTTTTTTTAAAGGTTAGTTTGACCAAGTGAACTGAATCACCCCATCTCTCAATTGGTGTCAATTTAGGAAGAGAGACATTTAAGAAAAATTGTGCAAGTTTTACACACAGTGAAATATAGTGTTAAGCTTGCTAAGTTACACAGTAGACAGATCCAGCAAACATCTCTCTCTCTCTTTGTCCAAGTGAGAAAGGGAAAGGGGAGGGAGGGGAGAGAGAGAGAGAGAGAGGGAGAAAGAAAGAGAAGCTCCATGATTGTTACATGTTTTAAAATCAAAATATACCTTTGGCGAAGGTGGCTTATTTTCATCATCCGAGAAAGAAAAAGTCCGTAGTTTTCTTTTCCGTTTGTCCCGGTCTGGAGCCCCAAAATGAGACTGCTCACTCTGTGTTGGGGAAGATGACTGTGATTTCTTCTCTGATACTTCAGACTCCTCAAGCAGTTCCTCCTGATGTTCAGAGGTACTGTCTTCGGTAAGAGACTCCTCGTCTATCTCATCCTGATCATCCTCATCTTCACCGCCACTTCCCTGAGAAACAATACAGAATGACTCAGAATAGCATGGATTAGCAGCCACTTTATCCCACAATCTCTATATGTAGACTTGTATATTGAATCCATCCCCCTTAGTTGCCTACTTGGGGTGATCCCACTGGTGTGTTATCTACAGAGGTAGAAGATCGCTTCTTCTTATGAACAAAGAAGTTTTTCCGTTTTTTTCTTTTCCTGTTTGCTTTTTTCATGCTTGCCTCAATGCTGCTGTGGATAGTTGGTGGTCGGCCAATCCTTTTGTTTCTCCGCTTTCCATAATAATGGGCTGCAGGAGGTTAAAAGAAAAAAAAGTGTTACTATCATGAAACACAATTCATCATTCGTTTGTCCTTTAAAAGTTAAGACCTTAGAAGTACTCTTATTATATAGATAGCTTATTTTGGTTGTGTGCAACTTTTATATTACCGTGGTAGCAACAATGGGATATGCCTTAGAAAAAATAGTAAAGTATTTACAAAAAACAGTACGGGATGACTGCCAATTTACAAGTAAAACTGGTCTACAAGAATTAGGATTCAGGTTTCGTAACACAACAGTTACGCTACCATGCAATGTAATCCAAAAGAAGAGTCATTTTTCCCAAAGGAAGGGTTATCTTGAGAGGGTATTAAACAGAAAAGGTAGCATGTAAGGTGCCAAGGAAAGTGAATGTAACACTTTATTTTTACTAAAAACTGAAACAAACAAACAAGAAGTTTTCAGAAATTACAGTGAAAATAGTTGGATTCACATACACACTCAGCCATAACATGCTTTGCTAGATTTTGGCTAAGCTTGTTGTTTGAAGCCAACTGGATTTCTCCATTCAGTAAGAAATTATCTAACTGTTATGAAGAAGACCTGCAAGATTATCTTTGGATGTATATATTTTTTTCAATTTAATGCCATCATAATTTGATTTATTGTAATGTCAGAAGCCCAAAATGTGGGCACTTCATGGTGAAGTAGAAGACCATGAATCATAAATGGTATCTATGATTTATTATTGATTAAGTAGCATTAATTCATGGGCCATCATAAAGCTGATGGGATATTGTGTATTTATTGAAAAATGCTCTTTCTATCTGCCTACATATTTTGGAGTAAATAAATGCCAATGATACAATTACTTACTGTATTTGGTTTTTGTTAGAACAGAGCAGTTCTCAGAACATTTGTCTAGCACCATTTGGGGGCCAAAGAGATTTGGACAACATTCCAGTTTGATGCAGGTCTGCCTGCAGAAGTCTGCAACTCGATCAGCTGTTCTTACCACTTCCACTGTAGCTCGGTAGCTCTTTCCTTTGTATCTGTAGCAAAGAAAAGTTTCATTAATAAGGAAAGGCAAAAGTAAACACAGAAAAAACACAGGAGACAAACATGTGATGGCTTCATACAGTACAGTAAACAAACCATACTATATTATGGCTTATAGTATTTTGATTTATAAAGTAGGGCCTATATATATTCAGGTCTAGTGAACTGTAGCTTAATAAATAGATACTTATGAAATGATGAATTATCAGTTGAGTCAGGTCAGTCATAAACATAAAGAAAGGAAGAAATGAGAGTAAATGGGATATTACCATATGTTAAATTTCTTGGTTTAAAATACTATTTATTTATTCATTTAGATATTTAAGGATGTCCAATTCCCTTGCTGACTTTGGGCAGTACAGAAATAAACATGGGTGCAGTATCTAATAATGAAAGAAACATTATACGAGGGTGCGAGAGCATCACCCTACTTGATACCTGGCTAAAGAAAGGCTTGTCATAACTACGACTTGCAACTCCCTACAAGCTTTCCCACTGATTTTGCTTGTTGGAAGCTGGCAGAAAGACACAAGTCTCAGTCATGTGAGGTCCTCACTTACTGATAAATAATTCTCACTAAACAACAGGAACAGGGACTGCTGGGATTATCATCTCTGTGATGTGATCACATGGTACCATGCTTTATAATCACATTACTTAGCAATGGAAATTCTGATTACCATTGTGAACTGAGGACTACCTAGATATGCTATTGTTTGTTTTTGTTCTTTTTACATTATTTTCTTTTTTTTTTTGCACATTAAAGCAATACTTGTGTTAAAAATGCTTGCCTTTTTGGTTTATTACAAATATTATAGCCTCTGTCCTTCCTCTAAGAAAAGAACATCAAAGGTCTGAAGGCAGCACTGCTTTACTAACAATTATTCCAGACAGCAGGGGAAAGAGACTAACCCATTATCAGCCAGAGCTGAAACAGCAGTAACTTCTGTTTCAGGCATTATTGTGAGAAATGCCCTGGAATAGCCTTAATATTATTTTATCAAGTCACTTTCAAAAGCAAATAAAAGAAATTGCAATAACCCAATCTTTCATTCCCTTTCTGATTGAATAAGCCTCTTAACCTTTGACTGAATAAATAAATCAGTTGCTTAAGGCAGCCCAAGATGGTTATTAAATTGGTGTGCTTGTAATTTCCATGTAAAAACACCATCAGCGGAACAGAGGTTTTAATTAGGAAATACTAAGATGAGATTAGCAACTTTCCCTTTCCCATCTCCCATGCAGCCAACCAAAACCTGTTCTTCCAGCCTAAATTAAATTACAGAGTAGAGAGACTGAAAGGGGCTAGTTGGTCTGTCAGAGGTTTTATTCCCCTGGCAGAAAGACAGTCCTGAATCCAAACAGTGCTGATATCTCATGTGGCTTTTCAACCCTTTGAATGACTTCTAATATGAGGACAACTTTTATCTACCATTAGGATTTCTACTGCAGCTATAAAAATACATTATCCTAGCAGCTCCTGGTTTTTAAGGATTAAGAGGGGGATGGGGGCGGTAAGTAGCAGATGGATAAAAGTCAATTCATGCAGGAAAGTTCAAGCTTAAGTCCTGAAAGTGCCATGCAAGACAACAGCTATACTGACAGTTGTCAGGATAACTAATTTAGCTCTAATAGAAAAATATAAATATATGGAGTATTTTACTTTGCTTTCAAAGTCTCTCCATATCCATGCCATGAAGGTTCTTCATCTAGTTGTATTTCTCTAAGAACACGGCTAGGTTTATAAGCAGCGTTGATCAACAAAGAGAGAACCTAAATTCAAAAGAGAGAAAAATAGATGCAGCATTAATATAATCAATAAGATTTATTTTAATATATTATTTATATGATCAGCATAACAAGTTTGTAACAGTAAAAGCAAAACAAACCTCATTATTAATTCATGCAATTTTCTTGGAAAGGTTTGCTCTTACCTCCTTCCTAGGACTGAGAAAGCCCAAAAGTGGCCCAGGGTCTTCCAGGTGATTTTATGTACCTAACTACTGCACCAAACTGAGTCTCAACCAAGCACTTAACAGTGTATAATTTGAAACAGAGATTCCAAAATCTAGTAGCATTCCACCCTCAGTGTAATACAATGCTTTTATTAATTTCCCTCAATTTTATTCAGGAATTACTATAAAATAGTTTCCTAGTAAATGGTCTTGTAATTAATATAGAATGCTTTATTTCTTTGCACATTTCATTTCTTTTAATTGCCTAGAAATAAGTTTTGCCTTATACTAAAATATAATAAATAAATGTGTGTGTGTGTATTATGTGTATTTAGTATATAAATATATTAAAAGTAAATATAAATTCTTAATGATAAATAAGAAAAGTATGGGGTCTGGAGGAGACAAGCTTCTTCCAAGTGAATGTCTTCCGGATATCTAAAACTACAATTCTAAGATTGACAATGCTACCTGCTAATAATGGGGGTAATGATCCAAAAATATCAAGAAAGCAATAAGGGGATGATGGTGATGGCAGTGAAATACTATATAGGTAACAGATAGAAAACGGTTCTGAAGAGAATTTCACTGAACCGGAGGACTATGGAACTGGAAGAGGAGATAAGAAGCCAAGCTGTGAATGAGTTAATGAAAGGGAATTTGAAGAAATTTCACAAGAGGTAGTGAAAGAGTAGAGGCCATTTATTACAGAATGAAAAAAAGTAAAAAGCATTGCTGGAGTTGGTCAGGATGGATTTAAATAAGGAAATATACACTTCCTCACCAAGGAAAACACTGAAAAGACTACTGACATGTAGACCTTGAGAATATTCAACATGACTGTTTGAATATCATAAAAATTATGTAGCAAACCTGAATCTTGAGTACTAGACATTATCTGACAATGCTGCCAAGAAGTAGCATTACCAATGACATCTAATGTGTAGCTGAAATTCCCGAAGGCAGCTATGATAATCTGGGATGTTCTCAAAGGATTATAGATTTATCATAACAGATTCAATTACTGACTCATCAAATTTGGTATTTTGCCTTGGGAAGTTTTGGTTGCTACAAAATTCAGTCCCTGGTATATATCTAACACTCATACATCACTTAGGCATTTCTAGAAAACAGAAAATTAATTATAAACCCTATAAAAGCTATTTTTCCTTTAGCTTTTTATTTATTTGAAGTAAATTTGGATTCCATTTACCTTTTCCCAAAAAGTATTCCATATTATATTATAGCTTTAAAAAAACCCTCATTTTTTTAATATGATAAATTACTGTATTCCAAAGAGACAAACAAAAATACTCACATACACTACCAGGTTAAAGTTGTTTTTTATTTCAGTTCTAACCACCACTTAGTCTAGAATGCAGTGATGTATTATTTCCCGTCAGTGATGAGATTCATTTTTTTTACGACTGGTTCTGTGGGCGTGGCTTGGTGGGGAAGGATACTGTAAAGTCTCTAGTCAGAGGTGGTATTTTCTGGTTCTCTGAACGACTCACAATTTCCGCTACCTGTTCTCCAGAACTGGTCAGAACCTGCTGAATACCTCTGTTTCCCATGGTTAGATGCTAGTTCGTAAAAGAAATGCTTTTGCTGCCACTCTGGGTGCCAGTCAGAGAAGTGGAAGCAGATTTAATTATTTAACTATCATTATTGAAGCCCAATTTCCAGAACATTTTTAAATATTACATCTCGCTTTTCTAAATGAATGTTGATTGTATCTGAACTTTTGGTGATGTGGTATTTTTATTGTACTGTAAGTGGCCCAGTTTCAGATTGTGGCAATCTTACTCTTGTTCCTATCTTCTAACAAAATCCCAACAGTCTTCCCCAAAATAATACCTAAATGAGTATTATAGAGTAGATACATAGCCATGCATTGCAGATGCCCTTACCTCTTTAAGAACAAGGACGCAATTTCCAGGTCCTACAGACTGTGGGAGTTCTGCAATTCTCCCTTTGTTAAGATAAGGTCCTGAGAAGCATCGGTGGTTAAAGTAGATCTTTGGGCAACAGTATTTACCATTTGTTACAACTGGAAAAATAAAATAATTTCTGAATGCAAACACCTACTCAGAACATCCAAAAGATCAATGAATCAATAGAAAATAAAGTAACAGGCAGTTTCCTATATATAATGTACAGTGGCGGTTCTAAACTTTTTTGGCACCAGAGACTTGTTTTGTGAAAGACATTTCCACAGACAGGTGGTATAGTTTCTGTTTTGCTCATCAACTTCTAAATACTGGTCCTCTTTGAAATACATGTTTGGATGTTTGCTGCTACATTTTTCCCACTTGGTTATTTCAACCACTGGGAATGTTAAATAATCCAATAATAGCAATAGCAACAACAATATCACTAAGATTTATATGCTACTTCATACTGCTTTACAGCCCTCTCTAAGAGGTTTACAAAGTTAGCATATTGCCCCCAACAATCTGGGTCCTCATTTTACCCACCTTGGAAGGATAGAAGGCTGAGTCAATATTGCCTTCTAACCACTGCGCCACCACGGCTCTTAATAAATGGTGTACTAACCTAATTAATCCTAGGATTGGGAAATGCTCAAAATAAAGAATGTTGTCTTGTCTGAACTACTGGTGGAAACATATTTGGACGAAAATCTGAACAACTAAAACTTATTTATAAGAAAATTCCTGAAATGTTAGGTGAAGCTTCACACCTTGTGGGTATTGCACTAAACCTGCCAACTTCCTTTTCATATTCCAATTCAATTGCAGAAGCCTTTTCTTAGAAACGATGAAAGCTCAATTCCAACAGATTTTGTAAGTACATTTGGGTTACATTCGGGACTTAATATAGTTCTCTAGAATGAAAAGTATTGGTACTTGTTCATTTCAACTGATCTATTACCTTCTTCATCCTTACTTTCATTTACTATTAACCTTACGCTTTTGCAATAGGATAGCACAAGTCTTGTTATTCATAAGATCAGTTTTAGGTAGAGTACAAACATGACTGCTATGTGGAATCTTATAATGCAGTTATTGTCCACTAAAAATATAGGGGACAGTAACTGTATTAATACTAATTAGTCATATAAATTAGTCATGATGAGGCTAAATGAAAGCTAATAGATGCAAGAAATATCTGATTCATAAAAACATTGTTTAATAATCCTTTAACAGATAGTCTCAAAAACAGGATTTTCCAATGTTATACTGATTTAGGATTAAACAATACTGTACTTATAATTACTTTATTGCTCAATACAGCAAAATAAATTAGCAAGCACCTCTGTGATGTGAGATTATTGAAGTTAACTAATCTTATATTATAGCTATCCTTAAGATAATAATTACTTCCCTTAAAGGCATAATGTCACGTGGTTTATAAGTGGCAGAGATAAAAATGATATTATATTGGTGTAACCCCTCTGCATTAAAAAAGAATACAATTAAATTCCAGAATGAGCACAGCTTCTACTTGTGTAAAGATACTGCCACAAACCATACCTTTTGCAGGCACTGTAAACCGTGCAAATAAGGTTTTAGAGTGTGCCAATAGATTGCTTTATATATTTCAGAAATGGATGTTAATTATTCAACATTCATTCATTGAACAATTTAGCAAATGATTAAATTTCACCATCTGTTATATATGGAATTTTACTCTCAAGTGGTCTTTATAGAGTCGCCAGAGTTATCTGTAAAGGAGCAACAGTCCCTCATGGTAAAACTAAAATGTTTGAAAATGCATGCAAGAAATGTTTGCTCAGTAAAGCCTCATATCCACCAAATAGTTCAAGAAATCTAAGTCAATGACAGATCTTTATAATTAATTCAGAGCTATCATTTTCTATAAATATAAATAAAGCATACAGATATCATAATTAGATAACAGTAGGTTGCAGTTTTATTGTCTAACATGTAAACATTGCTTTCTTACTAGTGTCAGTTGAGTTCAATTCCTGGGTCTTTAATCCTTCACTGACGGTCCTTGAAGATAATATCCTGACAAAAAGTAGACGGGGGAGAAAAAAAACAGGAATGGGAGATTAAAATTTGAATGCTACAGAGTTTTGTACCATAGTGTTTTTTAAAGCAAGTATGATGTAAGACTCAGGCATATTGAGAATTACTTAAAGTATTTATCATCTAAAAGGAGGACAATCCTATCTAAAAGGAAGACAACCCTGCCATATATCAAAGACACATCAGAAGTGGCTACCAGGTTGTTGCAATCTCTAGAAATACCTATAACCCACAAATCCACATTCACACTACTCAGACAGGAACTTAGAAAGAAGATCAAAGACAGAACATAGAAGGAAGACAGCAATAACATAACACACAAGAGTCAGTTGCAACGATTATAACCAGTTCTACCTTGGGCAGACAGGACAACAGTTAACAACCAGAATCCAATAACAGCCAATAACAAACCAGCCAATAACAAACAATGCTGGTTTGACTGGGATGAAGCTGAAGTCATTGGCCATGCCAAAACTCATCAGGCATATGAGTTTATCGAAGCCTGGCATTCTATCAATGGGTCCATCAACAAACCCATTCTATCAATGGGTCCATCAACAAACACTGATTTAGAACCAGTATACAAACCAGTAAGGAAGCGGACCATCTGAACCACCAATCAATGAAAGTACCGACCACTCCCTCACCAGTTAAATTTCATGCCTCACAGCAACCAGCCTTGTGATTCAACCAGTCATAAGACCAACTGGCCACCCAGTTACCTATATAAACAAAGACAACACTTCATCCAAAACTCTGCTGAAGATATAACCTAGTTTGGTAACGAAATGTCCAGGAGCCGAGCAGCAAGATTGGAGGACAAAGCTCTGCCTAAAGAGAATCCTATATCTAAAAGAGCTCCTCCACCCCACTCCCAAATTGACAAGAACTCTAGTAAAACCAATCCTGGAGATTCATCATTAATTTCCTATACAGATGTGGGCATATATGTATGCATGTATGCTCAGTTTCTGGGTTGGAGAGGTTTATTGGTTTTTGTAATTACATTTTTATTTTTTGTAATCTGCCCAGTGTCATTGTGAGTGACTTGGGCAGCCATATAAATGTTTTAAATAAATAAATACATATAAATAAAAATATAAAATGTATTCTTCCCAGAAGATGTACAACAAAATAGGGGCAGGTGTGTTAGGAATATGAAACACCTAACAGGTATTTGGGTTAGAAATATATAAACCAGGATAAACATTTTAATACTGTCTCTTTAAGGGAATGCAACAGCATGCAATTGGGTGTGGTTTCTCAAATGGCCTTAAGATGGAGCCAGAAACCTGGATTGTATTAGACTGAGTCTCAGAAGAGAGTGTGAGTGTATCTTTATTTCCTTCTGTTGGAAAGTATTGCCATTGCTCCATTTTTCCTAATTGACTGATATTACTGGATTTAATGTAAGTCTAATACTTAACTGTTTTTGACACTGGACTTTGTTACTGGAATATCCCTGGATTGAAAAACTGACTGATTAACCTGTGAATGACTTTTGGACTGCCTATTTTGGACTTTGCTTAAAACTTTCTGGAAGTAAAAACCTTCATTAACTGTACAGGGTATCTGTGTACTGTGTGTGTATTATTCTAACACTACTCTCTATACGTCTCCCTGTATGCGCTCATTCTTCTAACGGGAATTACCTCAACACTGGTTATGGGCCCAGGCCATACCAGGCTCAGATAACTGAGAGTTTGTGTGAATGCACAGTACTGTATAGACAGCTGTTTACTGTTTAATTGTGGTTTACTATCCTGGTAAAGATGGCACAAGTCACTTCAACATGTCTACCACTGATAACCCAGTTGTATGGAACAACTGAAGTAGAGTCCTGGTCTATGAAGTGCAGTCTTTTTCTACATAGAGAAGGTTTATGGAATATAGTTCAACATCCACCAGATGCAAATGCTTGGGATCCAGATAATGAAGATGATGCCAAGAAGATTGCTGACTTTAAACAGAAAAATGAACTAGCTCTTTGTATAATTGGACTAACACTGAGTGACCAGCAGCTAGTACATATTCATGGAGAAGAGTCTGCTGCTAACTGTTGGGAGAATTTGAAGAGGATTTATGTTTGTGACAGTGTAGGTGCACACATACATCTTACACATAAACTGTTTAGAGCATGTCTTCTGAAAGGTGGAGATATGCTAGCTCATTTAAACTTCATGAAAAGAACTTTTCAAGAGCTACATGAAAAAGAACTAATATTTTCAGAGCTGCATCAAGTTTACATCATTCTTTCCTCATTGGATGAAGGTTATGATGATTATGTATCTTCACTGGAAGTCCTGCCCAGAGATAAACTGACATTGACTGACATAACTGGAAGGTTGCTGGAAGAAGCAAGAAGACGGCTTGATAGGGACCAACTGAGGAAGGAACAACCACAAGAAGAGGATTTATCTTCAACTGCCTATACTATTAGGAAATGTTTTTCTTGTGGGGCTAAGGGACATATAGCTAAATTCTGTAAAAAGGGAAAACAACAGAATTCTGGCAAACACCACAAGGCCAAAAAGAATATTAGTATAGCTATGTCTAGCAATTCAACTGTAAACAATGATTTGTGGGTTGTTGATAGTGGAGCATCACAATGCATAACTAAAGATAGAAAAAGGTTTGTAAATATGTCCATGAGTAAACAATATGTTTCATTGGCAAATGGATGGAAGATTAAAGCATCAGGTGAAGATACTGCCTATTGTTCTTGTATAAATGAACATTTCACCATGTTATATGTACCTAAACTGAAATTTAATTTGCTATCAATAGAGGCTTTAGTTAATATTGGTTATGTAGTAAACTTTAAAAGAGATAACTGTATAACAGAAAAAGAGGGTAAAAGTGTTATTGCTACTTTAAAAAATGATTTATATGTGATACATGATGACCAGTTGAAGATGGCTAACTCAGTTTATAACAATGTTAAGCCACATGATGAATATATACAGTTACTGCATAGACGTCTAGGGCACATTAATTTCAAAATGCTCAAACAAATTGTTGAATTGTCAGAGGGAGTAAAATTGAAACCTTGTAGCAAGTAATGCTTGTTGTCAAGAAAAGAGTAAAGTTACTCCAGCAAACAGACTAAAAGGGTTTAAGACCAAAGAACCTTTAGAGGTTGTATTTGCTGACATAATTGGTCCTAAGAAACCAAGTTTAGGAGGTGCCTGTTATATTTTGAGTATTATGGACCATTACTCAAGATACGGTTTCTGCTATCTTATGAAAAACAAAACAGAAACATTCCAACATTTCTTTAATTGGCTAAGGTTTGCTGAGAGAAAAATGAAAAGTAAAGTAATTACTTTAGTAACTGATCATGGGACTGAATTTGTTTACAAAAGATTCCAAAATATGCTGAAATTGGCTGGTGTGGAGCATAAACGTTCTGCACCTTACAGACCACAACATATCTTGTTTATAGAACGAAGAGGGCAAACATTACAAGCCATGGCTCACACTATGTTATCTGATTCAGGTTTACCTGAAACACTGTGGGGTGAAGCCATAATGTGTAGTAACCATGTTTTAAATAATGTAGTAAATACAACAACTGGAGAATTGCCATTCACTCATTGGCATGGCAGAAAACCAAATTTAAGTTATTTACACACATTTGGAGCTCCAGCATGGGTGCATATTCCCTCACAAGTAAGACTGAAAGGGCAACATAGAGCTAAGAAGTTATTTTTTGTGGGTTATGAGGCCAACCACAGATCATTTAGATTTTGGAATCAAGGCACAGCTCATGTTTATTGTAGTGCTAGTGCAAAATTTACTGAGCACGTTGGGTGGAATAAACTGGAACAGGAATCCAGCAATGATATTATTATTGACACCAAAGTAGTCCCTAAAGATGAAATAAGTAAACCATGAATAGCCATTAAAGAGGAAGAACAGGCATAGGAGGGAGTAAAAGAACAGGCATAGGAAGAGATAGAAGAACATGAGCAGGTGGCACAGGTAAGTCCACCAGTAAGTCCTGTATTACCAAGACGTTCAACCCGAGTAACACGACCACCTGATTGATATCAGGCTAGTGTTGTATGCCAAGTTAATACAGTTCCAAGTAATTATAATGAATTAAAACTGTATCCTGCTAAGGATCAGGCTGCTTGGTAGAAAACAATGGATAAGGAACTGGAATCATTAAAAAAACTAGATGTATATGAAAATGTTAAGCTACCACCAGGTAAACATGCCATAGGATGTAAATGGATATATAAACTGAAGACAGGTGTGGATGGGACTGTTATCCATAAAGCCAGGTTAGTAGCACAAGGGTTCAGTCAGACAACAAATGACTATGATGAGGTGTTTGCACCTAAGTCTGAAGGCTACTACATTAAGGGCAGCATTGGTGTGGGCAGCTGAGGAGAAATATATTGTAAATCATTGGATGTAGAGACAGCTTATCTGCATGCACCATTGCAACACACTATATATTTAAGGAAACCTTTGGGTCTCAAAAATGATAATACTGATAATGATTGCTGGAAATTGAAAAAGAGTCTTTATGGTTTGAAGCAATCAGGATATGAGTAGAACCAATGTATAGTTAAAGAATTAACTAAGATAGGTTTTGTAGCTGGCATGGCTGATCCATGTTTGTTTAAAAGAGAAAGTAATGGTATGATTTCATTGTTACTATTATTTACTGATGACATAGCATTAATCACCAAAACTGAACAAGAAGCTACTGAGATAATTTCACTGCTGGAAAATAAATTTAAGATAAAACAGTTAGGAGAAATCAAACATGATCTTGGTTTAAAGATAGATAGAACTAGGGGAGGATACAAGATCTCACAGGCAGATAAAATTAACCAATTACTAAAAAGTTATAAAATGGAACTTTGTAAGCCGGCTAAAACACCAATGAGCCAGGAATTTAGCCATAGTGATGTTCAAAGTCCTATTTTTGATAAGAACATTTATCAGTCCTTGATTGGTAGTTTATCTTATCTCAGTAATTGGTCAAGGCCAGATATTGCATACAGTGTTAATTAGCAAAGATTTAACGCTGAGCCCACTGAAAGGCACTGGCAAGCTGCTAAACGTGTGTTAAGATATCTGAAACAGACAATGCATTATGCATTGTATTTGGAGCCAAAAGATGAACTGAATTTGACTGCATATGCTGAGGCAGGTTTTGCTACAGACATAAATACACGAAAATGTACATCAGATACTGTTGTATTATTGGGAAAAGCATTGATTGGATGGAGATCTATTAGACAAAAACATCTAAGTTTGTCAACAATGGAGGCTGAATTCTCATGTTTGTCTTTGTTATGTACAGATTTAGTTTTGTATAAGCAATTATTAATTGACATGGGAATTAATGTAACAGATCCTATTGTTGTTAAAGATAACCAATCAGCAATACAGATGGCTTCAAATATTGCTGTTAAAACAAGAACGAAACACACAGATTTAAGATATTTAAATGTGAGACAATGTGTGCAAAGTAAGATGATTAAGCTAGAATACTGTATGTCAGAAAACAATATAGCAGATCATTTTACAAAGGCCCAAGGCTCTATAAAGCATAAGGCTAGCTGTGAAGATTATGGACTTAGAATGTAAGGTTGTATATATTATCTTACCCAAAAGGGGAGAATGTTAGGAATATGAAACACCTAACAGGTATTTGGGTTAGAAATATATAAACCAGGATAAATATTTTAATACTGTCTCTTTAAGGGAATGCAACAGCATGCAATTGGGTGTGGTTTCTCAAATGGCCTTAAGATGGAGCCAGAAACCTGGATTGTATTAGTTTGAGTCTCAGAAGAGAAGAGAATGTATCTTTGTTTCCTTCTGTTGGAAAGTATTGCCATTACTCCATTTTTCCTAATTGACTGATATTACTGGATTTAATGTAAGTCTAATACTTAACTGTTTTTGACACTGGACTTTGTTACTGGAATATCCCTGGATTGAAAAACTGACTGATTAACCTTTTGGACTGCCTATTTTGGACTTTGCTTAAAACTTTCTGGAAGTAAAAACCTTCATTAACTGTACAGGGTATCTGTGTACTGTGTGTGTATTATTCTAACACTACTCTCTTTACGTCTCCCTGTATGCGCTCATTCTCCTAACAGGGAATTACCTCAACAAGGTGTACAACAAAATCAGGACAATCTCCATCCTCAACCAACAATTAAATGAATTGCCCATAAATGTATCCTGTTCATAACATTAAACCCCATCTACATATAGCAAATATTCTCATTTGCATGCGTGAATCACTCTACTCAGATACGTATTTCAAACTTAAACAAGAAGAAAAAGAAAATAATTGAAGATGAAAGTACTGGGAAGGCGAAGGAAAGGGAAAAATAAAATTACTGGAATTGAGGCAAGGGGAAATAACAACTTTCAATTTTGAATATTTCATTCAGATGCAATAAAAACCAGAGTTATCTATTATGAGAATGAACCCCAACAACTATCAGATTTAAAAGAACAGGTCGTCAAAATTCTCTTCTTGCCAAGTGAAGAAGCAAATAAATAAATTCAATTTGTATAATTGTCCAATTCAGCAAGTGACACTGGGTATCAAACAACATTAAAATAAAATAAAAAATAATTACAACCAACACATTTCTCCATTAAATTAACTATACAGTTACGTATAAATCTTAGTCATTCCTGTTTAAATTGCATTACAGACTAGCCAATAATCATAATTCTCATGCCCAGCTATTCATTGAGGGTGGAGGGAAAGAAAGAAGGGAGGCATGTGTGAAAGCTATGTCATGATGCAAAAACTGTTTTATATATATATAAAAGGGCAGAGTTTGCATCATTACATTGTAATATATATATTGGCATCAGCGTGGTTAGAAAAACGTGATGGTAGATATATTATAAAAAGTACCACAATGTAAAAACATACAAAAAAGGGACAGAAAGAGGCACTGTTGAAAAAGGGTATCAAAATGCCCAGCTCTAATTACCTATCCTTGCATTTAATATTCTGAAAATCAAATCATTGTTTATGATAAACATTAAGTTTAGTGCTTACTGTTTTTCTGGTTGAACAACTGCAATTTTCTTTTCCTTACTCACTGTAAAACAAAATTAAACATGCTGATTATTAATCTAATAAAACACTGTAAAATATATCCTATGATGACACAAAGCAACTATTATGCAGCTCTTTGCATAATAATCACAATGAATTGTAACCTAGTAACAAAACACCAATATAGAAACGATTATTTTATACTTTTTGATTTACAAATGGACACATCTTTCATTATTGGTAGGGAGGGCTTTGGAGCTCATAAGAAATTGAATAACATGGCCAAAAGGACATGGTGGTGGAGGGGGAGGGGAATTAGCTTTCCAGTTGATAAACATATTTCACAATTTCATGGCATCGTTTTGCAAGTGCATCAACATATGTTGTCAAAATACCCAGTGACCTCAGCTCTAAACACTTTCCTTTACAGTGTTTCCCCAAAATAAGACCCAACCAAAAAATAAGCCCTAGCCCAATTTTTAGTATGCTAATGTAAGCTCTACCCCCAAAATAAACCCCAGTGAAGATCTTTCATCAGCCAGGGGTGGGTGAGTGGCCATGGCCAGCACATGAGGTGGAGAGGATGTGGCGGCAGACAGTGTACTGCAGAAGCCAGTCCCACTGCTTGTGCTCATCGGCCCAGCCCTCCAAGCAGAGGAGCGGAGGGAGGCAGATGATTCCAAAGTGCAGCAGCAGCGGGAAGAGGCATGGGCGGGGAGGGCAGGTGATCTTATGCCCCATTGTTGCCGTGGGCAAGCTGAGACACAATGGGACAAATTAACACCGGATGAAGGCAGGTGATTCTGATGTAGAAATTCCCTGCGTCTCAGAATCGCCTGCTACCATTAAATCAGGTGTCAATCCATCCCACCCTCTCAGCATGCCCACATTGCCTCAAAAATAAGCCCTACTGCATCTTTTGGGGCCCAAAAAAATAAGACCAGATCTTATTTTCGAGGAAACATGGCATTAGTTCTCAGGCAATTTTAGAATTAAATAAAATTATTAATTTTATGCCTCCTATGATCTTTACAAACACGCTTATATATTGCAACCCAAGGTGTGTATCTTTTTATTATGCTTAACAGAAGCATATAAAAATACTTCAAAGTGTATCCACTTGTCTAATAGAATTAGGCACCAGTTTGCTGCAATGGTCAAGTGTTGGCCTAGAAATCAGGAGACCATTAATTCTAATCTCGCCTTCGTTATGAAAGTCAACTGGGTGATTTTGGGTCAATCACTCTCTCTCAGCCCAACCCACTTCACAGGATTCTTGAAAACAGTAGGAGGATGGAATATTATGTATGCTTGCCACCTTGAGTAATAAAGTAATAAAATAATAAAAGTGGGATAAAAACATCTAATAAATAATATTCATACCTACTACTCTGCGAGGAGGTCTAAGCTGGTATCCATTAGTTTCACACCAACCAACTGGAAATATATTCATAGATTCCACACTCACTATAAATTCAGGGACTGGAATTTTAGAACCTGCATAATAATAATGATCATAATGTTCTTAAGCACAATTGTCATAACTGCCACCAATATACCACCAGCATTTTACAAGGCTAACCAATTGTAATACTTCTTATGAACTGGTACATTCTTCATTCCTCTGCACATGTGAACTAGTTCTAACTTTGTCAAGTAGCTCTGTCAGGTTACAAGTATCTTTTTTTAAAGGTGTTTAATTATCAGGAGTCGTAAAAAGAAATACAGTTTAAATGCAGCTATTTCAAAACATTTCCTGAAGGAAAATAGTATGACACTCAGGCAAAATACTTCTGTAAATGTGACCTGTAGAATGGCAAATCATCTTTCTCCTCTGAAAGACAACTTACTTTCCAGCTGTAGCCAGAGGTAGGAATCCTTCACCTTTGTAATAGTAGCCACACAGATTTCTTCTGGGTTTTCTGAATTCACAGCCTCAAGTTTCATGTTCTCCTTAAAACCATTCTCAGAATTTAACTAACACAAACAAAATATAAGATACATGCTTATTATGTATTTTCAGTGCCTCACATTAAAATACGAATGAAAAATAGTTCAAAATAATTTTAGCCACTAGTAGAATGATGGTTCATACTTTGTGAATGTAAAACCTTTTTTTAAACCATGAGGTTTCAACTGAACAACCCAAGTAATCACTTATATCTTGAATAAAATGCACAAGATCTTTGGTTTCAAACTCAGACTTTGCATTACACAAAATTAAATAAGGCAAGAAGGATATATGTAGTTGGAAACTTGCTTTATGGCTGAAGGAAGACTTGGTTATCTCAAAACAGCTGAAAAGGTGCTACTCTACCACTTAAGAGTAGCCTAGAAATATTGATCTACCCAAAATCTGAATGCAGACAATTGCCTGTAATGTTCATTTAAAATTACACTTTCCTCCTCCCATCATGGGACTTCCTGCCTTAAGATAATGCTGTCCCTCATTATAGGATGCCTTTCTACAATTTTCAGGTGTTAAGAAAATAGCTTTTTCTCTTCATAAATACAGATTTATAAGTATACAGCCATTTTTATTCCTACATTAGCTTGTTGGATTCTCAAAAAAAAAAAAAAAAGAAAAGAAATACCTAAACCTAAAATGCTGAATGCTAAACTGAAGAATTCCAATTAAGCAATTTACCAACCTTTTTAAAAAGGATTATTATAATGGCTGGTTGCACAGTCAGCCAGATATTTAGGTTGGTTTTGGAATGTTTTACCTTTTTATTATGTTGTTATTGTAGTAAATCTACATTATATTTCAGGGGTTGCCCACCTTTTGGACCTCAGGGACCACCAAACTCATTATTTTAAATCCCGGGACCACAAATGTGAATTTTGACTGATGTGGCTTGCTGACATTGGTGGGAGGGAGAAGGAGAGAGAAAGAGAGATCTGATCTAACCTTGGAGGGCTGGTGATGTTCTCTCTCTCTTTCTCCCCCTCCCCCTCTCCCTCTTTCTCACACACACACACACACACACACACACACACACACACACACACACAC
>BLBF01000003.1:52257913-52449230 GCA_015471245.1 Laticauda colubrina | reverse complement strand
CACACACACACACACACACACACACACACACACACACACACACACACCGATCCCTCAAACCCCCCCCCCCACCTCCTCCAAGGCAGCCCCATTCCTAGCCTGCTTTGAGCTCCATTCCCAGAGGGAGGGGAGGGGAGAAAGAAAGTTCCGATCTAACCTTGAGGGCTGGTGATTTTCTTTCTCTTTCTCTCTCTCCCTCACTCCCCCCCCCCAAGGCAGCCCAATTCCTAGCCTGCTTTTGAGTTCTCAGTCTGCACTCAAGGAAAGCAGCAGAAGTCTTTCTTTCTCTCCCCTCAAAATCTGCCAGAAATGAGTCTTCACCGGTGCAGCCTCTTGGAGCAGGATGCCTTGTAAGCTCCCAAAAACTCATTTCTGGCAGAGTTTGGGAGAGACAAAGAAAGACTTTTGCTGCTTTCCTTGCATGCAGCCAAAAACAGAAGAAGAAGCAGAAGAAGCAACCCAGTGGCCAGACAAGTTCCCCCCCTCTCCTCACTACCTCATGTTGTTACTAATGCAAGTGACGGAAGTCTTGTGTTCCCGCAGGCCATGTGGGCGGTGCAGCCTTATGTTCCCCTGCAGCCTGGATTAATTGTTTTGGGAGGGTGCTTTGGGGGGGGCATTTCTCTGTGGACCAGCAAAATATTCTCGCAGATCACCAGTGGGCCGTGGCCCACTGGTTGGCGACCTCTGTTATATTTCAATATAATATTTGGGCAATATCAACTGAAGATTGTTAGCTAAATCTTGCTAACTCTCTAGAAGCAGATTTTTTTTTATTTACAAAGAAGCATTCCATCACCACAAATCCTAATTTGCAGTTTAAATTGCATAATTTTACTATATCAACAGCATTTGTAGCCAAAGACACAAAAGGATACTGTTACACAAGCTACACTATAAATTCTGGAAGAACACAATGAATATTAATTGCTACAAGTATATGTTTAGATTTCATAGTGTAAACTATGAAATCACATTCTAAGAACAAAGCAAGGATTTTAATACATGGTTTTATTAGTATGTGCTACGGCTAATGGACTTTAGGAATAAAATATGAATCAGTAAATAAAACCATTCACATTACTTTCTTGAATGCTTACCAGAGGAAAACAGCTTTGGGGAGCAGCCTCAGCTCCGCATTGCTTAAGATAATCTGCCCAGTCAAAGTCTTGACCTGGATAACCTGTAAACAAGAAAACAACAACTTGATTACAGCATTTTAATCATATTCCTTCTTTTAAAAAAATCTGGTTATCTTCTATTTCTTCCCCATCTGGCTCTTTAATAATATTGTAAAATATGTCAGATTAAGATGATGATGATGATGATGATGATGACATTCACAGTTCTATGATCCTGAGTTTGGACAACCCTAATCTAATATTCTAATAAATTGACTTACAACAATTGAACTCAAAATTTATGTTGCTAAGTGAGACATTTGTTAAGTGAATTTTGCCCCATTTTATGACCTTTCTTGCCACAGTTGTTCAATGAATCTAGCTTCCCGATTGACTTTCTTATCAGAAGTTCGCAAAAGATAATCACATGATCCTGGGATACTGCAACTGTCATAAATATGAATCAGTTGTCAAGCATCCAAAATTTGATCACATGATCACGGAGGCTGAAACTGTTGTAAATGTGAAAAATGGTCATAAGTCACTTTTTTCAATGCCATTGTTAACTTTGAATGGTCACCAAATAAACTGTTGTAAGTTGAGGACTACCTGTATCACATTGACTTCCTTAAACATGAGCTTAACTATTTAAAAAAATAGTTCCAGACTTCAGAAAATTCTTCCCCAAGTCTATACTACAACTGAATTAAAACAAATTTAAATTACGCACATTTAAATGTATCTAAAGACTGATATGAATGAAGGTAGATTTCATATACATACCAGGTGGAGGGTTGAGATGTAAGCCATTTTTCAGACTCCACTGTACAGGGAAAAGTCCAGCACTGTTGACATGACAAATAAAAGGCTGACTTGTGGTACAATCTGATCTCAAATCATCTATTTCTATTAAGAAATATTTATCATCCAATACCTGCAAAACAGAGAAATGGCTTAGATAATATAAAATTGAAATCATATGCAGTTTCACAATCAAGTTTCAAGGCTATATTTGTTGAGATATTTACTGTCTATTTTATGTATTTTTATAGTTTTGAACCTTGCTGTGATTTTACTAGGTTTTAAAAAATTGTATTAAATATTAGCTGTCTTAAAATAAATAGTGATATTTGACAAAGTCTAAAGTATAACCCTTGAACTTCAGATGTCATCACTGAATATGACAGAAAACATGGAGAATATTAGCTTAATTTGAAATTTTAATTAAATTACACCAAGCATAGCTTTCCCTGCTCCTGTTATGATGGGGTGGATACTAAAATTACTGTTCTCTTATTATTTCAATATCTATTGAGGAAAATCCCATTAGAAATTTTCCCTGAATTTTTATTAATAATATTTTTCATCCAATTGTGCCTAAAATTTTAGGGGCAAAGAAATGTATCATGGCTTATTGTTAACTCCAATTTTTGAAAATTAAGAATCCAGCAAGTAGCTGGATAGGATAAAAAAGAACAAATTATTTCAGTATTAATACCGATTCATTACTGCAATTTGTAAATTTTAGCACAATGAAAGAAAAAAATGCATATTTGTGTATTTCTGGAACCACACATAATTCCTGTAAAAGATAAATGTCACTGCTTAATTTTAAGCAATAAAGTTCTTAAAGCTTCTTGCGAGTCTAGCTCCTTGCAATTCAATCCCAGATTAAAGGAACTTTCAGTTGCTTATTTATATAGAAACTGAGCTCTGCTTCTTCCATAATATCTTTTCATTTCATGTTCCTTGGAACTGACGCACAGAATTAGAACCAGGTATTTATAAATAATACTGAGACATGTTTTTTGCTGCAAATGCCCTATAAAATTAGCTTCCATTCAAAGTGACCTAAATTAGTGTGAGTAAATTACAGGGAGTAGTTTTCTTTGCAACAGAGGAAATTACAGTTAGTAGCAGAGATACTTGTAATACCTTTGTAACTGTAGCAGGTGATATGGCAAAAGGAGCTTTTGGATTAATAGCTTCCAACTTCATGTTTACAGAAAATGCATGAGTCCCAACAACAGGTTTGTCCTAAAAATGATTAATAAAAATTGTTAGTTTATATCTCTCAACATTTTCTTAGTATCTATACATGTATGTAGATACACATGTACACACACACACACACACACACACACACACACACACAGGGTAATTTTTTAAAATACCCTTATTTTGTTTGGGTCCATTTTCTTTTCTGCTTTATATTGTTGATATTTTAGTTTTTTGTCAACATCAGTGAGGCAGTCACCAAGAAAGAAAATTATTTATAATAGAGAATGAGACCTTCAAAATATTTTCCATTGATAAAAGATATGTTCTACTTGTTTAATATTTCTCTGAAAGTAATATGGGAGTTTTCCACTAATAAGAAATCAACAAATTAAAGCTATCAACAGGTGTTCTCTCAAAAATAATTCAGCATTCTTTGTTCTTATGGTACAAATATTTCACACAATAGTTTTAACTAAGACTTTTCTAAGAAAAATTCTTTCAAATAAATTGACATATCATAACATTATGGAATTGGTTATTTTTTTAAAAAAATTGACAAAATATTTTTGAAACTTTCAAAACTGGGTCTGGGGTTTCCTTGCAGGATGGGAATTCAAAAGTTTATCTGTTTCATTAATCTCTAAAATAATCTATACATTATCTTATGTAATATATTTTAACATTTTAAATTACCTAGAATTTCTGATATCCAATAAGTAAAAAGCTTAATTAAAACATTACCTTGTCTAGTTCCCAGAAATTACTTTTCGTACATATTAGATTTACTCATAGCATTTTCTAAGAATACAGTAAATGCCAAATGTCACACCTTGAACAGATCAGTGGGCACTAACGATTCTTCTTCTTCTTCTTTTACTTTTGCTAGAATTTCTTGCCATTCTGTCTCAGTCTTCAAATACCTAACAGCTTCAATAAAAGAATGATAGTTTGTTATCCCATTAAAAGTAAAACACAGAACTTTTAAAATGAATATATTAAATTACATTCATAGTAATGTAGCAATAGCAATAAGATTTATATACACTTCTTCATAGTGCTTTACAACCCCCTCTAAGCAGTTTTTGAGTCAGCATATTACCCCCAACAATCTAGGTCCTCATTTTACCAACCTTGGAAGGATAGAAGGCTGCGTCAACCTTGAGCCAATCAGAATCGAACTTTTGAAATAAACAGTGAGTTAGCCTGTAATACTGCATTCTAACCACTGCATCACCACTGCAAATAATGAAGTAAAAAATATTTCTTGCCAATCTGTGTTCCCTATGAATGTTGAATGTTTCCTTTTTTTTTTAAAAAAGGAAAACTCTTGGCAAACTCATAATATTTTTCAACTATCGTTAAAAATGCAAGAGATTTTAAAATACTTAAAACTCAGTATCTAAACTATAAAACTAATGTTTATAAATAATATAAAACATTAAACTCATAAACTACTAACTGGCATAAGTGACTAAATTCCTCAATACCAAACTACTGATTTGATAAATTACTAAATGTTAACATAATCCATTAATCAATATTTTAATTACACTTACAAGTTAGTGTGGATATTTAACTTCCATATGAAACATAGCACAATGTATCTAATTATCGTTATCTCAGTAGATTGTAAATTCCTTTTTACAATATTGCAATTTTTTCAGGAAGACAAAATTTCACTATTTGCGAGATGATTTTAACTATCGTATCTGTAGTAGATATCGGGAGCTATCAAGATTTCTTACATAAAGGGATCAGAATTCTACAAGTATCTCTGTATAAATAACAATATAGAAGGACACCGACTGGAATTCCTAATGTACTCATTTTCCATGCATTTTAGTTTGTAGAGTACTCTTACAGTATAACTAGGAAGGTGTGTGCATGTTTTTTCCTCAAAAACATAGTCTAAGTGGAAACAAAAAATGAAAACAAAGATTATTCTAAGAATGATACATTTCCAAGGCAGCTTGACACAAGTATCATCAAACAAGGGAAGGGGGAAGGTCCAGAAAACTACAGACAAAGAAGATATTTATTTTAGTGTACAGTGCTAGTTTATGACTGAAAATTAAGTTTTGTACCTAAAGGTGGTTCAAGGATGTACCCTTGTTGAGATGCCCAACCCATTGGATGAAGAAAGGGATCTAAATAGAACATCCATAAGTCATATTGTTCTAAATCTCCAAGTCCTTCATAGCGCAGCCTGAGTCTTCCACCAATGTTTTCCAGAACAGTGACTATCCAAGCTCCTAAATAGTCCTTTAAGTGCTGACATTCAAGTCGTGATCCTGGTGCAATAAGATCCAAAGAATTTTTTCCTCGATGGAGCTGCAGAGTAAAAGGAAAGAAAAATGGTTAAGGACATCTGCCTACTCATCTATTATAAAATGCAACGTTCTTTATTTATGTATTTGCTTCATTCATTTTCTTACACATTTTATGTGTTTTAATGACATTATCTATAATATTTTTATATTTGTAACAGGTTCACAATTATTGTGAAACAAGAAAGGATTTGCTATTCTTTTTTTTTGCTTTCTAGGCTTTTAGTCTGTTTGCTTTTAAGTAACTAGTACATTATAGCATTGATTTAGATTTAAATGTATATTCCTTAATAGAAATATATTATTTATTTACATATGTATGTCTATTTCCCACTAATCCAGAATACTAATGGGTGACCAGTTTTTCATTTTAATGTACTTTTTTTACAAGATGCCATTAGCTTCCCAAAGCAGCAAATAGAGCAAAGAAATGAGCCAATCTGTAAATTAGATTAATGAGCTCATGAAGCAAACTTTCAATTCACTGAATCTAACAGTATTAGAAATCCTTTCTACATCTATGTCACCACAGTACTTTTATTACATACAAAGGTGAATAAAAAGAGGTGAAGGTAATTTTACAGACCAGAAAGGTTACTTGCAATTATTGAAAGGTTATTTCTGAAAGTTATAAAAATAAAATCAAGATGAGCTTCTATAAAATATTCTTTAGGCTATATAAAATACAAGATTAGCATTATGGTGTCTATGTAATTGTTTTCTTTCTTCGCTTCACAATCACTCACTGAGCATCTGTTTGAAGTTAATGAAGGCTCTGAATGGGTGCTACTTTCAACTGGTTTTCAAAGTTCTGACCATCATAGCATCTCCAGTGGTACTTGCCACTGCAGCATTCTGCTGTCACATGAACATTATTTGAAATCTCCCCTGCCAACCTCTTACATGCAAAATCAATGGGGAAGCCATTAGGGAAGGTTTCAAGTCATTCACACTACCATACCCCTTCTCCAACCCTGCCTCATTCTATTATATTTACCCATCTGCCTGCCTGCCTGTGATTTGCGACTTGTGACCTGGGACTTGCAACTGACAGCTTCTTCACTGACTTAATGAGAAGCCAGCAAGAAGTCACAAGTGACAGTCACATGAGGTTTTCGCTTAATAACCCACAAACCTTGCTTAACAACAGCAATGAGGACTGCTAGGCTTGTCATCACTAAACAATGTGCTTATGTGATGTCACGCTTTATGACTGCATTGCCTAGCAATGAAAATCCTGGCACCAATTACTGTTGTTAAATGAGGACTACCTGTACAATAGATATGCCATCCCACTGATGAAGTTCTTTCCCCAAAGAGTTCTCCATTGTAATCCCACCCCTCTTCCAGATTTTAAGTTTATTCTGAAAATTACATGTTACAGTGTCTTTTATAACTATACAGCAAAATCTCTCTTGTATTAGTTTGCCACTAAATATATTCCAGAAAGATGAAGTTACAACCAAATTTGAGAAAAAGACATGCCACTAGTAATTATTAAGTTTTATTAAAGTGGACTCTTTATTTCTAAAATTGCTACTGTGTAGACACCTACCCCTTCTAGAAGACTGGCAGGAGGGCTGCATGCTCCTTTCAGAGTTTGCTGAAGGAATTCTATCTGATTGGGAATTTTATCTTTAATACCTAAAAAAAACAACCTAAGTCAATCAATATGCACTCTTGCTATCTTATAAACAGCTTGATTAAAGTTACAGTTATCCTGGGAAGGTCAAAAGCAAACCCACATGTCTATGGTTCAACGTGTCTACAACTTTTGGATTACTTAAAAGTACATTTCAGAGTTTTATAAGCCAAGTTTCTGAGTTCAAGGATGATTAAATTTAGAATAGGAACAGGTACAGGATCTCTAACACGATGAACCAAAAATAAGACTATCAATAATATGTTATTATTAAGTCAAACACTTATATTGACAAGATATTAAAAAGAAAAATGGGTTGACATGCATATGTCTTTTAGGTATCATAGCAAATATGTAAAAGTAAATGTAAAAGTAATTTGTGCAAACATATTTAAAGTGACACCCATGGAAAACCATATACAAAAATTTAGAGAAGAAGCCTGAACAACAAAATCTTAATCACTTTACAGACAGTTATTTTGTAAGTTTACAGGGCCTACGCTTTGTTTCAAAGAAGACGATTACCTTCAGGCACTTTGAGGGTCTTCTTGTTCTGATCACACCAGCCAAGTGGATGCAAATCAGCTGTCATGATATCACACCAAAAATCAGCCTTGCGGTCTTCTCCATAACCATCATAGCGCAAAAGTAGTAACTGCCCACAAGTGGTAATGATTGTGGCAACCCAATAAGTATCAGGGCCTGGTTTGATAGCAACCTCCATTTTCATGCCTGGTATGAAGCCATTTTGTGGGCTAGTATCCACCTAAAAGGAAAAAAAAAAATCAAGTCAGCAATTTTGACACCGTAACATTATTTTAAAAATATTTGGTACAAGTTAGGGATTTCTTGTTGATAACTGGGCAATAAGGAAGGTAATGAATTAACATTCCTGGATTGGTCAATTAAATAATCTTTTATGGAAAATACTACAATCAGATTTGGATACAGTTTTAAGGATACAATGGTATTAACCTACATCAGACCATGTGTTTCCCCTCCCCCAAATAAATGATCAACATGGCAATGCATTTATAATTAATTCACAACAATCTAGAAGCCCAGATTACCAACTTTAGTGTATAAAGCCCCTGCTTTATGCTCCCAGATTGCTACTGAAATCTATTCAATACAATTGATAATTACATCTATTTTGTACTGATAAACACAAAAAAACTAACTGACCTTACCAAGAAACTCAAACAATAAAGCCTTCAGGCTAAAAAAAAAAAGCCCTGCGTGATTCAAGATATGATGCTAAAATATAACAAATTATTTTTAATTATATCATGCCATCACCTATCATAATGAAGGCAAATTACACACATATGAGCAATCCAAATATCTGAATTGTGTTTGTTCTGCTATTATACAAATCACTTATATGTGTGTATGTGTGTACACATACATGTATATATACATGTACATACACACATACACAAACTAAGAGCCATTGTATAAATTTTCATTCCCATTCTGTTCTCCTGAATTCTGACACTAAAAACAAACAAAAATTCTAAAAGATATTTTTATACAAAGTGAATTCCAAATCACTGGTCTTCAAAACAACTGAGAATCCTTCCTACTTCTGTATTAATTGCAACTCTCTACAGAATGATCCTTGACAACTTAGATGACAGTGGTATACATTCTAATTAGGTTGCTTGTGAGTAGGAAAAATAATTTTGAAATCATTTTTATTAAATAAGCTTTACTCATACAAAAATGTATTTCGAATTGGAAATGAAGCAGAATTAGATAACTGTCTCACTCAGATACAAATGGAAAGTTTACATAAATACATAGTCCTAGATGAACACATAAATCAAGGCAGAATTTGGGTGAAGAGATTCTAAATAACAATTAATAAACTAACAAAAGTAAATAAAAATAGCATGTGCATAAGAATAAGAACAAGACACCTTAATTTGACACGTGTCTTAATATACAAGTAAAGTATGATTACTTTGGACAGGAACCAATATACTCAAAACATTCTATTTCTTGTTCCAATAGCACCCTCTCATGGTAATCTAGTACGACTACAGTAGTACAAGGTGATTCAATTTCTTATGCAATCCTATAACACTACAGAAATTCTTTGATTTTGCCCCCAGGTAATAGAACTGCATTCTCCATCTTTAATTTTTTTAGGGTATACAAAGCAACAAAGTATGCTAGCTTATGACTGAAAAACTCTGTACTTGATCAAAGACACTTATAGTAACAATATTTGGGGAGGGGGGATTAAATTGGTAAAATTTATACCAGAAGATAATTAAATCTACATACTCATAACTCCCCCTTGTGAAATGGATACACACACATATATTTATACAATTGCTCCAATATTTTTCTCATTTTCATATACAATACTTTGTATTTATATACCTGTACATTCACAGTACATGCATATACATGTTGCTTTCTTCTGGAATAAACCAAATTATGGAGAAAAGGAGTAAGAAATAGTAAACCATGCATGAGAGTAAAAAAGAGAGGGAAACATGGCTAAAACTAGCTTATACTAACATAATTAACTGTACATCTCCAGGTCTTTCTATCACTGGGGGAGTGGGGATCCTGATACCACTACATTCATTGCTTTTTGCCCTCTGAATTTCTCTCCCTTCTCTTTTTTGAAGATATCATAAACTCTAGCAAACCACAACTTTCTCCACCTTTCTCTGAACTCATTCACTTTTCTTTTAATATATTGTTTCATTCATTAATTTATATATTTATATAGCTGCCAATCTCACAAAACATGACTCTGGGCAGCACACAATAAAAACAGACTATAAAAAGAAATAAGTATTCGATCATTTCATGAAGTCCTCATTCATTCTTCTGTATGATCAAAGACCTTCCATTCATACTTGTACTTATTTTTGTGAGCAACCATCACTCATTCAGCAGCCATTCATTCTTCACGTTATCTCTTTTGTGTATCCACAAACACTTTCTAAATACTGATTCCACTGCAGTCAACTTGCATTTCTCAGACCAAACTCAATACTCACTTTCATACTACTAAGTAGGTTAAAATATGAGGCAATGTATAGCCAGTTAGTTTCTTATTGATGAACACAATTTTCCTTGATCAAATCACATACTATCCACATTTTTAATAAATATTTACACATCTTAAAATATTTGTCCTTTATCTATTTTTAGTAAAATTTCTAAGCTATACAAATTCATTTACTTGTTCTAGTTTTTACTATTAATGTATATATTGCAATAATTCATTCTATTTTCCTTGTAACACCCCCCCCCCAAAAAAAAACACCCATCTCTAATATAACTGCAAGCATTCTTATACATTTATCCATAGATCTGCAAAACAACACAGGGGACATTATACATTTTTGTTTTAACCCTGCTCAGCAGTGAATCATTCAATAAACACTTCATTTATTTCTGCACATTCTTTACTTGTGTATTTTATCTATTTGTTGCATTGAAAATGGATCTTACTTTCTATAGTTGAATAAAACATTCCATAATTTAAGCCTATCAACAAATGTATAATAAACGTTCTCACATCCCTATATTTCTCAATTACTTGCTGAACAGAAAAATCTGATCTATATACTTCCTGTCCAGCATAAAGCTGGACTTCCCAAATGTCGCTTATTATCACATCTTGACAGTCCATATCAAAAAATTCTGCCAAATGCCTCCCTAGGAATGTTTAACACAATTTTTTTTTTCATTTACTCGATACATTTCCTTCTGTTGAAGATAAAAATAACAGCATCCTACCAGTCATCTGGGACCAATGTATTCTTATGCATACATTAAACATGTCACATAGCCATTTCCTAGAAAATCCGCATCCATATTTTAAAATCTCTTCAGTTACATCGACCATACATGTAGCCTTACCACTTTTTCAATATCTCTCACAACATTTGTCTAACTTTTAATAATTGCAGGATTTATTTTACCATTTATAGCATTTGTCCCATTCAACATCATTTCTATTCAAATCTCTATAATATTCTAAGTAATTTCTCAGTTCTATTTTAATTATTATTGTTGTTGATATGTTATGAAAACAGCAACATGTATACATAGGTTTTCATATCCACATGATTAGATCCTTCCCAGGGATCTAGGATAATTAAAGATATTGCCCTGATATATGTGCTGTTGTAAGTAATAAAAAAATGTCACTGGTCAATTGAGATTTTATCTATTCCTATTGTGTCCCAGTAATTTTTCAGATTTTGGTGTATGGCACCAAGCTCACTATTATTGGCACCACTAGTACTTTCCCCCCCATTTATTTGATCTTTATTTGGAGATCTTTAAGTTTCCCTATTTTTTCTACTGGTAGTTATTTCTCACTGATTATCTCCAGCTATTGCAATTATCCATACTTGTATCTTTATAATTATAGTCATATCTGGCTTGTTATGGGCTAAATATGTATTTGGAAGTTACCACCTTAATGACTTCACTCTTGACTACTTTTTCAGTGTTGTGATTTCAATAATTCTCTGCTGCTAGAAAGTTATCTTCATTGTTGTCATATTATTTTCGTTGGTCTTCATATATACTGAGTTCTTCCCAAGAAACTAGAAAGTCATAACACGTTGTAGTATATAACATTGAATAACAGGATTGAAAAGGACTTTGAAGTCTTCTACCCACTTCTTGAACAGAAGATTTTATACTATTCCAGATAAATGATTGTCCAATCTCTTCTTGAAAACCTCTAGTGATGGAGCACCTACCACTTTTGGAAGCAAACCAATTAATTATTTAATTAATTGTCAGAAAATTTCTTCTTTGTCAGAAAATTCTTCTCATTGTCATAAAATTTCTTCTTAATTCTAGGTTAGATCTCTCTTTAATGATCTTCCCACTTCCTACCCTCAAGTGATTTAGAGAATAGGTCAAACTCCTCTTCTCTTGAGTACTAGAAGACTGCTACCATGTTACCCCTAGTCCTTCTTTTCATTAGATTAGAAATACAAGTTCCCTCAATCTTTCATTGTACAGATAAGCCTCTGGATCCCTTATCATCTTTATTGTTCTTCTCTGTACACTTTCTAGAGTCTCAATATCTTTTTTGTATCATGGTGACCAGAATCGCAGTATAAAGCAGTACGATGACTTCATCTGATGCTGATACTTACTATCCCTTAATTAATGTATATAACTGTATTGACTTTTTGGCTGTTACCTAACTGTTAGGGTGTCAAATGAGATACCTAGATCCCTTCTACAGAGTTGTGTTTTTAATGATGACAGCCCATAACTGTACTATATCCTAAAATGACCCTAGAGTTTCTAAGTTAGAATCAATGTATTTCTTATTGAAGGTTATATGCTTTCATTATTTGAAATTAATAAACCAACATGTCAAAACTTACAGTCCCTGTCCAATTATTTTGTTAGCAAAAAAAAATCAGTAATGTATTTTTATCTGAAGCATTACATTTTAAAAAGTAGCAAGTTAATTTTGATGTTTTATCAGTTCACTTGTACTAAAAGGAAACAAAATAAAAAGGGATGATTGAATGAGTAAGGTGTTGCCAACAAAGCATGGAAGAAAGCCTTAAGATGATGAGTCAGCAAGCTCTTTGCAGACTAATTATCTTCATGTGTTGTAACTGCAAAATATTTCACTTTGCACCATAGAACAGCCACTCTCACTTTAAAAATATTTAAGTCAGCAATTCTTTGGATCTGTCTCTAGCACTAACTGAAACACAAGAGTCCCTCTTGCAAAGCAAAGGACAAAAATAAATGCTCTCTATTACAGTTATTCCCCTTTAAATGGGATCTATGAGGATATTACTAAAGCTCAAAAGTTACAGCAAAGAGCTTAAGGGACTGCATTTAGAATTCTCAAGGATCTGAAATGAAGAGCTTCTGCACATTATGGCTACCAAGGGATCAGAGTTTAAAGAACACATACAGAAGACAACATTGACCAGATGTTTACTTACATGTCTAAAAGAGCTGTGAGGTGCTGCTGTTGCTCCTGTATCTTCCAAATAGTCATCCCAACTGAACTCTGCTTCTTCCACAACAGATCCTGCATCTACAATAAGCCAGAAACAATGAACAAATCTTAAATGGAAAGATGTAATTGTATTGGCATTATAAATTTATCAACTGTAAATGTTTCTTTTCCACTGCTTTGAAGACAAAGGAAATATTCTATTGAAATTGTGTTTATTAAAATGTACATAACACCAAATAATATAGATAATATGCACTAGTGTCAATTAAACAATGTCACTTGTCTGTCAGATATCAAAAGGTAGCAATATAAATTACTAAAGCCCCTATGCTGATGTAGTGGTCTGATGCCTAAGCTGTAGTGAAGAGTTGTCTTTTAAAAAGATAGAATGTACCTTATTTCAAGAGTAATGATGGAAATTATATGAAAAAACTTTTCAATTTTAAATTGATTTGGAAAAGAGTAACAGGTTTATGAAGTAGGCACTAAGCAATTTGCAGATATAAAAGGGCAGCTGCTTTTTCATAAATCATGTTGGATTTGTGACCTATGCCCATAAGCAGTGTTCTTTCGATTGTATTGGATCTATCCTTAAACAAAAATATATTTTCACAGTCACTGGTGTTCTTATTCCTGAATGAAATGCACTTTTAATTTGGAAAAGTATACTTCTATGGATAAATACTTGTTTTATAAAAAAAAAAAAAAACCACAGGTGCAAAAACTATGAATGAAGCAAAAAATCCATAAAAATCTCACATCTTGCTCTTCTTCTACCATGTAGTAATTGTTTGCCTGATCAAACTCTATTTTAAGTTCTCAATTACTGATGGAAGAAATTCATTCACTTAATATGTATAGTATGTTTTCACAAATGCCTAATTTATATAATACAGATAGTCCTCAAGTTACGAACATTTGTTCAAGCAACTGTTTGATATATTACAGTATTGTTCAGTGACAGTTTGAAGCTACAGTGGTGTTAAATGAATGGTACTTATACAAAGTCCCTTAGGTTACAACAGTTTGTAGTACCATATGGTCACATAACCAAAATTAGGATGCTTGGCAGGTCATCTGTATTTATAGCAGCAGCAAGAAAATGGTAGAGGTGGGCGGTGGAGCACAAATCAGCAAAAGCCTTAAAGTACAGGGGACCAAAAGGGCAAAAAAGGGGAAAGGGAAGGAGTTGAAAGGGAGGCAGTTCATTATCAAAGCCCAGAGCTAGGAGGGCCCAAGCCGCAAGAATGGGTCCTTGGCTAGTGACTGATAGAATTCAGTTAATGATGGCAGCAAGAACTGTTGGGATTGTGTTAACTTTTTTTTTGTCTTTTAATGAGTTTATAATCCTTTGCATTGGGGTGGAGTCAGGGCAGCTGAATGGAGCAGAGTGTTTATTGGCTGGATGCCCTTCCTGTTGCCAATGCAGAGTTCACAGCTGATATTTACTCATTGTGCCCAAAGAGAGAAATATTTGCCGCTACCTAGGATTGAATTCACAGCCTCCTGATTGTGAGGCGAGAGCTTCAACTTCTAGGCCACTGCACCACTCTGGGATTGCCAACATGGCCATGTGAAATTGCACTTTATGACTGCACTGCTTAGTGATGAAAATTCCAGTCTTATCTGCTGTGGTAGCTCAAGGACTATCTGTAAAGGGACATACATAATGTGTCATTCCTGAGTATGAGGAACCTGTGGTCTTCTAGTTACTGATGAGCTATAATTCCCAGTAGTTGTCACCAGTCATGTTGCCCGAGGCTACAAGAGCTGGCATTCAGCAAAATCTAGATATCTTAATAGGTTTACCTGCAGCTAGAAAAACTTAAAATTATAAACACTTGTCAATATCTGTAAGACACAATGAAATAATTTGCTTAAAAACTGCTCAACCCCCATATGCTTATTTAGTCAAAAACATATTACAGCAAAAATTGGCCAAGTAGCTTTGGGCATTGGCACAAAAACGACTTATAAAGACCAGATGTTTTTGTATGTATGTATGTATGTATGTATGTATGTATGTATGTATGTATGTATGTATGTTCAAATCTGATTATTGGTTCTTTTTGAAAAATAATAAGTGTATATTAAGTTTTTTTTATTAACAATCTGATTTTTCATTCAGACCTAAAGTATTTTTTTTTAGCTAACATATTATAAGGCAGGCTTTAAAATGTAAGGGTTCAAAGACAGAAGAATAAGATACAGGAATACTGAATTTTCCAGGAAATAGTACAGGACTAGATGTTGGCAATATTCGAAAGAAAAATGTGAAATATTTATTTCAAAGCATTTCTGTATTCTTGCAACCTACAGTGTAATCATGTACAAAAGATACACTGAAGGATTTAACAAAAGATTGGCACAAGGTATGCCACAATCTTTTAAAATGTTGGAGCTAAGGACTGCCAGCAGTTAATCTGCTAACAAAGATACAACAGCAGAAACAGATGGGACTCATGGGAGACAGGAGGAGGAGCTTACTTATGGCATAGCTTATATTTTTTTAAACTGCAGTTTTATCCCTTTCATAGCATATTGTTACAACCTACATCTTGTACAAAGTTATTCTGACCTATTATCTTCAGTGGAAGAGATGGGAAAAATGTACTTCATTTGTTCATGAACATAATACACGCCATGCGAAGCAAAGCAAAAGATACAACATAAATAAATTTGAGATACATATGAAACTCATTGTTCTGTGTCTACTCTTTATAAAAATGACAGGTGCCAGCTTTATCTGGAGTCCATTTTGTGCATTCTGGGAGAGAGTCCTAACTATAGCTAGCAATAGTGGACAGAACACACCTGACAGTTTCTCAATGCACTTTTCTCTATATACTGGTTCAAGGCAGCTGCATTTCTCTTGAATACTCATTCTTTCCTGTCATCCTCTGATATAAAAAATATGACCAGGTAGTTTCTTAGGAGGCAAATGGAATACAGTTTATGCTAGGCTGTAATTTATGAACTAGACTAAGGTGGGAGAAATATAAGTTCAAGTCCATCTTAAGCCATGAAGACACCTCAAGTAACTTTGGGCCTTACTGGGTCCTCACAAGAATAAAATAGAATATTAAGGTACTATACTATAGGGGTGCGATAGTTGTTCTGTAAATATATAGACAGTCACTAAAGAAAGGTAAAAAAAGAATTTTCTTCCATCTGGAGGTTGTCCAGACTTTTCTGCCAACATACGGCAATCCAAATGTACTATATTTGAATTTTTGAAGAAAAAACAGGATATAAAGTGAACAATCAGTTGGCCCAAAGGGCTGGCTGGTTCAAGTAAGGGCTAAGGTACTGGTCCTACACTGGTTCAATGTAACTGTGTATCTTCTCTATCCTTTTCTATATCTTATCTTGGATTTGAGTTAGGTTCTGCTACATTAATATATGAACATAAGTTGTTTTGTCAGCATTCCAATTTCTCCTGAAGGTGTTCAGTTCCTGGTAATCCTGAATAGTTCTTGAAGCAGTACACTGAGGAGGTTGACTAGCAAAGTCAACCAACCCATGATTTTCCAGAGTCTTTTCTGCCCTTCAAATTAGGAAATTCTCAGTGGAGCTTATTGTTTCATTATTTTGTTTAAGGCATATAAAAATATAAGTGGGCACATGCCTTCCCCTGCTTGAATGCCCACCACTACTTCCTGATTCCTTTATCTTAATAGTAGATCTCTAGTAGATTCTTTTAAAAGAATGAGAGTTTACATTTCCATTTGTCATGTTTCCTCAATAGTTCTTTTGGTTGCTAGGCAAAAATATTTTTATTCTTGATGGGACAGGAATGCTTGAGGATATAGTATTGTGCAGCATTTTCTTTCTTCTTCTAATGTGCTGAGTTCATGAAAATATATATATATATGTAGTATAAGGGAATTCAAAGTCGTCTTCGTAGGGATGGGAAATATTACTTATGGGTTCTTGTTATGTTATATTGAACCCGATGAAGGCCCGTGATGTCATCTTGTGTTTTGTGAATATAGTGACAAAAATGTGCTACAGTTATACTTCTAATTTCCCTAGATCCATTCAAGATTAGTAGTCATGTGATTACTGTCGCTAGAACAATTTCCATTGCAATCTTTCCAATGCCTTTGCAAACACTTCAGGCATTTCTGAGTCATTTTTATTTTTTTTTATTTTTTCCCTTTCCAGGATCAGTATACGCTGTATATAATGACCATTCTGATAGCAACACGACTCTAATTATAAAACAACTTAAGCATGAGTGCAGGACTGCTCTATTAGTATACAACCAGCAATTTTGTACTGTTCCATAACTGCAATTTTACATTTAATGTGGCTGCTGAATTGCTGACAGAATAACCAATATATTCAAAGTAAACCGAATTTGGAAAGGAAATATATACTCTGTGTATGTGTATGTATAAACAGATAAGAAAATTTTATGTGTATAATTTTATGTATATAATTTTATGTATATAATTTTATGTATATAATTCAAAACCATGTCTCAGTAAGAAATTAAATTTCATATTATCATCAGTGCTTCGGCAATAAATACCTGAATTAACTAATGTTTCAAAACAAAATAATGTAGCATTATTTCTCAATGTGTTTTGTTTCATAGGAAGTGAAGTGGGGAGGGTAAGTAAAATCCAAGTTTAATTTATCAGTATTTAATTTGTCATTTGTGAAAGATTGCATCAAAGATCCCAAATGTACTATAACACTGTTCATTTTTGTCAATGCTGTATATTTATTTCTTGGGAACTCAAAATGATGCCTTTCAAGATATCAAAAATGAAATCATAATAAATATTAATTCCAAATGTTCAATATACAGTTTTTAAATTCTCAAATTACAAAATATAAATATAACATGGGTATAACACACCATACATCACATTTAAAGTTCTATATTAAAAAATGACTTCTGTAAGGAAAAATCCTAAATTCTGTTTTTATATAGTCCTTGTATAAAGAAATTGTAGCAATGACTTATTTGGGGGGGTCAAATAATTCGAAATATGTTGAGTTGGCATGACTTCCATCTCCAGAACTGTAATACCTGTCTCATGCTGCTTTTCTCCATTCATTTCCACAGCAATCTGGTAATACGCCCTGGGAACAGAAAGTAGAAAAACTCAACCCAGTCACTGTCTTGATCTCATCAGCATCCCAGTGTCTGCTTCTTCAAGCTTTGTGTTGAAGCAAAAACTGTGAAGAAAATTTAAAGGCACATTTTTATCCTTAAATCTACAGCTACATTTTGTTTCTTTCATTTCTATAGAATTAGAACAAGCTCAGTCAGCACTATGCCAAAATCTACTTTTTTCTGATACGGAGGTGATTTTGTTACAGAAATCTACAATGCTAGACTATTATAAACCGGAGACTAAAATAATGACACAGGTTCACTTTTAAGGTATAAATTCATTTTGTCTCACTTTCAACTTCTTAAGTCCAGTAAAATAAAAAGGCCCTAATTCATGATAAACTTCTGTCACAGTTTAAATATCTGCAAAATTTGCAAACAATTCTAAATGTATTGTCCCTATCAAGTAGGAATACCCTAGTATCAGAAATAGATAAACTGGGTGCCCTCGCATGGGAAAGTTACTCTCCTTGAAACAGTGAGGCTGGCAGCGAGCTGTGCCTCCAAAGAAAAAGCAACGATCAAAATATAGAAGAAAAAAACCTCTGTAGCACTTTGACAGCGCTACGAACCAAACCTGGGGGCAAGACTGAGTCATGAACTGGGGAAAGTGACAGTTGACAAGGGGTGTGGTAAAAGATTAAGGACTCAAGTCTCCGGGCAGAAAGGCATTTGTCAAGCTATCCATGGATTCTCCAGTTGACGTGCTGGAGAAATAGACTGCACTTTTAAATGAATAATATTTTGAATCTTTGTTGAAGATACTTAACATTCTTGTTAAAGAGCCACACATATTGGTGGGCACAATATTGATATATGCTTGCTAACTAGATCTTCTGTATATTGTATGAAAACATCCACTGTTTTGATTTCAGAACCCAAAAGATTGCCAGAGAGGTTATATCAGCAACTGTTATTATGATAGTTGGCAAAACGCTCTAGGAATCGTATTATGTAATACGAGAGACATACTATCCCTTAAAAATAAGGCAATTCTTTGATAAGTGGAAAAATACATATTAAGACAACATACTTATGTTAATTTATTTATTATATTTATGCCAAATAAAAGGGGCGTTGCCTGATACACCCATTATGTATGGGTGTTGCCTGATACACCCATACATCAGGGTACTTACCTGATACACCCATTCTTGGTGAGCTGCGACGAGCATCCGGAGAGTGGGAGGTGCTTCGTCTCTGCTCGGATAGGCTGGGCTTAATTGAATAGGACACTGTTACTCCTCCCTGGCTCCTCCCAAGAGTTCTCCAGTTTTGGCGAAGACGAGGTGATGCAACCCCCATCCTCTATATTGGTCTGTTTGTGTTTTCTTTTTAAACTTATATCCAGATTAGTCATTGGACGGAACAGGACCCCACCAGACGGATATTGGGTGGGGCTGGATGCTTGTCGCAGCTCACTGAGAATGGGTGCATCAGGTAAGTACCAGCGCCCCTTCTCCATTGAGCTGCTCTGAGCATCCAGAGAGTGGGACATACCAAAGCTTGGTTTGTCCTACGGGAGGGTCTCCATCTGGGTTGGAGCCCCCCACTGTCCAAGTAGACTTATTGTAACACCCTCCTACCAAAAGAGGCTTCAGCAGAAGCAAATACATCAATTTTGTAATGCCTAATGAAAAGCAATGGGGAGACCCATGTTGCCATTCTACATATTTCTGCAATAGGAGCTTGCGTGGCCCAGGCCACTGAAGTTGCCGCGCTCCTTGCTGAGTGGGCTGTGATGCCCCTAGGCATAGGCAGTGATTGAGTCTCGTATGCCTTGGCTATCGTGGCCTTCAGCCACCTGCCTATAGTCGAAGGGGAAACTTTTTGCCCCTGAGAAGTTGGCTGAAAGGATGCGAAAAGAGCTTCAATCTTTCTGAAAGGAGCTGTTCTTTGTAAGTAAGTATGTAGAGCTCTGCGGACATCCAGTTAGTGCCATTGATGCTCTATGCCCTGAGAAGGTTTGGGACAAAAGTTAGGGAGAACTAGTTCTTGTGACCTGTGGAAAGCAGAATTGACTTTAGGCAAGAATGTGGGGTCTGGTTGAAGCACCACTCTGTCAGCGTGGAATATACAGAGGTCCTTCTGGGCCGATAGGGCTGTGATTTCTGATGTACAATGTGCTAATGTACAACCTTGTATGTGAGAAAATGGAGGCTAACAGTTTTCAGGGGTTCAAATGGACTCTTTGCAAGTGCTGTACCTTTTTAAGGTCCCAGGTCGAGTAACAATGCACCATTGGCGGACACAAATTTGTGGTGCCCCTAAGAAAACTCTTTATCCATGGGTGATGGGAGATAGATTGTAGACCTTCCCAAGTCACCACTGAGGCAATGGCTGCCACTTGTCATCATAAAGTGTTTGGAGAGAGGCTCCTGTCGAGACCATCTTGGAGAAACTCTAAAACCTGTGCAAATGACGGCAAAAATGGGTCCACCCTGGATTTGGTGCACCATTTGAAGAAGATAGTCCATGTGGCATTATATATGCGGCTCATAGAAGGGCGCTGAGCTGCTTGTATGGTATTAATCACCCTGGCCGAAAAATTATCCTTTCTTAGATGTTGTTGCTCAACCTCCAAACAGCTAGGTAGAGCCATTGAGGGTCTGGGTATTGGATCAGTCCTTGGGTGAGCTGAATTTTGTGTGGTGGAATTTTCCATGGTTTTTCTGTAAACAGGCCCCTGAGATTCACAAACCATGGCCTCCAGTAGGGTGCCACCAAGATCAGGTCTGCTTTCTCGTCCAGTAGTTTTTGTGCCACTTTGGGTATCAATGGGAGGGGGGGAAGGCATATAGGAGACCCTGGGGCCACTGGCACCGGAGGGCATTGATGTTCTCTGCCCCCTGGGATGGGTATCTTGAAAAGAATCTTGGGAGCTGCGAGTTCAGTGGAGAAGCGAACAGATCTATAACTGGCAGACCAAATCTATGGACTGCCTCTTGAAACAGGTCCGGATGCAGACGCCACTCTGGTCGATTGTGGCCCTGCTTAGCTAGTCTACCTGGGTGTTTGTCAGGCCGGAAATATGTTCCGCTCTGATAAAGGCTAAGTTTCTTTCCGCCTAAAGGCACAGTCTCTCTGCTTCCCACATGAGATGCTTTGAGTGGGTCCTCCCCTGTCTGTTGATATGTGCTTTTGTTGTGACATTGTCTGTCAGTATTAGTATGTGTCTTCTTTGAATATGTGGGAGGAAACTGTGAAGGGCCAGGTGGGCTGCTCTGAGCTCCAACCAATTTGTACTGTTCGATTGCTCTGCAGTTGACCAATGCCCTTGAGCCAAGAGGGACTGAAAATGAGCTCCCCATCCGAACAGGCTGGCATCCATGGTTATGGTGAGTCATTGGGGCTCTTTCAGCAGGCAACCCTTGTTGATGGCTGGACCGTCCACCAGTGTAGAGATAGCCGGACTTTTGTAGGAACTAACATTCTGGTCATTGCTTAGTCCTGATCTTTGGAACAGAAGCAGATACCATTGGAGCGATCTAGTGTGGAATCGAGCCCAAGGAACAATAGAAATACTGGAGATCATTTTATCCAGCAGTTTAGACAAATTGGCTAGAAGAACCCATTTGAGGGTTCTGATAGACTGAGCTAAGGTTTTAATGCTCTCCTGTCTCACAGTGAATAGAAATACTCTTCCTTCTACTGTGTTTATTATTGAGCCCAGGTGAGATAAACAAATGGCTCTTGGCCCAATTAATGGAAAAAAGCATGTTGTTGAAGAGTTCGTAATCTAATTTGGGTATCCAATTCTGCCTGCCTGGATGAGGAGGACAAAATCAAAATGTCGTCCAGGTAGCACTGGAGCCTAATTGGAATGCTCCTAAGGTGTGCAGCCAGAGCTGCCAGAACCTTTGTAAAGGTCCTTGGGGCCGATGACAACCCAAAGGGCAGAGCAATGTATTCAAAATGTTGGTTGTTGTAGTAGATTCTGAGAAATTTGGAATGTGAAGGTCTAATTGGTATGTGAAGATAAGCCTCTGTTAAATCGATGGAAGTCAAAAAATCACTCTTTCTTATGCTAAGGAGAATGGATTGTAACATACTCATCTTGAATTTGCAGTAGATTAGAGTACGGTTGAGACGTTTTAAATCTAGGATTGCCCTCCACCCCCCAAACTCTTGGGGACTACAAAAAGTAGGGAATAGAATCCATGTCCATGTTGATCCCAGAGTACTGGTTGGATGGCCTTGATTTCTAGTAAGTGCTTAATCGCTGTCTCCATCAGTTTCCTTTTAACTGGATCTCGGGAGATATTCATGAAAAAGTTCAGGGGTGTGGAGGAGAACTCTAGAAACACACCAAATCTGATGGTGTTGCGAACCGAGGAATCTTATGTGGAAGAGTCCCATTGGTCTGCAAAGAGACTTAATCGTCCTCCAATGGGAGCGAGATCCCTGTATTTATCTTGAACAGTGAAAATCTCTGTTTCCAGTTCCCCTGAAAAATCGCTTCTCTTGTCCACCCCTACGAGGTCTGTCAAAGAATTCTGATCTATCTGACTGCTGGGCTCCCCTATATGTTGGTGGGGAGAATGGGCCTTGATAATAATCTGGGGGAGAATGGGCCTTGATAATAGGGACGAAAGGAGCCTCTCCGAAAGGGCTGAAAAACTCTGCTGTCAGAACGATGAAGAATGGAGGGAAGGATCTTCTTCTTGCTTCTGATCTCAATTAGAAGTGGATCCAGGGCAGCGCCAAACAATTTATCCCCCCAAATTGGGGAAGAGGCAAGTTTCCATTTGTGTTTGATATCAGCTTGCCAATGTCTAAGCCATAGTAACTGATGGGCTGTAACCTGCGATACCATGGCTCGAGCTGAAAACTTGACCAAATTAAATGTAGCATCCACAGAAAACTCTGCGGCCGCAATTAATTTGGCGATGTCCTGGTGTGCCCTAACATTAGAATTTCGTATGGTGTCCCTCAGGTGGCATAGCCTTCTGAGTGAGGTTCTGGTGAAGAAGGACGCAGCTGTTGCCACCCTTATTGCCCATGCATCATACTGATGTGCCTTTTGAAGTGCTATCTCGGTTTTCTCCAGTTTGAGGGCCTCCTCCACTTCTGTGGGAATGGTGGAGGAGGATGCTAAGGCCACCACAGGCTCATCTACTTCAGAGGTATTCAAGGAATTAGAAAATCCAGAAGCTAAATTAAACAATTTCTTATCAAAGCTAGTAGGTACTAGATACACTGCTGCTGAGATCTACTATTTCTGGATCAGATCTGAAAACATTTGTGGAAGCAGAATAACCTCAACCTCATTAATGGTTGTGAGAAAATCAAATTCTCCAATTCTTCCTGAGGTTCTGGTTGAAGAAAGGAAGGAGACTTTTCAAGGAGAGCTGTGGTTTTGGCCTTGAAAAGAAGAGATTTGAAAACCTGTGGATGAAATAGCCCCGTAAAGATGGGTTGGTCTGGTTTGAGGTCCTTGTCCTCAGACATGCCTCTTTCTAGGGTTCCTTCTCCAAGGGGACTTCACTATCTGGAACTGATACTGCGTCTACTTGCTCCATTTGGGGCTCACCTTCTCCCTCCTCCTGTACATCTGGATGCATATGTGAAATGAAAGAAAACTCCTCTTGAGGAGGTACCTGAGGATAATGTAGGTCAGTTCTGCATAGAGATCTTACTGACCGAGAGTCACATTCCGATACTGGTATCTGTCTGGTCATCAAGGATTGTTGGACTCTGGCTGTGATTCCTCTCTGGATTGCAAGCTCCATCCATGCCTTCATGGTTTCTGATACCTCATCTGGCAGGAACTCCTCCTGTCGTAGGTCAGCCGCTGTTGGATTGAAGGTCGCCTCGGGGGCTTGTCTCAGTATATTTACACTTGGTGAGGCCTGTAAGGTGCTAGCTGGCCTGGGTGGCATGGACAGGTCTAAGGCGACTGGTGGCTGTTGAGTCTGAGATAGTGGAAATTCTTTCAGCCTCCTTAGAGCATTTCTCAATTTCCTTTTCCAACGCCTTCTGGCGTCGAGTAGCATCTTTCTCTGCAGCCTTCGAAGAACCCTTAGATTTCTTAGATTTATCTAAAGCCTGTGTCTTAGGGCCACCTCTGTTTGCCATTGCAATTCTGTAGTTACTCTGATTATAAGTTAATCTGTAGTAGAGTATGAATAACAATGTATTAATATATATTATATCTGTGAATATGTCTATATATGGACGTCCAGGTTCCTGTACCACCACAGGGGCAAGAACCCTATCTCTACTTTCACTCCCCTTTTTTTAATTATCTGATTTTATGTTAATGAATTTTAATGTTTTTTTGCAATAAAAATATTTACAAATGGTCTAATTTGATAATGCTCAATGCCAGGTCAATTCAAAGAAAGAAAACAACAACTACAGACCTTCAACAGCTGACTGATCAGGCTGATCTGGCCTGGTACTGCTAAGTAGTACAAATATATATTCACTGCAAGGGCAACCAACAATCTTTACTTATACCTCCCTGAAACTGGAGTAAAGGGAGCTGCAAATTTTAATTCTCCTTTATAAGCTGCGTTAAGCTTTGAAGAAATTAAAGCCTCTCACAGGAAAAGTAAAATTCAGGAATACGGCCACATGATGCAACGTGGATAAAATGGTGAAGTCCTGTAAATTGTGCACCAAAATGACAGTTGCCCAACTCTAAAACGGCACCAGCCGGTTGTTTTGTTTTGGCACCAACACTGCTACAACCTTAGTTAGACAGTCATTTAAAAGGGCACCAAAAACGAATACTGTGTGACTGAATGATAGAGGGGACCAGGAGGGCTCCACTGCCCCACCCCTGTAAATCGGGAGGAAAAGTCACTGGTGAAAGGTAATTGGAACCAAACAAGCGCGCTATCTTAAAAGCGGCTCAAATTTCGAATCACAATGGCAAGACAGAAAATATTCAAACAATAGCAAACTGTGATCTCTGGGGAGAGCGCAGCTGCCGAAAACACGAAGCAAATTATGATCACTGTGGCGGCAATTGGCCCGATCTGCATCATTCCGACTGCTTCCCCTCCCTTTTTTTAACAAAATTTTTGTTGGAATTGAGAAAGATGGTCAAAGAATTTAGAATACTGACTATCTAATCAAACCTGAAATGTTCCTGCTCCAGCCAACGATAAGCTGCCTATCACACCAAAGGCTGAGCTAAAACTGGGGGATGCTAGGGAGGAGCCCGGGAGGAGTAACAGAGTCCTATTCAATTAAGCCCAGCCTATCCAAGCAGAGACTAAGTACCTCCCACTCTCTGGATGCTTGGAGCAGCTCAATGGAGAAATTAGCAAATTACTAGCAACAGTAGTATAACACAAGTATTTTTAAGTTCTCAAAGTTCCCATTCTTCAAAAGCAAGACAATTAAAAATTCAATTAAAAAAAAGACAAAGGAATAAATCTCACCATGCTAAATTTAACTTGGTACAAATTCTCAGCTGATCTAAGAAAGAAGCTATCTAAACAAAATTTTGGGTTTTCTACCTTTCTTAGTATGCCATAGTATACTATAATATTAAATTATTTTTATGAGAGATTATATTTTACCTTTGGGGAAAAAACAGCTAAATAATTTAATTCTTGTGAAACCTCATCTTATTACCTTTTGATTCCACAAGATCTTTTAATATACCACATTAACTAATTTCACCTATATAAGAAGACACTTTCTTACATTTAGGTTGTAACCCAGGTTAACACTTTCAACATCTCCCAATACATTTAATGGTCTAAGTCCAAATGTTATTAGTAATTTTCAGTGGTGGTATTCAACCGGTGTAACAACAGGTTCGGTGAGCATGAAGCATTTGAAAACTGCCCATTTTCAGCTCTAAAACTCACCTTCTAATGCAGCCCCAGTACAACAGTTGATTCGTGTGGCAATCCGTTGTGCCATGGGAATCAGCTGAGCTGCAAAACACAGAAATATAGGACAGACCAGAGCAGGGTCGGGTGGGCAGGTCCAACTGGCCGCCAGAACTACTGGTTCACACAAACGGGGTGAACCCACCCCTGGTAATTTCAATACAAAGATTGGAGAACTTTGGCCCGCTATAAGTCTGACTATTGCCTGCCACTAAGGCAGCATCATGTTAAGTTAAGTTAATGATGCTAAGTTAAGCATCATGAGCATTAGTTCAACAATTTCTGGACTGCCATATGTTTCATGCAAATTTTTTAAAGCCCTAATTTTTTTGCAGCCAGAATACTTGAGGCTACTTCCACAGGAAACTAAACCTTGTCATGCTTTCTCATAGTGGGAAAAAAAGATGAATGTGTGAAGAAATAAGGCTTCTCTACCTATGCTGGAATACTTATCAGAGAAAAGCCAATGAATCCATCACATTCCCTCTCCTTGCAAAAAGGTATTTTAAAAGCTTTTATTGTTGTTGTTTTTATTTTGATACTATAGTATTGGTAGTCTTGGATTTTCTTTGCTGCTATATGTGTTTTTCCTGTTAATTTGGCTTTATATTCATATGTTACACGGGGGCAGGACAGAAACTATGATATGAATACAAGTGGATGCCTCTTTTAAGTAAGGGTACATCTTCGAGGCTGTGTTCCAAAAGAGCACAGAAACCACTGAAAGGGAGCCTTTGAAACCCCTGCAAGATTTATGGCAATAATTATGTTGACAAGTGTCTCTCTTAAATTGCCTCCCCTCTAAAAAAACCCAAAAAACCCAGGTTCTGTACATTTCTAATAAATACTACATATCCTCAGTCCTCATCTATTTCAGACCATTAGCAGATAACTTCACATTAGAATCTATGTTCAAATCAGTTCAGAATGGAGACATTACAATACAATTTTCCTATAGGCTAAAGTTATGCCAAATAGAGGAATATCAGCAAGCCAATACAGGATGAAGAGACTATAGCACCATCACAGCTGCCTGATTTATCTGCAGTGAGCATATATGGGAAAAACTTCAGGTACTGTGCATCCCATATTTATACAGTGAAAGAACAGGTGTAGTGCATATACAGATAAAGCAATGTTGATTCAAACCCAGCTATGTGTTCATCCAGGCTCCTCAAACCTCAGAATTCAATAAATAGTTTTGCTAAAAAAAGAAATTGGTTGAAGCTTATCAGCAATTGCAAATACCTTCCTCAGTTGTGGAACTATCAGCACCTTTTAACTTATAATGCTGATGTCAAAAATCCAAAAGATGTTTTCAGTCCTGGACAGATTGTTTGCATCACTGCAGCCGTAGCTAACTGAAGGTGAGGAATATCAATTTACTTTGACTTTTTCTATTTGAATTTAACACTTTAATTGTTGATACACTAATCTTAATTGAATTTAAACTTATCTGTATTGAATGACACACTGGATTTTAAAGTACAAAATGTGGTAAGGCTTAACTAAATATGTTTTTAAAGTTCTAATCCTTGAATTTATATGCAGGCAACCTTTCCCAGAGATTCTGGGACTGGGCTAATCAGAAGGCAAATATGGAAAATAATTGCAGTAGCACATAAAAAACAACTTCTCCCTATTAGACAGCACACTGGATTTAAAAGTAGAAAGATGTAGTAAAGCTTAGCTAAATATATGTTTTAAGGTTCTAATGTCAGCTTGATATGCATCTGTGAATACAACAATTTCATGAAATTAAAGGTTTATTCATGATAAAGTATGACTAGAGGTGACTGAATAATTAACCCAATAAAAGATTATGTATCCTAATCTAGGTAGGAAAAAATAAGGAAATATTTCGAATGCATGTTAGCATGCTCACTCTTGTAGAGTAAAAATATAATTACCAATTACTATGAACTACAACAAAGATAAAACTGCAAAGTGGGTGAATTTATAATCTACTGCAGTTCACTACTTGGCAATATGCTAATGTTCTAAAAGCCAAAATAACTAAGGATTTAAAATATAAAAATGGATTTTCCTTTTAGCATTTAAAAAAAAACTAATGCAACCTTTTTGTGGTTAATTTCAACAGCTTTGTAGCTTTACATCTTTCATCAGCAGATATTTCCTATAGCTGAATTAAAGGAACAAATTTATGTTTTACATAGAAAGTTCGGGAATGAAGAGAATATAGAGGGAGCTACTGCCTGTAACAACATTTTTGTTTATTCCATTTTATTTAATATATCTCCCTAACATCAATTAATAGATAATAGTACAATCTGTCACACGGAAATTATAAATATTTGTAGTTTAAAGTAGTTTATAAACTATGGCAATTAGAGTTTACATTAATTTACTTTTAATAAAATGGTTAAATGGTTTTATATGTTTATAAACTAATAGTTAATATAAGAGTCCTATGGGCCCTATTTAGGAAAGAGAAATTAAATGAGCAATGTAAACAAAATTTAGACTAAATGTATCTTGTTATAAAATGTCTCAATACAGCTACTGTTAACACAGAAAAATAAAACAAATTTGTTAACATTGTGATATTTTTAATGTTAGGCTACCATTTCAGGTCTCTTTTTTTATTCACTGTCTTAAATAAATGGAGAAAGAGAAAATGAATTATCAGGATTCTGCAGAGCTTGCTATTTATAACTGGGCAAAAACTAACATTGGTTCATGGCAGCTTTCCTAACTTTAAGTAATGAATGTTCTCTCTGAATTCTGATTGACTCCAAGGCCTGGATGATTCAGATTTCCTTTCCTCAATCACTGCCACCTAGCTAGCTCCCCAGTCCCACAACTACTGGTTAAAAGACAGAGAGACACAGCAGACAGATAAAATAAGCCAAATTAGTATGATACTGCCACATTAAATATGATTCTCATAAAAAATAGATTATTTTTTCCTTTTGCCAGTGAGACAATGGCATCTAGAGACAGAACAGCAAGAAGTACACAGGACTCTTTAAATTAAAGTTGTGTGTACTTGCCAACTAAATGATTTCAATCTGGATTCAATTTTCAGCAGCCAGCTCACATCTGTTCTTTGATCACAGCCAAACACTGCGACCATAGAAATTGAAAGGCCAAGGTCAAAGAAGAGCAAGAACATTAGAACAAATGGAAGATATCTGCTTTGAATTGTGGCACAAGTTCATCCCATTACCTCAAATGTAGTGAACAAGAAAAATTCAAGCAAAAAAAATATCAAGCAAAATTCTTACATCCTGAGAGTTGAGCAGATCCCCATCTTTATGACCACCTTGTTAAAAATAACAATAATAGGAACAAATAGGTGAAGAATCCTTCACCAATATTTTATCAAATCTATACACGCTGACCATCTTCCCCCTATCCTCACACATCACAGCAGTCTTATTTATTAAAATTAGCAGTAGAGGATAGAAATGGTAGGAAAAAAATATAGAAACACTGATTTTTTTAAAAGAGATGGAGACCTAAAGTAATGGATCACATGAAAGCGGTAAGAAGTAGGTCGTCTGTTTTTCTTTCTGAAATTTTAAGAAGCCTAACACTCTAATGATTCCTCACAACCATCTTCCCCATAGAAAGCAGAGTCAGATAGGCTCAGGAGCACATTGACTTATAATCAGAATTCCCTAAAGAGAAAGTAGAATGTTCAGTGACAGTTGAAAGGGGGCACCAATGGGGGAGCGGCACCTGACCATTAGCCTTGGGGTCCAAAGGGCAAGTGGACATAGCATAAACAAATAAATAAATGCAGCTTTCTCACTTTGATATTTATATTTAAGCCTAAGCTATTTATCAAGCCTCCTATCAGTATAAATCAGTGGCAAACAAAGAACCTCTAATTTACTTAGTACTTACAGTGACCATATCTTTGTTTATTGAAGTTATATATTTTTCATATGTTTAACACATATGTTTAACACTGCCTTTTCTTTGTAAGCCTCAGTATTGTGGAATAAGATATATGGCTAAAAAAATGGATGAAGTTGCCACAAATTGGAGATTTACTAAGACATTATTTCAATTTTTATTTCCTCTTTCCACTCAGAGGACATTCATTCTCATAGGTTTCATGAAAATGGAAAATCCTGATGATTTTCTCTCCGTTTTTTTGTATTATCACTTAAAGTAATTAACCTCTTTTGAATATTTCCCAAATATTGGGAAATCAGAGAATGTTCTGCATCCACTATGAATTTCCAGACACCTTTGACCAAAAATTAATGACTTTTTTCCTGTTCCTTTTAGTATGAAACAATCTATTTTTAAAAAATTTCTTATGTAATCTCTAGCCCAGAATTTTACTACTATAGAAGTTCCCACATATAACCTCTCAAATTCTGCTTTGTTTTTCTTTCTCTTCATATTAGGCTACTAATCATAATATACTGTCATACGTGCCAAAACATTGCACAATCCAAGCAATTTTCCTCAGTTTGTTGAAATACTGCTGGTAACCAGCTTTATATACATCTAATGAAAAAAATATTTTCATCCTGTGTTTGTCATTACAGCCAAATCTGTGTACATGTATGAAGTAGAAGATGTGTAGCTACAAAAATACAACAGTGGGCTCTTATATAAGTGTGCAAAAATCAAGTACAAACATTCACAATCTACAAACATCTTCAATTGCATTATCCCTGCCTGCCCCGCCCCTCCTTACGGTATTTCTTTTTTTCCTCCTGACAAACAGATTTGCTGTTTGAATATCCTAGCCAGAATGAACATTTGCAGACATATAAATGAAACAGCTATGCAACTGTCTCCGAATAACAGACACATTCTTTCCTTGATGTGCAGTGACAGAGAAATATAATCCAGGCTTAAGTTTAACCAAGATCTGATTTTGACTTGATTATTTATGAAAGGTGAAAACATGTGCAGGACCATGAAACTAAGCTAAAACAATTACACATGTAAGTTGATTAAGACAAGATTATATTAAACATGGTTAAAACAGATTTGATATCAATAGAAACTTTAATTTTTTTCTGTTCAACCAACAACTTTGGAGAGGAGACATGCTATGAGGCCCATCGGGTCAAGTATTTCACTTGGTAGAGTATGGAGAAGGGCCTTCTCGGTTGTGGCCCCTGCCCTTTGGAACATCTCTCTCCCCCTGGAGTGAGGTTGGCTCCAATCCTCCTTACCTTTCGTAAGAGCCTAAAGACCTGTCTCTGCCACTTGGTTTGGAGTTCCAATGGGGAAGTATCACGGTGGAGGTGGTTGATCAATTAACATCAGATTGCACCTCTCTCCACTATCCTGCCCCTGCCCTCGTTTTTAACTGGGCCATGATATTTGGCTCTGTATAGTATTTGTTTATTTTTTTTTAATCTTTGTACAGTTTTTATTTTTTATTATTGTAAGCCACCCGGTTACCCTGAGGTAAGATGGGGACCCAATACACTTTATATATGTATATGTATATATGTGTGTGTGTGTGTGTGCATGTGTGTGTATGTATGTATGCACCGTGTTTCTCACAAAATAAGGCTGTGTCCCCCCCCCCCCCTTGTCTTTAGGCAGTCTCTTTCGGGCGATGGAAGCTCCCCAAATGCAGTCACCAGCCACTTCAATCGGCTGGTAAAAGCGGCCTCGCGGCAAGGGGAGTGTGTGTGTGCGCTCGCACCGAGGCCACTTCTACCGGCCAATCGAAGTGGCTAGTGATAGCATTTGGGGAGCTTCCATCGCACAAAAGAGACTGCCTAAAGATGAGGGGACATGGGCAGCCCCGCCTTGCCCCAAAGCAGCTGGGGGCTCTGCCTTCAAGGGAGCTTTCGTCTGCCGAAAGAATCGGCCTCATGGAAAGGGGAGTGTGTGCGCGCTCGCCCCAAGGCCGTTTCTACTGGCTGATTGAAGTGGCTGGTGACTGCATTTGGGAAGCTTCCATCGCCCAAAAAAGACTGTCCTAAAGGCAAGGGGACACAGGTAGCCATGCCATGCCCTGAAGTGGCTGGGGACTCTGCCTTTAGGGAGCTTCTATCGGCTATTGGAGTATTCTAGCCTTGGCTACTTGCAGGGCACTCCTAAAGGCAAGTTTTCTCCCCATTTTCCCCACCATTCCTCACATTGTTCGTTAGAACTATACGAGGTGAAGAGAAATGGGCGGGGAAAAGCATGGTTTAAATAGGCCTAAATTTGGGGGATGGGGCTTAATTTCACCTCTTGCCTAGAAATCATGCTGGGCCTTCTTATTGGTGGAGGCCGTATTGTTGGAGAAGCACGGTATGTATATATGTATGTATATGTTTGTATAAACATCCTTAAATTTGGAAATAACAATACCAAGTTTGCAGATAACAGGATACTTGCTGCTTCTCAAGATGGGGCTTGCAAACCTGGATTTTTAAGATTAATTTTTAAAATTGATAATTCTCAGAAGATTTTGGCAATTTCTATCCAGGTTCCTCTCACATTTCCATCTGCAAAATTAAGATGCCCTTCTAATTGCTTCTAAAAAATGTCCTCATCATGATGCTGTCATCATCTCATCCCCAGGCCACCACGGAAATACCTTACATGATATTTTAGCAGTTCCAGTTTAAAGGAAGTGTCTTCCCTTTTCTCCCAATACAAATTGTGCTGTGATCTATGACACTTCTAGCAATGACACAGATGTTGGAATTTATCCAGCTTCCAATGGCCACTTTAGGTTGCTGAAGGCGTGCCTTCTAGCCTCTGGTCACCTGGAACTATATCAACATAGATAGTCTGTGGTAGGTTGCCAAGAAATTAAGATAGTTGGCTTCCACAGAGGAGTCTGCTCACACAATGCCTTGTGGAGTGTTATTTAGGCTCTTTATTAACACAGATATACTATTCTTTTGAAACAATGCTTAAGAAAAAGTGCTTGAGAAATGGGATCAGCATTTTGACATAGCATTAGTGCCTACATATTTCTTATTTCTCCCCCTTTGATAAAATTCTCCAAGCAGCTTATTGCTTACAAGAAGCTTCATCCCACACTCTTCCAACGGGTCAAAAAGCCTGACGGAGGGGTCATAGGCAAGAAGAAGAGTCACAAAATGAGCAGCAGCAGAGCTCTTTTGGTGCACTGGGAGTGCTACCTTGCTTCATGTGTTTCAACTCTTCCTTTCCGCAATCTGCCTTTTTAAAAACATGCAATTTATATATATAGCTTCCCACCTTAAGCAAATAACTGGGGGGGGGGGGTGTCACAATACAAGATAATGAAACCCACATGAAGAGAAATAATAATGAACACAATAAATACTAAGTAAAAATACCTAAACCAAGGCACTTCATACCTAATCTTTAGTCACAAATTCTCCACTTTCAGCTGCTCCTAACAATCTGGATCTCATCCTATGGGAATTCTCAGATTTTTACAGCCTTTTGGAGGACCAGGAGGGTCAGGTCATTCAGATTTCCTAGGGAAGCAGTTTAAGTAAACTTGACTCAAGCACCCAAATGGACCAAATGGTCACACGAAAGCAGGAAGGGTATGAAGTGAAGTGGGAGGGAGTTTTCCAGCTCACTTAAATCCCTGGCAACTAAGGGTTGGGTGGGTTCTGGTTTTCTTGGCTTCTGATAAATGAAAAGAATTTTCTTTTCTGGAATGTCACTGCCTTTGCCTCTTTTCTTTTAAGAACTTGGTTTTAATTGTGATATTCAAAGACCTTGGGAGAGGATGCAGAATCTCTTGTAAATGAGAAACTCTCCATTCATAGTGTCTTGGTTTCAAAGTTGCTGGAATCCAGGAATCCACTAGACATTTTAGTAAAGAGTAAACAGTATTTAGTTCTGTTCACTCCCTCAATCCACAATGCAGCATTTCCCCCTTTTAGCTTGTCTTTTCAAATTCTCATTTTGTCGTCTCAGCAATCACCCTTCCAGAAATATTTCTTTCTCTGTTTGAAAGATTTTGTTTTCTTAAAGAAAGTGACTTACAAAGCAATTTCTTTTATTTTCATCTCACCTCTGTATTTTTCCTTTTCTCGTTTATTTCAGTTTTCACTTTGGCTTGTTAATATTTCCAAAGAATATATTTCTTTCTTAAACTATGTATATCCCTCAAGACACACATGAATTCATTTGTTTCAGATTCTACTCCTTTCTGAGCTATAGGACATTTCAATTTGTCAGAGATCACTAGATTAGCAAATGAAGAAACATAGGCTCTCCAGCAAGGTCAGAATCAAGTTCCTCCATGTTATGTTCAGAGGGATTTACTTCCAAGACAAACTGCCAGCCAACTCCTGGGCACTGAACAGCTTTTACAGCTAGAGTGTTGCTGGAGCTACCTTTAAAATGACTTTGTTAGTTGGTTTGCATTAAAAGGGGACTCTTGAGTGACTATGCAATTCTTGCAGATATGGAAGAGAGAACTTTCAGGTGGGATACAAGTGTTGTTTCTGGAAATTGTATTGTCTCTTAAAAATGCTTTACCTGATATTTCGAAATTCATTCCTATGCCAATTATTTTCATTAATTATTGCAGATAACCATTGAAGGATTTTTTTTAACCCTAGAGTTTACAAGATAGTCTCCCCCAATGAATGAGCTGTTTCATAATGAGCTTTGAAGAGATCTTCCTTTCCATTTCTCCTTTTCATCCTCCAGAACTGCATTAAATCTGTTTCTACTCCCTTTGAACATATCTACTTAAAGGCTGCTCTTCTGGTTTCTGGTGATCCCGCACGTACCACAACCCAAAACAGCAACAGCTAATGGCTGGCGTGCCTGGAGAGATGGCTCTGCATGCCACTTCCAGCACACATGGCATAGGTACGCCATCACGGGCATATACATTTGCAAAATCAGACCAAGTTTTGACAGGTGGCTAAATTTGCCAGTCTAATGATGTGTCTAAAGCTCATCTCTACAACAGTTCTAGCCTCAGCCTCTTCTCACCTTAAGCTAGTGGACATTTTTCCCAATAGGTGGTGACATTTGGGAGAAGGGAAAACAAAACACCAATTACTTTACCTAATTTATCCCCATTAAATCCATAAAGAATTTGGTATTTTCCAGTCATGTTACTGTGGCAGGTTAGAGCTTGGTCATCAGAGCAACCCAATTGACATCAGCACATATTTCTGTCAAATCAAGGGCTAGAGAAATGTACTTTGACATACCTTAGCTATCTAGCTATGCCCTAGATCTTGTGAGATTCCACAAGATTTCCATATGAAATCCTGGAAAAATTTCAATGAGATCCGACAAAATATTCCAAGCTTGTGATACTGAGACAATTAGCACTTAAGCCAGTTAACAGAATTGTCTGATGACAGCTGAGTTCTGAAAAATTGGCCTGCTTATTTGAAATAAACAAATTCAAACTCTAGGGAGTTCAGAGAGCTATTATCTAAAGACAAGTAATGACAAACCAGACCCTCAGGTGCACAGGAAAATGAAGAAGTGATTATTATGACTACAGGTTTCCTTGGGAAGACTTTTATGTGCACTAAACAGAAATACTCTAGTTTTTACCTGAATTTTTACACTGTCACTTATTTGCTGAGCTTATAGACTACTTCAATTGCTGATAGCTCTGTATATCATTCATCCCTAGCATCCATAAATCAAATTTAAAAATAGCATATCAAATATCATATCAACATCAAAAACTACCAGAAGTATCATTTTATATACCAAAAGAAAATCTAGTATCAGAAAAACAACATTTCAATAAATCAACCCACAAGGCCTACTGATATCAATCAATCAATCAATCAATCACAATTATAAAGCCATCCATCTCACATTCATCACTCTAGGTGGAGTACAATAAAAAAAACCAGGTTTCTGAAAACCAAAGGTAGGGGCCATTTGGATTTCTGGGTAAATATGCAGCACAGAAGTGGGGCAGAAATGGAGAAGACTTGCTTTTGTAAGCCCTTTATACTACTCTCTCTCTTTACCGGATATTGGGTGAGCAGAACAGATAATCTTGTAGATTTAAACCTAAAACATGAAGGCTTAGTTGGCTTGAAATACACCCAGAAGCAAATTGTTGTTATTGTTGTTATGGTTTGTCACACAGTCAGATGTTTAGTCTGGATTTTTAGCATTGCTATCTGCCCATCAAGTACAGTCAAAAGACCTGGATAGGCAGAGTCCTGTTTATTTGTGCCTGACAATAAATAAATGAACAAATACAGTAAAACCTCCATAATTGACCACCTCCTTACATTGATCACCTCCCTAAGTTGACCTAATTTTCATAGACCGGACATATATTATGTGTACACAAAACAAAATCAACCTCTCTATACTGACCATCTCTGTAAATTCTATCTTGACCGACTGGACCTTGACACATGGTATTAAATTACTGTCTATAACTTGACCAGTTGAGTCCAGTTTGCACCAAGGGCAAGAAATGCCCTTGAAATGCAGAATTGGAAGCAATGAATTTCTTTCAAGAAGAATATCAAAGAATACAATATTTTTGACTTTGATTCACAGTAAAGATGATATCTTTAATGCTGATAAGTGTGGGCTCTTTTTCAGGGCAATGCCTGACAGGACCTTTGTTATGAGGGGTGACAAATGTAAGAGAGGAAAACTTTTTAAAGAATGTTTCACAGTTCTGCTGTGCCCTGGCTTTACCAGAGTAGCTAAAAACCTTGGTGATTGGTAAATTGGCAAAGCCACGCTTGTTCAAGAAACTACAGCCCAAAAATCTTCCCAACACCTGGAAATCTAACAAATCCGGATAGATGACTCATGCCCTATTTGAGGAAGGGATATAAGAGGAATGGATAAGCGAAAGAAAGAAGAAGAAATGGTCCATTCTTTTAATGGATAGTACCCCAAGTGAATCATCTTACAAATATGAAACTACAATTTTTGCCTCCAAACAACTATATCAAAAATTCAACCTTTCGACCAAGGCACAATTCTCCCATGAGCTGTTCAGAGCATTCAGTAGTGGGAGGTGCTTCAGTCTCTGCATTTGTAGGCTGGGCTTAAATTGTGGAACGCTCCTCCTTCTCCACTAGACTCCTCCTCAGCGTTCCCCAGTTTTAGCTCAGCCTCGAGAGATAGGCAGCGCTTGTGATTGTTCCTTGACCAAAACAGGAAAGATTATTCTGTGATCAGCAGGTTTGATTGTATTCAGTTGTCTCTAGCCTTCTATTCCAACTTGAATTTCAGCCTGAGGGGTTTGTTTAAGGGAAGCGCCGATTTGCACCCCACAAAAAAAAAAAAAAAAAAAAAAAACAGCGGGAGGCTTCGGCGCTGCTCCACGCCACCTCTCCACAGCCGGATTTATTCCTCTGCCAGTTTGATTGCTGCAGCGTTTTTTTGTTTGCTTATTCCTTTACCAGCATGAGCTGTTGCTCAAAAAAACAAAACAAAACCCGAGCTCTTGACCCTTTCCGAACGGCTTATTTGATGTGGAAATTTCGGACTCGTGATATCTTCCACTTTCTCCCGCCGTTAGCTTAACAGATATCTCCGGCCATTTCATTTACAGGGCGGGAAGTTGCCGCTTTGAGAAGTGCGCAAATAATTTAATGGGCGAAGGCCATTTTGAACTGTCAAAACCTCATGGCTGCGCGCCAGCTTTATCTTTCTTGTGCTGTGTGAGGTAGTTCTGCTCGGAGCAGCAGGTTCCCTTCACAATTCTGGGAACAATTATACCCTCATCTTGGCTTGTCTGCATTCCAGGATATTTATTACGTTTTAAAATTGTTGGCTCAACCCTCACAGCCTCATTATCTCAGTGTCACAACAGCAAACACCCAGACTTGTGTCAGCCTGTGCAGGGAAGCTGTTGAAGGCCCCTTCAATCATCAAGCTGGGCCTTAGGCATTCGCAATTTGGCTGTTTTGGTTTTTCACTATATTGTGTGACTCTATATATTAGTACTTTTAAGAGCAACAATTAAAACAACAATAATAATGCGAATAATAATACATCATCCTCCAGTATAATATTTTAATTTCAATAAAATATTTTACTGAGATACGACTCATTTTACATAAAAGGGGGGGGGCAATAAGATCATTATCAGGGCAACCGGTCTTGACTCAGATCAGGTCCCTGGACGTGCCAACCACCTTCTCTGTATCTTATACCAGACATACTGCAATTCTAATTTGAATCAAAATGGCAGATGATAGCACCTCTCAGAACTCATCGTTAAAGGCAAAAGCCAAATCCCAACACAAACCCAAGTGCACTAAAGGGATTTCTAAGGCCTCAGAAAGGGACGCCTTAAGGTGCCACAAAGCCTTACAAAAGGAGATAGATAAGCGCACTCGGGAGATGCACATTATACCTCACCACTTCCCCTCCTCCAACCCATCTGTTTCTTCACATCCTTCCCCCCCCCCCCGATCTTTCCCTCTCATCTAGGTGCAGTTTGGCTCCCCATGGCCAACAGACTCAAGTGCCCAGGACACCGATATCGTGAAGGACTCCTGAAGCCACATTCACTCTGACGGCTGCTGGCCTTTGTCAAGGCGACAGTCTCATTGCTGAGGTCCCAGAAAGGGTGAAAGCCTGGATGGAGCTGGCAATTTGCCAGGGAATCACAGTGGGATTTAAACACGCCATCATGGCCAAGCAATACCCTGTGATCACCGATCATGAGAAATTGAAATTTTGGCCAAATACCAGCCTTCAATACAATATATTTGCATGAAAATGACTGTCAGATCATCTGAAAACCTCTGAAAAAGGAAGCCTGCTGCTGCTGCGGAGCAATGGAGAGCGGAGCAGAAGCTGGCTGAAGGCTTGCTGGCAGGCACCCGGAGAAGCTGGAGCCCGAGACTTTCTGCTGCCGCTGTCTATGGAAGCGTGGGGAGGGTGGGGGGAAGTGTGCACTATGCCTTTAATGCCTGGGTACAGAGCAGGGTAGGGAAACTCTAGATGCAGTCAAAGTTCAGCTCACGGAGCTGATCAGCGCTGGCTGCAGTTTAGCAGAGTTGGAAATGTGAAAGCAAGAAGCAGGCTCGGCTCTTCCCCCTTTCTTTTTTTTTTCTTCTCTCTCTCTCTCCCTCAAGTCCTCTCCCTTCCCTTCTCTCTTTCTCCTTCCCTCTCTCTCCCTCTCGCTCTCTCTTCCCCTCTCACTCACACACCTCCAAGCCACAACCCCCCCCCACAGCAATCATCTCCTCTCCTTTCTGACTTACCCAGGTAAGAAGCTCTTCGGATTCAATCGGAAGGAAGGGAATGATGGAGGGGGTTTGCGGGAGGTTCATCTGAGCATTACCGGGGTAGGGGGGGTGCATCGAGGGCAGGAGGGTGAGATCCAGCTTGCGAAAAGTAACTTTCTTTTCCACGAGGTTACATTCTTGCTCTGGCTTGGCCATTTGTATAGACACATGGCTAATGGCGCCTTGTTATTAAGGTTTTTATTTAATTAATGTGGGGATATGCAAGGGGTTTGTGTGTGTGTGTGTGTGTGTGTGTTGGAGAAACCGGGTGTCTCTCGGCAGCGGGGAGGGTTCGTATCAAAATGCGGTGTGGATGTCTGCGTATGTGGGTGTTTAGGATGATCTGCACGTGTTTAGCAGCCTCGCAACCCATTACATGTTTGGTCATCTAAAATCAATACTTATTGTTTGTGCTTCCAAAGTGGACGAACGTGGAACAAACGCAACCCAGATATAATTAGATGCTTTCTGGTGTTGTTTTTAAAGTTTAGCATATTTGGGCAGGGCCCAATTGGCTAGTGCTTCCGTCGCTCCGATGCCAAGCCCCGCCCTTCCCTTCTCCACCTCGTATACGACTGCATCCCCTCTTGCCTGCTCCCCAACCCCTCCACTGCCAAGTCCACGTGGCGTCACTTTGGAGGGTTGTGACTGGTTTTGGCGGGCGCTTTTGGCCATGTGCTTCATCCAGCCATATGTGCACAGCGCATGTATATTAGCAAGCGAAAGCCTTACATTAGCGTTAGCCTAGTCTCTAAACCATATTTTACCCTGAACAAGTGAACAACTCTACATCTACAGAAGATGGCAGCGATGGGAAAATGGAAAGGGAAATATGACAGTGGTACAAAATATAATAAATCAGGGGAACAAAAGTTCTTGTGGCTCACAAAATCTGGCAATGGAAGTGAACACGGATTGTGCAAGCTTTGCAAGACATAAATCGCACCAAAGCTTTCTCGCCTTTCGGACCACGAAAAAACGAAAGGGCATACAGAAAGAGTAAGTGCTAATTCTCATTGTGCAGCATTACCCTTTTTTCAGAATCTGAAAATAGACAAGGATATTGAGATAACCAAACGCATAGAAATTGAGCTTGCTGTGACTATAGCATGTTACTGCGCAATGTCCACTGTTGATCACCTGGCAGAATTTATGAAGAAGAATGGGAAAGGTAGCAATCTCACAAACCTTCAAGTTCATCGCACTAAGTTCAGTAAACCTATCTCTAAAGGCCCGGTCCAACTGACCGACAGACGCAAAATGTATGCATAAAGGACACAGTGGATGAGTAAAATGTTGGGGGTGGCTCCATCCGTTGTCATCTGCTCCAAAAAGTGGCAAAAATTTGCATAAACAGAACGGAAAAGAACGGACGTGGGTAGCATGTAGCGGGGATGTTAAACGGATGTTCATCGGAAACCTAGCAGATGAAAGCGGATGGAAGGGGATGAAACCTCCGAAGGGGTTACGGGGGATAATTGCGAAGTGGACGCATAGCAGATGAAGCGGATGCATCACATACGCCTAAAGGAAAGAAAGGGGATGCTCCGCGGATGTATATCGGATGCAAACCGTTCACTGCGCATCCTTTCTATTTCCCTGCTACTAACGATGTATAGACATTCCATGTACCTTTTTTTCCTCCCTCTTTCCGTTTTCAGCTGAAGCGGATGTGAGTTGCGAGGATGCCCAGAGGATGCAGAGAGGATACAGCGGACATTTAACGGATGATAAACGGACACATAACGTTTGTTGCTTGTATGTCGTGGATTTACATCGTACACGGCGGAAAGTTCATCTGTTCACAAAGTTTTGTGCAGCTCAAAACTTGCGCGGATGAAATCGCAATGGACGGATGCTCGACGGATAGAACGTATGAAACACATATGCAATGTGTACACAATGGATGCATAGCGTTTTCCAATGGATGGCAAGTTTTTAACGTTTTACATCCTCTTTGCATCCTTAAGTGCAGTTGGACCGGGCCTTTAAGTAATTTCCCCTGCTTTGAAGGAGACTCAACAGCATGATGTCAAGAACAAAAAATTTGCAATCCTCATCGACGAATCAACGGACATTGCTATTGACAAGCATCTGTGTATTGTCATCAGGTATTTCAACCACTCAAAGTTACATATTGTGACTGAATTTATGGCTCTAAAGCCCATGTTGGGGCTACAGGTAGAGAACTCTTTGAAATACTCAGGAACCCACTAGATGAACTCGGTCTGAAGCTGGTTGACTGCATCGGGTTTGGCAGCAATGGTGCATCTGCGATGATTGGGGAGCACAACTCCGTGTGGTCTTGAATTCGTGAGCAATCGCCTCATTGTCAGCTGAACTGATGCATATGTCATTCACTGGCATTTTGTGTTGAGAAGGCGTTTGATAAGCTTCCATCAAACCTGGGGTATCTCCTAGCAGAAATTCGCAAATGGTTCAGCAAGAGTATCCTCCGGAGAGAAGCATTCTCAGATCTATTCAAAGTGATGGATGCTACAGATGAGTGAAAGGGAACACCTCTTCCTTTCCAGAAGCTGTCTACAACGCGATGGTTGGTGAGGGGCAAAGTCATCTACAACATTCTTATCAACTGGGAAGAGCTGAAGGCTTACTTTTCGGCAGTCGTCCCCACTGCCGATGTCTCCTGCCAGTCAAGGCCAGGGAGATCCTGGAGATGTTGTCAGATCCCGTGAACGCCTTGTACTTTCATTTTGTTTCCCCCATCATCGCTGAATTTGAGCGGGTCAACTCTTTTTTTCAAGCAATTGATGCTGACCCACAGGAGATGGTGCAAGAATTGCTCGTGCACTACAAAAGTTAGAAAGGTCGTATCATCGACAGCGAAGGGAAACCACTTGACCTGGACAGAATTGATTATGGGGCCAAATTTACGAGTGAGCTTCGTTCCTTCATGAATAGCCAAAAGCGTTCCCCTGACGCACTCAACAAGGCAACGGAGATGAAGACACGCTGTGCAAGCCTCCTGAGTGAAGCCCTCAGTCAGCTCGAGAAGTGCCTTCCGGCATCGATGGAAGTCTTCAAAGATCTAAGAAGCTTGTCACCAAGTAAAGTGTTGAGCCAGACCGCCAGGGTTCCATTTCAAGATCTGCCAATGCCTCATCTCCGAAGTGCAAATGAAGCTGTGATTGAGGAGCAGTGTTAGGGATAACATTGTTCACCCTAACTGTTTTAGGTGAAATACTAACTATAAATCATAGTTAGTGTATGCAGCTTTAACTGTGAAAGAGCAACTGTGGGAGTGGTTATGAAAACCATATAAAAGTAGCAAGGCTACAGCTTGCTCTCTCTCTCTCTGGCTTTGATGACCCCTGATTACTGCTTGGAAGCAAGACTGCATTGCTCGAACGGGAGAGACAACAACGGACTGATTTATGTGAACTGACAATAGGATATTCTACATGGACTTTGCTAACTGAATATCCCTGAATGGACTGACTACATGGTAAATGAATATAGGACTGTTTTTGACTATGCCATAAACTTATACTGGAATAAAATATATTCTTGATAGCACAAGCGTATCTGTTATTTTTACTGTATGTTAATAAACATACAAGCTTAGCTCACTCATTTATCTGTGTGCCTATCTGACTAACGCTGCACATTCTGTTTAGCTTGTCTACCTAACCCTGGTTGGGGAACCCAGGCTTAACAAGCAGTATCAGAGAATTCTGCATGTGCATTGGGCAGAAGAGTCAGCATTTGATGGAAGAATTCCAAGTGACACAGCTACCTTCTGGGCAGGGGTGTTGCAGTACAAGTCCAAAGCAGGTGAGCAGCCATTTGAACAGTTGGCAATGTATGTGCTGTCCTGCCTTGCAACAACAACAAGTAACGCCCTTGTAGAACGCATTTTCTCTCCAATAACACATGTGAAGATGAAGGCTAGAAAGATAAGAAGAGAAAGTTTTGGTTGACCAGGTCAAACAGCAAAAGCAACAAATAAGGTACCCTGGAATTGAAACTATTTAAAAAAAACCAATAACATTGTTCCCTAAGAAGATTTTTAAGCTGCGAAGGAGAGAGAAAAGGGAAAAGATTTGGTTTTTTTTCCCCCTCCTTTTCCTATACTGACAGCTAAGAGACTTAAGCAAGAAATTGGAAAAAAAAAACACTTTGACATTAATAGGCATTTAATGCTGAAAATAAAAAGTCAAAGGGATAATAAAGATTTCTGGATAATTAAAAGCTTTCGAAAACAGGAAAGGAGAGAGAAAGAATAAAAGGGCAGGATCTGGAAGGGAGGAGACTACCTGGAATTAAAAAGAATTTACAGCAAAATCTCAACAAGACTTCCAAAAGATACATTTTAACTGAAATATCGCAACAAAAACCAAGGGAAAAGAAAGTGGAAAAAAGAAATAAGAAGAAACAACTTGGGACTATTTGGATTACTTGATGATTTCTGGATTTTTGGTTATTGTATTTGAATGGCAAAAATCAATCGGGTGGTTGTTTAAAATTGTTTAAAATGGCTCCACTTTTAGAAGAACTATAAATGGAACTTAAAAAGTACAAAGAAGATGCACAAGAAGGGAGAGGTTCTTTTGGCTTCGTATTTCAATTTTTAGAAGTGGAGATTTGGAATTATGAGAAACAACAAGAAGTGCCTGCAGAACAAGAAGATTGCGACAAAGAAGAAGCCATCTTTAATGAACAAGTAATCTTAGAAAAAAAAGAAAAGGGGGGGGGGGGAAGAGAATGGAAAGTTTAAGATTGGGAAAAACAACTCCCCCCAAAAAATACAGTGAAAATAAGTATAAAATCAGAAAGCAACAGAAGAGGGAAATGCAGAAGAAAGTATTAGAAGTAGAGAGACAAGGGGGTAAAAAGGGAAGGGAGAAGATCAGAGGGAAAAAAGAAAGGAAAAAAGTTATAAAAGACAGAAACAAAAAACAGGGCCTATTTAGAGATAATGGGTGAAAATTTAATGGAAAAAGGGATTCTGCAAAGGTACATAAGATGGTATTATTATGTTAGAAACAGAAATAATTTTAGAAAATATGAAACAATGTATGATTAAAATGTTTGATAAAATAGCTATTGTAATTCAGTGGAATGCTTGTCAATAAACAAATGTCATATTTTCATATTTATACAGAAGCATTTAAGATTCAAAAGGGTTCATGAAATTTAGGACATGCCCAGGGAAGAGGTGACTAAGGAATGTTATTGAGGGGAGCCTTTTATTCCAGCAACTGTCATAATTGGAGTACAAGATGCAGCTATGGAAAGAGCCTCCTCACTACAGTTACTATCTGTTCATTAAAACTGGAATAAGGATTCCCAAGTCACTATCTACATTTCTACAAGCAAGTACAACTCTTTTCAGAGAAAATCAGGATGGCTTTTGAAGCAAAAGCTATTCTGTCTTGCTGGGATTGATCTTTAATTTATTAAGCAAAAGTTTTCTTAAAATTACTGAAAAGATGTTTCTTGCTGGGATTGAACTTAAATTCTTCCCCAGCCAGACTTTAATAGCCCTGCCAACATGATCTCTTTGGTTCAGGTTTAGGATGTTCAGTATTATCTTGGTCATTGAATGATCTTGCAGATGTTGATAGTAGCAAAGATGTGCACTGGGCCACACAGTAGAACACAAATCAAAATTCGGGTTCAATCTATCCTACCTACCACCATCAACTGGAACTATCTCTTTGGAAACAGGGTGTGAGAGACTGGACAGGTTGGGAAAGTATTGGGAAGACATAAATAACTTAAAGACAGGAAACAAGTCCAAGCTTATCAAACCAGCATATCAAACCAACCCTTGTCTGTGTGACAAGAAATCAGTGAAGCATTTCTAATCAGAGATTGTCTACATTAACACAGGGGGGTCAGAAATTCCTCTTGAAGTTTCCAAGATTCAATATTTACCCAATGCTAGCAATAAATATAACTTACTGAAGTGTGTGTAGTTCTTGCTTCCTTGATATTGCACAACTATGATGGGCTTAACAAAAAAGAATCAGAACAAAACTCCCACTCTCCTCTCTCAACCCTCAGAGACAATTCAAATATACTATCATCAATGGTACTGAAAGTTGCTGAGAAATGAAGAAATACCAAGAGAGTCATGCTCCCTTTATTTCATCTCAATAAGAAATAATTCTCTAATGCAGTTTTGGTACCAAATGAAATGTGTTCAGACAATATGCTCCTTCAGAATCCTTTGCAATTTCAACTCTACCACTTACTTAATACTCTTTTAAAGAAAAAAGGTGGAAACTAGTTGAATGAGTCTCTCAATCTTGAATTTCTACCACTCGGACCCAACTGTCAGTTACCTCACTGAAGCCTCTCACTAACAAAGAAATATAACAGTTCAGACTATAGGGATAAAAGAATACAGAATTCCTACTGATAAAGAAATATTTCAGAGAAAGTAAACAATTCAGTTCTAGGGAAGGGGAAGACATAAAAGAAGCTCAAAATACTTCCACATTGACTTTGTTTGCCTAAGATGGGACAGATGGATACTTTGACAGCCTTTCAAGATTCTATTATTCCATACAAAAGTAAAAAAAGATTTTTTATGAAAACCTTGTTTTCTATCTGGCCTACCTCAAAGGATTGTCTGAAAATACAGAGCCAATATGGCAGAGGGTTCTGCTTCTTCCTTAAGGCTTAGCATTTCAAACTTATCTCTGGCAATCTGGCAAGATATGAACTCAGTCACCTCAAACTTATCCGGCTATTGTTCAATGCCAAGTGGTTCTCCTATGAGCTGTTCAGAGCATCCAGTAGTGGGAGGTGCTTCAGTCTCCACATTCATCAGATGAGCTTGATTTGTGGAACGTTCCTCCTCCTCCACGTGACTCCTCCTCAGCATTCCCCAGTTTTTGCTCAGCCTCGTGTGAGACAGGCAGTGCTTTCGATGCTTCCTTGACCGAAACAGGAATCTTACTTCGTGAACAAGGTTTGATTGTAATTCATTTTTTATCTTTAGTCTTCAATTAGCCTGACAGTTCTGTTTAGGGGAAGCGCCTTTTGCGCCCCCCAAAAAGGCGGCGGGAGGCTTCTAGTGCTGCTCTGCACCTCTCCCGACAGCCAATTCAATTACCTCTGCCAGTTTGGATGCTGCTGTGCCTTTAATTTCATTTCTGTGCTAGCAGCTTATTTTTTTTGTTTTTTGTCTTAAAAAACGGAGTCGTATCGTCTTTACCCCCTCTCTGAACGCCGTTCCTTTAGTGGGGAAGTAATTAGTGTTAATTTTCCCTCTTTTCTCCGCCGTTCCATTAATTTGAGAGCTCCGGCTTCGTTTGCAACGCGGGAAGCTGCCGCAGAGAAGTGCACGAAAAAAACTTTAACTGCTGGAGGCCATCTTGAGTGCCACACGTGGCTATGCACCTTGTCTGCTTTTCCTGAGCTATGTGAGGTATTTTCTGCTTGAAGCAGCAGGATCCCACCAGGATTCTGAGAGCAATTTTACCCTTGTTTTGGCTACCTGCACTAAAGGAGAATTACTTTACTTTAAAAATTGTTGGCTTAACCCTCACAGCCTTACTCTCAGTGGCACAGCAGCAAGCACCTAGGCCAGTGTCCGCCTGTGCATGGAAGCTGCTAAAGGCTAGGTCCCACTGGCCGACAGATGCAAAATGTATGCAAAAAGGACACAGCGGACGAGCAAAATTTCAGAGGTGGCTCCATCCGTTGTTATCCGCTCCAAAAAGTGCCCCAAATTTGCATAAACAGAACGGAAAAGAATGGAAAGGAACGGACGGGTGTAGTACATAGCAGGGATGGTAAATGGATGTTCGTAGGAAGCCTAGCGGATGCTAAGTGGATGGAAGCAGATGACACATCCGAAGGGCTTCCGGGGGAGAATTGCGAAGCGGACGCATAGAGGAAGGAGCAGATGCGTAGCGGATGCCACGGATGCATCATGGACGCCTATAGGATGCATAGCGGATGCATAGCGTTCATTGCACATGCGGGGAGTATGAATTGCGTCAGCTCCGCGGATATAAAAGGATGCAGCTCTCAAGCAGTCAGCATTCAGAGGAAAGATGTGCTGCCACAAACATCTTGAAAGAACACCATGGTTTGTCAGTCAGGGAAGAGAAAGCCTGTGCCTACTCCTGTCAGCCCTGACAAGAAGGACAGAACCACCATCCCACCCCCAGCACTGGCTCTGAAGCTGCTGGTGCTGCTAGTGCTGGTGCTGCAACTGCTGCTTCTCCTGCTGCTGCTGGTGCTTCTCTTGCTGCTGGACTCATACTGAGATCCAGGTGATTTCCTCCCCCTTTTTATAGGAAATATCAGTTTTCCGCTAGGTGTCCTTCCACATACTCTAGACATACTGCAGACATCCTAAATATACAAGATACATCCCAGATGCAAATGTTTTGTCCGTTTTAATACTTTATGTACAAGATGCATCTGCTTACATCCTTTCTATTTCCATGCTACTAACGCTGTGTGGACGTTCTGTGTACCTTTCGTTTCCTCCCTCTTTCCGTTTTCAGCTGCAGCGGATGTGAGTTGAGGGGATGTCCAGAGGATGCCGAGAGGATACAGCGGACATTTAACGGATGATTACGGACATAGAATGTTTGTTGCCTGTATATGTCGCGGATGTACATCGTAGGCGGCAGAAAGTTCATCTGCTCAAAAAGTTTTGTGCAGCTCAAAACTTCTTGCATAGATGAAATCTCAGTGGAAGGATGCTCGACGAATGGAGCGTATGAAACATGTATGCAATGAATACACAACGGATGCATCACGTTTTCCAACGAATGGCAAGCTTTTTTGTCCGTTTTACATCCTCTTTGCATCCGTTGGTGCAGTGGGACATGGGCTTAAAGGCCCTTTCAATCATCAACCCAGGCCTTAGGCGTTCGCTATTTGGCAAATTGGATTATTCATTCATCTTGGTTGTTCTCTTATTAATATATAACACTACTCATAGGAGCAATTACAAAGCAATTATAGCAATAATAAAATAATTATTACAATTATAATAATCACTCATGGTAATAAACTATTTGACGGTATAATATTTTAATTTCAATAAAATATTATTACTGAGATACAACTCATTTTAAATATAGACACCAGTAAGAATAAAAATAGAAAAATAAAAGGGGGCAGTAAGAACTTTATCAGGGCAACCGTTCTTGACTCAGATCGGACCCTGGGCATGCCAACCGCCTTGTCCACAATTTATATTCAATTACTGTTATTCTAATTTTAATCAAAATGGCAGATGGTAGCACCTCTCAGGCCCCTGAAGGCAAAAGCCAAATCAAAACAGTGGAAATTCTAAAGCCTCAGAAAGGGATGCCTTAAGGCGCCATAAGGCCTTACAAAAGCAAATAGACAGGTATACATGAGAGGTCCACACTGTATCACAGGATGCCTCCTCTTCCAGTCCGTCAGTTTCTTAACACCCTCCTTCTCCCCTAGATCTCTCCCTTTCATCCAGGAGCAGCTTGACTCCACAAGGACAACAGGTCCAAGTGTCTGGAACACCAACCAGATGGGCCCCTGAAGCCACATTCACTCCGACAGCCGCTGGTCCTCGCCAGGGTGACAGTTTCATTGAGGAGGTCCCAGAAAGGATGAAAGCCTGGATGGAGATGGCTATTCGCCAAGGGATTGCAATGGGGCTCCAACACACTGTAATGTCCAGACCTTACCCTGTGGCTACAGACCAAGAGTCCCAACCGCTGAAGTCACTGACCAGATTGGAACAACACCAGTCCCAGGTACATTTACAGGGGGAGACCCCTCTCCTTTGAAAATGTGAAGTCTCCAATTTCTCACGTACAAAGTAGTTTTCCTGGTAGCGATCACTTCCGGTCGTCGTATCTCAGAAATTGCAGCCTTGTCTGTCAGACAAGATCTCTGCATTTTTCATGCTGATCGAGTGGTCCTTCATCCCGATCCCAGATTTATGCCCAAGGTCAATTCGGCTTTTCATAGAGCATAAGAGCTTATTCTTCCAAATTTTTGTCCCAGACCATCACAGGGGGATGGAAAGACAATGGCATAAGCTTGATGTGAGGCGTGCTCTGCGTATCTATATCAAGCATACAGCAGCTTTCAGGAAATCAGAGGTTTTATTTGTGTCCTTTCAGCCCAATTATCAGGGTTGCAAGGTTTCACCGTCTATGATAGGCCATTGGATATGGGCTGCAATAGAAAAAACATACTAGACTCAATCTCTGCAGGTGCCTAGGGGCATAACAGCTCATTCAACAAGGAGTGCAGCAACTTCGGCAGCATGGGCCACACAGGGACCAATAACTGAAATCTGTCAGACCACGGCTTGGGCTTTCCTTCATTAGACACTACAAAATTGATGTGTTTGCTTCTGCTGAGGCTTCCTTAGGCAGAAGAGTTCTGCAACGGGTCCACAGAGACCAGGAGGAGATTCCAGACCAGATGGAGTCCCTCCCGTAGGACATGCCAAGCTTTAGTATGTCCCACTACTGGATGCTCTGAACAGCTCATAGGAAAAAGGGCGTTGGTACTTACCTGACGCCCATTCTCTTTGAACTGTGAAGAGCATCCAGCCCCACCCTTTTTTCCCCATCTGGTGGGGTCCTGTTTCGGCCAATGAACTTTTTAGAATGTGAGGATGAGAGTGCTTATTTCTCTCGTCTTCGCCAAAACTGGGGAACGCTGAGGAGGAGTCACATGGAGGAGGAGTCGCGTTCCACAAATCAAGCTCAGCCTGTGAATGCAGAGACTGAAGCACCTCCCACTACTGGATGCTCTTCACAGCTCAAAGAGAATGGGTGTGTCAGGTAAATACCAATGCCCTATCTCAATGATTTCATTCACAAGATACTTAAAGAATTCTTAACCTCAACCAACATTATTTTCTGGTCTATTTTCCCCTAAAAGGTTTGTGTCACTTTAAAAATTACCACTGGCCAGCATTCTATTAATGTAATAACAGAGGAGAAAGGCTGATGTTTGATCATATTGTCATATGGTAAGCCTGATTATGAACTCTTGCCTGCAATCTTCATCTTCAGTCATAACACTTTTGACTATTCCTTTTTTTTTCCTAGAGCGTCTCAGTAAATGATGCAGCACTCCAGGATTGGCAAATTGAGAGACGATTTAATCATAATCCTGTCAAGGCAACTGTCTCCTCCCTATTTCAGCAGGCAACTAAAGCCTTATCCAAAATTGCCCATATTCCCACTTGGAGTCAAGTGCTTCCTTTAGATGGCTAGGCAGACTGTGCAATTAAACACCTGCCATGCAGAAGTTGGAGGAACCAGTCAACTCAATAGCAAGTAGGCACTGATATAACTATACATATGGTAACATCCCTTACTCAGATAACATCACAACCACCCTGAGACAAAAAAATAAGAGAAAAAACAAGCAGATCTACTGTAGCACGTAGCTTTTCTCGCACAAATTGAACTGGATTGTGGACAGATTCAATTATAATGTTGGACAGCCCCAGAGATCAATGTGGATCAATCCAACATGTTCTTTGATTCCAACTTCATAAATATACACTCATATCTAGGTATCTGAGAAATAATGCATCTAGACGCATTTGTATTCCAAGTGACAACTGACAATCCAATTCCACTGCCATGAGTAAATGCTGATGTTGGTCTCAAAATTCAGATGGCTTCAATCTTTCTTGGTTTGTAAGCAGGGACCAAGATGTAACAATTAGTCTGAAAAACTGAATCTCACTTTGTTTACCTTCCAACATGTTTCCCTTTACTATCCTGATCCATCAGCCACTACGTCATGATACTAAATTCTTAATCCATGGCCCTACTCAGGTAGCTCCATTCCAATCCTACAGCCTCTTACAAGCTCCATCTACCTCTTTCAGAGGATTATGCTGACATTTTCACTCTACAGCTATCTTGTTCTTGTACTTCAATCACACTTTTGAGTAATTTTCCATTCAGGAAACTTCTTACCATGGTCTTCTTTTCTAGATGTTCATCTGGATGTAGTTAGTCTCCTGACCTTGGAGTGTCATCCCAGGAACATTTCTTGTTCTGCCATCAAGGGATCACCTTTTCCTTTCTTTCCTGCTGTCCTCCCTCCCATTTCAGTATTTCTCTTCCTAATTCCCCCAGAACTTCTATCTTCTTTGGTGATTGTCACCCCTTACAGGCCTATTTCGCTTTGTTGTATAAATTATTTCCGAATTAGCTTTCATCCAGTAGTCTCTATGGTGACTACAGCCACAGAGCTGTTACCTCTTCCGAAAATGACCACTGGCAATGAAATGACTGCTGCTAGGGTAGATGCATCTGGCCATGACATCTGCAAGATCTGGAAAACCAAAATACCTCTGAGAGTCTGATCCTATACCCCACATTGTTCCTTATGGCACACGGTCTTTCACTGTGCTCTTTCCATAGTCTAGCTGTTTATCTCTAGCATCCAATTTTCCACATTTTCTATTAATCTAAGATCACCACATGACTCACAGGGTTGTTAAGAAAATCCAGCTTCCTGCAATGACTTTGCTTGTTAGAAGCAGGCTGGGAAGATCACAAATGGTGATCATGTGATCCTGGGACATTGCAACCATCTTAAACACATGCTGGTTGCCAAATGCCCAAATTTGATTCCATGACCATGAGAATATTGCAATGATCATTAGTACAAGTACTGTCTAGGTCACTTTTTTTCAGCCATGATTCCTAACTGAAAGCAAATCTGTAAACAAGAGTTCCAATCTGGCACTTAAAGGATGAGAATTTCAGTAGGATGCCTGCTTAAAATCGCTAAAGGAACTAGTAGCTTTTGAAATAAATGTCAACTTTAAAGCATAGGAAGCTGCTTTATTCCAAAGCACAGCATTGCTCTACCTTAATGTTGTCTACACCGACAGCAGATTTCTAGGGTTTAAGAAGGGGATAATTTCAGTTTTATCCAGAAATATGGGGATTGAAATTTGAACACTAAATATTCAACACACATAACCAGGGAGCTATGCCATTTTTTCTAACAATACTCAGAATGGAGTGCAGAGTTTACTGTCTCTAATATATTTTAAGAAAGTCAGCTTTTGCAGACATACCCAAGTGTATTTATGGCCTAGAGATGGCAGTTAATAGCTTCTTCCAAGTTAACAGCAAATAAATATGCACAACATCCACTGCAAGCAGGGATTTGCTGAAGCTTTACACCTGACCTGCAGCATATAAGCAAACTGAACGTTATATAGTAATGTGTAAGTGCACAAAACCACAATCACCAGGCATTTTACATTAATTTCAACTTTCCTGGCCATCCATAAAGACAGCCCAATAAACAGCAATTAAGACTTGATGCTGTCAATGCATGAAGCTATACAGGTAGTCCTCACTTAACTCAGTGATTTGTGCAGTGTCTGTTCAAAGTTACAATGAAGCTAAAAAAAAATTGTGACCAATCCTTGCATTTACGATTATTGCAGTGCCCCTCAGTCACATGATTGCCACTTGCATCTTTCACAATTTGCTTGTATCATGCAGAGTTCATAGAAAAACAGAAATAAAATCCTAAATTGTGGTTGTGTGATTTTTCACTCGGTGATAGCGGAGCTTCACTTAATGACCCAAGGGAAAGTAAGGTCATAAACCCATCACAGTCATGTGATTTTCTGCTTAATGATTATAATATTTAATGATTAAATAGCCAATCCCAATTGTGGTTGCTAAGTGAAGACTACCTGTACTAGGAACATTTCTTCAGATTAGTGTTTAAGCCCTGACTCTAAATCCTTCAAATACAAATGAAAGTGCCCAAACTGTTTTCAAGACGAGTTATACAATTCTCAATTTTGTGCTTTTCTTCACTTGTTACTCTTTCTGGGAAAAATATTTCTACTTTTAAAGCTCCCCCTTTTTTCTAGACATTCCTGTGGTCAAGAAACCACGTTTGTGGTTCTTTTTCTTGATTTTTTTACTACTTTAAGCTTTTTTTTTTAATGTGACATATTTCCCCTTTTTCCTCCTGGTTTCACTTCATTTCTTCAAAACAGTGAAGGCTATTGCTGTGTTCCACTTTGGTAAAGATGCTTGAGAAGAAGCTGTTATAGGGGTGTGCAAAGAATTACCTTCTGTAGTTTCTTGACAAGTATATTCTAGAATTTGTTAATAGCAAGGAAGTGTTTACAACAGTACTTAAAAGGACTACACAACTCATAATCCCAAGTCAGTCTGCTAATAATATTGGGGATATTATTCCATACTCCAACATTTCAAGAAAGGTCTGAGATTGGGAAAAAATGTTCTGTGCCAATGCATATTCACCAGCATGATACTCATGGAAGTATATAAAATGCATGGCAATATTTCAAGTATTTGCAGAACTCATGTCTTGCTCTGGCAAGAAATGTGAATTCTTCATCCACATACAGTATTACACCAAAGTGAAAAGCACTCTCACTCAAAGAAAGGATATTAGCATTTTACAGAATTTAAGCATGACAAAGTGCTTCACACTGATTCATGTCAATATTCTTCCGAGATAGTTTTGTTTTGCTTCCTATGCTACATATATGCTGAGGCTAACATATCGGTACCTTACGCTGAAAAAGAAAGCAAAGCAAAGCAAAGCAAAAAAATCAGCCTCCCTACTCAGATCAACTTCCTCATGGTATCCAATTACACATACAGACTATAGAGTTAACAGCCCATCAATCATTTTGATTTTATAATCATCATTTAAGGAAATATGACGATAATCTTCTCAATTTGGATAACGCAGAAACTATACAATTTTATTTCCATTTCCCATGAGTCTGATATAAGATGCCATTTATATGAAAACAATCTCAATTGTATCAAAAGACATCAACATTCACTACTACATATCTAGGGAGATTCTCAGTCATCCAGATCATTGTTGTCCCAAAAGTGTTTTTTTCAACAGACATAAACACATGGCACAACATAGGAAAACAAACCCATCAGGACAAGATTCAGCAGTCCATCTGCATTTAAAAGACAAAGTCACTCTTTTGGAGACAATACATTTTGGATAGAGAGGACCGCTAGTTTGAAATAAGGGTCAAAGAACCCATCTATTTCAAAATTGAACAACCCTTCCTCAACAGAAGGGGAGGGATACAACATTATCTACCTCCAGTCTACAACAGTTTTTTCAACAGTTCCAAGGTTCTATGCCCATTTGCATAAATCAGGTGACACTGATGATATAGATAAACCTTAAGGTGACTTGCTAAAAGAATGCAAATGACCAGCTATCTGCAAGGAGTATAAATCCTTCCATTCCCCTCCATCCAGTCAGAGCCGAAGAAGTTTTGTGGATGAGAAGTGAAACACATTTCAAAGAAAAACCAAAAAATCCAGATGCCTAATGAAAAAGCACCTGTGGAATATTCACTACGACATTAGCCCAAATTATGGATGCAATTTCCATCCAGTTAAGACTCAATTTGTAAAATTTCCTGATCATTTCTATGTACAAAATTCATTGAAAACAGGGATAGAAGCTCCTTCAGATGTTTGAATTATTCTTTTTACAAATGTTGCTAAAAGTATATCAATCTAACACTCATATCCAGATACCCTTTATATTTCCACGACATACTAAGACTTTCATGGAAACACTTTCAAAGATATTGTTATGGAATTGTCAGATAAGTATTAGGAAAAGTACAATGTTCACATAACTATTTCTATCTAAGTTACTGACTTTCAACTGTCATTCATGCTACAGGCTTAAATACCTGACAATATCAAAAGTTATCCAAATATCCAACCTGGGATAGAGTACTAAAAGAAATAAAACAAAAAATAATGGATCTACAGTCTTTCTGATTTAATCTCTGGAGCCAGCAGAAGGCAATAAGAAGTTGAAGAACATTGGAGGAAAATAATAAAACTTATTTGATATTAATATTTGTGTAGGCAAGATCGCAGTAGCAGACAGTAATCAAGTAATGGGGGGGGGGCGCGCAAAACCTATAGAGTCAATCACAATTTTAATCCACATAACAATAAAAAAAAGTTCATAGCTTTAAAGGGAAGTTACTCCTGAACTTTATCTTGTGGAAGTCTTTTTTAACATCTAAAACAAATTTCACTCACATTATTCTGTTTGATTTGTGGTTCATTTAATCCTACTTTTGCTTTCAACAGCAAGCTTAAGTTGAAAATAAATCCTGCACATGTAACATTTAACAGTAGGTTTCATATACAACTTTCCATTTTACTCCATACAGAAGGAGAACACAACAAATTATTATACAGAAGGAAATGGGATATGTGGATTAGAATACAATAGAGGATAGAAGTTGTAAGAGGTTAAAAGAAGTAAAAGTGGTGTCTTATTTTTCGCTTACAACCTGTAGGGCTACCTATTTCAATCTGATGAGTTAAGCACCTACTCCAGGTTCTTTTGATTAAGCAATTTTATTTATTTAATTATTCAATCTGTATAGCTACCTATTTTGTACTTGTGACTCTGGGAATCTCACAAACTTTAAAACAACAAAATAACACAACATAATACAGGAGAACAATAAAAACACAATAAACCCCTTCTCTGAGGAAGATGGGCAATTCAAAAATGTGAAAAATAAATAAAAAATAAAAAGTTTTAAAATCAAATAAACACCAAAATTAAAAAAAAAACATAAAAATGCTATGTCTTGGAAGCACACCTGTCATAACATGTGCCCTCTGGAATAAGGTCCTCGAAGAGATCTGTGAGGCTGCCAAACTACTGGAGAGTAATGGACAGAACAAATAATTTTGAAAAACGGAAAAAACAATGGAAACCAAATCAACAGTCAGATAAAAAAAGTCTGAGTCTCGCCCAGATCTGTAACCCAGGTGTCTTAGACAAGACCCTCCCTATTATCATGAAGATGAAGGGAGGATTTCTACCTCTCCTCAAGGGACAGAGGAAGTGCATTCACACTTGGAAGATTCTGTTACTTTAATCTTAAAATAAAAGTATTATTAGATTTTGGTTTCCTAATCTGCTCTACCTTGGAGGTCTGACATAATGTTTTCTGGGGACCTTGAAGACCTCATTCTTTATCTAAGCTTTTGCATTATCTATGCATTTCCCATTGTTATCTTTTTACTCCTGATTGCTTCATGTCTATTTATTTCTGTGTTCTTTGCTTTGTATAAAGCACTTAAGGCTGCTTAGAATCTGGCAATGTGCACATTCAATAACTATTATTAATAATAATTCTAAACTGGAAGAAACTGGATTTATTTGATATGTAACTGAGAAAGGGTCACTAATAATTACCAAATTTAGAAATCTATAATCATGCACAACTTTGAAATAATTATCTTTGTATTTACAAATTATATGAATACTAGAGATATAGAAAGGCAAATCAATCATTTCTTCAAATTGTTTTCCAGAAAGGTTGCTAACCGTTGAGGTAAAGGTCATATCTTTCTTTTTAGCTGGAATCTGGGTTCCAGGTTTTAAGTTAATGACACAGTCCAATCAAGAGGAAAGGCAACTGCTCCTTTTTTCAAAAGACCAAGACAAAAAGATAGAATGTGTAGGAAATATTGGTCAGCCCACTATAAACAGTTCACACTGTCAGTAACGAAGATGACTTTGATGGAGGTAGGAGAGATCTGTTACCAAAGTGAGAAGAAGAAAAAAACATGTTTTCAGCCCAAACCATGCAGAAGAAATGTGACAGTGTCTCTCTCAGACAAACACCTCCTGATTGACATGAATATAAGAGGGGGAACATGTAAAGTTAGAAAAAAATCAGGTAGACACCCCCCCATTCCCAAAATCACTCTTGCCAGATTCTGTACGAAAGCCCATCTTAACAACAGTAGTTTTAGTTTTCAGGTAGAGTTGAATTTTTGATTTGGCTTTCTTAAAATGGCTTAAAAAAACCCTCAGGAATTGATCTCGAGTCTGCTCAAATGTTTCTTGTAATCTTCTGGAAAAATAAATACTGGCTTGCAACTATTTGTGGGATCTCTTTCAAATAATGTAAGTTTTTCCCAAATTGCTTTGCTAACCTTATATCATGGCAATCTTTATATATTTTCTTCTCTGTATCCACTGCCCCATCTTATAACCAACAAAATCAATTAACATCTTTTATTTCTTCCCCATTTCCATAGCTATGTCTACATGCTTTCAAATTAACCCTGCATCAAACCTTGATGTATAAACAGATAATTTCACTTGCTGATGTTTCTAAAAATATGTGTTTTATATTTGTCAGGCATTTAATGATTTCCAGTAATTAAGACGTAACTTAAAAATAATAAAATGTCAATAACAATGCATTAAAGAATATGGACTTGTGTATTTGTATGCATGTGCATGTGTAGCTGTGAAAGGGAGGGATTATGAACGCTTTCATAGTAAAAGCAAAACTTGCAAGGAAAATAATTCAAAAAAATTCAGAGAGAAAAGCAAAGAAAGTTTAGAGGCTACAATATGCCTCTTATACAATTTGCATTAGCTGTTTTTGCATGCTCAATCTTGAGAGCAAGAAACCCACCCACTATACATCTTCTGACAACAGATGGTTTGCCCAAAAATTATACCATCTGGATAGGAAAGACTGCATTCAATTTTAAACATTTTCAACATTAATAGCCCACAATTTTAAAAAGTATTCATTATTCATTTGTAAGATTAGACTCATATCTACAGCATGTTTGGGGCATTTTGCTGTATCAAAAGGAGAATTTTAAAAGTTGGTTCTTTTTTTCTGGTAGAAAGATTATTAAAAATAACCGACAGTGGATACATCAAAACCAAAAATGATATTCAGATAAACATAAAAGCTAGTTAGAGATAAATTAATTTGTACTTATAAGAAAAGAATATTGAATATGTATTTGAAATAAGTTTTTAAATATTCTACTGAAGACGACCTAGAATCTTAGATCGTAGGGCTGTAAGGGACTTTGCAGATCTTCTAGGTCAAATCCCTACCCAAGGTAGGAATCTTTATACCATACCAGACAAATGGATGTCCAATCAAAGAACCATGATCAATTAATTGCCTTCTCTTTTTTATTAATGCATTTTCTGACATTATTTTGGGGCTAATAAATAACAATATGTAATATCTTTGAACTCAGAACATCCTTTACAAATCTTAGTATCAGGTGCAACTTACTGGTTGTACCTTAAGTTATTAAGCAGTTAACGTTCATTCAATTTGCTTATATATATTAAAGAAGAACTGCCTGGAAATTCAAATCATATGAAATTGCACTGTATTTTCTTCATTCTCAGAGTTAGGGGCTACATATACATTTAATATTACAACAGATAGACAGATTTATCGATAGTTTCAATTGGGAAAATGTGACAATCCTAAACCAGGCCAAATCTAAAAATGCCAGGGAATTTCTAGAAGCCTGGAACTCTGACAAATCATCCATAAACAGACACATACACATTAATAACACCTACAGACTATGCAAGAGAGATAACTAACCATCCCAAAAAAGAAAAAGACTCCCCTCCACCAGTAATCAGCATTCAGATCAGCATAATTAACTCCAGGGTCAATTTTGGACCAACAATCTTGTCTTGAAAGTCTCAAGTGATGAAGCTCCCACAACTTCCGAAGGCAAGCAGTTCCATTGGTTGACTGTTCTCACAGTCAGAAAATGTCTCCTTATTTACAGGTTAAATCTCTCCTTGTTCAATTTCCATCCATTATTCCTTCTCTGGCCTACAGGTGCTTCAGAAAATAGCTTGACCCCTTCCACCCTGTGGCAGCCCCTCAAATATTGGAACACTGCTATCATGTCTCCCCTGGTCCTTCTCTTCACTAGACTATCCATGCAAGTTCCTGTAACCCTTCATCATATGTTTTAGTCTGCAGTCCCCTAATCATCCTGGTTGCTGTTCTCTGCACTTTTTCAAGAGCCTCAACATCTTTTTATATCATGGTGACCAAAACTGGATGCAGTCCTCTAGACGTGGTCTTGTTGTTGTTGGCTCCGTCGATCTCGGGAGATCATGGGAAATTCGCATCATGGAAATGGACATGAAATGTGCTGAGTCTGTGGTGGAACCGCTCTCGTCCTTTGCATTCTGTGTGACCGTTTTTCTTGTCATCGGATATTTCTTCTTTCCTCAGCTGCCTTGATGATGTTCCTGGTGGCTGTTCGCCAACCTTGGCGATTTGAGGCCATGGTCTCGAGCTGAGAGGGGTTGAATCCGCCAGTTTTAAGATCTCGCTTGCAGATGTCCTTGTAGCGGAGAGCTGGGCGTCCAATACGCCTTGTGCCGGTGGCAAGCTCTCCAAAAAGCATGCTTTTAGGTATACGGTCGTCGTCCATGCGGATGACATGGCCCAACCAACGCAGGCGTCTTCTTGTCAGCAAGGCATACATACTTGGCAACCCTGCCTTGGCCAGGACGTCATCGTTGGTTATATGATCTTGCCAGGTGATACGAAGGAGTCTGCGGAGGCAACGAAGGTGAAAGGCGTTCAGCCTGCGCTCCTGATGAGAGTAGAGTGTCCATGCTTCACTGCCATAGAGGGGGGTACTCAAAACAACTGCCCGATAGACTTGCATCTTTGTGTTGGCAGTCAGCATAACATTGTCCCACACTCTTTTTTTCAGGCGGGCCATTGCTGCTGCTGCCTTGCCAATCCTAGCGTTCAAATCAGAGTCAAGAGAGAGGTTGTTCGCAAGTGTAGAACCAAGATAGGTGAATTTGTCTACCATCATGAGGGTGTGTTTGCCAATGGAGATGCTTGGAGCACCACTGACATCCTGGCACATAACCTCTGTTTTCTTCAGACTGATGGTTAGTCCAAACTTGTTGCATGCAGCTGCAAAGCGGTCAATAAGTCGCTGCAGGGCCTCCTCTGAGTGCGCAGCAAGGGCGGCATCATCTGCAAAAAGTAATTCTCTGATGAGGACTTTCATAACTTTCGTTTTGAATAATCCACTGTTGCTCCTGGTGCGTATGAATACGCCGTCATCAGACTCGTCAAATGCATATGAGAGGAGTAAGAAGAATATTCCAAAGAGTGTAGGGGCAAGAACGCAAGACGTGGTCTTACTAAGGCTTTATAGAGTGATATTAGTACTTCATTTGATCTTGATTGTATCCCTCTGTAAATACAACTTATGATTGCATTAGCTTTTTTGGCGGCTGCTGCACAGTTATCTCATATTTAGCTGGTTGTCTATAAAGACTCCAAGTACCCTCTCACAGTTACTGCTATTGAGCCTGGTTTCACCCAGTCTATATGTGTACTTTTGGTTTTTCTTACCTAAGTGTAGTTTACTTTTCTCTACATTGAATTTCATTTTGTTAGATAGGGCTCAGTGTTCAAGTCTGCCAAGATTCATCTGGAGCCAGTTTACTATCATCTGCAAATTTGGTAAGTTCTCCTTCTATTCTATCATCTAAGTTGTTTATGAAGATATTGAAGAGTACTGGGCCAAAGATAGAACCTTGTGGCACCCCACTGCTTACTTCCTTCCATGTAGACTTAGACCCATTAAGGACTACTCATTGAGTACAGTTTGTCAGCCAGTTGCGAATCTATCTGGAGGTGATTCTATCTATCCCACTTTTTTCTAGCTTCCCAAGAAGTAGGTTGTGATCTATTTTGTCAAATGCCTTGCTGAAGTCCAAGTATATTATGTCCACAGTATTTTGCTGGTCTACTAATTTAGTCACTATTTTGAAAACTGAAATAAGATTGATTTGTCATGATCTATTTTAACAAACTGTTGCTGACTGCTAGTTATTATTTTACTTGTTTCTAGATGTTGGCAGATTTTTAAATTATCTTTCACAGTATCTTCCCGGGTATTAATGTTAGGTTGATTTGTCTGTAGTTTCCTGGGTCTGTTTTTTTCCCCCCTTTTGTGAAGATGGGAACCACATCAGCTCTTTTCTAATTCTCTGGTAGTTTCCCATTGCTCCAGGATTTTTGAAAGATGTGGTGCAATGGTTCTGAGAAGACCTCTGCCAGCTCCTTTAGAACTCTGGGGTGTAATTTGTCAGGTCTCGGTAACTTGTGTTCATCAAGATCAGACAGGTGCTCTCTTATTATTTTTTTGCTTATTTTAACAATCAAGTAAAGAATACTCCAAATCAAGAAACTGCCAAAGAGTCATTAGTAAACAGACCAAACAAAGAATCCCTAAGACCGCCTCCACCCACAGTGTCAGAAAAGTCACCAGAATATAAACTGACAGCAAAGGGGTGTTGGTCCTACCTGAAGGCTTCTTCTCAGGGAGCCGACGGGAGAATCCAGGATAGGTAGTCTCTAGTCTCCTAGCTCTGCAGACCGAGTTGAAAAACTGAGGACACACCCCCTGGTTAACGTCCCCCTATTCTGAATGATGTTGAAGCGAATTCAGCTACTCTTTGTCTTCAAACAGACAGTTCATTGATACTGTGAAAAAAGGGACATTTCCTCTCTATTCCGACCAGACAGAATATAGGGTGGGACTAGATTCTCCCTTCGGCTCCCCGAGAAGCGTTCAAGTAGGACCAATGTCCCTTCTACACTGAGCCGAAGGGAGAATCCAGGATGGGACATACCAAAGCTGGCTGATGGCTGTCCTACGGGTGGGAGCTGGATTGGTCGGAAGTCCCCATCTCTCCATGCACACCCTGCAGAACTCGTCTTCCAAAGGATGCTCCGCTGAGGCAAAGGAGTCAATTTTCTAATGTCTTATGAATGGGGTCACCAACGACCAGGTCGCAGCTCTACAAATGTCCAGAATCGATGTCTGCGTTGCCCAGGCTCCGGTGGTCACTGCAATTCTGGTTGAGTGCGTTGTGATCCTCCTGGGCACAGGAAGGCTCTGTAACTCATAGGCCTTTGCAATGCAGGCTCTAAGCCAGCAACCTACTGTGGAAGGTGTCACCCTGAGACCCAAAGTTGACAGCTGAAAAGAAACAAACAGGGCTTCCGTCCTCCTAAGAGAAGATGTTCCTTTAATGTAAATACGGAGGGCCCTCCTAATGTCCAAGGTGTGCCATTTTCTCTCAAGTGCATGGGTAGGCTCAGGGCAGAAATTAGGCAAAATCAACTCCTGGGAACGATGGAATAAGGAGTTCACCTTGAGCAGAAAGGGAGAGTCCAACCGCAAAACCACCCTGTCTGCATGGAATAAGCACAGATCCTTCCTGATGGATAAGGCCACCAACTCCGAAATATGCCTGGCCAAGGTAATGGCCACCAAAAATGACACCTTGCACATGAGAAGATGAAGGCAGACTTTGCACAAGGGTTCAAATGTGGGAGAAGTCAGTGCCTGCAGGACCTTAGGCAAATCCCAGGAGGGGTATTGATGGACCTCCGGTGACCGTCACCTGTCTCTTCAAGGTATTGGGGGCAAGACCTCTATCCAACCCGTCCTGCAGGAATTCTAACACCTTTGCAACAGAAACACAGTGGGTTCCAATTGGTGACTCGCGCACCAACTGCAGAAAATCTTCCACGTTGCATTATGTATCCTGGTTGTGGAAGGTCTTCTGGCCGCCTGGATGGTCTGAACAATGTTTGTGGAAAACTCTCATTTCCCCGCTCAAGCGCCAGTCAACCAAAAGCAGGCTGGATCTGGGTGCTCGATCGGGCCTTGGCTGAGGGAGATCTTGTGCAGAGGAATTGTCCAGGGTCTGGCGACTGACAAGCCCACCAGAATGATGAACCAAGGACGCCTAGGCCAGTAAGGGGCTACCAACAGAACTTCTGCCCTTTCTATCAGTACTTTCCTGATTGCCCCCAGAATCAGGGAAAGGGGGGAAAGGCATACAATACTCCCTGTTGCCACCTGCACCAGAGAGCGTTGACCCCTTCTGCTCCTCGGGCAGGGAATCGAGCAAAGAACCTCGGGAGGTGCATGTTCTCTGGTGATGCAAAGAGATCCAGATTCGGGCAGCTGAAGCGTTCCGTCATCTCCTGGAATAGACTGGGATGCAGTCGGCATTCTGACTAGTCGACTGTGGCCCTGCTTAACCAGTCTGCCTGCACATTGGATACTCCCAAGATATGTTCTGCTCGTAGGGATAACAGGTTTCTCTCCGCCCACCTGCACAATTGAATTGCTTCCTGCATTAGAGATCTGGAGCGTGTGCCCCCCTGCCAGTTTATGTGGGCCTTGGTAGCCACATTGTATGTGAGGAGAAGCACGTTTCCCCACTGCCTCTTTCCTTAGATCCTTGAGCGCTAAGCGGAAGGCCCTGAGCTTTAGCCAATTTATGTTGTGGGCAAGCTCCTCTCGTGACCACCTCCCCTGGTTGACCAGGGCTCCCAAGTAGGGCTCCCAACTATAGAGACTGGTGTCAGTGGTGATGGTAATCCTCTGGGGTTCCCTGTACAAGCATCCCTGGTCCATGGCTTGCGACTGCCACCAATGGAGGGAACGAAGAACTGGCAAGGGGATGAGAACCCTCCTTGGAGAGGCACCCCTGCTCGCCCTCTGGTAAGGGAGCAAAAACCACTGAAGGGTTCAGGCATGGAAGCGGGCCCATGGGACAATCCCGATTCATATCATTTTACTGAGAAGTTGAGAGAGCAAGATGATAGGTGCCTCTCTGGAATACAGGATCAGCGATGTGACTTCCCTGATACTGTCTTGACGCTCCTGTGAGAGAAAAGCCTGTCCAGCCAAGGTGTCATGGCCCCCAAATGCAAGAGCTGAGTCAATGGGACAAGGTAGCATTTGTCCAGGTTTATCGAGAACCCATGCTCTTGAAGAATCCTGACTGTCGACATCAGATCCCCCTCCGCCTGGGTTCTGGAAGAAGATGCTATCAGGATGTCGACAAATAGCATTGGATCCTTGTGGCTAAGGTTCTGAGGTGTGCCGCTACCACTACTAAGAGCTTGGTAAAAGTCTTAGGGGCTGATGACAGGCCGAACGTAAGAGCTCTGTATTGAAAATGGTGGCTGCCATAGCAAAACCTTAGGAACTGACGGTGGTTGGGATGTATGGGTATATGGAGCTAGGCCTCCGTCAACCGAAGGCAAAAAAATCTCCCTCCCACAGTCCCTCTAGAATGGAGTGGATGCAGTGCATCTTGAGCCTTCGGTAGATTAAATGTCTGTTGAGCCCTTTCAGGTTGAGAATTGCTCATCACCCCCTCCCAACCCGAGGCCTTTGGAATCACAAACAACATTGAATAGAAACCCTTTCTCTCCTGGTACACCAGAACCAGCTGGATGGCCCGAATATCCAGAAAATAGTGGATCGCTGATTCCATGAGATCCCTCTTTGAGGGGACCCTGGAGACAGGGCAGCACACAAAGACTCTTGGGGGGCAGGAGAGAAACTCTAGAGAGAGACCCGACCATAAGGTTTACAGGATTCAAACGTCCGTTGTGATTCCCACCTCTGCCAGAAGTCTCAGACGGCCCGCTATGGGGGATGAGGCTTGGGCATCACTTGTTGCAACTGAAGGGTCTGTTGGAATCTCGAAAGGACCTTCTTCCCTCTTGCCTCTGATGTCCTCTGGTGGCAAATGCCTGTCTATCGGCCTGAGAGGAGGATCTCTGGAAAAAGGGCCTATTTTGATGGGGAAAGCCTGCCCCAGCTTCCCCCTGTTTAAAGGAGGGCTTCCTGTAGTAGGGATGAGACCTGTAATCAAAGTGCCTCCCCTGGAAAGGCAGAATCTTTCGCTTGTCCCTGGTTTCCGTCAAAAAGGGGCCCAGGGCTTCCCCAAAAAGCCTCTCTCCCTTAAATGGAACCAACAACAGGTGCCATTTGGTTCTGATATCCATCTGCCAATTTCTTAGCCAGAAAAGCTTGTGTGCTGTTATGGAAGAGGCTATGGCTCTGGAGGAAAATTTGGCTGACGTGAGGGTGGCATCAGCAGTCAATTGAGAGGCAGCCATAATCTTAATTAGGTCCTGATGCACCCTGAGATCCTCAGGTGGGATTCTGTCCTGTAGCTGCCTCAGCCACCACAAAGAGGCCTGAGTAAAAAAAGTTGCGGTCGTTGATGCTCTGATGGCCCAGGAGTCGGCTTGATGAGCTCTCCGAAGCGCCATCTCCTCCTTCCGGTCCTCTATCTTTTGAACATCTTCCGCATCAGGTAGGAGGACAGATGAGGAAGCTAGGGCTACCACTGGGCCATCTACCTTTGGCACTTTGATAATGTCCAAAAGGTCTTTGTCCACATTAAATAAGGTACACTCAGACCCACTGGGGCGAGTGTACATCCCAGGGGACTCCCACTGCTTTTTGATCAGGTTTAGAAACATCTGGGCCACAGTTACAGCATCCACCACAGATGCTTTCTCAGTGAACAGGAATTCCTCCTGATCCTCTCCCTTAGTGGGATGTGCTCTTGGCCTTAACCAGCAGAGTCTTGAAAAGAGCTGGCTGGAAAAGGCCCTTAAAGGAGGAGGGACCTGCTACCTCAGACTCCTCATCCGAAAAATCCCTTTCTGGAAGGAGTTCCCTCTCGGAGCCATAAATTTGGTTGCTTTCTTAAGGGGAGGCTGAGCGCTCTCTAAAGTGGACTGGCTGTTCAGCAGAAGCCTGCCCCTGCCCCTGCAGGACTCCTCTGCTGGGTTTCAAATAAGACAGCTGGTGCAGCTGGCTGACCTCTGCCTACAATTCCTATCTTGCTGTCTGGGAGACCCAGGCTCTCATAAAGGATGGCATTTCTTGCATCTGGGTCTCCTCCGGTCGTAAGCCAGCTGCTGTAGGTGTAAAGGTGGCTGCAGGCACAGATCTGGCTACACTGGAGACTTGATCTGCAGGTAGCGCCATCAAGATCCCCTGAGGCGGCTCAGAAAAATTGTGAGAGGTCTCAGCCCTGATTTGGAGGTTACCCTGCAAATCATGGGTACCTGAGCCCCCTGGAAACCAGGCAGTCATATACTGCCTATCTGCCAGTTGGTCTGGCTGCCTGTCATCTTGAGGAGGCAAAGTTTGAGAGGTGGCTCTGTATTCAGCCATCCTGGAATCTCTCACTGCCCTATCAAACTGTTTGTCTATGGCTTTTTGTCTACGCCTGGCCTGTCTACCCTTAGCCCTAGAGGATCTCTTAGGGGCTAGAGCCCTGGCTCTAATCCTAGCTGCTGCCTCCAGACCAGCTGACCTGGGCTTAGGGGATCCCTTTACAGCCTTCTCTCTACCCTGCTGAGCAACTGACAATTCTTGATCAGCTCCCTTGTTGGCCATCTTTGAGCCCACCAAAAATAACTGTCACTTGACAGGGGTAGAGAAAAGGAGAAAGAAGTAAAAATAAAATAAAAAATATTCAGCCTAAGCTGTCAGCTACAGCCACAGTAGCTGTCCACCACTTCAGGAGGCTAGTGTGACCCAAAGTGGTGAGCTCAGCCCAGCTCCGCAATTCAAAGTCCAAGTCAAGGAAAAAAAGTTGAAAAAAATGGCTGCCTCTTTGAATTGCAGCAAGCCCTGACAAGCCCTGACAGCTTGCGAGCCTTGCGCTGGCTGCACTGCAATTATCAGGCAGACTCAAGTGTCTCGCAGCTGTCACGGTGCTCTGGGGACTGGATGGGGGGGGTCAGGATTTAATCCCAATGGCCAGAATGCCCCCTCAAGGGACAATCCTGGAGACGAACTACAAGATTGTCCCCGAATGAAATAAATGGCTGCTGCCGCCGAAAAGGGACAGAAGCACTTAGCGGCAGCTGCGGCTCGTCTCAGACACAGGAGGAGGCAAGTTAAATAAGACTCCGACTCCCACCCCAGCCCAGGCCACACGGGCTCTCAGGGTCACCTCCACTCAAGTTTTCACAGAAAACAAAACAAAAACCAGTCCATCAGCAAGAAAAGTCAAAAAATTAAAATAACAAGCAAAAAAAACACGAACCAGAAAAAAGGCGCAAAAAAAAAAGAAGGTGCTAAATTGGCAAGCCAGCCAGCTGTCAAACCTGATCTAAGCCTCTCTGCGAAAAAAAGCTTCATCCAGGGGATGAATATTCTTCCACAATCCTGACTATTCAGAGCCCTTAAAGGGCTGAGACCGAGTGAAGAACTGAGGACCGTTACCAGGGGATGTGTCCTCAGTTTTTCAACTCGGTCTGCAGAGCTAGGAGACTAGAGACTTCCCATCCTGGATTCTCCCTTCAGCTCAGTGGAGAACAGCACTCTTTTCTAGCACTGATGATGTTACCTAGTTCAGGTAATGAAAGGTCTGCAAGAAAACAAGCAAACTCAGAGAGCACCAGGGACATACATTTCTCTGCTATCTTACATACAAAATCTGCATTTTATTTCAAATGCCTGCTTGCTTATTGACATATCTGGTGAAGACTGAAATGTTACACTTTGAAACTGGTTCATTTTTGCAAGCTTAGATACCTTGACTGTTGCAAGTACACTGCTCAAAAAAATAAAGGGAACATTTAAACAACACAATGTAACTCCAAGTCAATCACACTTCTGTGAAATCAAACTGCCCACTTTGGTAGCAACACTGATTGACAATCAATTTCACATGCTGTTGTGCAAGTGGAATAGACAACAGGTGGAAAGCATCAGCAGTTAGTAAGACATCTCCAATAAAGGAGTGGTTCTGCAGGTGGTAACCACAAACCACTTCTCAGTTCCTATGTTTTCTGGCTGATGGTTTGGTCACTTTTGAATGCTGGTGGTGCTTTTGAGACAGAGTCTACAACCCACACAAGTGGCTCAGGTAGTGCAGCTCATCCGGGATGGCACATCAATGCGAGCTGTGGCAAGGTTTGCTGTGCCTGTCAGCATAGTGTCCAAGCATGGAGGTGCTACCAGTACATCAGGAGACATGGAGGAGGCCATAGGAGGGCAACAACCCAGCATCAGGACCCACTACCTCTGCCTTTGTGCAAGGAGGGACAGGAGGAGCACTGCCAGAACACTGCAAAATGACCTCCAGTGGGCCACAAATGTGCATGTGGCTGCTCAAATGGTCAGAAACAAACTCCATGAGGGTGGTATGAAGGCCCGATGTCCACAGGTGGGGGTTGTGCTTACAGCCCACCACCATGCAGGACGTTTGGCATTTGCCAGAGAACACCAAGACTGGCAAATTCGCCACTGGCGCCCTGTGCTCTTCACAGATGAAAGCAGGTTCATACTGAGCACATGTGACGGACATGACAGGATCAGAAGACGTTGTGGAAAACGTTCTGCTGCCTGAAACATCCTCCAGCATGACTGGTTTGGCAGTGGGTCAGTAATAGTGTGGGTGGCATTTCTTGAGGGGGCTGCACAGCCCTCCATGTGCTTGCCAGAGGTAGCCTGACTGCCATTAGGTATCGAGATGAGATCCTCAGACTCCTTGTGAGACCATATGCTGGTGAGGTTGGCCCTGGGTTCCTCCTAATGCACGACAATGCTAGATCTCATGTGGCTGGAGTTTGTCAGCAGTTCCTGCAAGATGAAGGCATTGATGCTATGGACTGGCCTGCCTATTCCCCAGACCTAAATCCAATTGAGCGCATCCGAGACACCATGTCTCACTCCATCCAATGCCACGTTGCACCACAGACTGTCCAGGAGTTGGGGGATGCTTTTGTCCAGGTATGGGAGGAGATCCCTCAGGAGACCATCCACCACCTCATCAGGAGCATGCCCAGGCATTGTAGGGAGATCATACAGGCACATGGACGCCACACACACTACTGAGCCTCATTTTGACTTGTTTGAAGGACATTACATCAAAGTTGGATCAGGCTGTAGTGTTTTTTTCCACTTTAATTTTGAGTGTAACTCCAAATCCAGGCCTCCATGAGTTGCTAAATTTGATTTCCATTGATAATTTTTGTGTGATTTTGTTTTCAGAACATTCATCTATGTAATGAACAATGTATTTAACAAGAATATTTTATTCATTCAGTTGTAGGATGTCTCATTTTTGTGTTCCGTATATTTTTTGAGCAGTGTATATTCCATGAAGTTCATCTGAAAAAAAAATCAGAAATAATCCTTCTGATAAAACAACACTTATCATTTTTAAAAATGAATCTTGGTAGATATTTTTTTCATTTTGTGTTATGGGCTTGGTTCATTCACTTCCACTTGTTAACAGTATTGCAAAATTTTATAATAATAAAATGCTGTTTTTACTGCAAGTGAAGAAAAAATTTCATATGGCACACACTTTATACCTGGAAAGTGTAACTGGAACATAAAGAATTGAATAAATAGTTTTCACTAATATACTCTGGATTGTTTAACATTGTACTCAAAATATATATCTTCTAATCTGAAAATTACATCGGCTGTTACCATTATTTTCCATTAGAATAGTTTACTTATACAAGAGATAAGAAATAAAACTATAGATCAAATGATGAAATCATAACCATTAATATACTAGGCCAGTGATGGCAAACCTTTGCAGCCCAAACTGCAACCCAAACCCCACTTATTTAATAACCCGAATACCGAGGTTTTAACTACCTAAAATAATTATAAACAAGGCAGAGTTCAGCTAATTGTTCTAAGAAACACATGATAAATGTACTTTTATGCCTCTTCATTTTTTTTGCTTTTGAAATATTACGTTTAGCAACAATAAAAAATAAAATATTTTGTAATATCATTTCTCTTTCCCTCTCTCTCTCTTTCCCCCTTTCTCTCTCTCTTTCCTTCCCTGTCTCTCTTTCTCCTCCTCCAAGAGGAGGGAAAGGGGACCCCTGAATTGGTGCTGGGAATCCCAGGAGCAGCAATGACAATCAGCTGGTCTGTGGAGAGCCAAACACCAGCTAGCCAGTGGGGAGGCAGGGCATCTCAACATCTGCAGCTCTGCAGGAAAAACAACTGACACTTGGGAGGTAGAAGCGAGCCCACGACAACATAGAGTTGCACTGTGACTCTGTGTCGTAATGGGCTCTAGGAGGAGGGGACCGCATCACCCCCATTGGTAAGATGGTGAGAAACATGATGGGGAAATGAGATGGAGAAATGTGATGGCGCGCATGCCCACAGAGAAGGCTCTAAGTGCCACCTCTTTCACACATACCATGGGTTCGCCACCAGGGTACAAAGTTATTTAAAATCAAAATCAGCCAATAAGTAAGCCATCAGTTATATCTCAGGTCCTTGGAGAAGAGTTTTCATCAAAAGCTGAATTACAGATGGATTGAAATTTCCATTCATTTCCTATTGATTGTAGAAAAGCAAAGATGATAAGAAGGAAAGATAAATAAAATTTAATGAAGTTGAACTATTCAAATTAATGTAACAGTTAAAGTGTGAAGGCAAGTTACAAAGTTATGGAAAATATTATGTTAAAATCATCATTATCTACTGTAATATATACAATATTTAGCTATATGTCAGTATACTCTTTGTGAAAGAATTGTAAAAAATATTTCCCTAATGTACTAATTAAATAGGGATTCAGTGATGTTGTTCTTTTCTCAAACATGTTTAATGGATACTAAAATGACCAACTAAGAAATTAAGTCAAAGACTATACTGCACACCACACCACACCACACTACCTAATTACCCCAAAATATTTAACTATTTGTATTATTTCCTTCTCCCCCCACTTACATCATTGTTTGTTATCACAAGTCCTCCTGTTAAAGCGCTTTCAAGAATGTGATGTAATAAGTCTTATCTGAATTCTATTTATCTGAGAAGGTGACCACAAAGTTGTCACATTTTTCCAGTATCCTAAAGGCACTTACTGATAATATAAGTCAGGAGGTCAAGTAAGGACATTCTAAAGAATTATTTTCACAACTTAACAAGGAATGGGAAACAATTCAAAGGCCTTTCACAGATATTTTCAGGATTTGGGTTACTGATGGGCCAACAACTACCCACAGCACCTGTAGATGAAGCCAGCATGTCAAAGATATATGACAGCTGACACAGTGTTTGAAAAAGTCAAGCCAGCAGCATATCTGGGAAAGAAACCTTAATTCCACTTCTCTAGTAATACATATCCAAGTAAGAAGGCTGGGGACAGAGGAGCTCCTAAACAGATTGATTTTCCTTCCTCTATTATTTCTTCACAAGTTGTCCATGTGTGATTTAAGAAAATAGGAAATAGGTTTACAGCATAAAAATAGTTTTGGAAGAGAAGAGACGTGTGTAAAAGCTGCCTAGGAATAAGAAACTACAGAATGAAAACCTGCTGGCATAAACCCAAGCATAAGTTATAAGTTTATGCAAGGTCCAATTTGTTTACAAAAAAGAAAGCAAATATATGAGAAATACTGGTCAAATTTATACAACCCATACTGGAAATGAACATTTATTCTTACATTACATAGCTTTCTTCATTAAGCTAATGGGCCTTAATGGCAATGTTCAGCCATGCAGATTTGCTGTCTGTTTTCTACCATGAACTATATTGAATCTTACTCATTTTTGGTTTCCAGTTAATTCAAAATCAAGTTGGCAAACATTTTCACAGCAATTAGAAGTTATTAACAGATTCATATCACAGGCTACAAAAATTATCAGCAGAAAATACAGATCTGCAGACTCACAAAGTGGAGGTAGAGGAATTGCAACTCTTTTAACAGTTAATTTGCTGGCTGGCTTAATTTTTCTAATACTAGACAAGAAACCTAGAAGTTCAATCAAAACTGGTACCTAGATGTTGTAAAATCTGCCACCACAAATGGGTACTAGAATTATGAAGCAAATAGAAAATACCTCAAATATTTTCTCTTCCCATAACCAAACAGCAATTTCCAAACAGTTCAATTTTTTTTTACACTGGAAATACTCCCTCACTCAATCTTTATCTATTAGGTTTAATAACCCCTAAAACCTAACTTTCCTTTTCCTTGTATATACAAACATTTAAAATATATAGTGCTTCCCCCCACCCAAAAAAAAAAAAAATCACCAAAGTATGCTGGCTGTTATTATTTTGCAAGAAAAGATTTCACTTACCCAAAATGAAAAAAAAAAAAAACCACCTTTGTTAATCTTAATAACAATCCCCTAGAATCTTCCCATTCCTTAAACTTCTCCAGCAGAGACCAGAACTGCATGCCTCAGAACAGAGACATCAAGGCAAATGAAGAAATGCTAGCCATGACTGCAAGTCTTGCCTCATTTTTTACTAAAGGAGGAAGGGAGTTATTGTATGAAAAAGTGCTAGAACTATTATGACAAGTAAATGAGAACTCAGTGAAGAAGTAAGAAAAAGACTCCAAATATCCCTTTCTTGACTTACTTTGGTATAAGAGGAGATAAAGACTGTTAGAGTTGGCTTTCAAGATTCTGTTATTATACCCTATAACAGGGTGTCAAATTCACATCGTTATGGTGGCATCTGATGTGTTGGGACTGTCCCCCCTTCTCCAAACCAGGTGTGGCCAACACGTGACATATCTGGCCTGCGGGCTGAGAGTTTGACAGCCCTGCCCTATAACAATAGAGGCCCAATAGCCCTTACATTGCCTGTTCTATGGTATGACCTGTCTCAAAGGGCTGACACACTTTCCAAGCAATTTACCTGTTCAGGATATTCTCAAAATTCTCTAGATTACAAAAAGCACATGTCTATTAATTTATACAACTTTGAGAAAGGCTGTAACTATTCTACAGCTTCTGCAGCACACAAAATTCACCAACACCAATATTTGTTTATTTCCTTCTGGACTTCTATCTGGACCCTTGAAAACAGCAATGATTTTTACTGTTTCTGCTAAGCATCTCCACAGTCCAAAACATAGACTCTGTCATGTTGTTACGTTCCAGAGATCTTGTGGGAGATGTAGAATTGGTCGAAGATACATATGAATTCGTCACTTAAAATTAGTAAGATATTATTCTCTGTGACCTTGTCAGGCTCCCAAAATTAATTTCACTGCAGAGCTGAGCATTGTGAACACTTCATAGAATAGGTGAATATTTTGTACAAAGGATCTTGCCATTTGGGGATTCATGAATTCTGTCAGCTTCACATGGCTTCCTAAAACAGCATTAAACAGAAGTCTTATTTTAAATTCTTACTACAAAATAAACCTGTTACACTTTGGAGAAGTATATATCTTTGAAGATAAATAAATGTTGGGTCTAACTACTAAGCCAGTTTCTCCTTCTAATATTTATTTTGCCCTTTTGCAATTCTTAGCATAATCTCCACAACATTTCTGTCATAGTTCATACACATTATATCAACAGTAAATTATCCAAACAAGAGTGATGATGCCCTAATAAGATAAAAAAGGCATGTTCATTAATTGCTATGAACACACTACAGGAATCAAAGAATGTAACAAGCAAAAGGACATGATGAATTAGTCTAAACAGAAGTGACATTTTCAATGAAAAAAAGATTATAGGAATGATCGCTAAATACTACTGAGTAGATACAGGCATCGACATTCCTAAACACAATAACACCAAAATCACATGTGTCATGATAACAAAAGCTCTGTCATAGTTATCTTGTAATGTTATACTCAAGTATGCATGTATCTGGATGTGCATTTTGTTACCTGCTCCCTGCTCCCATCTTCTCTGGGTGCCTACTAAGATTAAGCTAGTAGGTTATTTATTTATTTATTTATTTGTTTGTTTGTTTATTTATTTATTTATTTATGTTTGTTTATTTAAGTAAGTAAGTAAGTAAGTTAGGGAAATTGAGTCCTCTAACCCATATGTATTTAGCAGACCTGGTGTATCTCAATCCAAATTTTTATGACTGAATTTTTGATTAAAATTAGTTATCCAAAATGAGTATTTATAACTTTTCAAAGAAATACTGTATTATATTGCAGTCTTCAATAAATTTATTTAATCTGTTTAGTTTGTTAATTTTTACTTCTTAAAATATACTGTCCGTTTTGAAAACAATGCCTGATTTTTAAAACAAATTTCCAATTCAATTGAGCCTATTTGCAGCAATTGACATTTAATTCCCAAACCGTGCTTTGAAACGCATATGAGTACAAATGTAGTATCTCTAATATTTCCATGCAATGTTTTAAAGAAGCTGCATCTTTTTCTGAGATCTCATGACTGTATTTCACAGTTATTGTGCACCACCATTTCTTCAAAGAATTGCAAAGAAATGTTACAACCAGAGTTCCTCATGCTCTGAATCCAAAATGCTGTACAGTTCTAGTAGACACTGGATATGCCAATGTCATTTTTTACCACTGAGGCTGAAACCCAGAAAAATGATGCATTTCTTACATTAAATGTTGTGAAAAAAGGAAAAATAAAAAACTGATCTTTCTACAGTTCTACAACCATGGTGGTGATCCACTTGATATGTTTATCATAAGGACAATGTGATTAATCTTTTTCCATTTTTCCATTTTTTAGGAATAATGCACTGATAAAAATCCTGTTTAATTTCTGTCTTGTATAAATCCTAAGAGCCATGATGACCCAGTGGTTAGAATGTACTACTGCAGGCGAACTCACTGGTCACTCCAGAAGTTCGATTCTGAGTGGCTCAAGGTTGACTCACCTTCCATATTTTTGAGGTCGGTAAAATGAGGACCCAGATTGTTTGTAAACTGCTTAGAGAGAGCTGCAAAGCACTGTGAAGCGGTATGTAGGTCTAAGTGCTATTGCAATCCATTAACAATGGATTGAACAGTCAAGAGATAAAAACAAAAGGCATATACAAAACAAAGCAAACAAAATGGTTAAAAAAATCTGAAACAGAGATTTACATATCCAAGAAATTACTAAAATATAAATCTTAAGGATTTTTTAACTTACATAATTAGCAACCTGGGCTTACTGAGCAAAGAGTGGAGTCTACATTTTAAATAATAAATAATTGTGTTTAAACATAAATCACTGAAAGTCAGGAGATAACTTTAGCTGGACTGAAGAAATATTAGGGATTTTTTTTTTCTGTGACAAAAATATTTCTGATTCTTCTTTGCTGCCTAGTTGGAAAATAAGAGAAGTCAGCGGGGATTTTCTTTATCCTGGTAGAAACCAGAGAGATTAGGTTTTCTGACTATTCAAAGAAACGCCCTTTAGGTTGCATTAGTATTGGCCTTAAAAATCACCTCAATTTGTGCAAACATTTAGTTCAGACAGATTCACCATATGTCTGTCAGCACTTCCCCCACCCCTGGGTTCGATCTGATATTCACCAAAATTTAGAACATGATAAAAGTCAACACTACAATTACAATATGATCCATATGGGGAAAATAATCATTTACAACCCTCTATTTAATTTTACCTGGCTTACTCATTTGATTAAATTATGCCAGATCATTAAATTATTGCTTTTATGATAATTTTGTTAATAAACCAGGATGTCTAATAACTAATTATTCAAACACTGAACTTTCTCTTTCCATAACAGTGGTCCATATACAACAATATTCCAATGCATGCCTTTTCATATTAGCAACTGCTGAACTTTCTGTGATATTTGCTGCTGGATACAACTTTTAAATTTTGGATTTATTCACAAACGTTCTACAATAAAATTTGCTCTTTTAAGCAGTTTAAAGACCATAATGCTTTAAATTACATGCCATTTCACAGATCATAGAAAAGCACTTTTTAAAACATGCATACATTTTATCGGAATAAGAATTTATATACCCACATAGACTAAATCTAAGGTTTTTATTTATCTATGAAAACAATAGAAATGTTACAATACCTATATCACCTAAAATAAAAGAGGCATTGGTCTCACTTGATATGCCCTTTCTCATTGGTAGCAAGAGAGTCCAGGAAAGGGATAACTCCGTCTCCTAGCTGATTGGACTAAGTCTGTCAAAGCTGCTTAACTCCATCTCTGTTGCTAGTCTTCCCCAGCTTTGAGAGAAGTCAACTTGACAGACCTGACATGCCTCTGTAAATGGAATAAGAACAATTATCTCCCCCCATCCTGTTCCCCAAACCAGACAATACCCAGGGCAGGGCTGGACTCTCTTGCTTCCAATGAGAAAGAGCTTATCAGGTAAGACCAACGCTCCTTCTCCATTGTATAGCTGTGAAAGTCCAGGAAAGGGACATACCAAAGTTGGATTGTCCATGGGAGGGTTCAAGTCTGGTCTTGAGCACCCTGCTCCATATGCACCCGGTGAAGCACCCATCTGCCAAATGCTGCTTCCGCCAATGCAAAAATGTCTGGACAGTAACGTCTGATAAATGGAGAAGGAGATGACCAAGTGGCTGCATGGCAGATTTCCTCAATCGAGGCTTGCATGGCCCAAGAGGGCATAGTGGCTGCACTCTATGTGGAATGAGCCTTCACTCCCTGAGGTAGTGGAAGGGACTGGCTCTCATAATCCCGAGAGATACACGACTGGATCCACTTGCTCACAGTCGACGGAGTAACTTTACTACCCTATGTGACAGGCTGAAATGACATGAAGAGCGACTCTGTCCTGCAGTAGGTAGAGGTCCTCATAAATCCGCAAGGCCTTTCACACATCCATAGTGTGCCAAGCTTTCTCTAAAGAGTGCCCAGGGTTTGGGCAGAAGTTCGGCAGGATCAATTCCTGTGCCCTATGGAATGAGTTCATTTTAGGGATGAAGGCCGAATCCAACCTCAGGACCACTCTGTCCAGATAAAAATATACAGAGGTCCTCACAAACCAACGGAATAGCAAGCTCCAAGGATAGCTGTCTGGCCAATGTTATAGCCACAAGAAACGCCACCTTGACAGTCGTAAGATGTAGACTGGTAGATCTCAGTGGCTCAAATGGAGCCCTGGTAAGAGACTGTAACACTTTGGCCAGATCCCATGTGGGTACTTATGTACCACCAGAGGCTGTAGTTCATGGATCCCTTAGGAATCTGCACACTGTGGGATGATGTGCAAGGGTTTCCAACTTCCCACAAGTCAGAACCAAGGACAGGGCTGCTACCTGTCAGCAAACAATATTAGGCAAAAGCCCTTTATCAAGGTCCTCCTGGAGAAACTCCAGGATGTACACTATAGACACTGCTGTAGGAAGGAAATTTGATTGGGAGCACTACAGACAAGGCCTTCCAGGTTACATTATACGGATGATTGATAGAAGGTCTCTATCTGTACTGTCTGGATAAACCTAGGGGAAAGATTATCCTGCCTCAGAGAACTCCACTTTAGGCCATGTACCACTGCACTTATGGATGCAAAGAGATTGTAAAATGTTAAAAAAAGCTTGCCATCCGTTGGAAAACGCTATGCATCCGTTGTGTACTCACTGCATACGTGTTTCATACGCTCAATCCATCGAGCATCCGTCCACTGAGATTTCATCCATGCAAGAAGTTTTGAGCTGCACAAAACTTTGTGAACGGATGAACTTTCTGCTGCGTATGATGTACATCCGCGACATATACGGGCAACAAACATTCTATGACCGTCATCATCTGTTAAACGTCCACTGTATTCTCTCTGCATGCTCTGGCCATCCCCTCAACTCACATCCGCTGCAGCTGAAAACAGAAAGAGGGAGGAAACAAAAGGTACACAGAACATCTACACAGCGTTAGTAGCACAGAAATAGAAAGGATGTAAGCGTATGCATCTCGTATATAAAGTATTCAAAATGGACAAAACGTTTGTATCTGGGATATATCTCATATATTTAGGATGTCTGCAGTATGTCTAGAGTATGTAGAAGGCCCCATAGAGGACAACCTATATTTTCTATAAAAAGGGGGAGAAAATCATCTGGATTGCTGGGATGGTGGACCATACAGTCCCACTATGCTTGCACTGGAGGTTTATCTATCCCACAACTATCCTTATCTATCCCACAAGCATGCAAAGGCTTAACCATTTTTTAAAGTTTTCACCAACACTTTATTAAGTAAAAAAAATGAACCAAGTAAACTAAGTGTCTTAAGCAAAGATACCCTTTATTAACTTTCTTAGGTAAACTTTATGACTTTATTAAATAAGCAAAATGAACCAAGTAAACTTTATTAAGTGTGTTAAGCAAAGATAAACTTTCTTAGGTAAACTTTATGACTGTATTAAATAAGCAAAATGAACCAAGTAAAGTGTCTTAAGCAAAGATAAACTTAACAAGTAAACAACTCAGTCTCTGACACTATTCTCAGTCACTCTGAGTCATGTCCATGGTCTCAGCTGTTAAGTGGGCAGGGACTGTGGAGGTGGCTGTGGCTTGAGTGCTGGTCTGAGGCACCATTGGGGTGCTTGGCCCCGAGGGTACAACAGGGGATGGTATGTTCAGGAAGCTGTCCGAGAGCTGATTCAGTCCCGTGAGGTTGAGAGGCCCTTCATCAAGGACTTGAGATGTCAGGCCCAATACTGATGACAGATTGTCCATTGACAGGCTTGGCTATAGGGTGGAGGAAGGAGGAGTGTAGTGGGGCTGTCTGGTCTGCAGCTGGGTGAGGAGTGGCATCTGTGGCATCCGATGAACATGGGCCTGGACTGGGAAGGTCTGCTTCTGCTGGGGGAAGTCCTGGTAGTCGTAGCCTTGGTAGGTGAGGGGCTGTTGAAAGCCGTGGAAGGGCTGTGACATTGCCTGGAGTGGAGGAGCAGACCTGGAGTGGGTAGGAGCAGCTTCAGCTGGGCCTTGAGGGTTGTGCAGAAGTGCTGTGATCTTCTGCTTCATCACCTGGTACTGGGCCTCAGGCAGGTCCCTCAGGGTCTGGCTCACGTAAGTAATGAAGGTGTTCCGGCCTGAGGATGCTCTGTCCAAGTGGACCAGCTGAGAGAGAAGTTCTGTGCTGGTCTTCATTGTGTCCCTGATCTCCAACAGCACACTGTGGTCCTGGCACTCCAGTCTGCCTCTCTGCCTGCATCCTCTGGAACTAGGGGTGGGGATGGGGGTGGGTTGGCCTCTGGTGGCTGCTTCTTCTTCCTCCATTTGTGACAGCAGGGCGTCATCCTCCATGGGATCCCCCAAGTCTGCCGGCATGGGGAGTGCAGCTGTCGGGGCGGGGGGTCTCTTCTGTGGGGCCCTCTGAAGACACCTGCCTGGACAGGGTAGTTGGCTCCTGGCTGGAAGAGGACTGGTTGTCTGTGGCCTGTCTGAGGGAGAGGGATCTCAGAGGGGCTGCTCCTCAGTGGCAGATCTCACCCTCCAGGAAACTGCACTTGGCCATGACGTACATCTCCCGGTCAGTGAGCTTGACAGCGGCCTGCCCGGATTTCTTGAGGTGTAGCTTGCCATACCGGGTGTGCATGTGCTTCCACCATCCCAGGAGTACTTCTGCAGTTTTCCCCAGGCTCTCTGCATTGTCTCTCCAAGCTTCCTGCTTCTTCTTGGTGTCCCGAAACAGTCTGTGGCCCTTTCTCCAGAGGTACTCGTTCTCCCTCAGCCATTCCAGCACCTCATCCTCATGCTCCTTGGAAACGGTGTACTGTTTCCTCTCTCCCTTCTGCTTCCCTTGCCTCTTCCTCCCTCTGGCAGGGACTTGAGCAGCAGGGCCTTCAGCAGCAGGGCTTTGAGGGGCTTGAGGGCCTTGGGGCTGGTTCACCACAGCAGCAGCAGCAGCAGCAGCAGCAGCTTCAGAGTCAGTGCCAGGAGGTAGGGTGCTGGTTCTTTCCTTCTTCACCTTGCCAGGGCTTGAACAAGTAGGCACGAACTTCCTCTTCTTCCCTGACTGACAAATCATGGTGTTGCTGCAAGATGTATCTGGCAGCACGTCTTTCCTCTGTATGCTGACTGCGTGCATGCTGCATCCTTTTATATCCGTGGAGTTGACGCAATTCATACTCCCCGCATGCACAGTGAACGCTTTGCATCTGATATACATCCACGCGGCATCCCCTTCGTTTCCTATAGGCGTCTGTGATGTATCCGCTTCATCCGCTATGCATCCGCCACTTCCGCTATGCGTCCCTCGGAACCTCTTCGGAGGTGTCATCCGTTTCCATCTTCCTATGAACATCCGTTTAACATCCCCACTACATACTACCCACGTCCATTCTTTTCCGTTATGTTTATGCAAATTTTCACCACTTTTTGGAGCGGATGACAATGGATGGAGCCACCCCCGAAATTTTGCTCGTCCGCTGTGTCCTTTATGCATATGTTTTGCATCCGTCGGCCAGTGGGACCGGGCCTTTAAGCGCCAGGCGGCTAGTTGCAACCACTGTGGCTCTGGATGGACCACGGTTCCCTGGTGCAGTGAGATCTTGTCCTGTGGAATTCTCCAGGCCGGAGCTACTGACAGATTCACCAGGTCTACAAACCAATGATGGCGAGGCCAATAAGGAGCTAGGATGACCTCCACCCTCTTTGCCAAAACCTTCCGTATCACAGCTGGCAATAGAGGAAGAGGACAGAAGGTATATATGAGGCCTGGAGGCCACCGATCTCAGAGGACATTGATCTCCTCCGCCTCCAGAGTGGCAAATAAATCCATGATGGGCTGGCTGAATTTCATCATTTTGTGGGAAAGAGAAGGGTGCAGACTTCACTCCGCATGGTCAATCCTGGCCACCAGCACATTGTCGATCCTGGAGATATGTTCTGCCCGAATGGACAGAAGATGGTTCCCTGCCCAGAGGCCGAAGCCTTCTGCTTTCAGCATGAGGGACCAGGTCCGTGTACTCTCTTATCAGTTTATGTGTGCCTTGGTGACCACATTGTCTATCATTATGAAGACATTAGCCCCCTCCACCGTGTTTTGGAAGTGCTAAGGGCCAGACAGATAGCCCTCAGCTCCAGCCAATTGATGTTCCTGGAATTTTCTGTCTGCAACCATTGACCCTGTGCCATCTCTGACAGCAGATGTGCTCCCTAGCTGAAAAGGTTGATATTGGCCATGAGCCTGTTAGGCTTCTTGAAAAGGTGTCCTCGGTAGATGGCTTGGGACTACCACCACCGAAAGGAACGTGTCACAGACTTCGGAACCCAGACCTTGAACAAGGTGTGACTCCTGCCCTGCCCTTTGATAGCAGGAGGAACCATTGCAGCGTCCTGTAGACGTGCCCATGGAACAACAGAGATGCAGGAGACAACATCTTGCCTAGGAGTTGCAAGAGGAGTACCAGAGAGACAGTTCTTTCTCTCTGGATCCTCTCTGCTAAGGTCTGCAAGCTCGCCTGATGTTCCTGGGAGAGAAAAACCTTGCATGAGATAGTGTCAATGGTTGTCCCCAGATGGAGCAAACGGTAGATAGGGGAAAGATGGCTTTTCTTTATGTTTATGGAAAACCCATGGGTCTGAAAGACCGTGACCGTGGTCTGAAGGTCTTTCAGGGCTGCAGACTCAGAGGATGACTGGATTAAGATGTCATACAGATTACATGCACATGTACTGGAATGGCACATAAATGTGCTCCAAGGCTGCCAACACCTTAGTAAAAACTCTGGGTGCTGATGATAACCCAAAAGAGAGGGCCTGGTACTGGTAGTGACATCCTGAGTAACAGAAACGAAGGAAGTGCTGGTGTAAACAACAAATTGGGACGTGAAGGAAGGCCTTCATCAAGTAGATGAGGTACTTGTTAAGCCTCTTCAGGTTTAGAATTGCCCTCCACCCCACCCCCACCCAAGGCCTTTGGTAATACAAAGAGCCTGGAATAAAATCCCTGCCCCGTTGGTCCTCCGGAACCACCTGGATAGCCCGGATATCCAGCAGATGTTGAATGGCAGTCCCATGAGAACCTTCCTTGCCTCATCCCTGGAGATGGGGCAAGCAATAAAGCACCTCAGGGGTCAAGAGAGGAACTCCAGGAAGAGGCCAGACCTCCTGTATTCAAAATCTAGGCATTCGAAGTAATTTCTTCCCATCTACTGGCAAAACAGGCCAAATGGCCTCCAATGGGAAGGCTGGAGATGCAATCAACACGAACTAGGAAAGGGTCGACTTCTTCCCCCACCAAAGGGCCGCTTGTCGGAGTACTGAGGTCTGCCCTTGCCTGCACACTTCTGCTGTTGATCCTGAAATGGAAAGGACTGTGTCAGATTTGGATGTCATGTTAACACTAGAAGCTTCCACACACACTGCCACATTTTTGCGCCTGGTAAGATGAGAGGGGGGAATTGCATGGAGCATAAATAGCATTCTTCTTTTGAGTCAAGATCATGTTGTTCCTGCACTTGGCTGAGGAGTAGTAGAGGGTGTCGCAAGTTGGGATGAATGGTGATTGAGGCATGTGATGGAATGATGGGGTGGATTTGTAATATTTTACTTATTGGAAGGAAACCCTGAACTTTCAGATTCGGGATTTCCCAGATGTGCCAGTTTATAAAAGGGAACCTTGAGAATATGTCTGGTTCAGAGTTATCTGTTGGAGTAAAGTTTTTCTGAAATGCAGAAACCTTGCAGAGCTTTCAGACCTCTGAAAACCTGGCCCAGAGTCTGCCCAGAAAGAGGATAGTCAGAAATATGGAGTTGGGCAGAATTCAGATCTCCTGGTAAAATTTTCCATTTGTCTTTAGCTTCCATGAGTTGAGGGTCCAGGCACTCCCCAAATAGCCTTTCTCCTCAAACAGGGACAGAGGCTAGCTTCCATTTACATCTGCCATCAGCTTCCCAATGCTTAAGCCAGAACATACATCAAGCCGCTACCAATGAAGCGATGGCGTTTATTGCGAACCTAGCCCTATTGAGGATAGCATCAGCTGTGAATGCAGCAGAAGCCATCAATTTGATCCTGATATTCCTGGACATCTGTCATGGGGAGTAGGTCTTGGAGTTGACACAGCCAATGTAAAGAAGCCCTGGTGAAAAATAAGGCTGCCATGGAAGCCCTAACCACCCAAGCAGTGGCCTGATGGCTCTTTGGAGTGACTGCTCAATCTGCTTGTCCTCGGCCTTCAGGATTTCTTCTGGGTCAGTTGATGCAGATGACACTGAGATCAATGCCACCATTGGGCCATCCACTACAGGCACTTGAAGAATCCTGGTCAGTTCTGGACCCATATTGTAAAACTTGTGGTCATTTGAAGTTATATTGGGCCCTGACCCTGTTGAGTCCAGTTGTTTGCGGACCACATTAAGAAAAAGCCTAGGTGATGGGACTACCTGCGCCCGCATGGTCGGCTCAGAAAAAAGCTTATCAGATTGAACAGGTGCTTCTCCCACTGGTTCTTCGACATCTGTCTCGGGCCCCAATTGGGCCATGTTCTCTGCTTTGAACAATAAGGATTTAAATAAGATGGGACAAAACAGCCTGGTAAATGCCAGATAATCAAGTAATAATCAGAGAGGTCCGATTCCCTCTGTTCCTCTTCTCCTGCAAGAGAGGTTTGGATGTACTCTGAGTGATCAGGTGAGCAAGGCTCCTGTAAGCCAGACCATATCCTAGGCAGGTGTGTTGGCACCTCGGCTGAGACCAAAGACAAGTCAGATGCCACGGAGGATGGCCTCTTGAGCTGCTGAATTCCTTCAACTATCCTCTGCCTGATTGCCTTGGTTGATGCCCCCAACACTGGAATATGTGGCTGGAGCTCTCAGGTAGGCCTGTTGCCAAGCGGGCCAAATCCCCCTGCCGATCTGCATCTGCTGTGAATCGTGCAGCCGTGATCTCCACGCCTGGGGCCGTAGCTCCCAGCACTATGCTGAAGTGGCCGAAGCCCTCCCCACCACTTTCTTCAAGGCGGCTCAACCTATGGAGCAAGAGCCGCCTTGCATGATCCAAGAATCTAAAAACTGTTGCTTAACTGCAATGCAAGAGAGGCAATTAACTCATCCATCCTGACTGAGGGAATGAGTCAAAAGCTGGGGAAGACCAGCAACAGAGGCGGAGCTTTGACACACAGTCCAATTAGCTAGGAGACAGAGTTAACCCTTTCCTGGACTCTCGCAGCTACACAATGGAGAATATGGACTGAATCAAAATCTTTCCCCAACACTAAATTAATAGGTAGGGATAAGTAAAGGATTTTTTCCCATTATAATAGATCCAAAATTCGTTTTTTTTTATAGAAGTAAAATATCTACATCAATCACTTTACGTAGTACATAATACTTATATAAAAATCAGCAGCCAGAAAAATATCACTAAGAAATGAAACCTGTTTTGCATGGGATTGTACCATGCTCTTTTTGGATCAGGATTGCAGATTGGAAGTGGTTCTACATTCAACTTAGTTTTTTAAAAAAAACAAAGCAGCTTCAGTGATAGGTGTGCTTTTTATTGCTTGTTGTTGGTGCAACAAATGCCACATCAACCTCAACAGAAAGGGCGTTGGTACTTACCTGATATGCCCATTCTCTTTGAGCTGTGAAGAGCATCCAGTAGTGGGAGGTGCTTAGTCTCCGCATTCACAGGCTGAGCTTGATTTGTGGAACGCTCCTCCTCCACCACATGACCCCTCAGCGTTCCCCAGTTTTGGCGAAGACGAGAGAAAAAAGCGCTCTCATCCTAACATACTAAAAAGTTCATTGGCCGAAACAGGACCCCATCAGATGGAAAAAAGGGTGGGGCTGGATGCTCTTCACAGCTCAAAGAGAACAGGCATATCAGGTAAGTACCAACGCCCTTTCTCCTATGAGCTGCTTAGAGCATACAGTAGTGGGACATATCAAAGCTTGGCCGGTCCTATGGGAGGGACTCCGTCTGATCTGGAATCACCTCCTGGTCTTTGTGGATCCGTTGCAGAACTCTTCTGCCGAAGGAAGCCTCAGCAGAAGCAAACACATCAATTTTGTAATGTCTAATGAAGGGCGATGGGGAAGCCCAAGCAGCGGCCCGACAGATTTCAGTTATTGATGCCTGTGTGGCCCATGCTGCCGAAGTTGCTGCACTCCTTGCTGAATGAGCCGTTATGCCCTAAGGCACCTACAGAGATTGGGTCTGATATGTTTTTGCTATTGCTGCCCGTATGCAAAGGCCTATCGTAGATGGTGAAACCATGCAACCCTGAGAATTTGGCTGAAAGGACACGAATAAACCTCTGATTTCCTGAAAGATGCTGTATGCTTGCTATAGATTCGCAGGTCACACCTCACATCAAGCTTATGCCATTGTCTCTCCATCCCCTGTGATGGTCTGGGACAAATATTTGGAAGAATAAGCTCTTGAGCTCTATGAAAAACCGAACTGACCTTGGGCATAAATGTGGGATTGGGACGAAGGACCACACTATCAGCATGAAAACGCAGAGATCTTGTCTGACAGACAGGGCTGCAATTTCTGAGATACGATGAGCGGAAGTGAAACTATACGATAAGCGGAAGTGAAACCAGGAAAACTACTTTGTTCGTGAGAAATTGGAGACTTGACGATTTCAAAGGTTCGAAAGAACCCTTAGTGAGAGCGACAAGGACCTTGTTAAGGTTCCAGGTGGGATAATGGTAGATCTTATGTGTGGGTGATGTGAAAGAGAACTGAGGCCCCTGTGATTGAGAACTGATGCCAAGGCTGCCACCTGCCTTTTTAATGTATTAGGAGACAACCCCTTATCAAGTCCCTCCTATAAAAACTCTAGAATCTGAGCAACAGATAGAGAGGCAGGATCAATTTGAAGTTTACTACACCATTTGCAGAAGGTGGACCATGTGGCGTTGTAAATGCGAATTGTTGAGGGGCATCTGGCGGCATTTGCAGAAGGTGGACAATGTGGCGTTGTAAATGAGAATTGTTGAGGGGTATCTGGTGGCTAAGATAGTGTCGATAACTCTGTTGGAGAGCTTTTCGCTCTTCAAACCACTCCACTCAACCTCCAGACAGTCAATTGTAACCACTGAGGATCCGGATGTTGAAGAGGCCTCTGAGTTAATGAGATTCTCTCTGATGGAATTCTCCGGGGGGGAGGCTACTGATAGACTGCGGAGGTCCGCGAACCATGACCGTGTCTGGGTCAATAAGGTGCAAGTAATTCCGCTCTCTCGTCTAGTAACTTCTGGATGACTTTGGGAACCAGTGGAAGTGGAGGGAATGCATACAGGAGCCCCGGGGGCCAACGACAGCGGAGCGAATTGTAATTCTCCGCCCCTTGGGAAGGGTACCTGGAAAAAAATCTCGGGAACTAAGTGTTGATAGGGGAAGCAAATAGGTCCACCACTGGCTGACCAAATGTCTGTGCTGCTTCTTGAAACAGGGATGGGTGGAGGCGCCACTCCGAATGGATCTATGGTTGCCCTGCTTAGCCAGTCTGCCTGTGTATTCGACAGACCCAAAATGTGTTCTGCTTTGATGGAAAGTATATTGTTCTCCAAGTGACACAGGCGCTCCGCTTCCCGCATTAGCTGCTTCGATTGTGTGCCCCCTTGCTTGCTAATGTGAGCTTTGGCTGTTACATTGTCTGTCAGTATCAGTATCTGCTGACCGCGTATCTGGGGGAAGAAATTCCGAAGGGCCAGGTGTACTGCGCGAAGTTCCAGCCAGTTTATACTGCATGACTGTTCTATGTCAGACCATCGGCCTTGGGTTGTGAGCGACTGCACATGAGCTCCCGATCCGAACAGACTGGCATCTGTGGTGATGGTGAGCCTTTGTAGTTCCTTGAAGAGACAGCCTCTGTTGATAAACCAGTTTGGACCACCAGATTTGAGAACCTTGGGCGGGACCCTGACTTTGTGTTTGGAGTTGCTTCGGCCGGATCGCTGGTACAGTAGCAGGAACCACTGGAGGGATCTAGTGTGAAGGCGGGCCCAAGGAATAATAGTAATACATGAAATCATTTTGCCCAACAATTTGGATAAGTCCATTAGGGACGTCCTCTTAAGCGCTCTGATTTCCTTAACCAATTTTTGAATGCTATTTAGTCTATCTGGTGACAGATAAACTTTGCCTTCTACTGTATCTATGACCACCCCTAAATGAATTAACCGCGTTGAAGGTGTTAATTGACTCTTCTTCCAATTTATTGAGAAACCATATTCTTGTAGGGATAATAATGTGTTCTGAGTGTCTATGACTGCCTGATGGGCAGAAGGAGATAAAATCAAAATATCATCAAGATAACACTGGAGGTGTACCGGGATGTTCCTGAGGTGGGCAGCTTGCGCTGCAAGGACCTTGGTGAAGTCCTGGGGGCAGAGGCTAATCCGAATGGAAGGGCCACATATTCAAAGTGGTGATTATTGTGGTAAAATCTCAGAAACCGATAATGGGTGGGCCGAATAGCAATGTGCAGGTACACCTCCATCAAGTCAATGGACGTGAGCACGTCCCCTTTCCTGATGCCCTGCAATATTGATTGGAGGGTATGCAATTTAAATTTGCGATATACTAAGAAATGGTTGAGACGTTTAAAATCTAATATCGCTCTCCATCCTCCTGAATTTTTGGCACAACAAAAAGATGTGAATAAAAATCTTGTCCTTGTTGGTTGGTCGCTACTGGTTGGATGGCTCGTATATCCAGTAGGTGTTGGATAGCGAAATCCATGAGATTACACTTGACTGGATCCCTCGAAGGAGCGTATGACATGAAGGAATTTGGGGGAGTGGATCTAAACTCCAGCACGAGTCCAAATCTAACTGTATCTCTGACCCAGGCATCAGAGGTAGAGGAGTTCCATTGGTCAGCGAATAACTTAAGACGTCCACCAATGGGAATTGGGTCCCGGGAGTTGTCTTGGTCGTCGGAAGGGCCTGTTCCCCGAAAGGATCTTTTGGATTGACCACCCCTTCTACTTCTATCCATTGAGTCGGACCTATCTGGTTGTTGTCCTGATCTAACTGCTGGGGGTCTCTGGTATCTGGAAGAGAAGGATCCCTGATAGAAAGATCGAGAGGATCCCCTCCAAAAGGACTGGGAGCTTCTGAAATCTGATTTTCGAAAAAGGGAAGGGAGAATTTTCTTCTTATTGCGTGTTTCAATTCATAGTGGATCCAGGGAAGGGCCAAACAATCTATCTCCCGCAATGGGAGATGATGCCAGCTTGGATTTGTGTTTGAAGTTGGCTTGTCAGTGTCTTAACCATAGCAAGCGACGTGCTGTGACATGCGAGTTAATGGCCCTTGCTGAAAATTTGACTGCGTGATAGGTAGCATCGGCAGAGAATTCAGCAGCTGCTGTAAGTTTGGCAATGTCTTGGTGCGCCCTGATGTTAGAAGAAGGAACATGTTGTTTCAAAAGACGAAGCCATCTAAGAGACGACAGGAGGAGGCGGTTGTGGCTGATCTGATCACCCACGCATCAGACTGATGAGTTCTGTGTAGGGCTAGCTCAACCCGTTTTTCCTCCAGCTTTAAGGCCTCCAGTGCCTCACTGGGAATAGAGGGGGACGCTAAAGCCACTAAAGTCTTGTCTACCTCGGGAGTCCCCAGTAACTTTGCAAAATCAGAGTCCACGTTGGGGAATTTCCTATCATGTCCCGTTGGGGAGGTGTATACTGCTTCAGAAGCCCACTGCTTCTGCACCAGGTCCGAAAATATGGGTGAGACTGGAATTACCTCTGATTCAACTACCGGTTGGTTGAAAATCATGTCCTCTGGTCCCTCCCCTGAAGGTCAGGTGTGTCAGAAGTTTTTGGCTTGTTTAGGCCTGCAATGTTCTTTGCCTTAAACAAGAAAGATTTGAAAAGCTGTGGCCAAAATCAGCCTGTAAAAGCAGGCTGGTCAGGAATAAGACCTTCATCCTCAGACATTTCCCCTTCTAAGGGGTCTGCCTCTGACAGGGGCTCGCTATCGTGAATTGATCCCTCTTCAGACTCGGCCATTTGAATGATTTGATCTACTTCCTCCTCCTCCTCCGGTCCTTGGAGAGGGGTCTCCCCCTGTAAATGTACTAGGGACTGGTGTTGTTCCAACCTGGTCAGTGACCTCAGTGGTTGGGGCTCTTGGTCAGTCGTGAAAAGGTAAGGTCTGGACATTACCGCGTTTTGAAGCCCCACTGCAATCCCTTGGCGAATAGCCATCTCCATCCAGGCTTTCATCCTCTCTGGAACCTCCTCAATGAAGCTGTCACCCTGGCGAAGACCAGTGGCTGTCGGAGTGAATGTGGCTTCAGGGACCCATCTGGTTGGTGTTCCAGACACTTGGGCCTGTTGTCCTTGTGGAGTTAAGCTGCACCTGGATGAAAGGGAGAGATCTAGAGGAGGAGGAGAGTCTGAAGAAACTGACGGACTGGAAGAGGAGGCACCCTGAGATACAGCGTGGACCTCTCGAGAATGCCTGTCTATTTGCTTTTGTAAGGCCTTGTGGCACCTTAAGGCGTCCCTTTCTGAGGCTTTAGAATTTCCACTGTGTTTTGATTTGGCTTTTGCCTTCAAACAAGGTGCCTGAGAGGTGCTACCATCTGCCATTTTGATTAAAATTAGAATAACAGTAGTTGAATATAACCTGTGTACAAGGCGGTTGGCAAGCCCAGAGTCCGATCTGAGTCAAAAACGGTTGCCCTGATAAAGTTCTTATTGCCCCCTTTTATTTTATTTATTCTTTTTATATTACTGGTGTCTATAAATACATAATAAATCATATCTCAGTAATAATATTTTATTGAAAATTAAAATATTATACTGTTAAGTAGTTTGTTACCATGAGTGATTATGATTGTGATAATTATTATATTATTGCTATAATTGATTTGCTCCTATGAATAGTGATATATGTATATTCCAATATTAATAACAGAACATCCAATATTAATGAGTAATCCAATTAGCCAAATAGTGAATGCCTAAGGCCCAGATTGATGATTGAAAGGGCCTTCAGCAGCTTCCCTGCACAGGTGGACACTGGCCTAGGTGCTTGCTGCTGTGCCACTGAGAATAAGGCTGTGAGGGTTAAGCCAACCATTTTTAAAAGGCGAATTAATTATCCTCAAGTGCAGGTAGTCAAAATGAGGGTAAGACAGCTCTCAGAATCCTGAAGGGATTCTGTTGCTTTGAGCAGAAAATACCTCACACAGCTCAGGAAAGAAAAACAAGGCGCGCAACCACGAGGTGGCACTCAAGATGGCCTCCAGCAGTTAAAGTTTTTTCACGCGCTTCTCAGCAGCAGCTTTCCGCCTTGCAAACCAAGCCAGAGCTCAAACGAAGCCTGAGCTCTCAAACAACAGAACGGCGGAGAAGAAAGGGGAATTCATACTAATTAACTTCCCCACTGAAGAAATGACATTCGGAGGGGGGGGTTAAGGGTGATACGACTTTTAAAATGAAATATCAAGCTGCGAGCAAGCAAACGGAATAAAGACACAGCGGCAATCAAACTGGCAGAGGTAAGAAAATTTTGACTGCAGGGAGGTGGAGCAGAGCAGCTCCAAAAGCCTCCCATCACCATTTTTTTTTGGGGGGGGGCACAGACAGCGCTTCCCTTAAACCGCACTCTCAGACTGATAAGTATTGAAGGCTAAAGACAAAGGAAAAAAACAAAGGAAAACCGAATTGCAATCAAACCTGCTAATATTCCTATTTCAGTCAAGGAAGTATCCAAAGCACTGCCTGTCTCGCATGAAGCTGAGCAAAAAACTGGGGAACGCTGAGGAGTCATGTGGTGGAGGAGGAGCGTTCCACAAATCAAGCTCAGCCTGTGAATGCGGAGTCTGAGCACCTCCCACTACTGGATGCTCTGAGCAGCTCATAGGAGAAGAAAATCTTTCCTATCCTATCCCTATTTCCATTCCATTCCATTCTCCAGCCTTCATTATTTAAAAATCAATTCAATGCAATGAACAAATCTAAGACTCCTTCCACTTATCTACCCCAACAACAATTCTATAAGGTGAATTGGACTGGAAGAGAATGAATGACCTATTATGGTGCCACAAGCTGGATTTCATGGCAAGACTAGAACTCTCCTGTATTCTAGCTTGGTGCCTTAGCCATTAAAACCAAACTGGCTCTCCAAATAAAAATAAGAGTTTTGTTTAAAAATAAGAACACAATCACAACCTCATTTGATATTTAAAGGTTTGCAGTCAATTTTGAACAATCTGAAGTACTAATACTTGACCTTTTAAAGCCATTACATTTGGCAACTTGTCTGTGCAATGCAGTGAGAACAAGTCCATAGGTTTTTCTTCTTGAACTTCAAGATTTGCACAGAGATTGTGCCTGTTTGGATAACTCCTGCCACAATAAATCTGCCAATTTACTTAGCACCAATCAACAACTTCTATTCTCTCAAATGTTGAGCTTGGTTACTTTGAATTACTGATTTAGATTATTTCTTTTATTCTATATACATATCTATACTCCATATTCCCTTTCATAATGGGCAACCTTATGCAGACCACAGAAACAGAGTAGGAAATAGCAAGCCAAAGAAATTAAAAACATGGTATATATATTATACATGGCATATACAAAAATAAGACAGAACAAAACATGTAGCTAAATTTAGTTAACATCAAGTTGATTCATCTTATGTCTCCAGGCCTTTCTATCATAGAAATCATCAATGCTTTTAAAACATCTCTTTAATGATTTATGCATTGTCTAACTACCACCTCTTTCTTTTTTATCAGTGCAATCCAACCCAAGTCTTCTTCCTTTTGGTCAATTCATTCTCCTTTTATGTCTTTTCTAAACTTTGGTCTTCTTCATTTTCTCTGTATAATATGACCAAACCAACTCAAAGTTTATTTTTTATACCATGATTCACTTTTATATTAAATCGCTCACTTTAAAGCACCCTTTAATTTCTAACCCTATCTTTTTACTTTAACATACAAATTTCTTTTTCTTCTATCATATTTGAACCTCATTTTCATATAAATATTTATACTCCATAAACCACTACAAATCTATCCAGATTATAGCAGTATATAAATGACAGAAACAAAATAAATAACACCAGCAGCAGCAACAGCTCTTATATATAACTATTTTTGACAAACATTCATTCCTTTCAACAAATCACAGGCTATCTTACTACTAACCTTCTATCAACACTGGCATGTTTTAAAATTTCACCATCTCTTTTCCCATCTCGAGCATTCATTCACCCAAGCTATTTTTTCATCATTTATGTATAACTTGAAATCATTTACTCCATTTTTTCTGCCAAACAGAAATACCTTGTTTTCTGATCCATTCATTTTCAGATCAATACTCCCCCTAACATCATAAATACTACTGAACATGTTCCTGAAAACATTTGAGTTCTCGGAGAATAATATAGCATCGTACGTATACAAAGTAATACTTATATTTTACATCCTAAACCAACACAATTTTAACATCATCTGAAGTTTTCCCAATACATTAATCTACAGTCATGGGGAAAAGTAAGCACACTCCATTGAAAATTTTAACTTTGACATATTTCAATATTTAGATATTTGATATTCATTCCAACAATATTGACAAAGGAGATATCATATAACAAATATCAAGCACCATTTACATTTGGAAGTACATTCTATAATTTAAATAAAGAAAAATGCAAATTTTTCTTTATTTAAATTATAAATTTGCCTGTGGAAAAAGTACACCTCTATACTGACCAATACTTCAAATACCTAAAATTAGAATCAGGTACACCAGTTCAGATGCAAATGATTAAAACACCATCGGGGAGGATGCAGGAGGAACTATAGACTGCCTTATTTAAATCTTGGCATTTTGCTTGATTTGCTCTTTGTTGTTGAAATGTATGCTGCCTCTATGCCTGGGATAGTTTTATGAGGCCTTCAGAAAATTATTAGGAAACTAGGTTTTATTTGGGCAACTGGCTGGGGCGTGTTTGGGCTGGAGGTACCACAATCCAGGCAAGCACTTGGACACAAACAGACCCCCCAATACCTCCAGCCCAAACACGCCCCAGCCAGCTATTCAAATAAAATCTAGCTTCCTAATAAATAATTATCGGCCATTCACAAGAAACCAAGCTGCATTAAGAAACCCTAATGCACAAAACACAATGTTGCTAACCAATCAAGAACACAACAACTCAAGACCAATATAAACAGACCTAGACTCCCAGCCAATCAGAATGAGGAAAAAACCATTCAAATAAAGTAGAAAGCCAGCACCAAATTCAAACAAAAAACGGCTGCCAAGCCTGACACATGTGATTAAAAAGAAACCAAAACACAAGCCTGAGGATAGCAGATGAGGCTCTGCCAAAACATCGCTATAATAAAAGCACAAATATTAAGACGTGGGAATATATATATATGTGTGTGTGTGTGTGTGTGTGTGTGTGTGTGCGTGCGCGCGCGCTGTTCAGCTTCCTTCGGGTATTATCCCACGTCATTGTAGTGGTTTTAAAGTTGTAGCAACGTTTCAGCAGAATCTCATCTGCCATCATCAGGCTTCTGTATTGAGTTTGTACACAGAATACAGAAGCCTGATGATGGCAGATGAGATTCTGCTGAAACGTTGCTACAACTTTAAAACCACTACAATGACGTGGGATAATACCCGAAGGAAGCTGAACAGCACACATGTAAGTACCTGCGAAAACTTAAGAAAACATATATATATGTTTTTTTTAAGTTTTCATGGGTACTTACATGTATGCTGTTCAGCTTCCTTCGGGTATTATTGAGACGAACTCAATACAGAAGCCTGATGATGGCAGATGAGATTCTGCTGAAACGTTGCTACAACTTTAACAGAACTACAATGACGTGGGATAATACCCGAAGGAAGCTAAACAGCACACATGTAAGTACCCGCGAAAGCCTAAGAAAACATACATACATACATACATACATACATACATACATACATATATATATCCACAGAAGGAAATGGCTTCCTGTTAATTTTTCTTCTTCAATAATTGAAGTCAATTTTTTAAGATATTTTTTTGTTCAATCACATCAACGTTATATTTGTACATTGCTTGAATGAAGATAAAATATGGATATGTGCACGTTTGAAAAACTTTATACGTACATGTATAAATACTAACAAAAAAAAAAAGACATGATTCATTCTTGTTTAATCCCTGCTCAATTTTCAATAATTTTTGAAGAATTTAATTTTATTCTCACTTTGCTTCGATCATATCCTTCCCTTCTCAACCAACCTTCTCAATCATTTTTGTGCAAAGCATTCCCCAAGTTAACCCTATTTCTTACCTTAAAAACAAACATATAGTAAACTCTGATTCATCTGTTTGTATGGCTTGAGCGCAAAAATACATTATGTACACTCCTGACCAGCATAAAATCTGCACAGCTCAAAATTTGCTCATTCTCACTTTTCATTCATTTTTAAGCCACAATTTTCCAACACATTGCCAGGCATAATTAAAGCTAATTCCAGATATTAAATTTAAGGCTGATACCCTGTAATGTTTCAATTCTGGTATCTTTCCTTTTGTAGGAAGAAATAACCAAGACTTTCTTACAATTGGCAGGCGTTAGTTGTTTCACAGTGAGATGGCTGGCAACCAAATTTTGTAAATAAATATAAGTTAAAAAAAAATATCATATAAATTTAGGAAGTAAATAAATAAAATAAAAACTACACTTCAAAGACAAGTTGCAGAGTCACTCCAAAAGCAAACGACATCGATATTTTAACATTTTTTGGGTTACACCATCCATATTTGCAATCTTACACTTCTTCAATAATTTCGAAAGCATCTATAATTTCTTTTTCAGGATACTAATATTGATAGCATTCATTTCAATTTCACTCTCTGATATATCATTATTCATATTATTCAATTAATCCTTCCCAACAAAATGTGATTTTCCCTGAATAATTTTACTGCTTTTATTTTTAATTTCATTCAATCTATTGGAGGACTCTTATGTAGTCCTCTCCATTCTTCCTCAAAGCAGTGTTTTATTTCTATTAAATTATATGATTTTCTGTATCTTAATTTTTTAAATGTTGCTATTTCAACTATTTTTTACACCCTGCTTTCTTTATGCACATTATAGATTATCTTTCTGTCATCCTCATTTTTGCAGCAATCATCCTCTTTGACACATTGTTTCTTATCCACAGCCTTTCATTTCATTATTGTGCCAAGCATCTTTTTTCATACTTCCACTACTTACTCCATATATTTTTGTGTCAATCTATAATACAATTCTTTTCACTGTTTAAAGCATTTTCCCCATTAACTTTCCTTACTTTCACTTTCTATTGTCTGGAATATCAATCATATTGAAATATTTTGTCATATATTGCTTTCTCTTCCTGTAATTTTTACTCTTTTTTCATTTCTTTTCTTTCCAAGTCATTTTTTGTCCTTAGGGTGAAGCCTAACCTTACCAAAACATGGCGTGTTCCACATTCAGAATCTCTCATCACTCTTGTATCCTTCATAAATTCTCTTAACCTTTCATCATAAAAAATCAAAATATTCATGACTCATTCCTTTACTATGTGTATGTGTATGAATAAAATTATGATTAATTATGAACATGATTTAACTTATTCAAAACAAACAGTTTTTTTCTAAGTCATCATGCCCATTTATGTTTGGATCTCCAAACAACCCAACCACTATTTTTGCAGTCCATCCATACATCCATACATTCATGTCACCTGAGTAATTTTTAAACCAGATCACATCTTCTGCATAATTTTCCCCATATCCTATCTCTGATACTTTTATTGTCACAATTTATTGGTATACAACATGCAATTATCATTAACATATGAATTTCTACAGCCTAGGGACATCAATCCATGCCTTCCAATCTTTCAATATACAGCAGCTATATCTATAATTAAAGTCAACTGCACAAGATCTGGCCATTTCCGAAGTACAGGTAATCCAAGATTAATGGCAATAATTTGGACCAAGAACTCTTGTCACTAAACTACACAGTTGTAAAGAGCAACATTACATAACTGTACTGATTCATGACATTGTTACAATGCCATTTGTGGTCTCCTGCTGGCTTCCCCGTTAATTTTGGTTGTCAGAAGCCAGCAGTGAAGGTTCTTAGCGATCATATGATTGTGAGACATTGTGACCATTATAATTGAAACCCAGTTGCCAAGTGCCCAAATTGTGATCAGGTGGCCACAGTAACACCGCAACAACGAAACTTTCTCAACTAAACTTTGAGAAAAAGCCATAAGTCTCCTTATTCAGCACCATAGCTTCAAATGGTTGCTGAACAATGTCATTAACAGAGGATTACCTATATTGCATAAGTCCTCTCTCTTAATTTCAGACACAACATGCCCATTTTTCTTTTTAATTTCATTGATTTATTTATGATTCTTACTATCTCTTTCTCTTACATTTCAAATCATAACTACTACATATTACCATAATTCCCAGCTGGAACAACAGATGCAGACTTTTACCACTTATCAAACCTTTGGTTAATCAAGACTTTGTCAGTAGGAGACAGGATTTATGATAATGAAATTGTGAATGCCAATATGTATGATCTTCTCTGTTTATAATACAAACTTTTAAAATAATACTAAGACCTTCCATGTACCAACTCTAATAATATGAACACTAACTATTTATAATGTTGGGGATTATTGAGTCTCCAAGTAGAAAATCTAGGATTGCAATTCATCTGCCAAGAAACCACTCTTAGTATATAGAAAATTCATTTTCAGTCTCAGGGAGATTCCACACATATAGGACATACTAAAGCTGGCAGTACTCAGGGTTGGGATTCTACTGGCTCTGTCCACTTCTGTAGAACCAGTTGCTCTGAAAAGCAGCAGACAGAGAGCATACATAGAACCGGTTTGATGCCTGCTGCTGTTTTGGCCCACCTGTCCTCCTGGGCTTACCCGATCTTTATTTCCTGCTTTTTCAACCACAGCTGCTTTGTGTGACACAGCTGAGGTTGAAAAAACCAGGAAAAAAGTGCTTTTTCAACCACTGCGCATCTGTGCGCAGCACTGCTCAGCTGTCCAGGAAGCTAACTGACAATGATATACATGCGCACGCAAAATGTAAAATCACCGAACCAGTAGTTACACCGTTTGGATCCCACTCCTGGCAGTACCTATGGGCGGGAAGAAGTCTGGTCCTGTGAACCCTGTCTGTATGTACTTGTTGTAGCACTCTTCTGCTGAAGGCCACCTCTACTGAGGCATATGTGTACAGTTTGTAGTGCCTTATGAAAGGAGATGGGAAGGACCACATCGCCACCCTGCAGATGTCTTCAAGTAAGGCTTGCATCACCCAGACAACTGTGGTAGCTGCACTTCTTGTTGAATGGGTGGTTATTTGTCTGTGTATGGTAAGAGGCTGAGTCTCGTAGGCCTTGACTATACAAACCCTGATTCAACAGCCTATGATCGACGATGAGACTTTGGTACCCATGGAAGATGGCTGAAATGAGTCAATCAGGGTTTCAGTTTTGCGATACGTTGATGTTCTTTTGATATATGGAGTGCCCTCCTTACATCCAGCTTGTGCCATTTGTGCTCCATATCATGAGATGGAGTAGGGCAGAAGTCAGGTAGGACAATTTCCTGAGCCCTATGAAAGCGGGAGTTGATTTTAGGGATGAAGAAAGGGTCCAGGCACAGCACTTCCCTGTTTGTGTGGAAGGTACAGAATTGTTCTCTGACCGAAAGAGCTGCCAACTTCAACATGTACCTGGCCGAGGTGATGGCCACTAAGAACAGATAACAGATAATCAGAGTTGGAAGGGACCTTGTAGGACATCTAGTCCAACCCCCCACCCAAGCGGGAGACCCTATACCATTTCTGACAAATGGCAGTCCAATCTCTCCTTGAAAGTCTCAAGTGATGGTGCTTCCACAGCTTCCGAGAGCAAGCTGTTCCATTGGTTGATTGTTTTCGCTATCAGAAAGTTTCTCCTTATTTCCAGGTTAAATCTCTCCTTGTTCAGTTTCCATCCGTTATTCGTTGTATAGCCTATAGGCGCTTTAGAAAATAGCTTGATCCCTTCCTCCCTGTGGCAGCCCCTCAAATATTGGAAGACTGCTATCGTGTCTCCCCTGGTCCTTCTCTTTACTAGACCAAACAAGGAACCGTTCTTTGTTTTAGCCTCCAGTCCCCTAATCATCCTGGTTGCTCTTCTCTATACTTTTTCTAGAGTCTCGACATCTTTTTTATAATGTGGTGAACAAAACTGGATGCAGTACTCTAGATGTGGTCTTACTAAGGCTTCATGGAGTGGTATTAGTACTTCCCTTGATCTTGATTGTATCTCTCTGAAAATACACTTTAGGATTGCATTAGCTTTTTTGGTGGCTGCTGCACACCGCTGGCTCATATTTAGCTGGCTGTCCACTAAGACTCCAAGATCCCTTTCACAGTTACTGCTATTGAGCCTGGTTTCACCCAGTCTATATGTGTACTTTTGATTTTTCTTGCCTAAGTGTAGGACTTTACTTTTCTTGACATTGAATTTCATTTTGTTAGATATGGTCCAGTGTTCTAGTCTGTCAAGATCCATCTGGATCTTGAGCCTATCTTCTTGGGTGTTAGCTATTCCTGCCAGCTTAGTATCATCTGCAAATTTGGTAAGTTCCCCTTCTATTCCCTCATCTAAGTCATTAATGAAGATATTGAAGAGTACTGGCCTAAGACGGAACCTTCTGGCACCCCACTGCTTACTTACTTTCATGTAGACTTTCACCAATTAAGGACTACTTGTTGAGTATGGTTTGTCAGCTGGTTGCAAATCCATCTAGTGGTAGTGCTATCTATTCCACTTTTTTCTAGCTTACTAAGACGTAGGTTGTGGTCTACTTTGTTGAATGCCTTAATGAAATCTAAATATATTATGTCCATAGTATTTTGCTGGTCTACTAATTTAGTCACTGTTGAAGAATGAAATAAGATTGGTTTGGCGTGATCTGTTTTTAACAAACCCGTGCTGACTGCTACTTATTACTTTACTTGTTTCTAGATGTTGGCAGATCTGTTTTTTATTGTATTTATTTTTTTTATTTTGGGTATTGATGTTAGGCTGATTGGTCTATAGTTTCCTGGGTCTGTATTTTTTTACTTTTTTGAAGATGGGAACCACATCAGCTTTTTTCCAGTCCTCTGGTAGTTCCCCAGTGCGCCAGGATTTTTGAAAGATATGGTGCAGTGGTTCTGAGATGACCTCTGCCAGCTCCTTTAAAACTCTGGGATATAATCCATCAAGCTCCGGTGATTTGTTTTCATCAAGATCATACAGATGTTCTCTTACTATTTTTTTTTTTGCTTATTTTAACTTTTATTTCTGGTCTGTCTTTTACAGTTATGTTTTTGGTGGGTTGATCTATAGTTTTTTTTTGCGTGAAGACAGAGGCAAAGAATGAGTTAAGCAGTTCTGCTTTCTCTCTGTTGCCTGTTACTTCCTTGCCATCTTCTCTCTTTCGTGGGCCGGTTGTTTCCTTGATTTTTTTCTTGTTATTTATATGTTGGAAGAAACTTTTTTTATTATCTTTGACTTTTGTTGCAAGTCTTTGTTCGTTCTGAGCCTTTGCTATCCTGACTTCATCTTTGCAGATTCTAGCTATCTGCTGATATTCTGTCTTAGTTGTATGTCCTTCTTTCCATTTTTTGTACTTGTCCTTTTTTTCTTTCAATTTGCCAAAGAGATCTTTGTGCAGCCATGCTGGTTTCTTCTTGGATTTCTTGTTTTTCTTTCTCAGTGGTATTGTGCTGGTCTAGGCTTCTATGATCATACTTTTTAGAGTTTCCCAATATTCTTGAGTTGTTTTCCCCTTTAGGATTTTCATCCATGAAATCTTTTCCAAGTTCTCTGAGTTTATTGAAATTAGCTCTTTTAAAATCCAAGACTCTGGTGTTATTATGTTCTGTTGCTTGTGTTTGTGTTATGTTGAATTCTAGTATGACATGGTCACTCTCACCCAAGGTTCCTGCAGTTTCAATTCCCTCTATCACTTCTTCTCTGTTTGTAAGAATTAAGTCCAGTATGGCTGTCCCTCTAACTTCACCCTCTACCTTTTGGACAACAAAATTGTCAGCTACTTTGATTGTCAAGTAGTGCAGTCTTAAAAATTGTAGACATTTGAACAGTGCCAGAGTGAGGGCTTGCAGGACTTTAGACAGGTCCCTGGAAGGGTACCTGTGAATTACCAATGGTTTGAGATTGACAGCTCCCTTGAAGGTGCAGACCATTGGATGATGGGCTAGTGAGTCTCACTTTCCAAAGTGCAGCACAATGGACAGGGTGGCTACCTGTCTGCATATTGTACTAGGAGAGAAACTTTGTTGAGTCCATCCTGCAAAAAATCCAGAATCTGCAGAATAGAAGCTGCAGTGGGATCTCTGTCCTTTTTGGTACACCAATGACAGAACATTTTTCAGGTTGTGTCATAAATTTTGTTCATGGAAGATATCCTGGAAGCTTGTATTGTCCTGATCACCTTTCTTGAAAAGTTATCCTTCTTCATGATCCTCCTCTCAAGTGCCAGGCAGTCAGTTGGAGTCACTGAGGCTCCGGATGTTTCAAGACTCCCTGGCTGAGAGAGATCCTCTCCTGAGGAACCCTCTAAAGATGGGACACTGACAAGCTCACTAGGTCCGCATACCAGGGCCTTCTGGGCCAATAAAGAGTGATGGGAAGAATTTCTGCCTGTTCTAGTAGCACTTTCCGTATTACCCCCTGAATGAAGTGGAGAGACGGTGTATAGTAGGTTCTTGGGCCAGTAGCTGGAAAAGACATTGAACTTTTCTGCTCCCGGCATTGGGAATCTGGAGAAGAATCGGGGAAGTTAGGTATTAGTTGGAGTGGCAAACAGGTCCAGTAACAGTCTCCCGAATTTCTGAAACATTTCCTTGAAAAGATCCAGATGGAGACACCACTCGGAGTTGTCCACCTTGGTTCTGCTCAGGTAATCTGCCTGAGCATTTGTTGTCCCTGATATGTGTCCACCTTGATGAACAATAGGTCACCTTCTGTCCAGATTCCCAGTTGTTCTGCTTTGGTCTAGTGGGATCTGGAATGGGTCCCTCCTTGGTGATTGACCTGTGCTTTAGCCGCCATGTTGTCTGTTAGGATCAATATGTGTTGGGCAGAGACCATGTTCTGGAAGTGCTTGATAGCTAAGTGAATGGCTCGAAGTTCTAACCAGTTTATATTGTGTTGTAGGTCTGCTGGGGACCATTGTCCTTGCTAGTTGGGAGTGTAGATGGGCCCTCCATCTGAATAGATTTGTATAGGAGGTAATTGTCATGTGGTTGGGTTCCTCGAATAGGAACCCTTTGGTGATCACTGGGAAAATCCACCATCTGAGGGACCTGAGGACCTCTAACTTCACCCAAACCTTGACACTGGAGATTCTGGTACCTGCCCTCTGGAATGGAAGGAGAAACTACTGGAGGGATCTGGCATGTAATCAAGCCCAAGGCTATGCACGAAATCATTTTTCCCAGGAGCTGAGAAAGCACCACCAAAGGAACCACACACTCCACTCTGATCTGGTTGATCAGGGACTTGATGTTGTCTGGTGCTCCTGGGACAAATCTGGTATCTATCACAACGCCTAGGTGTAGTAGGCGGGTGGATGGAACTAGCTGGCTTTTCTGGAAGTTGATAGAGAATCCGTGTTCCTGTAGAACCTGGATTGTGGTCCCCAGATCTGACTGAGCTTGTTGGCTGGAACTGGACTGAATGTTGTCCAGGTAACTACTGGACATGCACTGAGATTGTTCTCAGGTATGTTGCCAGTACTTTTGTAAAGGTTCTCTGACCTGTAATTCTGCAGGGTTAGGGATCATGCAATCAAAGGGAAATCTTTCAGTTCGGAGGGAATATACTTCTGCTCTCTTTCTTCCTCTGGTGACCATGCTCCTTGAACTGCTAACAATGCTTGCACTAATGGCTGCTGAGGGCGGGAACAACCAGGCTCTGGCTGGGGGGGAGGGGGAATACCTCTCCTGTTCTGCTTGCTTCTCAGCTCTGGAGAATTGTTTTTCAAGCGTCGTCTGCCTTCTAAGTGCATCCCTTTCTTCTGCTCTGGTAGGCTTCCTTGAATAAAGAGCTTTTGGCTTTATCTTGTTTGCTGCCTCTTTACTTGCCTTCTTGGGGCTCTGCTTGGACCATTTAGCAGGCTTGGGCTCCATGCTGGCTGCTGAGTGATCAACCATTGTGCTTTAAGCCCAGATATCGTGCTAGGAGAAGAGTTGAGTGCTCAATCCTCTAAATCCTCTCCTTTAGGCAGATCTTCAGCCCTGGATTCCTTCCACGAGTTGTGGCAGTGGTGGCACTACCAGTTTCCTCGGGTAGCCTACACAACTCATCAAGCGATCTACAAGCAAAATGGCGGCCCCCAAAGATCAGCTGTTTGGTGCTATAAGGTAAAACGGCCCCTCTAGAATTACCCAGTTGAGCCTGGGCACACAAACAGCTGTTTGCATGCTGTTAATCATGGCTGTAGCTGTAGAACACCCCGCCGGATTATGAAATAACAATCAAGCTCTCTCATTTACCTGGACTGTTAGGCCTTAATTGGTAGTTCAGGGGAAGCCACATGATAACAGAGCAAAGAGCAGGCTCTACATTTTCACTTGCTCTCTGTCTTCAGTTTTTTAACTCTTTTCAAACCTTTGGAGAATCCACCCAGTGAAGAATGCTGCTTTTCCAAATTATCACTGGAACCAACCTTTGCCATATCTCTATCGGGCCAAGACTGAGTTGTGACTGGGGCCTGGGGACTTCCTGGCTTGACAGGAAGAGGTGTGGCAAAGACTGACTCAGTCTCTGGGCAGAAAGATAGATTCAACCCATATGTGTGGATTCTCCCAAAGGCACGCCGGAGAAAGTGGCAGAACAAAAGTGGAACTAGCATTATTATTTCACATCTCTCCATTGCTTGAATTAGAAAGGGTGTATGCGTTCAGAAATTTCAACTAAAGGGAATTTGAGATATTCTGCCAATATTACTATAACCAAAGCCATTAATGTATAAGTAAAACACTTAGGAAAATTTTAAATTGGGCAATCCAAACTCTGGTTGGGCAGCCCATCCGCTTTAGAGTCCATGAAATTCATGACAACATCTATCAAGTAAGCATTCAACAGCCCTTGTGTGATATGTAATCTTTTTTTGTATTAAATATCTTCCATGTTTCTTTCAGAATGCATCTTGATTTGTTTTCATTTTGTTTCCACTTTGTAGTTTTTGTTTGAAAACTTACAATTAAATTTTCCAGTCAACACATTAGTTGTGTATTTTTTTCCTTTATCTGCTGCTACACAAATTTTACAGTCTAGCATTTGACCTACTGTATGAGGGATATATAACATAACTGGGTGTCATGTTTTATTATGGAGAAAGGATGAATAATGGGTAGAGTTACGGAGCCAACATGTCATGTAGATGGGCTATGTAGGATGAGAAAAAACTGTACAGTTGTTTCATAGCTACACCACTGAAAACTAATAACAGAGCAATGAATATGGAAACCTCAAAACAAGAACTTGGGAGATTTGGCTTGTTTATCAGCTTTTAAAATATTTTTTTGTTTATGGGACTGTAATATTTGTTAGGCGTGGAGAATACAGACAAAACAGGCATAACAAATCTAGAAGGGGTGTTGGTAGACTTACCAGTGAACGTTCTTTCTAGGCACGCTGTGATAAAGTCCAGCATTGGATATAACTCTGCCCTCCTATGACGTGAGCTGAGCGTGCCACAATAAAAGGTTCGCCTCTGCTGAGAGCCCCAGCTTTTCTGGCGAAGTATCTTGACAGGCTAGGATTGTCTCTGGAATATAAACAAATAGAATAAGCCTACAACTGCCCGCCTACCCAAGAATACTAGACCAGACGGCCACAGGGTGGGGCTGGACTCTATCACAGCATGTCTAGAAAAGGCGTTCACTGGTAAGTCTACCAATGCCCTTTCTCCATCACGCTGCTCTAGAGTCCAGCATTGGGACGTACCAAAGCCTGCATGCCCAAGAGAGGGACTCGGCTGGTCCTCTTAATCTGACCCAGGAACCACCCGCTGGAGTATCCTTCATCCAAATGTAACCTGTGCAGATGCAAAGAAGTCCAGCTGGTATTGTCGGACAAATGGGGAAAGCGAGGTCCATGTAGCAGCTTTACAAATTTCTTTGATCGGAGCCTGCGTGCCCAAGCTGCCAGAGTCACTGTGCTCCAGGTAGAATGTGCAGTCAATTTCTTGGGTGCTGGCAAGCCAAGAGTTTCATATGCAGTAGAAATGCATACTCTGATCTACCTACTCAACATGAGAAATGAGGCCTTAGACCCCAAGGAAACAGGTTGAAAAGACACAAACATTGATTCAGTTTTGTGAAAAGGTACAGTCCATTTGATATAAATTCTGAGTGCCCTTTTCACATCCAATGTTTGTCACTGACATTCCAATACATGTTGGGGTTTGGGACAAAAGTCAGAGAGAACAATGTCTTGAGCTCTGTGAAACCAAGAGTTAATTTTTGGTACAAACGAAGGGTCCAGGCGCAAAACCACCCGACTCTCATGAAACATACACAAATCTGGCCTTAACAAAAGGGCAGATAATTCAGACATCCTGCTGGCTGACGTAATAGCCACCAGGAAGGATACTTTCAGAGTTAAAATACAGAGGCCTACCATTTGTAAAAGTTCAAAAGAAGGGCCCGAGAGAGCTTGGGGAACCTTAGGCAAGTCCCAAGTGGGATACCTATGCACAATGGGTGGTCACAGATTTGAGGCTCCCCTCAGAAATCTGCGGATCGAAGGGTGGTGGGAGAGGGATGTGTACCTGTCCCATGAAATTACCGAAGCTAAGGCCGCCACCTGCCTACGGAGGGTGTTAGGCACAAGGCCCTTGTCCCGCCCATCCTGGATCTCCGGAAGAGATGCTGAAGAGGGGTTCTGGGCTCTCTCCGAGTACCAGTCACTGAATTTCCTCCAGCTGGCATTGTAAAGTCAGGTTGTAGACTTTTTACGTAAAGCCTGTATTGTGTTAATTACATTATCAACAACTTCCACTCAACCGCCAAGCAGTCAACTGGAACTCTTGGGGTTCCAGATGCAGAAGGGCCCCCTGACTGAGAGAGATCTGAGAGGCCGGGATTTTCCAAGGCCTCTGAACATACAGGTTCACCAGGTTCGCAAACCAGAGTCTCCTGGGTCAATATGGGGCCAGCAGAATCAGTTTCACCTTTTCCTCCAACATCTTCCAGATGACTGCCGAGATGATTGGAAGGAAGGGAAAGGCGTAGAGGAGACCTGAGGACCATTTACTCCAAAGTGCGTTGGTCCCTTCTGCTCCCTGGGTTGGGAACCTGGAAAAAACCTGTTTACTTGTGCGTTCTGAGGAATGACGAAGAGATCCATCTCTGGAATACCAAAAATGTGGGACAATTCTATGAACAGGGGAGGATGGAGTCTCCATTCTGAGTGGTCAACTTGAGATCAACTCAATCAGTCTGCCTCGGAGTTATTGACCCCCAAAATATGGTCTACACTGAGATAGGAGGTTCCTCTCCGCCCATCTCCCCAGACGTTCTGCCTCCCGCATCAAACCCCTGGATCTGCCCTCTCCTTGTCTGTTGACATGAACCTTGGCTTCTATATTGTCATGATTAGCACATGGGACCCTAACACTAGGTTCTGGAAACTTCTCAGGGCAAGAAAAATAGCCCTGAGCTCCAGGAGATTGATGGGAAAGGACCTGTCTGAAGACGGCCAGTGTGTATGTGCTCTCCAGCCGAGAAGGCTGGTGTCTGTGGTCACTACAATTCTGTCTCTCACCATAAAGGGATGACTCTTTGTGATGGCCTGGGACTGCCACCATCGAAAGGAACAAAGCACCTGTGGAGAAAGCAGCAACCTGCAGGCAGAATGACTGATCCCCTCTTTGGAAGGGGAGGAGAAACCATTGCAAGGTGCGTATATGTAGGTGTACCCATGGCACAACTTCGATGCAGGTGATCATCTTCCCAAGCAATTGGGACAGGAGGGAGTGTGGAACAGAGTGACTTAGTCAAATTCTTTTGATCAACTCTTTGATGCTACCCTGTCGGTCCTGTGAAAGGAAGACTTCACAGCTGACTGTGTCTATGATGAACAAGAGGTGCAACAGTCAGGTTGTTGGAGAAAGATGGCTCTTGATCAGGTAGATGGAGAAGGGGTATTGGTCCAACCTTATACTTTTTCTCAGGTAGCCGAAGGGAAGAATCCAGAATGGGTAGTCTCCAGTCTCCTAGCTCTGCAGACTGAGTTGAAAAACTGAGTACACACCCCCTGGTGACATTCCCCAGTTCTGAACGACATCAAAGCGAATTCAGCTGCTCCTCATCCTCAAACTGATAGCTCAGTTGATACTGTGAAAAAAGGGACATTTCCTCCCTTTTCTGACCTGACAGAATACAGGGTGGGACTGGATAATCCCTTCAGCTCCCTGAGAAGCGTTCAAGTAGGACCAATGCCCCTTCACTACTGAGCCGAAGGGAGAATCCAGGATGGGACATACAAAGCGGGCTGATGGCTGTCCTATGGGTGTTATCTGGATTGGTCAAAGATCCCCACCTCTATATGCACACTCTACTGGACTCGTCTTCCAAAGGAAGCCTCCTCTGAGGAAAAGGAATAAATTTTCTAATGTCTTATGAATGGGGTCACCGATGACCAGGCCGCAGCTCTATAAATGTCCAGAATCGATGCCTGTGTTGCCCAGGCTGAGGTGGTTGCTGCACTTCTGGTTGAGTGTGCTATGATCATCCTGAGTACAGGAAGCCTCTGTAACTCATAGGTCTTTGCAATGCAGGCTCTAAGCCAGCAACCTACTGTGGAAGGTGTCACCCTGAGACCCAAAGTTGACAGCTGAAAAGAAACAAACAGGGCTTCCGTCCTCCTAAGAGAAGATGTTCCTTTAATGTAAATACGGGGGGCCCTCCTAATGTCCAAGATGTGCCATTTTCTCTCAAGTGCATGGGTATGCTCAGGGCAGAAATTAGGCAAAATCAACTCCTGGGAACGATGGAATAAGGAGTTCACCTTGAGCAGAAAGGGAGAGTCCAACCACAGAACCACCCTGTCTGCATGGAATAAGCACAGATCCTTCCTGATGGATAAGGCCGCCAACTCCCAAATACGCCTGGCCAAGGTAATGGCCACCAAAAATGACACCTTGCACATGAGAAGATGAAGGCAGACTTTGTACAAGGGTTCAAATGTGGGAGAAGTCAGTGCCTGCAGGACCTTAGGCAAATCCCAGGAGGGGTAGCGATGGACCTCCGGTGACCTCAAATTCATGGCTCCCTTAAGGAAGGCTTTCACCCTAGGGTGTTGGGCCAGAGTAGTAGAGCCCTTGACCGAAATCACCGAGGCCAAGGCCGTCACCTGTCTCTTCAAGGTATTGGGGATAAGACCTCTATCCAACCCGTCCTGCAGGAATTCTAACACCTTTGCAACAGAAACACAGTGGGTTCCAATTGGTAATTACCGCACCAACTGCAGAAAATCTTCCACGTTGCATTATGTATCCTGGTTGTGGAAGGTCTTCTGGCCACCTGGATGGTCTGAACAACGTTTGTGGAAAACTCTCATTTCCCCGCTCAAGCGCCAGTCAACCAAAAGCAGGCTGGATCTGGGTGCTCGATCGGGCCTTGGCTGAGGGAGATCTTGTGCAGAGGAATTCTCCAGGGTCTGGTGACTGACAAGCCCACCAGAACGGTGAACCAAGGACGCCTGGGCCAGTAAGGGGCTACCAACAGAACTTCCGCCCTTTCTATCAGTACTTTCCTGATTGCCCTCAGAATCAGGGGAAGGGGGGAAAGGCATACAATACTCCCTGTTGCCACCTGCACCAGAGAGCGTTGACCCCTTCTGCTCCTCGGGCAGGGAATCGAGCAAAGAACCTCGGGAGGTGCGTGTTCTCTGGTGATGCAAAGAGATCCAGAATCGGGCAGCTGAAGCGTTCTGTCATCTCCTGGAATAGACTGGGATGCAGTCGGCATTCTGACTGGTCGACTGTGGCCCTGATCAACCAGTCTGCCTGCACACTGGATATTCCCAAGATATGTTCTGCTCATAGGAACAATTGGTTTTTCTCTGCCCACCTGCACAATTGAGTTGCTTCCTGCATTAGAGATCTGGAGCGTGTGCCCCCCTGCCAGTTTATGTGGGCCTTGGTAGCCACATTGTCCGTGAGGAGAAGCATATGTCTTCCCATCGCCTCTTGCCTTAGATCCTTGAGTGCGAAACGGACAGCCCAGAGCTCTAGCCAATTTATGTTGTGGGCGAGCTCCTCTCGTGACCACCTCCCCTGGGTGACCTGGCTCCCAAGTGGGCTCCCCAACTATAGAGACTGGCGTTGGTGGTGATGGTAATCCTCTGGGGTTCCCTGTAGGAGCATCCTTGGTCCATGGCTCGGGACTGCCACCAATGGAGGGAATGAAAAACTGGCAAGGGGACTCAAACCCTCCTTGGAGAGTCGCCCCTGCTTGCTCTCTGGTAAGGGAGCAGGAACTACTGAAGGGTTTGGGCATGGAAGCAGGCCCACGGGACAATCCCAATGCACAATATCATTTTGTTGAGAAGTTGAGAAAGCAAGATGATAGGCTATTCTCTGGAAGACAGGATCAGTGATGTGACTTCCCTGATAATGTCTCGATGCTCCTATGACAAAAAAATCTATCTGGCCAAGGTGCCGAAGATAGCCCTCAAATGCAAGAGCTGAGTCAATGGGACAAGGGGGCATTTATCCAGGTTTATCGAGAACCCGTGATCTCAAAGAATCCTGATTGTCGACATCACATCCTCCTCTGCCTGGGCTCTGGAAGAGGATGCTATCAGGATGTCATCAAATAGCATTGGATTCTTATGGGTTAGGCTCTGAGGTTTGCCACTACCGCTGCCAAGAGCTTGGTAAAAGTCAGAGGGGCTGATGACAGGCCAAATGTGAGAGCCCTGTATTGAAAATGGCGGCTGTCAGAGCAAAACCTCAGGAACTGACAGTGGCTGGGGTGTATGGGCATATGGAGGTAGGCCTCCGTCAAGTCTACTGAGGCCCAAAAAAATCTCCCTCCTGGAGTGCCTTTGAATAGAGTGGGAGGAGTGCATCTTGAACCTTCGGTAGATTAAGACCATGTCACACTGCACCAACGGATGCAAAGAGGATGTAAAATGGATAAAAAAGCTTCCCATCTGTTGGAAAACGCGATGCATCCGTTGTGTACTCACTGCATACCTTTTTCATACTCTCTATCCATCCAGCATCCGTCGACTGTGAATTCATCTGCTCAAAAAGTTTTGAGCTGCACAAAACTTTTTGACCGGATGAAGTATCCAATGCGTCCATTCTACATCCGCTACGCATGCAGGATACATTCGTTATACGTCTGTTGTCATCCATTACGTGTCCGCTATATCCGCTAGGCATCCGCTGCGCATCTGCGCAACTCGAATCCGCTCCAGCGGAAAACGGACACAGGGAGGAAGTGAAACGGACGCGGAACGGACACACAGCATTAGTAGCTCAGACGTAGAAAGGATGAAAGCGGATGCAGCTTGTATATAAAGCATTAAAACGGAAAAAACGTTCATATAGGGGATGTATCTCGGATATTTAGGATGTCTGGAGGATGCAGAAGGACACATAGTGGAAAACCGATATTTCCTATAAAAAGGGGAAGGAAATCACCTGGATCTTACTTTCAGTCCAGCAGACGTGGGGTGCACACCTCTTCAGCCTTGCTCTTGCTCTTCCACAGCATCCATTCTTCTCCACCATGGATCATCGTACGCTCCTTTTGGTAGCCGCCATCATTCAACACCAGAACCAAGCCCTCTTCAGGCTGTTTCACCTTTTCTACGGGAAGAAAAGAAGGCGGCCAAGAAGTGTCTGGGTCCGACGATGGATCAGGAGAAGAGCGGAGTTTGGACTGTATGACAAGCTGATGGTGGAGCTGAGGAACGAAGACACTCGTGCATTCTAGAACTTCATGAGGATGCCGCCAGCCACATTTGATGAAGTTGTGGAGTGTCTGAGACCAAGCAGAGCACCAACTTCTGTCCCAGCCTGGATCCTGGGCTGAAGGTGGCACTGACTCTGTGCCACCTGGCCTCTGGAACCACATACAGAAACATGCAGTACGCATGGAGGGTGCCACACAACACCATCAGCATTGTGGTCAGAGAAGTGGTGCAGGCCACCATTGAAGAATACCTGGAGGAGTTCCTCCAGTGCCCCACGACTGAAGGCTGGAGGAAAGTTGCAGAACAGTGGTATCAGAGGTGGAACTTCCCCCACACCGTTGGAGCCATAGATGGCAAGCATGTGGCAAAGCTCCAGCCAACTCAGGGTCCACTTATTTCAACTACAAGGGCTTCTTCAATATCATCCTCTTTGCCATGGTCGATGCTGACTACAAGTTCATCTACATCGATGGTTCAGGCAACGGGTCAGCTTCAGATGCCCAGGTATACAACGCCAGTGACCTCAAGGAGGGGCTGGAATGCAACCTCATCATGGGCTTCCCAGATCCAGACCCCCAACCCAAAAACACACAAGATGTGCCCTACTTCACCGTGGGTGATGACGCCTTCTCCCTCAGAACCTACCTCATGAAGCCCTACACTTCCAGATACCTCACCCGTGAAGAGAGGATCTTCAACTACAGGCTGTCCAGGGCAAGACGGGTGGTTGAAAACGCATTTGGCATCCTGGCCAACAGGTTCCAGGTACTCCTCACTACCATGCAGCATCGCCCAGAGACTGTGAGGAGCATCGTGGAAGCTTGCTGCATCCTGCACAATCTCATGCGCACCCTCTACCTAGTGTTGCAGAACAGGCTTGTGGACTGTCAACAAGGGAATGGGGACATGGAGCCTGGTGAATGGAGGCAAGGGCGAAACCTGATAGACACTGTGGATGTACCAGGCCCCAACAGAGCTTCATGTGAAGGGAAGAAGCAGCGCAACCTCCTGAAACACTGGTGAAACTCCCCAGCTGGAGCAGTTGAGTGACAAGACAGGATGATAGATGCTTAATGGATGCTTCCTTCAGCCTGTCTCATCACACTGATGAGATTGTGCCATGTTTGTTGAGTGGCCCTACAATGAATAGGGCATTAATAAAGAGTTTTGTTTATTTTGAAATGTGTGGATCAATGATTAAATTGTTATTGATCATAAAGGGCCATAGGTGTGGCACCTGGGAGGGTGGACCATACAGTCCCACTAGGCTTGCACTGGAGGCTAATCTATCCCACAGCTATTACCCATCCCACAGGTATCCCTGCCCATCCCACAGCTATTACCCATTCTACAGGTATCCCTGCCCATCCCACAAGCATGCAAAGGCTTAACCATTTTCTAAAGGTTTCCACCAACACTTTATTAAGTAAAAGAAATGACCCAAGTGTGTGAAGCAAAGATAACCTTTATAAATAACAGTTAAGTAAAGTGTAGGTCTTTATTTAAAAAGCAAAAGGACCCAAGAAAAGTGTCCCAAGCAAAGATAAAGTTAACAGGTAACAACTCAGTCTCTGGCAATGTTCTCAGTCACTCTGAGGCATGTCCACGGTCTCAGGTGTAAAGGGTCCAGGGGCTGTGGAGGTGGTAGTGGCTGGAGTGCTGGTCTGAGGCGCCATTGGGGTGCCTGGCCCCGAGAGGACAACAGGAGATGGTGTGTGCAGGAAGCTCTCAGAAAGCTGGCTCAGCCCAGTGAGGTTGAGAGGCCCTTCATCCAGGACCTAGGATGTCAGGCACAGGACCGATGAAAGATGTTGAGGCCGGGCTTGGCTGTGGGGTGGAGGAAGGAGTGTAGTGGGGATGTCTGGTTTGCAGCTGGGCGAGGTGAGGCGTCTGTGGTGTGCGAGGAAACATCTGTGGCGTCGGTGGCATCAGTGGCATCTTTGGTGTGGGTCTTCTTCTTCTCGAGTCACTACACAAGTCCTGTCCAGTGCAGAGCGCAGGATCTGGCTTTGGTGTTGAAAGTCTCCAGGTCATTGACAGTGCATGGCTCTGGTAGGAGGGGGCAGACCAAAAGATGTTGCATTGTCTGATCCTGCCCACAATCGCAAGCAGTTTCTCCATCCCTATTGTAGCCCCATTTCTGCATGAGGACTTTGCATCGTCCTGTTCCTGTCCGTAGGCGATTCAGGCATGACCAGATGGGCCATGCCTCACTTGAACCCGGAGGAAGTGATTCACTTGGTTCATAGGAGAGCTGATGCGTCACAGACTGGAGGTGGTTGGACCATAGGGTAATCCTTCGACCGTGGTGTGGGTGGCATCGGTGGTATCGGTGGCATCGGTGGCACCTGTGGCATGCGAGTAACCTGTGCCTGGACTGGGAAGGGCTGCCTGTGCTGCTGGAAGTCCTGGGAGCCATAGCCTTGGTAGGAGAGGGGCTGTTGAAAGCCTTGGAAGGGCTGTGACATCGCCTGGGGTGGAGGAGCAGACCTGGAGTGGGTAGGAGCAGGTTCAGTTGGGCCTGGAGAGTGGTGCAGCAGCGCCATGTTCCTCTCCTTCATCACCTGGTACTGGGGCTCAGGCATGTCCATGAGGGTCTGGGTCACGTAGGTGAGGAAGGGCTTGTGGTTTGAGGATGGAATCTCGAAGTGTACCAGCTGAGAGAGATCTGCGCTGGTCCTGTTGGTGTCCCTGATCTCCAGCAGGACAGTGTGGCTCTGACCCTCCGGTCTGCCTCTCTGCCTGCTTTCTGTGGAGGTGGAGCTGGGGGTGGGTTGGTCCCTGGTGGTCGCTGCTTTTTCTTGCTCCATGTGTGTGAGAAAATCCTCCACGTCCTCTGGCATAGAGTGTGCAGCTGTTGGGGAGGGTCTCTGTCATGGGGCGCTCTGTGGACACCTGCCCGGACACGGTCGCTGTCTCCTGGCCAGAAGAGGACTGGTTGTCTGTGGGCTGCCTGAGAGTGAGGGTAGACAGAGAGGCTGCTCCTCGGTGGCGGACCTCACCCTCCAGGAGGCTGCACTTTGCCATGACATAGCTCTCCCGGTCGGTGAGCTTGACTGTGGCCTGGCCGGACTTCTTCAGGTGCAGCTTCCCGTACCAGGTGTGCATATGCTTCCACCACCCGAGGAGGACATCAGCAGTGTAGCCCAGGCTCTGTGCCTTCTGCCTCCAAGCCGCCTGCTTCCACTTGGTGTCTCTGTACAGTTTGTGGCCCTTCCTCCAAATGTACTCGTTCTCCCTCAGCCACTCCAGCACCTCCTCCTCATGTTCCTCTGCAATGGAGTACTGCTTCCTCTCTCCCTTCTCCTTGCCTTGCCTCTTCCTCCCTCTGGCAGGGCCTTCATCATCAGGGCTTTCAGGGCTTTGGGGCTGGTCCACCACAGCAGCAGCAGGAGAAGCAGCAGGAGAAGCAGCACCAGCACCAGCAGCAGGAGAAGCACCACCAGCAGCAGCAGCAGAAGCACCAGCAGCAGAAGAAGCAGCAGCAGCAGAAGCAGCAGCAGCAGCAGAGTCAGCACCAGGGGGTGAGATGGTGGATCTATCTTTCTTGCCAGGGCTGGCAGAAGATGGCACAGGCTTCCTCTTCTTCCCCATGGTCTCTGATGAAGATGTGTCTGGCAGCAGGTCTTTCCTCTGAATGCTGGCCTCGTGTGAACTGCCTCCTTTTATATCCATGGGGCTGATGCAATTCATCCTCCCCGCATGCGCAGTTAATGCTCTGCATCCGTTCTGCATCCACTCTGCATCCGTGTCATCCACTACGCATCCGCTCTGCATCCGCTACGTATCCGTGTCATCCGCTACGCATCCGCTTCATCTGCTACGCATCCACTCTTTCTGCTACGCGTCCGTTTTACTATGCTCCCCCGGAAGCCCTGCGGATGTGCCATCTGCTTCCATCCGCTAGGCTTCTGTTGAGCATCTTTTACATCCGCGATACGTCCTCCCCCATCCATTCTTTTCCGTTCTCTTTATGCAAATTTTTGCCCCTTTTGAGAGCGGAGAAGAACGGATGGAGCCACCCCCAGATTTTTGGCCGTCCATTGTGTCCTTTTACATACATTTTCATCCGTCGGGTGATGTGATCTAGCCTTTAGATGTCTGTTCAGCCCCCACCCTGAGGCCTTTAGAATCACAAACAACATTGAATAGAAACCCTGTCTCTCCTGCTCTACCGGAACCAGCTGGATGGCCCAAATGTCCAGCAAATAGTAGATCGCCGATTCCATGAGATCCCTCTTTGAGGGGTCTCTGGAGATGGGGCAGCACACAAAGGCTCTTGCGGGGCAGGAGAGAAACTCTAGAGAGAGACCCAGCTATAAGATTGACAGGATCCAAGCATCCGTCGTCTGTTCCCACCTCTGTCAGAACAGTCTCACAGCCCCGTATAGGGGATGAGGCTCGGGCATCACTTGTTGCGCCTGAAGGGTCTGTTGGAACCCTGAAAGTACCTTCTTCCCTCTTCCCTCTGATGCCCTCTGGTGGCAAAGGCCTGTCTATCAGCCTGAGAGGAGGATCTCTGGAAAAAGGACCTACCTTGATGGGTAAAGCTTTCCCGTTTAAAGGAGGGCTTCCTGTACTAGGGATGAGACCTGTAATCAAAGCGCCTCCCCTGGGAGGACAGGATCTTTTGCTTGTCCGTGGTTTCCATCAAAAAAGGATCCAGGGCTTCCCCAAAAAGCCTCTTTCCCTTAAAGAGAACAGCTTCCATTTGGTTTTGACGTCCATCTGCAAATTTCTTAGCCAAATCTACATGCTGTTATGGAAGAGGCCATGGCTCTGAAGAAAATTTGGCTGATGTGAGGGTGGCATCAGCAGTCAATTGAGAGGCAGCTATAATCTTATTCAGGTCCTGATGCACCCTGAGATCCTCAGGTGGGATTCTGCTCTGAAGCTGCCTCACCGACCGCAAAGCCCAATTTAAAAAAAAAGATGCAGTCATCGATGCTCTGATGGTCCAGGAGTCAGCTTGACTCTCTGAAGTGCCATCTCCTCCTTCCGGTCCTATGCGTTTAAAACATCCTCCACATCAGGTGGGATGACAGATGAGGAAGCTAAGGCTACCACTGGGACATCTACCTTTGGCATTTCCATAATATCCAAAAGGTCCTTGTCCACATTAAATAAGGAACACTCAGACCCACTGGGGCAAGTGTACATCCCAGGGGACTCCCACTGCTTTTTGATCAGGTTCAGAAACATCCAGGGCATAGGTATAGCGTTCACCACAAATGTTCTCTCAGTGAACAGGAAATCCTCCTGATCCTCTCCCTCCATGGGAAGGTCCTGAATGTTGTGCTCTTGGCCTTAACCAGAAGAGTCTTGAAAAGGCCCTTAAAGGAGGGGTGACCTGCTACCTTGGACTCCTCATCCGAAAAATCCCTTTCTAGGAGGAGGTCCCTCTCGGAGCCATAAAACTGGCTGCTTTCTGAAGGGGAGGCTGAGCATTCTCTGAAGTGGATCAGCTGTTCTGCAGAAGCCTGTCCCTGCAGGACTCCTCTGCTAGGTTCCAAATAAGACAGCTGGTGCAGCTGCTGTTGACCTCTGCCTGCAATTCCTATCTCATTGTCTGGGAGATCCAGGCTCTCATGAAGAATGGCATTTCTTGCATCTGGGTCTCTTCAGGCCGTAAGCCAGCTGCTGTAGGTGTAAAGTTGGCTACAGGCACAGGTCTGGCTCCGCTGGAGACTTGGTTTGCAGGTGCCGCCATCAAGATACCCTGAGGCGGCTCAGAAAAATTGTGAGAGGTCTCAGCCCTGATTTGGAGGTTTCCCTGCAAATCCTGAGTACTTGAGCCTCCAGGAGACCAGGCAGTCATATACTGCCTATATGTCAGTTGGTCTGGCTGACTGTCATCTTGAGGAGGCAAAGTTTCAGAGGTGGCTCTGTTTTCAGCCATCCTGGAATCTCTCACTGTCCTATCAAACTGTTTGTCTACGGCTTTTTGTCTATGTCTGGCCTGTCTACCCTGAGCCCTAGAGGGTCTCTTAGGGGCTAGAGCCCTGGCTCTTATCCTAGCTGCTGCCTCCAGACCAGCAGACCTGGGCTGAGGAGATCCATTTACAGCCTTCTCTCTACCCTGCTGAGGAACTGACAATTCTTCATCATCTCCCTTGGTGGCCATCTCTGAGCCCACCCAAAATAACTGTCACTTGACAAGGGTAGAGAAAAGAAGAAAGAAGTAAAAATAAAATAAAATAAAAAATATTCAGCCTAAGCTGTCAGCTACAGCCATAGTAGCTATCCACCACTTCAGGAGGCTAGTGCGACCCAAAGTGGTGAGCTCAGTCCAGCTCCGCAATTCAAAAGCCGAGTCAGGGGAAAAAAAGTTGAAAAAATGGCTGACTCTGAATTGCAGCAAGCCCTGACAGATCAGAGGCTTGCGAGCCTGGCGCTGGCTGCTCTGCAATTATCAGGCAGACTCAAGCGTCTCGCAGCTGCCACAGTGCTCTGGGGACTGGATGGGGGGTCAGGATTTAATCCCAATGGCCAGAAACCCCCCCCCAGGGGACAATCCTGGAGACGAACTGCAAGATTGTCCCCAAACGAAATAAAAGGCCGCTGCTGCTGAATAGGGACAGAAGCACTTAGCGGCAATTGCGGTTCGTCCCAGGCAAGGGAAATTGGATCAGGAAAAGGCGAGTGAATAAGACGCCGACCCCTGCCCCAACCCAGGCCACACGGGCTCGCAGGGTTACCTCCACCCAAGTTTTGGCATAAAACAGAAAAAAACCAGTCCACCCGCAAAGAAAGTCAAAAAATTAAAATAACAAGCAAAAAAAACATGAACCGGAAAAAAGGCACACAAAAAAAATAGAAGTGCTAAACCGGCAAGCCGGCTAGCTGTCAAACCTGATCTAAACCTCTCTGCAAAAAACTGGTCTGAATGTTCTGCATGCCTGATGGTCCTGGCTGGGGTCAATCTATTTCCATTGCTTAAGGAAGAAACACCAAAGGTATTGTCAGCTCCTCCTTGATCATATTTTCTGAGCTAAATGGCCAGGAAATAGGATCACTGCCTCAGGGCCCACTAAAAAATGGCGCCCGGAGGAACTCAATCACAAGATGGCTGCCATCCATGAGGCAAGGGGCCTTGAGGCCTTCGATGATCCCTGTTGCACCTTTGAATCCCTGGGGCTTCGTACTGTGGCCTTTGTTTGGCAATTTATAATGTCTGGATTAATATATTTGCAGAAAGAAAATTGCCCCTCCAATCGATGCAGCAGTAGAATGAAGGTTGGTTGGGATCGGGCCTAATCGCTGCAGAGACCATGAGGGCAGCTATTGTAAAACTTTGATAGTTTATGGCTTAATAAATCTTCCGGAAGACTTGTGCAGCTCCGGGAGGTTTTGATAAGCCATGCGGCCCAGGGAAAAGCTGTGTAGAAGGCTGTTGTGGTGTTAATTAGCCTCTAGCAAAAACCTAATCCAGGAGGTGAATATTCTTCAACAATCCTAACTATTCAGAGCCCTTAAAGGGAGCTTGAGATCAAGGAGCTTTTTTCAGGAGCTTGAGATCAAGGATTGCTCTCCACACACACCCCCGAGGCCTTGGGATAACAAAGAGGCGGGAGTAGAAGCCTGACCCCCACTGATCCCATGGAACTCTTTCAATGGCTCTGATGTCTATCAGGTGATGGACAGCTGAGCCCATCAGGGCCCATTTAGATGTGTCAATGAGAGATAGGACAGCTGACAAAAATGGGGGGGGAGAGAAATTTGAGTCAAAGCACCAATGATATTGCACTGATGACCCAGGTGTCGTTAGTTGATTCCTCCCATCTGGATTTTAAAAAGGTCAAACAACCTCCGATGGCAGTGGAGGAGATGCAGTTACTTGAATGAACCTCCTCCCCCTCAAAAGGGCCGCTTACCCGAGAAGTGTTGTTATTTGGGTTAGCGGTCCTGCTGTTATTCCCGACAAGGGGGATACGTTGTCTGGTTGTGACTGAAGCGAGTGTTGACTGGCCTAAAAGTTTGCTTTCTGGGGTACATGGTGCGTTGAAAATCTGACCCTTGGAGGAAGTAGACAGCATCTTTCTCTTGTCTCATGTTTTCAACACGTACGGCTCTAAGACTGCTCCAAAGAGGTTTTCTCCTGAGCAAGGGGCCGCCAACTTCCACTTATACTTGGAGTCGGTCTGCCAGTTGCATATCCACAGCAGGCGCCTGGCAGACATGGAAGAGGCCATTGCCTTTGTGGTGAATTTGGCCAAGCTTAAAGTGGCATCAGCGGTGAACTCGGCTGCCGCTATTTTTTTGTTGAGGTCCTGGTAGGACCTAACATCGGCAATAGGAACTCTGTCCTGAAGTTGACGCAACCAGCGAATAGACGACCTGGTAAAAAAAAACAAGGCCACCGTAGAAGCTTTCATGGCCCAAGCTGCAGTCTGATGTGTACACTTTAGAGTTTGTTACAACATTTTGTCCTCCGGTCGTAAAATATCCTCCAGTTCCATAGGGGTATCTGAAGAAGTGAAGGTGGCTACCACTAGGGAATCTATTGCTGGGAGAGCTAATGCATTTGCCAATGCGGGACCTAAAAAACCTCTTTTCCCGGGAAGATGGGCGAGGCCCTGACGGGGTTCTCACACTGATCCTTTACTACATCCAAGAACAAGGGAGATTGGAGAATCCCATTTCGGAGAATAGTGCATCTCCCTGGTTCGAGGGGCCAGCCTGTGGTTCTGGGGCCTCTTCTGGGCTTACCTGGGCTGCAACCAGCACTTTCTGTAGTAAGGGCCTAAACAAGAAGGGCTTAAGGACAGCAGTTGTGGACGGTTGTTCTGGTTTGGTTTCCTCTTCGTCAGAGAGGAAGGAGTCTTTAATCCTCTGAGGAACTACCCTGTTCAGAGTGGTAAGAGGATCCCATCATCCTCCCAGCTATAAAAATGATGAGAGGCATACATGGGTTCCAAAGTGGGAAACTACCTCCATGGGGGAGGGGGAGGAAATGTTTGAGACCTTTAGCAATGCCGTCTGACTGCCACAGAAATGACTTCCTGGATGTCTTGGGGCCTGTTCTCCTGGGAAGGAACTATCATCTGAGTCACAAAAGGGAAAAGGTTAGCTTGCTCCCTAAACCTGTAAACCCCTGGAGGCAAAGCCTGCTGAGGGTTAGGTGCAGCTGTGTTCCATGTAGATGGACTGTAAGAAGGGCTTCACAAACTCAGGTCCTGGGGAAGGGCCTCATCCTGCCTTTCAGGTGACCAGTTCTGTCCTCTCTGTACCTGCAGTATGTTCTTGTAATTGTTGAGCATTTTTGTGAATTGTTTCTCTAAAGCTTCATGTCTTCTCTTTTCTGCCCTAAGTTCAGACTTGGAGGCCTTCTTGGGAGCTAAGGCCCTGGCCTTGATCTTTGCTACAGCCTCCCTGTTGGCTGAAAGGCCTTGTGGTCGTTTTCTTTTCATAACCCTTTTGGGGGCTTGAGAGGTGTGAATGCTCTGCATGCCTGATGGTCCTGGCTGGGGCCAATCTATTTCCATTGCTTAAGGAAGAAACACCAAAGGTGTTGTCAGCTTCTCCTTGATCGTATTTTCTGAGCTAAATGGCCAGGAAATAGGATCACTGCCTCAGGGCCCACTAAAAAATGGCGCCCGGAGGAACTCAATCACAAGATGGCTGCCAGCCACGAGGCGAGGGGCCTTGAGGCCTTCGATGATCCCTGTTGCACCTTTGAATCCCTGGGGTTTCGTGCTGTGGCCTTTGTTTGGCAATTTATAATGTCTGGATTAATATATTTGCAGAAGGAAAATTGCCCCTCCAATCGATGCAGCAGTAGAATGGAGGTTGGTTCGGATTGGGCCTAATTGCTGCAGAGACCACGAGGGTAGCTATTGTAAAACTTTGATAGTTTATGTCCAAATAAATCTTCCAGAAGACTTGTGCAATTCCAGGAGGTTTTGACAAACCACGCGGCCCAGGGAAAAGCTGTGTAGAAGGCTGTTGTGATGTTAATTAGCCTCTAGCAAGTCTGAGGGAGGTTCCACGGTGTTTTGGCCGATCGCACTTACTGTCTGCATGTCAGTCCCTTTCCTGAGGCAGCTGCAACTGGAGGAGAGCGGGTCCTCGCTCTCTTCATGAGCGAAGCTCTACCAGAGCCCTGACAGCTTCTCTCAATCTTGATTATTCTTTTTTTTCAATGCTTTTGTTTTGAGGAACGCTAATTAACTCAGATTCCAGAGACAATAGTTCATATGTCCAAGAGCTGAGTCGAAATGTTGGGGCTCTCAGCAGAGGTGAACCTTTTATAGTGGCAGACTCAGCTCACGTCATAAGAGGGCAGAGTTATACCCAATGCTAGACTCTAGAGCAGCGTGACAAAGAAGACCCTGTGATTCCTGAGTGCAAGCTCTTTGGGAAAGATGGGAATAAGCACAGAAGGATACAATCCAACCATCAGAAGATGTGGAATAGTTTGCCATCATAGAATCATTATGGATAACATTAGTAGACTTAAAATCAAACTTAAGCCCATGTCACACTGCACCAACGGATGCAAAGAGGATGTAAAACGGACAAAAAAGCTTGCCATCCGTTGGTTAACGCGATGTACTCACTGTCTCCATTTTGCTTCCTCTCTATCCGTCCAGCATCCGTCTATTGACGTTTCATCTGCTCAGAAAGTTTTGGGCTGCCTAAAACTTTTGCGCGGAAAATGTATCCAATGCATCCGTTCTGCATCCTCTAAGCATACGGGGGACATCCGTTCTGCATCCATTATGCATCTGCTATATCCGCTAGGCATCCGCTGTGCATCCGCACAACTAAAATCCATTCCATCGGTAAACGGACGCAGGGAGGAAGCAGAACGGACGCGCAGCGTTAGTAGCACGGATGGAGAAAGGATGAAAGCGGATGCAGCTCATCCGCTCTGCATCCGCTCTGCATCCTCTACGCATCCGCTCTGCATCCTCTACGCATCCTCTACGCATCCGCTCTGCATCCTCTACGCATCTGCTCTGCATCCTCTACGCATCCTCTACGCATCCTCTATACATCCGCTCTGCATCCTCTATACATCCGCTCTGCATCCTCTATACATCCGCTCTGCATCCTCTATACATCCGCTCTGTGTCCTCCCCATGTCCATTCCTTTCCATGTTATCCGCTCTGCTTATGCAAATTTTTGCCCCTTTTGAGAGCGGATAACAGATGGAATATTTTGCTCGTCCATTGTGTCCTTTTTGCATCCGTTGGGCAGTGTGACATGGGCTTTAACGATGACAGCTAAAAACTGCTAGGGATCTTAAGCTAACTAAGACTATCAGAAATGAATCCAAACAAAGAAATGACATATAATGGGAAACTATAACTATCAATGAATAAACTGCAAATTCCACTAGTGACAGAAACAAAATTCTTAAGTAAGTATGAGACCCGACCTTGGAACCAGTCAGAAGAAAAGTAACACTGAAAGGAAACACCATTCTAGTAGAAATTGATGAAAAGGAAGCTGAGCAGTTTTTACTGTTATATGATTTTATTGTATATTGCTGTTTTGTTTTTATGCTGTGAACTTCCTTGAGTTTATTAGAATTGGATAGTGCCTAACTTGAGTAAAATAAATAATAAACAATGTCTAACTACTTCAAACTATCTGGAAGCTGTTTAAAATAGCAACATTGGAAGTCAAGTAGAATGTATGCCTTGCTGCAGAAAACAGGGGAAATTAACAAAGGAGCCCAAGAGGCAAGAGGCAAATCACTGCCCCCCCCCCAAAAAAGAGCATGAAATTGTTCAGCAAAACTGTTGAATTACTAGACTATGACTCTGATAAAGGGAACTTCAAGAAGCATGTAGAAATGGTAAAGAAACCAAGCCATCACCACGGCTAACACATGGCAAATTACTTGTACTTGTTGAGGTATTCCCCGTTAGCTGAATGAATGCACTCAGGGAAACATAATGAGAGAGATATTGAATAACACACGATCAGCATACAGATACACTGAAGAGTAAAATGTAGGTTGTACTTCCAGTAAACGGGTAAACAAAGTCCAACAAACAGTTCAAATCATACACAATTAAAGCAGTAACAGTCCAGGGATAACCCAAAAACGAAGTCAAATAGCATAAACAACGTTCAGTAAACTGTTTTGCTAACAGCTGCAAAAACTCACACCAACCCAAGTAGAACAACGATCAGGCAAATAGGGCAAAACAGAAAATGCAAGAAGAAAGAAACCAGGTTTCTGGCTCCATCTTATGGCTGTTGGAACAACCTCAGCCAATCACACTTACAGCATTCTCTTAAAGATACAGTATTAAACTACTATCCTGGTTTATATATTTCCAACCCAACTGTTAGGTGACTATCATTCTCCCCTTTGAGTAGGACAATACATAAAACCTTACAATTTAAATCCATATTCATCACAGCAAGTCTTGTGTATTACAGTGCCTTAGGCTTTCCTAAAATGAACTACAATGTTATTCTCTGACATGCAGTATTCGCAGTGTAATCATTTTACTTTGCACACATTGTCTCACATTTAGATATCTTAGATAGGGCGTTGGTACTAACCTGATACATCCGTTCTCTTTGAGCTGTGAAGAGCATCCAGTAGTGGGAGGTGCTTAGTCTCCGCATTCACAGGCTGAGCTTGATTTGTGGAATGCTCCTCCTCCACCACGTGACTCCTCAGTGTTCCTCAGTTTTGGTGAAGAGAGAAAAAAAGCTCTCTCATTCTCACATACTAAAAAGTTCATTGGGCGAAACAGGACCCCACCAGACGGAAAAAAAGGGTGGGGCTGGATGCTCTTCACAGCTCAAAGAGAACAGGCGTATCAGGTAAGTACCAACGCCCTTTCTCCTATGAGCTGCTCAGAGTATCCAGTAGTGGGACATATCAAAGCTTGGCCTATCCTATTGGAGGGACTCCGTCTGGTCTGGAATCACCTCCTGGTCTCTGTGGACCCGTTGCAGAACTCTTCTGCCGAAGGAAGCCTCAGCAGAAGCAAACACATCAATTTTGTAATGTCTAATGAAGGGCGATGGGGAAGCCCAAGCCACGGCCCGAAAGATTTCAGTTATTGATGCCTGTGTGGCCCATGCTGCTGAAGTTGCTGCACTCCTTGTTGAATGAGCTGTTATGCCCTAAGGCACCTGAAGAGATTGGGTCTGACATGTTTTTGCTGTTGCCGCCCGTATCCAACGGCCTATCGTAGATGGTGAAACCTTGCAACCCTGAGAATTTGGCTGAAAGGACACAAATAAAGCTGGATATGGGAGGGCGTAAATTGGTGACTCCTCGAAGGAAAGATCTTATGTGTGGGTGATGTGAAAAAGAACTGAGGCCCTTGTGATCGAGAACTGATGCTAAGGCCTCCACCTGCCTTTTTAACGTATCAAGTTAATTATCAAGTCCCTCCTGTAAAACCTCTAGAATCTGGGCGACAGAGGGAGAGGCAGGATCAATTTGAAGCTTACTACACCATTACTACACCAGAAAGTTGACCATGTGGCATTGTAAATGCGAATTGTTGAGGGGCATCTGGCGGCTAAGATAGTGTCGATAACTCTGTTGGAGAGCTTTTCACTCTTCAAACCACTCCGCTCAACCTCCAGACGGTCAACTGTAACCATTGAGGATCCGGATGTTGAAGAGGCCCCTGAGTTAATGAGATTCTCTCTGATGGAATTTTCCGGGGGGGGACTACTGAGAGACTGCGGAGGTCCGTGAATCATGGCCATCTGGGCCAATAAAGCGCTACTAGAAGTAATTCCACTCTCTCATCTAGTAACTTCCAGATGACTTTGGGAACCAGCGGAAGTGGAGGGAATGCATACAGGAGCCCCGGGGGCCAATGACAGCGGAGCGAATTGTAATTCTCCGCCCCTTGGGATGGGTACCTGGAAAAAAATTCGGGAGCTGAGTGTTGAGAGGGGAAGCAAATAGGTCTACCACTGGTTGACCAAATGACTGTGTCGCTTCTTGGAACAGGGATGGGTGAAGGCGCCACTCTGACTGCTCTATGGTGGCCCTGCTTAGCCAGTCTGCCTGTGTTCTCCTTTGATGGAAAGTATGTTGTTCTCCGCTCAGCGACACAGGCACTCCGCTTCCCGCATTAGCTGCTTCGATTGTGTGCCCCCCTGCTTGTTTATGTGAGCTTTGGCTGTTACACTGTCTGTCAGTATCAGTATGTGCTGACCGCGTACCTGGGGGAAGAAATTCCGAAGGGCCAGGTGTACTGCGCGAAGTTCCAGCCAGTTTATACTTCATGACTGTTCTATGTCGGACCTTCGGCCTTGGGTTGTGAGCGACTGAACGTGAGCTCCCCATCCGAACAGACTGGCATCTGTGGTGATGGTGAGCCTTTGTGGTTCCTTGAAGAGACAGCCTCTGTTGATATCCGGTTTGGACCACCAGAGGAGAGATTTGAGAACCTTGGGCGGGACCCTGACTTTGTGTTTGGAGTTGCTTCAGCCGGATCGGTAGCAGGAACCACTGGAGGGATCTAGTGTAAAAGCAGGCCCAAGGAATAACAGAAATACATGAAATCATTTTGCCCAACAATTTGGATAAGTCCATTAGGAACACCCTCTTCAGTGCCCTGATTTCCTTAACCAATTTTTGAATGCTATTTGGTCTATCTGGTGACAGATAAACTTTGCCTTCCATTGTATCTATCACCGCCCCTAAATGAATTAACCGCGTCAAAGGTGTTAATTGACTCTTCTTCCAATTTATTGAGAAAACATGTTCTTGTCGGGATAATGTGTTCTGAGTGTCTATGGCTGCCTGATGGGCGGAAGGAGATAAAATCAAAATGTCGTCAAGATAACACTGGAGGCGTACCGGGATGTTCCTGAGGTGGGCAGCTAGCGCTGCGAGGATCTTGGTGAAGGTCCTGGGGGCAGAGGCTAATCCGAATGGAAGGGCCACATATTCAAAGTGGTGATTATTGTAGCAAAATCTCACAAACCTATAATGGGAGGGCCGAATAGCAATGTGCAGGTACGCCTCCATCAAGTCTATGGATGTAAGCATGTCCCCTTTCCTGATGCCCTGCAATATTGATTGGAGGGTATGCATTTTAAATTTGCGAAATATTAAGAAACGGTTGAGACATTTCAAATCTAATATCGCTCTCCATCCCCCTGAATTTTTGGCACAACGAAAAAATGTGAATAAAAACCTTGCCCTTGTTGGCTTGTTGCTACTGGTTGGATGGCTCGTGTATCCGGTAGGTGTTGGATAGCGGAATCCATGAGATTACGCTTAACTGGGTCCCTGGAAGGAGGGTATGACATGAAGGAATCTGGGGAAGTGGATCTAAACTCCAGCGCGAGGCCAAATCTAACCATATCTCTGACCCAGGCATCAGAGGTAGAGAAGTCCCATTGGTCAGCGAATAACTTAAGACGTCTGCCAATGGGAATTGGGTCCCGGGAGTTATCTTGGTCGCCGGAAGGGCCTGTTCCCTGTTTCCCGAAAGGATCTTTTGGATTGACCACCCCTTCTACTTCTATCCATTGAGTCGGACCTATCTGGTTGTTGTCCTGGTCTAACTGCTGGGGGTCTCTGGTATCTGGAAGAGAAGGATCCCTGATAGAAAGATCGAGAGGATCCCCTCCGAAAGGACTGAGGGCTTCTGAGATCTGACTTCCAAAAAAGGGAAGGGAGAATTTTCTTCTTGTTGTTTCAATTAGTAGTGGATCCAGGGAACGGCCAAACAATCTATCTACCGCGTTTTGAAGCCCCACTGTAATCCCTTGGCTAATAGCCATCTCCATCCAGGCTTTCATCCTCTCTGGAACCTCCTCAATGAAGCTGTCACCCTGGCGAAGACCAGTGGCTGTCGGAGTGAATGTGGCTTCAGGGACCCGTCTGGTTGGTGTTCCAGACACTTGGGCCTGTTGTCCTTGTGGAGTTAAGCTGCACCTGGATGAAAGGGAGAGATCTAGAGGAGGAGGAGAGTCTGAAGAAACTGACGGACTGGAAGAGGAGGCACCCTGAGATACAGCGTGGACCTCTCGAGAATGCCTGTCTATTTGCTTTTGTAAGGCCTTATGGCGCCTTAAGGCATCCCTTTCTGAGGCTTTAGAATTTCCACTATGTTTTGATTTGGCTTTTGCCTTCAAGCAAGGTGCCTGAGAGGTGCTACCATCTGCCATTTTGATTAAAATTAGAATAACAGTAGTTGAATATAATCTGTGTACAAGGCAGTTAGCACGCCCAGAGTCCGATCTGAGTCAAAAACGGTTGCCCTGATAAAGTTCTTATTGCCCCCTTTTATTTTATTATTATTTTTATTTTACTGGTGTCTATATATATATAATAAGTCATATCTCAGTAATAATATTTTATTGAAAATTAAAATATTATACTGTTCAGTAGTTTGTTACCATGGGTGATTATTATGATTGTAATAATTGTTGTTATATTATTGCTATAATTGCTTTGCAATTGCTCCTATGAATAGTGAGATATGTATATTCCAATATTAATAATAGAAGAACCAATATTTATGAGTAATCCAATTAGCCAAATAGTGAACACCTAAGGCCCAGATTGATGATTGTAAGGGCCTTCAGCAGCTTTCCTGCACAGGTGAACACTGGCCTAGGTGCTTGCTGCTGTGCCACTGAGAATAAGGCTGTGAGGGTTAAGCCAACAATTTTTAAAAGGCTAATTAATTATCCTCAAGTGCAGGTAGCCAAAACAAGGGTAAAACAGCTCTCAGAATCCTGAAGGGATTCTGTTGCTTCGAGCAGAAAATACCTCACACAGCTCAGGAAAGACAAATAAGGCGCGCAGCCACTAGTTAGCACTCAAGATGGCCTCCAGCAGTTAAAAGTTTTTTCGCGCGCTTCTCAGCAGCAGCTTCCCACCTTGCAAACCAAGCCAGAGCTCAAACAAAGCCTGAGCTCTCAAACAACAGAATGGCGGAGAAGGGGAATTAATACTAATTAACTTCCCCACTGAAGAAATGGCGTTCGGAGGGGGGATAAGGGTGATACAACTTTTAAAATGAAATATCAAGCCGCTAGCAAGCAAACGGAATAAAGACACAGTGGCAATCAAACTGGCAGAGGTAAGAAAATTTTGGTTGCGGGGAGGTGGAGCAGAGCAGCTCCAAAAGCCTCCCACCACTTTTTTTGGGGGGGGGGGCGCGAACAGCGCTTCCCTTAAACCGGACTCTCAGACTGATAAGGATTGAAGACTAAAGACAAAGGAAAAAACCAAAGGAAAACCGAATTGCAATCAAACCTGCTAATATTTCTGTTTCAGTCAAGGAAGTATCCAAAGCACTGCCTGTCTCGCACGAGGCTGAGAAAAAACTGGGGAATGCTGAGGAGTCACGTGGTGGAGGAGGAGCGTTCCACAAATCAAACTCAGCCTGTAAATGTGGAGACTAAGCATCTCCCACTACTGGATGCTCTGAGCAGCTCATAGAACAGTGTGTTTTGATCTTGTCGAATAGACCGCCAACCAATTGACACCCTTGCTAATAATACTACAGTACCTGACATTGATTTACGTGTAGATATGCCTGTAGGAAAACTTGCATCCGCATATGCAGTTAAACTTAGTTCATCTTTAGGTTCCAAATATAATGCATAATGCATTGTTTGTTTAAGATATCTCAATACACGCTTAACAGCTTGCCAGTGGCTTTCATTGGGCTCAGCATTAAACCTGGATAATTGGTTAACACTATATGCTATATCTGGCCTAGACCAATTACTAAGCTACCAATTAAAGACTGATAAATATCTTTATCAAACACAGGACTTTGCACATCACTGTGGCTAAACTCCTGGCTCATTGATGTTTTAGCCGGTTTACAAAGTTCCATTTTAAAATTCTTTAATAATTGGTTAATTTTATCTGCCTGTGAGATTTTGTAACCTCCCCTAGTTTCATCTATTTTTAAACCAAGATACTGTTTAATCTCTCCTAAATGTTTTATTTTAAATTGCTTCTCTAACAGTTAAATAATCTTATTAGCTTCTTACTCAGTCTTAGTGATTAATGCTATGTCATCAGTAAACAATAGCAACAATGAAACTACACCATCACTTTCCTTTTTGAACAAACATGGATCAGCCATGCCAGCTACAAAACCAATCTTTGTTAATTCCTTAACTATGCACTGGTTCCATTCACAGCCTGATTGCTTTCAGCCATACTCTTTTTTAATCTGCATCAATCAATTTTGTTATCAAAATTTTTTATATCCAAAGGCTTCTTTAAATATATGTTGCAGCTGTGCATGTAGATATGCCGTCTCAACATCTAAATGGTTTATTGTCTGTTTATTTTTAGCTGTCAATACTAATGCTGTTCGCAATGTGGTAGCTTTCAGACTAGGTGCAAACACCTCATTGTAATCATTGGCTGACTGATTGAACCCTTGTGCTACTAACCTGGCTTTATGGGTAACAGTCCCATCTACACCTGCCTTAATTTTATAAATCCACTTACACTCTATGGCATGCTCACCTGGTAGTAATGTGACATTTTCATGTACCTCCAAACTTTGTAAAGATTTCAGCTCTTTATCCATTGCTTCCTGCCAAGCAGCAGAATACAGTTTCAGTTCATTATAGTTACTAGGAACTGTATTTACTTGGCATACTATACTTGTCTGATATCTATCTGGTGGTCGTGTTACACAGGTTGAACGTCTAGGTAACTCAGGTCTTACTGGTGTTCCATCTGCTCCTGTTCTTCTACCTACTTCTGTGCCTGTTCTTCTTTAATGGCAATTGATGGTTTAACTATCTCATCATTAGGGACTACTTGGGTGTCAATAATAATATAAATTGTTAGATTCCTGTTCTACTTTATTCCACCCAATGTGCTCAAAAAATTCAGCACTAGTGCTACAGTAAATATTAGCTGTGCCTCAATCCCAGAATCTAAATGATCTATGGTTGGCCTCGTAACCTACAAAAAATAATTTCCTAGCTCTATGTTGCCCTTTCAGTCTTATTTGTGAGGGAATATGCACCCATGCTGGAGCTCCAGTGTGTAGATAACTTATATTTGGTTTTCTGCCATGCCAATGAGTGAATGGCAATTCCCCTGTTGCTGTGTTCAGCACATTGTTTAACACGATTGCTACACATTATGGCTTCACCCCAGTGTTTCAGGCAAATCTGAGTCAAATAACATAGTGCGAGCCATGGCTTGTAATGTTTGCCCCCTTTGTTCTATAAACAAATTATGTTGTTGTCTGTAAGGTGCAGATCGCTTATGCTCGATACCAGCCAATTTTAACATTGTTTGGAATCTATTGCGAATAAACTCGGTCCCGTTATCTGTAGCTACGGTAATTACTTTATGTTTCATTTTTCCCTCTGCAAACCTTAGCCAATTAAAGAAATGTTGGAATGTTTCTGTTTTGTTTTTGATTAAATAGCAGAAACCATATTGTGAGCAATGTTCCATTTTATTCAAAACATAGCAGGCACCTCCCAAACTGGGTTTCTTAGGACCAATTATGTCAGCAAACACAACCTCTAAAGGTTCTTTGGTCTTAAACCCATTCACTCTGCTTGCTGAAGTAACCTTGCTTTTCTCCTGGTTACAGGAATTACAGTTTAAGTACTTACTACAAGGTTTTAATCTTTACTCCCTCTGACAATTCAACAGTTTGTTTCAGCATTTTGAAATTAATGTGCCCTAAACGTCTATGCAGTAAATGTATACATTCGTCATGTGGCTTAAATTGTTATAAATCAAGTTAACCATCTGCAACTAGTCATCATGTATAAATCATTCTCTAAAGTAGCAGTAACACTTTTACCTCTTTCTCTATTACACAGTTATTTCCCCTAAAGGTTACTACATTACCAATATTAACTAAAGTCCTTACTGATAATAAATTAAATTTCAGTTTTGGTACATATAACATACATAAATGTTCATTTACACATGAACAATATGCAGTACCTTCACCAGATGCTTTCATCTTCCATCTATTTGCCAATGATACTTGTTGCTTACTCATGAATATCTTTACAAACCTCTAATATTGGTAATGCTCTGTGATGCTCCACTATCAACTATCCACAAATCATGATTGACAGGTGAATTGCTAGACATAGCTAAATTAACATTTTTCTTAGCCTTCTGGTGATTAACAGTATTCTGTCATTTTCCCTTCTTGCAGAATCTAGCGATATATGTCCATTAGCCCCACAAGAAAAACATTTCTTAATAGCATAGACAGTTGAAGACAAATCTTTTTGTGGTAATTTTTCTCTCGGTCTCTTTCCAGCCTTCTTCTTGCCTCTTCTAACAATCATCCGGTTATGTCAGTCAATGTCAGTTCATTTCTGGTCAGGACTTCGAGTGAAGTTATGTAATCATCATAACTTTCATCCAATGAGGAAAGAATGATGTAAACCTGATGCAGTTCTGAAAAAATCAGTTCCTTTTCATGTAGCTCTTGAAAAATTCTTTTCATAAAGTTCAAATGAGCTAACAAATATCCACCTTTCAAAAGACATGCTCGAAAACAGTTAACGTGTAAGATGTACGTGTGCACCTACACTTTACACGAGCATAAATCCTCTTTAAATTCTCCCAACACCTAGCAGCAGACTCTTCTCCACAAACACGGACTAGCTGCTGGTCACTCAGTGTTAGTCCAATTATACAAAGAGCTCGTTCATTGTTCCTTTTAAAGTCAGCTAACTTTTTGGCATCATCCTCATTATTTGGATCCCAAGCATTTACATCCAGTGGATCTTGAACTGCAACCCATAACCCTTCCTTATGCAGAAATAGACTGCACTTCATAGACCAGGAAACATAGTTTGTTCCATCCAACCGGGTTATCAGTGATAGACTTGTTGATGGGACTTGTGCCATCTTTACCGGGACAGTAACCCACAATTAAACAGTAAACAGCTGTCTGTATACAGTACTGTGTATTCACACTAACTCTCAGTTATCTGAGCCCAGGCCCATAACCAGTGTTGAGGTATTCCTCATTAGGAGAATGAGGGCAAAACAGAAAATGCAAGAAAGAAACCAGGTTTCTGGCTCCATCTTATGGTCGTTGGAGGAACCTCAGCCAATCACACTTACAGCATTCTCTTAAAGATACAGTATTAAATTACTATCCTAGTTTATATATTTCCAACCCAACTATTAGGTGACTATCATTCCTAACAGTACTAAACCAGTATTTTCAGGGAACAAGTCTGGCCAGTTGAACCAAACAAATGTAACAAGAAAGTAAGTTCTAAAACAGAAGTTTTTCAAACTGTATTCCATAAAACTCTTGACTTTCAAGATGCTTTGCAAAATCAAAACCTCACTATTCAGTCGTGAAAGGCATCCATGGTGATTTCTCTAACTTACAGGAGATAGAATGGGCTTAGTTAGGTTATTTTCAGAAGACCCCCATGTAGGGAGTGTTTTGTATGTTTGATGATTCATCATTTTGCCTGAAAAAAAAATTGAAAAATGCTGAGCTGTCATTAGGCTGGGGTAGCATCCTTGAAGAAAATGGGGCTTTTGAACTTCTGGCAAAAATTGTCCTCAAAGTCTCATACTCATAACCATAATACTGGAAAGTAGCCAAAGCAACTACCATTTATAAAAAGTGATCCAGAGGAGATCCTGGAAACTACAGGATGATTAACTTGACATACTCTCTGGGGATACTAGCAGAAAACATAATCAAAGATAAAATTGGAAGAATATGGAGGACTACTCCTTGCTAAGCAAAAGCCATTATATAGATCTGTCTCATTAAGCTGCTTAAATTGTTTGATGGGGAGCAACAAACATCTGAATAGAATAGATCTTATTGACACTGGATGTGTACTTGGACTTTCAAATTTTTTTGACAAATTCCTCATCCAACATTCTTAAATCATGGGATTGCAAGCATGGTTCCCTGATGGACTGGGGGGGGGGGGGGGCTGGCTGAACAGAAACAAAGAGTAACAATAAATGGGCAATTTTCATAATGGATGAAAGAAGCAAAGTCATACAAGAATCTGTCTGGGCCTCAGGGCTACTCAACTTCTTCATAAATGATGTCAAGTCAGGAAAATACAACGAGGTAATAAAATCAAAGTGGTAAAAACATGAAGCGCTTCAAAGGAATCTCTCCAAACTTGGTGACTGGGCCACTAAATAGCAAATATAATACACATTAGCAAGTATAAAATGAAGCATACTGGAGACAGAAATTAATGTCTCACTTTTAGTAAGACACGAAATGAACTATTGGAAGAGTTGGCACTATCTTGTGACATCTTGGGTTACTGCCAGTAGTTAAATGAAATCAATCACATAGAATGCAGCAAGTACAAATAAACTAATTCCATGCAAGGATGCAGGAACTTACAACCATTTACAACCACGTCTTGAGCCAAAAACTTCCACTGCTCAGCAGGACAGTTAAATGAATTGCATCCCATTGTACGACCTTTTTATCATAGTTGTTAAGTGAATCATTTGGTGGTAAAATGAATCTGACTTCTCCAGTTGACTTTGCTTATTGGAAACTAGCTGGGGAAATTACAAACAGTGATAACATGACCCTGGGATAATGCAACTGTCATTAAACACATGCCAGTTATCCAGGGCCCAAATTTTGATCATGACCATGGGGATGCTGCAATGGTCGTAAGTGTGCAACTGGTCATAAGTCACTTTTTTCAGTACTGTTGTAACTTTGAATGGTCACTAAATGAATAGTTGTAAGTTGAGGACTATCTGTAATTTAAAAAAAGAGTTAAACAATAGATCAGTTAGTGCTAAATAAATGCATGGTACAGCCATATTCTGGTCACAACATCTCAATAGGGATAACAATGAAATGGAGAAGGTACCCAAAAAAGCCAAGATGATCAGGAATCTTGTCCCATATAATGCCAAGATTCAAAAGTTGATGCTATTTAAGTTAAAGAAAAAGTGCTTATTAGGAGTTATATTTGCAGTGTGTAAAGAAATACATGGTAAAGACAAAACTTAATTGATTTTGGAAGGGGACTAGATACATTCCCAGGAAGCAAGAATATCAATAGTGATTACCTTTGATAGATGCTACCCCTAGACATGGAAGCAGTTCACCCCTACATTTATTAGATGCACGAAGAAAAATGGCAGAGAAAGGGCGTTGGTACTTACCTGATACGCCCATTCCCTGTGAGCTGTGAAGAGCATCCAGAAGTAGGAGGTGCTTCAGTCTCTTCTGGAAAGGCTGGGCTTAAAACTCAGGGACGCTGCTCCTCCTCCTCCTCCACACGACACTTTCCCAGCATCCCCCAGTTTTGCGAAGACTGAATGCCAAAGTCCAGAATTCATCGCCTAATCTGGATCCCTGACTGGAATGGAACCCCCCAGATGGAAAGAAATGGGTGGGGCTGGATGCTCTTCACAGCTCACAGATAATGGGTGTATCAGGTAAGTACCAATGTCCTTTCTCCCATGAGCTGTTCAGAGTATCCAGAAATGGGACATACCAAATCTTGGCCTGTCCTTAGGGAGGGACTCCATCTGGATTGAAATCCATTCCTAAACTCTGTGGACCCTCTGCAGAACTCTTCTGCCAAATGAAGCGTCCGCTGAGGCATAGACATCAATTTTATAATTTCTGACAAAGGGGGATGGTGAAGTCCAAGTTGCCGCTCTACAAATTTCATCTATGGAAGCCCATGTGGCCCATGATGCTGATGTTGCCGCACTCCTTGTTGAGTGGGCTGTAATGCCCTTAGGAACTGAGATGGACTGGCATTCATAATTTTTAGTTATGGTGGCTCTCAACCATATACCGATGGTCGTCGACACCTTGTGTCCTAAAGCAAATGGGTTGAAGGATAGGAATAGAGCCTCAGATTTTCGAAATGCTGCTGTGCAGTCTAGATAGATGCTTAACGACCTTCGAATGTCAAGTCAATGCCATTGGTGCTCCAGTCTATGAGATGGTTTCGGACAAAAATTTGGAAGCACCAACTCCTGTGCTCTGTGGAAGACTGAATTTACTTTAAGAGTGAACAATGGATCCAATCGGAGAACCACTCTGTCCGCATGAAACACACACAGGTCCTTTCTCATTGACAATGCCGCCAATTCAGAAATCCTCCTTGCTGATGTGATTACAATCAAGAAGACTACCTTATATGTCAGGAATTCGAGACTAGTAGTTCTTAAAGGCTCGAACGGGCCAGTTGTAAGTGCGGTTAACACCTTGTTGACGTCCCAGGTGAGATAGTGGTGAATTACAGGAGGTCGTAAGTTTGCAGCACCCTTAAGAAAGCTACAGGCATGTGGATGGTGTGCTATGGAATGAAGGTCACCCCAGGATATCACCGAAGGCAAAAGCCGCCACCTGTCTGCATAAAGTATTTGGAGACAGGCCCTTGGTCAACCCCTCCTGTACAAAGTCCAATAATTGTCCTATTGATGGGTCAGTTGGGTTGATCTTAGACCCCCGGCACCAGCGACAGAAAGTGGACCATGTGGCCTCGTATATACAATTTGTTGAGGACCGTCTGGATGTGTGAATCATGGCAATAGCATCCTCTGAAATCTGTTGGGCCCTTAAACAGCTCCGCTCAACCTCCATATGGCTACACTGAGCCATTGTGGGTCCGGGTAAAGTATCAGCCCTTGGGAGAGGAAAACCTTTGACAGTGGAATTTTCCAAGGTTTTTCTCTCAACAACTCTTTTCAGACCTCCGAAAAAGAGGGGGAAGCACTTTTTTCTTGTTTCTATTTTCTATAACGAGGGGCTCCAAGACACTGCCAAATAATTTATCCCCCGATATTGGGGCTGATGCCAGCTTGCATTAATGCTTGGTATCCGCCTGCCAATGTCTGAGCCATAGCAGTCTCCATGCTGAAACGTGAGATGCTATGGCCCTAGACGAGAATTTGACTACATTAAATGTGGCGTCAGTGGAGAATTCTGCCGCTGCAATTATCTTAGCTCTGTCCTGATGGGCTCTGACATTTGACACCAGCAATATATCCCTCAAGTGGAAGAGCCATCGTAGGGAGGACTGTGTTTAAAAGGACACAACAAGGGAAACCCCCAAGCGCTCCAAGCAAGAAATATTCTGGATCCCTGGTCCCCAACAAGGGAAACCAGCTATACAGGGCCTGGATGGATCCTTTCTGGATCGCTGTTTGAAAGGGCACTTGCACTTGCAGCTTCACTCCAATGAAATGATCCAAAGGCAATTACAAAGAAATCCTGTTTTAAGGATTAGCCTGCTTATCCAACACCAGCAATAGAAAGGAGAACTAATCCCAGGGAAAACAGAGTGGGAAGCTACTTGCCCCATCTCCAAAAAGGGAAACCAGCAGGGAATGATGCCTGTGATATTTAGGCGCGAATTTGAAGCCAGCCATTGAAAAAGGCAGGAAGCCAGAATCTCTGCTGTTAATGCCTGAGCAGTCTAACGAACCGCTGCTGTTGACACTCTAACTTGCGAGATAAATGCTCCTGTCAGACGAAACGGCAAGTGAGCCGCAGCTGCGAGTGCTCCGCCACGATCGCAGAAGACAGATCGGGGGATTAGATAAGGTAATTGCCTGAAGCGGCCATCTCAGGCTGCCTGCGGAGTGGCAGGCTCCGCCAGTCACAAGAAAACTGCTTTCAAACTGATTGAGATAACCTAATAGAGGCACAAGCCTTGAAGATGCCAAATTAATTGGGGGAGATTTTTACGAGCCAAAATAACCCAAGAGCAAATCTGAATTTTGAATAGCTGAATTAAGAAACCATTCCAGTCAGGGAGTGCACAACCTCTTTCCATGAAGGCTGAGCTAAAACTGGGGGGGGTGCTGGGGAGGTGTCCCGTGGAGGAGGAGGAGCGTCCCGAAGTTTTAAGCCCAGCCTTTCCAGAAAAGACTGAAACACCTCCCACTTCTGGATGCTCTGAATAGCTCATGGGAGAAGCACAGCTTTGATCTCATATTTGTGGGTTTCCAAGTTGTCTCCAATGAGTCATTATGTGAGGCAGAATGGGCCCGGTTCTGATCAGCAAGTCCATTTTCATGTTTTCATGATCTTTATCTTTCATCATCAACATTCTAACTTCCCATTTCTTCTTAACACAGATGTTTGTCCAATGACATCTGTTTGTATCAACATGGTATACATCTTCAGAATTAAAGGATAGTTTCAGTGTATGGCATGAGGATTAGTACCCTGTCCGTGATGTCTTTCACTACTCCTTTTACATCTCATAAAAGGCATATCTTTTATATATTTTTTTCCCGTAAGATCAGCAAAACTAATAATTAGTTAAGGAACTGCTACAGAAGATTTAGCTATAAACTTAAGCAAATTTTATTTTTAACCACATTTGTGCCTTGTAACCTTTTGTCTATATTATTTATTTTATTTTAATAAAAATATTTATTATTTTTATAAATAACTCAAGGTGGCAAACATATGCAATACTCCTTTTCTCCTATTTTCTCCATAACAACCCTGTGAGATGAGTTGGGCTGAGAGTAAGTGATTGGCCCAATGTCACCCAGCTGGCTTTCATGGCTAAGGCAGAACTAGAACTCAAGAGTTTCCTGGTTTTTTGTACTTCTCTGGTGCCTTATTATACTTATCTGCTGCCCTAGCCCTACCCAACCCTTCTTTTAAATACCATATTTCTCTTTTTGAATAACATGTTTCTAAACAGTTGCTTAATAGATTGTAGTACTGGAAGCCATTATTTGGATATAAAATGGATACTAGAATTAAGGGAGCAGAATCTGAGCCTCTAGGACTGTTCAGAGACTTCTAGAACTTCCCCAAACTTTTTCATAAAATTATGTTTCCCTGTTACACAATTATATATATTTAATTAAATATAAAAGTCATTAATTTAATTAAACTGACTTTTAATTCAAATACCATCCTTTGCAAGCAAAAAGGTTTTGTATCCTTACTCCAAGAGAGGAGTTTGTCAACTTTAGTAACTTTAAGATTTGTGGACTTCAACTCTCAGAATTCCCTGCCAGCAAACCGCCTAAATTTGCCAGGGCTGAGAAAAAACTATTCTAGACATTAGCCTATATAAGGCATAAGATTACATTTTCTGTCTTAGTTCTAATTTCCTTCTAAACACCTATTCAAAGATGGGGACCTGTTTTCTCTAGAAAAATTCACTGTAAATGATTCTATGTCTTACCAATTTTATCTCCTGTTCCATTTTTAATAGCATTTTGCTTAGCTATCTAGTTCCAATATGTCTCTAGTATTTTCTTCCTTTCCACATTTGGTAAATCTAGTATCATTTGGTTTTACTCTTTATTTTTAGGTTAGAATTTGAATTAGAATAGACATGTATCACCCTTCTGTTATTGCTGCGCTTCCCATGAGCCCATGCCAACATGACAAAGAGATGTAAATTATAGAAGTAGTAATTTAGCGACATCTGGAACACTACACATTGCCTAATTCTGAACTATGCAGTCATTGTTTATTGTTTCTATATAAATGATACATAAATGTGTGTGCTCTATATGCAAAGGGATGGACATAAAATCCACTTTTTTTATGCGAGTTTACAAATATACAATGAAAACAAGGTTGTAAAGTTTCTGAACTTTAATGCTAATTTGAGCAAATTCCTCCTGTGTGCAAGTGCATTTGAGTATGAACTAATGAATCGTACCATTTATGCAAATTACTTCTGATCTGTATGTTAGAAATATTTATATACTTGATTCGGGAAATAATAGTCCATAAATATACTCTTATGAGTTGTGTTTACCCTGAATTACAAGTATTATCCTTTCAGATTAACAGAGTTGGAAGAGACCTTGTAGGTCATCCAGTCCAACACCCTGCCCAAGCAGGAGACCTATGCCATTTCTGACAAATGGCAGTCCAGTGTCTTCTTGAAAGCCTCCAGTGATGAAGGTCCCACAACTTCCAAAGGCAAGCCATTCCATTGGTTAATTGCTCTATCAGAAAGTTTCTGATTACCAGGTTGAATCTCTTCTTGTTCAGTTTCCATTCATTATTCCTTGTCTGGCCTTCAGTTGCTTTGGAAAATAGCTTGACCCCCTCCTCTCTGTGGCAGCCCTACAAGTATTGGAACACTGCTATAATTTCTCTCCTGGTCCTTCTCTTCACTTGACTAGCCATGCTTAGTTCCTGCAACAGTTCATTGTACGTTTTAGCCTCCAGTCCCCTAATCATCTTGGTTGCTCTCCTCTGCACTCTTTTTAGAGTCTCAACATCTTTTTTATAGTGTGGTGACCAAAATTGGATACAGTACTCTAGGTCTAGTCTTACTTGGCTTTTTAGAATGATATTAGTAACTCCTTTAAGCCTGTATTGATATATTCTTATATTGCACCCTTACAAAAGGTCTCAACTTGTAATCATGTATATAAGGGGCATCTGAATAGTTTGGAATGGAGAGCCAATCTCCATGTGTTCAAACACCACGGACAGCGTGGGATTCTACCTGGTTGGTCCAGTTCTATAGAACCGGTTGTTATGATTTTTCCCAGTTCAGAGAACCAGGATATCATGCCACTGACTGACCCCTCCTCTCCCCACCCACTCACTCCTTACTTGGCATGTGTGCCATCAAACTTTTCTGGGTTTGTTAAGTTGCTATTTTTCCTTTATCCCCCCGACTATCAGCTGTTCTGCTGTGCTGGGAGATTTAGATTAGCTAGAAAGCAGGAAATCATTGGATTTCTTGCTTTCTAGCTAATCTAAAAGCAGAGCTGGACCTTCCTTAGGACTGAAGCTTCTATTTTTCAGTGTAGATTCAGGTACCAGGTTGCAGAATCATAGATCTCTAAGTGAATCTGTTATTCTGTAAGCAACTCAATCTGCCTGCCTGCTTTGCCTGCTTTTGCTTTTTTATAAAAAATTCAATATTTACATAAACATTTATAATATTTACATAAAAGCCATGCCCACCCAGTCACATGACCACCAAGCCATACCCACAAATTAGGCCACGGCCACAGAACCAGTTACGAAATTTGAATCCCACCCCTGGCCACAGATAACAAATGTACTGACAAGGAAAGACTGAGATGCATGCTACTCTCATGCAATTCCAAATGTCTTGTAGTATTTACTAAGGTTTGTACATTTTCTATTTGTTTTGTGTTTTTGAATCAGTGTTTATGGAGATTCTCAAACATCCTTCTAATTCTAATTTCAGTTAAAACAGAACAAGCTTCTTGGATGAGAAGCAAATCATTTTCAAAGGAAAAAAAATCAAGGAAGTCCAGTTGCCTTCTGGAAAAGCATCTTGGTGACTTTGAATCAGTGTTACTTCTGGCAATTGCAGTTTTCTTGGAAAGATTTCAGAAGTGGTTGGCCTTGTCTCCTTCCTTGGGCTGAAAGAGAGAGTAAGTGACCTAAAATAATCCTGCTGGTTGCATGTATGATTTGGGATTAGAACTCCCAAATTTTACAAACACAACCTAGTAAAACAAGATCTGGAGATGATACATACAAGGAGAAATAGGACAAACTTTGAAAAAATGTTATTGACTAGATTATTCCCCTTCCTCTTGTTTTAATTTCTGTTCTGTGTTAATTACTTAAAGTTAGTTACTAATTTTTGAGGCTATGAAGAAAGGCTACCAATATTACCAGTTGGATTGAGAACCCAAGGATTGATGTGTTTTTTTGCTTGCTTGTCTTTTCTTTTTAATAGCAATATTTATGAACTTTAAAATGAAAACACCTCTCTATTTTTGTTTTGGGAAATATTTTTTGTACTTGCTGGAGTCATTGGATTAAATCTGTAATAGAAAACAGACTGGCTCACAAATGGAAGTCTTTCAAAGAATCCCAGAAAGATCACTGTAAGGGTGTTGATGGGAACCGTTTTACATTTCCATCAGTTGTGGCCCAGCACAGTGGTCACCAACCAGTGGCCTATGAGAAAATTTTGGTGGTCCGCAGAAAAATTATTTGCATTTTTTATATTGCACTAAATATTATTTGTCTTTTTAAAAAAATCATATTAGTGGTCTGTGGGATTTAAAATTATGAATTTAGTGGTCCCGGAGGTCTGAAAGACTGATGACCCCTGGGCCCTAGTACATGGCCTCAGATGCAGTCTGCAGTGGACTATGTTCCAATGACTGCTAAATTCTGATTTATAACCAGTAAAATATATGCTATTTTTATACATCTTTAAGTAAAAAATATAATTCTTATTTCACCATCCACTCCACACTAAAAGTCCAAGAATACGTAAGGAAATTGCAAGAATGAATAATTATGAAAAGAGCGTACAAATGTTGTCATTACAGTGTATAAATTATTACAATTATCCTCCATGTTTAGTGCTTCAGTGCACACAGTATATTGGTCTATTACAGATATGAGAAGCCATGTGTATCTTCTTGATACTGTTCAAATAAATTATTTTAAAATTGTATAAAATTAGTAGAATATACCAAAAAGTATACAAAGAATAGAAATGTTAAAAGAACTTAACTTCTCTTTGTATGCCTTTAGTATACTCTTTAGTATGCCTCAAAACTTTAAAGGAAATGGTTCTATTATGTTTTTCTACTGAGTTCTATAAAATGCTGCCTTGTAATAATAGCTGATACTGAGTGAAGTAAACTGCAGTAAGCACTTCTTATAATCTTTCCTTTTTTATGTACTTAGAGATTATTTAAGCTTCTTTTGTTTATGGTACACAGTTGGGTAGTAAGAACAACCTGTGTACATATCTATTGTAATATAGTATTTCATGTATATTAACTATAGTATAATTATAGTTTAGCACAATATATGCTACTTTAATAATCATTAATTGAAGAGTCACTCCTTCAGTTATCAACCAAGTATTTAAAGACAGAATTCCATTCAAGTTACTCTCACAAAGTTCCTATCAATATTATAGAATATTGTATTCTAAATATCTCCACAAATCAGTTAAATTGGAATACTTTCATCTCAGGCTCATAATCTCTCTTCCCCATAATGATTAAACTCCAAATTCAACACAGCTTTGTTCATTAGTCTATAAGGACAGTGCTGCTGACCTCTGAAGTAATTTGTATAGCACCATATTCCCAAAGCAAACATATACCCACAGAGCTTACAATCCTTTATTCAACCACATTATTTCAGCTCAAGATACTAAAAACATTATTTTCTTCCACTTCCGCATTAAAATATTACCACTGAAATCTCTGTACAAGTTCCCTGAAATGTTCAATGCACTGAAATTACCATTAAGTGCCTAGTCTGGAATACAGATGGTTTTTCAAGGCAAAGTCCCTAAAACCCATTCCTTGAACTTAAATAACTGACCCTACTATGCCATGACGCTTGATATTTTGAAGAAGCCTGAACCTAGCTTTAATTATTAAGTGTATGAGAAGTTTCTCTTTGTTGCTGATTATCTTTTGAAACTCTGCATCCTGATGTCCTTTCTATGCTGCCACGATAATCTGTGGGCACAAAGACCAACAGAGTTTAATAAAGATTTCAATACAGATACCTAATAAATGATATGAAATGAAGAGACTAGAGCACATATGAAAAGGACATAAAGGCATTTTCAGGAGCATTTGTGTTTTCTATCACAGTGTTATTACCATTTCTTGATTTTAAAAAAAAAAAAAGCCACAAGAAAGAGGAACAATGTGGATAAGGAATGTAGTGTTGTCTACCTATGCTGTTTTGCACTAAATATCAAACCCTTGCCGAAAGTTGTTATGCCCCTATATCACACTTCTGATCTGGATCATTTTTCCATACCTTCAAGTTGCTTTCTGTATCACAAAAATGTATCAATTGATAAGCATCTTAAAAGAACTAGGATATACCAAAATATTTCGCTTGGACCCTAAGTCTACAATACAACACAGTTCAGATAATCTTATGATACAGAGGACCTACGAAAGCCCATTGTTTAGAAACAGCTACAGTACACATTTTTGCTGCTCCTGAAAAATACATCCTCCAGGAATCCATGTATCTTTCTCTCATATTCTACTTACAGCCTCCCCAGCACAGCAGAATGTTTCATTAAAACTTCAAGAATCCATCTCCTCAGTCTTTCATCCCCTAAACAAAGAGAATATCAAAGCATTTTTATTAGGCACACCATTTTTGGCACCATCAGTTTCTGCTATTCACTATAATAGAAATTCCTCATGATTGGTTTTGCTAATGCAAAATGATTTATATAGCACTATAAAGGAAATCAAGGAATATCCTAAAGAATAAAACAGCAAACAGACATAAACAAATTAAGTCAACAGGAACAAATATTTTTCCTTTCAGAGTCAGGCAGTGTAGAAATTTAATAAATTATTATTAATAACCAAGATGACATTGATAAGAGTGGCCCAAAATATAAAAATCTAATAACCCATTTCAAAGTAATAAATTGACACTACTTTTGTACTTAGGAGCAAATGATTAATAATTAAAGGAAAGGACTCGTTCCTCTAGATACTGATTGAATCTTTATTCATTCCTACATTAGCAAGCAAACCGAAAACTTCTATGTTAAACACCTGCACAGATCTACACATCCACTAAAATGCAAGCAGGTACAGGTTTTCAAACGGAAAAAACTGCACATCTCCCTAAAGGATTATTTGCTCTTATTGTGGTTTATAATCCTAAACAGTGTTGTTAATAGAACAAAGGTATCTTAGTTCCACATTATACAGCCCCCCCTCTCCTATCGTTTAATTGAATGGGTTTTTCTCTTTGTTAAGTCAAACACAGCATTACTTTTTTAAGTAGAACATGATCTTTGACTTTAACTAAACCTATCTCCAACTAAGTACACTTATTATGACAAACTGCAACCTGCTACTAAACCTATTTAGTTCCTTCCCTTTTAATGAAGATGCAGCCTTAATCTTTTACATGTTGGTATTTATTTAAAACATTTCTATAACCACATATCTTAAACCAAACTCTGGGCCACTCATAACACAAGGATATAAATAATATATACCAACAACAAAATAAAAACAGTAAAACAAAATATTGTAGGAATTGAAAGCAAAAGACAGTGACTTGTCCAAATCACATATCTGGATTGTTCAACATACTGTTTTTATGAAAACTAAGGGCCACAGTAATTCTCATGTCAGAACAAAAAATAAAATCCAGTAACTGGCTGCACACATTATATTTTTCATCTGCATACTTAAGCACCTCCCTTTCTTTTGGTATTGGCATAAAAGAGTATTCTGAATAGTTCCTATAATTTAATATCGTAGAAGACAACATTAAAGTTCCCCATAATTCATCATCTATAAAGAAAATGAACCTATTTCTACATTACAAATCAGAAATACAGAACTACACCATTCGGATGCTATGGTAAATTTCAGCTATTGATCTCTCAAAAAAGTAAGATAATCCTGCAATAGAAAGATATTCCATTCATGTCAATGTTCTCCAGTTATGGACCTTTCAATCTTCAATTCTCTCTTAGGTCAGCAAAGCTGGAGATTCTTGATGAATGTTACCTATATGCCATTCAACAAATCAACATGGACAATTATTGTCTATAACCACTTTCACTAAAGCTCTCTGGACTTGCCCTTCCATAGACAGACTTCCTATACTAGGCACAAAATCCTCTGAAGACAAGCGAAGGAGGAAAAAGAACTAGGGCAAAACCAGAAACATTTAGAGAGGGGACTCTAGTTAGTATAATTATGTTCAAGTCCTCAGGGAATAAATATATGTTGTAGCAAACATAATTCAAAGTAGACTTCTATACTATCATTAATACTTTTGCTTCCAACAGAAAAACACATGCATTTGTTTTTATTTTAACTCTTATAAGTATTAGTATACTGAGACTGACATTACTCAAGAACTGCAATAACAGTTTCTTATACAAAGTAGAGATCTATTAAATCTATTTTTAACAAAGTCATAGTGCACAAAAGCTTCTAGCAAAAATAGTTCTTGGATTTTTTTTATCTCCCTTTAACAATCCTACAAAATAAACCAACAAAGCTGCATAATCAAAAAAAAATGTTTGTAAATAAAAATCATAGCTGCATCTGTCACTTTAGAAGGGAAAGCCCTGTGCTTTAAAAAGGTTAATTTCAAGCTCATAATCAGAAATTTGGTTTTTATGCCCAGACTTGCCAAATAACTGATACATAATTCTTGGCAACAACCCTGCATCTATGAAACAAGGAACAATTATTAAAGTTTACTACACAAGACTTTAAAAAGTTATGAAAATGTGATATGAATATCAACATGTCACAGGCAACAGTTTTGGCACATATTTCTTTTTAACACCTCTTATTTCTCCCATATAAATATTTGAGAAATTTTTTGCTAAGAGATTACCCTCTCTACAAAAATAATACAATAGGATACCAATGAATTATAAACAGAAAAAACTTAGTAAGTTAAAAAGAAATTACAAAATTAGGTGCCTTGCCCAACTCATCACTTTCCCCCACAAGGATCTAATGTCTTTTAGAACCTCTCCTATTCCTGGAGTAATTCTGGCATATAAAGACATCCAACAAACAAACAAAAATCAATGAGAATGAATTCTATATATTCTCCAACTTTTGATTTTAGTATACTCTAATTAATGGCTGTATACCATCCAGAATCATGCTCAGTGATATGGGCAAAATAATTAACCCCCAAAATAAAGGTAGAATTGATACAAGCTATCATCTCAGTTATACATCTATGCAGCATAAGCCTCACTGAATCTCATTAAGCATAATTCTGTTGCTAAATATTGAGGTTATCATGCTCACCACTTGCTTGACTTACAAAAGATACAAGGAAAAATATAAACATTGACCAAGATTGGACAAACACAGCAATGATATATTGTTGAGAAACTGAACCATTTTTACAGATTTGGAAATATGATTTTAGAAACAACTTGTGCTCAGCTTTTGATGTAATACTGTATTATTTCTTTAGTTTCCTATTACCTCAATTTAATAACTGTAAACATATCTTATACTGGAATAAGAGGTATTCAAATCTGCACATCCAAAACTGGTATAATTTTTTCTGCAGGTCAGAAAGCTAACATTCAAATATTTAGTAAACTCTTCCTTCATTTTATGTTAAGTTTATAATCCTTGAAAACCTTGCATTAAATGAGATATTGAATGAGTGGGAAAAATGGGTTGCAGGGCAGTATCAACAAATGTGCTCATAAATTTTTAGAGCCTTAATCTTGAGTACTATGTTATTAAAACATATTTTCTTCTTTTTCTCATATTCTGGTGCAGGGAAAGCATTTGCTCCATCTTTTCTACATTTTGCTTTCTACTGCATGTAGTTTTCATGGCAGATAAAGAGGTAGCATGCATCATAGCACTACAAATATTACTAGCATTGTTTGCTACGTAGATTTGGCCAGGTTAAAAGCTCATCCTTTTTCTTTGATAAATGGGGTGACCCCACAGTAATAGTGGTAGCTACTACAGGTACAAAAATAGGATTGCTAGATCTACATCTGGAACAAACATACAATCTAATGGTAACTGCATGAGGAAAGCAATGGGGTTAGTGGGAAAATGTTCAAGTAGTTTTGGCAGAAGGAAGTCTTGTCTTGTTTCCAGGCCTTTGATGCAATTGATTATGCTGACACAAAGTACATAATAGTATCTTATTTTTCTTATAAAAGGAAGTTATTTGATCAACATAATCAATTGCATCGTAGTGAATTCATGTAAAACAAATTTACCTAAAGACACTGTTGTCTCAATTCTTCAGGTCTACCCGTGCTGATTGATTTATACCCAAATCAGGGGTGGGATTCAATCAGTGTTACTACTAGTTTGGTAATTATGTTTTGCGTCGGTTCAGTGTCTGCTGTTCTTCAGAGCTACCGGTTCTATAGAGCGGGGCAGAACTGGTAGCATCCCACCCCTGATCCAAACATGCAGAAATAGCAGCCTTTCCTGCACAATATAAAAGCAAAGGAAGCGCCACATTTTATTTTATACCCAATTCAATATATATAGTATGTACAAATTTAAAATGCTCAAATGTTTATAAATTTACAAATAAAATATTTAAATAAGTAGCTCAACTATTATGTGAGAATTGACACTAATGCTTGCATAAATACTTGCATGTCAAGAATGAAGCTTGAAGCAATGCTAGCAAAAAGTTGCATTTTACTTCAATGGAATTTCACTACAATCATATAATTTAAGACAATCCTGCTGTCATCCTAGTCTGATTACAGCCTCCTACACAGCCAAGTCTTGAAAATATAAACTGCAATTAGACTCAACACTATCCAAGGGTTTTAAGAACCAAATTAAACTTTTCTCATTATATTTATTATAGCCTAATCTAAGCATAGTATCTAAGAATCATTTATCTTCAAAATACTTTTTTCATTCATAACAAATTAAGGATTACATGTGTCTATTCCAATGCATTAACTGGAAGTTAAATGATTTAGATTTTAAGATCTTTATGTATGAATATATGCCTTTAATGTCTTGACATCTACCTGGAGAAATCCCTGAAGTTTTTTTGACAATATTTTTGGAAGTGATTTATCACTGCCTTCTTTTGGGGGGGGGGGGGTGACTGGCCCAAGTTTTGGGCCTAAGGCAGGACTAAAACTCATCATCTCCTGGCTTCTAGCCTGGTTTCTTAATTCCTAACCAAACTGGGGTAGCTTTTAAGATCTACATGAACATTATTTTTTTCATTATGTAGTAAAATAAAGGCATCCATTGCTGCAGAGGGAATAGAGTGGATTTATGTTTACAACACATAATATGGATTTAAATTCATATTATATTCTATATTGTTTAGCTGTTTACTGCTAAGCTATAACTCTGAGTAACGTCAGTAGTTTATAATCACATGATGCTTGAAATATTAAATAATTATTTCCCTTTAAAAAAAACATGATATATACCAATAGTTACTGCCACAATCATTTGGAAAGGCAAAAAATAGTTTCTAGTAGATGCTCAGTTGTTAGTAAAATTAGAAAACTGCCGTTGTTCAATCACCCCTGCCTGTGTATAATTTTTGAATAAATTCACCCCAATGATATACGGCTTCAGTTTAATGGCCAAAATATCTATTTTCTTACTTGAATGTTAGAATCCTGCACAGTATATTGTATATTACTGAAATATTTGCTATGGTAATGTCCCAAATTACTGACAGCAACCAATCCTTTGAAACAAGTAACAGCAGAAAGAAACTAAAGAACCACATTTTTATCAGTGAAAATTTCTCTATATTATTTTCCAAGTGGATAAAGTAGAGGCAGAACTATCATTGCTCAGAGTGCTCCAGTGCCAACAAATTTCTCAGAAGCTGATATAATCACTCTAACTAAAATTCACCCGGGTCTAATAGACATAAGTCTGGCTCATTATATGGATTAAGAGAGGCCTAGCAACTGTATTGCTTTTTAAGGACTGATAAAACTGTCTGGCATTTACTCTTGCAAAACAAATGTTGTTGTTCTTTTTTAAAAAAAAAAAAAAACCTGCCCTGGTCTTTTCCTTCTATTCATTGAGATGTCAACTTCCTTTGTAGTAGTTTGTACTTTGACTTGATATAGAAGTATGTCCATGTTCAAGTACTTCTGAAATTGTGCACGCAAAGGAGGGTTCTTTCCACTTCATTCTTGAGTCACAGATTGCCTGATTACAGGGTGCCTGTTTTTCTCATAATAACTATATAACTCCCCCTTCCATTGTAAGATTGTTTTAGCAATATGAATCAAATGTGTTGTGCTAAAGTTTTGGTTCCCTCTACAGCCAACTACAGTTTATATCCCAAATTCAGGACTTGGATTCAGGTGCATCCTGAGCTTCACGGGCAGATTTATAACCCAAGTCAGCAACAACTCTTTATTTTCAAGTACAAGAAAGAGGGACAAGAGGTGAGGCAGGAAATAGAAAGAACACAGCAGAGCATATCGAGCAGTTGTTTTTCAACTGAAAGCAGAATCCCGCAGGAGAAGACAGGAGCAACACTTGTAAGATGGAAACTGGGGCTGGGCTTCGTGTTAAGTTTGTGGCACTGTACTTAATGAAAACAACGTGCGCAGCAGCTGCGGATCCGGCCATCCTTGAGATTTAGTCTCCAAATTACGCATAAGGTGTACAACCACCGGGCTTGAGATGTGAAGTTGTAGTCGGATTAACATCTCACCGAGCAACGTCGTGCTTTTTAGAGCAGGCAGCAGTCCCGACAAGAGTCCCGGAACGAGAGTTTAAAGATCACATACGCCGCCATGGGGAGGGGGGGGGGGCGAGAGAGGGCGGTGTAGTGAGAAGGCAGAAAAACACCAAATAGTTCATGAGGCCTCTTCTCTTCAAATGAAGCCATATTTAAGTTTTTTTGTTTTTTTTTTTTTAAATGGGGGGGGGGAAACTTCTCAACCAACCAGCCCTCCAAGAATACACATGGCCGCACACACACACACACACACACACACACACACAAAAGTTCATGAGAAGTTACCTTGAAATGAGATTCTGCCGACCCGTAGACTACTTGAATGTGGGGGGAAGAAGGGAGGGGAAAAGTGTCTCCCAAGTGCTCGGCCGGCGACCCATTCAGACTCCGAGGGAAAAGGGTCAGGCCAGGCAGAGATTCCCTTCTTGCTCGGAGCAACCCCGCAGTCGGCAAAGGGGCAGAGGGAGAGGGAGCTTCCGCGCCCACCGCCTCGCAACTTTTCGCGACCGCATCAGGGCGGCAAAGGCGAGAGGGAAAGAGTCAACCTGGCGCCCCCTTCCGGGCCCAGACCTTCCCCGACGCAACGCGCACCTCCCCCGGGCCGCGGGAACTTGCGCGGAGAGCGGCACCAGCGCCGCCCGCGCGCAGAGTTGGCGCTCCTACTGCAGCGGCGCGGCGGCGGCGGCGGCGACGGTGGCGGCTCCAACCCGGGCATCGGAGGGAAGCGCTCGCCGCTCGCTCCCCCTCCCCTGGCGCTGCGCTCCGCCCGCTTGCCTGGCGGCGGCGGCGGCCACGGCAGCGGCGGCGGCAGCAGCAGCCACTGTTTCTGCCGCCGTCGCCGCCGCTACCGCCCTCCCTCGCCGTCTCCCGCATCAAACTTCAGGAGCCGAAAAAAAACCTTCCGGGCGGTCTGGCAGACGGCAAAACGTCCCCAGCATTTACATCGGACGCCGCCCTTCCAAGGAAGGCAGGCATCCCGCGTCCGTCTTACCTAGGGGGAGTTTTTCTAGCCCTGCGCCGCTGCCGGGGCTCGGGCAAGGCTCGCCGGCGCTCCGCTCACCGCCTCATTCCAATATGGCACGGTCGGCCCAAGCGCATGCGCCCGCCGTCTCTCTCCCCGATCCCCTCCCCTCGCTTCTGGCTTTTTGGGCGCTCGCTGCACACTCCCTCGCGCTCGGACACGCGGAACCGTGGCGCTGGCCGGGGACGGGGCCCCTCGGTCTCCGGGCTCCTTTCCACACCCTTCCCGCCCACCCGGGGCCTGGAGCCAAAAAATAAAACTTGAGCCTCTCCTTGACTTTGTGCGCCGAGAGGCGGCGTGAGCCTCCGCCCGTCGCAGCGCCACCCTGTCCCCGAGGATTTCCCGCGGGGCGCGCACCTGCCTCAAGTTATTCGGCGCGCAATTTGTGAAGGTTGCGGCCCCGCCGGGGAGAAGGGAGGAAGAACGGGGAGAATGAAAAAGGAGCTTTTTTTAAAAAAGAAAAAGAAAAAGAAAAAGAAAGAAAGAAAGCTCCCCCACCCCCCTCTTTCCCTTTTCCGCCACCGCTCGGCCTGCTGGAATGAAGGCAACCGGAGGGTTTGAGGGAGAAGCAGGCGGGCGCTCGGTCAGCTCGGCTCCTCCATCCATACTTGCAGAGCCATGAACAACTTAAGCCTGTTTATTTCTACTGAAACCGGCTCACTCCGGATCGGCCAATACCCGGCCGAAAACGTTGTAGAGCGCGCGGTCTGGCCGCCTCCCTCGATTGCCAAGTTAAATGTTGCCCGGAGTACTCTTGACTTCCTTCCCGTCGCCTTCTCCTCACCAAGCACCACCATCGCCCCCCAGCTTTGTGGGCCCAGCACTGACACCTTCTTGGCTCAGCCGATGTCAGCTGCCCCCAGTTTTTGGTTTTGGTTTTTTTTTTTTTTTTGTTTTGTTTTTTCTTCTTCTTCTCCCCCCCCCCCCCCCCCCCCCCCCCCCCCCCCCGCACACACCGTCTCCCTTCTCGTCCCCCACCCCACCCCAGAAAGATGTAGGACGGAAGCGCGGCCCAAGTGCGTGCTCGCATTGGAAGGGGATGGCGGCAAAGGAGACGGCAGGGCGGCTGCGGCTGCGAAGGCATTGGAAAGCGGGAGGAATAATCCCGCCGCCGCCGCCGCCCCCTCCTCCCCGCGCCGAAATTAAAATGAAACAAAATGAGATGGGGAAAAGGAAAGGATTGTGCAACATCGAGAACCTCATGACCACGCGCCTGTGCAATCAGAGAAGAGTAATAAAAGCGAGCGAGTTTCACGCAGCTTAAAGGCGACAGGAGGCGAAAGAGGGACAGCGATTTTGCTGCTGGCGAACTGGAGCCTTGCAAGAACCCCAATTTGGAGAAAGGGGTGGAGAATGGGATCTTATTTCCAGGACTCTCTCTCTCTCTCTCTCTGCATTCTCTCTCTCCCTCCCCACCCCACCCCCCCCATCAGCCATCGCCCATCCATACGGCTGGACTTTTGCGTAGGCATGATCTCTGCAGCTGGCGTTCACTGTCGGATTGCCCTCCTCCCGCCGTTCTTTTTGAAAGAGGACTTGCTTCGTGACACGTTTTAGCAGCTCTCTGGAAGGTACCGGGATTATTTTAAACCTTGAACTCATCCCGCAGGCTTTTGCTCTGCACGCCGCCTCTTCCTGCGCGTTGCAGACACCAGTTGACAGCCCACGGAAACCAACCGGGTCAGCGTGCCGAAAAAAAAGTCGCCTGGAACTCGAGGTGGTCGCTTTCGGGGACGGCAGCGAAGGGATGCTGCGCCAAGAAAGAGAAGAGACCAAACATTGCGAGATCTCCGGACGAGAAGAAGAATGCCCGCGGAGAACGGAGGCGAAGAGAAATAAAAATCCAGGCGGAGGAAACTGTCGCCATGCGGTTCAGCTGCGCTTTTCCAGACAGGCGGCGGCGGCGGCGGAGAGAGAGAGAAAGAGAAAGAGAGAAAGAGAAAGAAAGAGAGAGAAAGAGAAAGAGAGATTCGGGTCGAGCAGCCAGGAATTCCTCCGCTTCCATTGCAAATGCTGGGCCGATTCAGCTGCTGGTGGCAGATGCAGCAAGGGGACTTTCTCGTTTTCTTTTCCGTGGTGGTGCGAAGAGGGGAGGGTCGACGGGCCAGGCGATCTCCGTCGTTTGGTAGTTGTGTCGACGCGATGCGTTTCTAGGTTGAATGCAGAAATGCTCTGGTCGGATTTACTGCTCGTTTCAAATTTTATGTGGCATCTTCGGTTGCTTGCCAAAGATACTTTCATGGGGTGGGGGGTGTGTGTGTGTGTGTGTGTAGATTACGCTCGGGGTATTTGGTATTCTAGTAGTAATCCCTCTTCATAGGCATTTGGATCGAATACACTTCTGTTTTACAAGACCGACAGTTTATTGGTTCTTCCGATACGGGTTTTTCCTCAGCATATGTAAAAGACACCCAAGTCAGCTGCAGGGTGTATAGAGTGACATTTTCTGCCGACAGGAGGGGAGGATAGACGAGATGAGCAACTTTACTGGGAAAATAAAATATCTCGTCCGACCGCTAGGGGGTGGTCCCTCCATAGGCTTTCTAAGTAGAAGGACGAAATGAAGCATCCTGGAATGTGGAATTCGTTCATGTAATCTTGGAAGTAAATTTCCTTGGGACAACATCCACCCTGCCCCTCCAATATAAACTCATGGGAATGAAGTTCAGCACTTGCATCATACCTTAAAACGAGTTTTAAAAATTGTTACTTGACCAAAGACCTTTAGAGCAATCATAACCTACAAAATTCAACACTCTCTTCCTAAATAAGACCACAACCTCCCAATGACAAAGGAAGGGTTATCACATAACATCTTATTAAAAAGCTGCACTCTGTTTTCATTCCGTTTTTCTTAACATTTTAAAGAAACAAAAGTAATTAAATGAAAAAAATATTATAAAATGGTCAATAAACTTCATTATTTCTGAAAAGTATATCATCCTTGGATCTTCCTTGAAATTATATCACTCTCTTTCCAACTATTTGAAAATGGATTTTCTATCAGCCTTGTCTGTTACATGATGGAAAATAAGACTGTACTTTTTAAAGCAAAAGTGAATTCTGAAGAAAGAATATAACTGGAATACTACTTACCATATTTGCTATGTAAATTCCTTTCTAACATAATGTGGATTGACTTTGACAGCAACTGTGATTTGCAAAATAGTAGGAAAAAATTATATTGAATCACATTGCCCTTAAACTTTATTATTAAAAATATGATGTAGGGCAGATTTCTTTCCTGTTGTTATACTGCAGATGCCCAGTTGGATTCTTCATTCTCTTTTCTTTCATTAATAATGACCAGTTTTAGCCTCTTCAATAAAAATGAACACAAAGATTCTGGAAGTGTACCAAATACTCATATATATTTTTTTTCAGAGCTGTCAAAAAATCAGAGCTGTTTTTTTTTTCAGAGCTAATTTTGCAACAGTTGATCAGCAGACGTAATTATTTTAAGTGTCTTGTTTCTCTTAACTCTCAGGTCTCACATACACAGGATAATAGAATACCCATAGCAACTATGATCTTTAACAGAGCTTTTTGTTTGTTTTTCCACGCACAGTCAATATTTTAGATTACAAAGCAGCATGATATTTCTAGTATTTTTCAAGGAAGTTTTTTTTCAAGAGTTTCAAATATAAATAATGTTTCTTAAAAATAAGCTTATAGCATGTGGGTGGACTGTATATACTATTCTGAGATCTTCACACCATTATTTGTGTAACACTTGAGAAATGGGAGAACATATTTCCCTAGTACCACCAGTACCCAGGAGAATCTCACCTTATGACTTTTCACTACATCATTATCACTGCTTGAAAGCCTATGAATGCTGAATGAGTAGGATCCGTTACAGTCTGCAGTAGTCCCACATGTTCATGGATTTATTTTAAAAAGCTAGTCTTTCATGGAAGCCAATGTGATTTCTTCAACTCTCCAAAAGGATTACCATCTCAAGGAATAATTTTCTCAACTTGTATCATGCTGGGCACAACAGAGCACACTGAGCCCAACAATCATCATCACCAAGGATGTGGCATTACATTGGCTTCTTAGTTGTATCACAGAAGTCAGCTGGGACTGACAAATGCATGAAAGTCATGTATGTGAAGAATTCAGCCAATACAATTTAATTGCAAATTGACATTTTGATACAGTATCCCCCAATCCAGCATGCTCCAGATGTGTTAAGTGATTGCAATGAATAGGCAATGTGACCATCCTTTCTGCAATTATGGAAATTAAAGCTGCAGCTGATCTGATTGGGTAAGGTTGTTCTAATGTAGAATAATGCCACATAATGCGGTAAGATTTCTAAATCATGATAATTTTAACTGCTAGTCTATTAGAACATTTGGTTAGCAGAACAAGAAGATGCAAACAACATACTGGCTTGATAACTTCAGTACTGATACAAAGATGCGAATCCAACAACTGAAAGAAAGTGCTTGACAAGGTAGCATGGAGAGCACTTGCCTATAACATCACCAAGAGTCAGACACAACTGAATGGTTACAACAACAACAATTAGAACATCTAAGGCCCAGGTGTCTAGGAAATGTTTGACTGAAATGTTGGATTGATAAAGACTTCTTTCGCACAAGATAGAAGCATGTGCAATCCAAGATAGCTTTATTATATGAGATCATCATATTGCACAGCTGCTAAGAACAAGACTGACAGTATGATTCCGTGTTCCATTTTATTCGATTGTGAGGTGCTATACTGAATCTGTTAAGCTAGAACTATCTTGCTAGTTTCTGGAGACTGCTTTAACCATGAGATATGCCAATACCTCTCATGCTGAAGTGGAGAGACAGAATTAGATCATCAAAGCAGTGACTAGGGAATTGGACTGAAACTAAGAAATGCAGGGTCGGGTTGATCCTTTGTCAAGGAAACTAGATGATTTAGGGCATTCACTACTCTTAGTTCAATTTACAAGATTATTGTAAAATAAAATAACTGAGGAGGACCTTCTGGATAAAAGATGAGATATGTAAAAAATAAATAAATATTGAAATCCAGAGAAGTCACTCCAGATGCTAGATATTATAGCTATTCCTGCCATGCAAATAGTGCCTGCCTGCCAAGGAGTTCCAACAGAAAATTCAGAAAATTATTTATTTATTTTATAAAAATTGGATTGTATATATAAAATATATAAATCTAACCATGCATATACTATTGTATATAATACATGATAAGCTTTTATTCAGTATGTGACTAGGATAAATCTAATGCATCATTTAAATGTATTTATTCAATATGTTCCATTTTAGGACTTCTTGTTAAAGGCTTTTAATACAGTTTACATCTACTGCTTCACAGTGTTTTATTAAAAGCCAAGATCCTGTTTCATTTTTGAAAGACTATTGTTAGATATTGCTTTAATCATCAGGTTATTTGAAGTTAGCAGATAAGTGTCTTCCAGCTAATTTAAACACAGAAGAATGCTTCAAAGTGATTGAGGACTTTTCCACCCTGGTTCTTTGTTCCATGTGTCTAGAATGTGTATTTTTCAGTGGGGGGGGGAGGTTGTTAATACAGGAAGTTGCTATCATAATGCTTCTTCCCAAAATGTTTATATGTATACATACATACATACATACATACATACATACATATATACATACACCGATATATCTGTCTTTATATACTCCTATATCTTTCTATACATACAGATAGATTATATATCTAATCTCCAGAATTAGTCAAAAGCAACAGCACAAGACTGAAGTTGCAGAATCAGCAATATTCTGACTTGATCTATATACAAATGTAGATCAAAGTAAGAGTTTGATATAGACAAATATAATACAAGTCATTTGCGAGTGTGTGTGTTTGTGTGTGTGTGCCTTCAAGTCAGTGACTTGTGGAAACTGCATTAATAGCTGCAGTTTTCTGGGCAAAGTTTATTTTTAAAGTGGTTTGCCATGGCCTGCTTCCTAGATCTGAAAGGGGGACCAAGGCCACATAGCTGGTTTTGTGCCTAAGGCAGGTTTCACAATCTTCTGGTTTCTACCTGAGGCCTGGGAAAAGTTGTTGAGAGAATGTTGACATGCAGCTTCAGTAGGCTTTAGATGAAGTGGATTATTTGTATCCTTTGCTATCTAAGTTCAGGCTAGGATAGCACTAAGATAGCATAGCTTGCTGATGGCCTGGGATGAGGCTGATGCAACTGTCTTGGCTCTCCTAGATCTTTCTGTGACTTTCAGTACTATAACCATGGTAGTTATGGAAGTTACAACTAGTCCAGAAAGCAGCAGAATACACAGTATTGAGTGCCTATAGGTTTACCCATGTTATTTTATTGTGTGAATAAAATAACTGAATAAAATTGTGTGAATAAAATATTGTGTGTATTTTATTATTTCACACATTTTATTGTGTGAAATGCACTGATTTCTATTTTCTTCCAGGTGCAGTTCAGATGCTGGTTATCACTTTTGAAGCCCAACATGGCACGAGACCAGGTTATTTGCAGGACTGCCTCTCCTTGAAAATATCTGTTCATCCACCCAGATCACATACTGTTGACGCTTTTCAGGAAGTCTTACTATTAGCGGGACCTAGAAGGATGCCTTTTTCATGGCTGCCCCTGTTGTGTGGAAAACGCTTCCACTATCAATTCAACAGGCTCCCACCTTTCTAGCATTTTGGAAGTCCATTAAGACCTGGCTTTTTATGAAAGTGCTGGAATAGAATTGTATGGGAAAAAAATAGAATGGTATGGAAAAAAACCAACTATCCCTGCTGTAAGAAGTTGTGAGGGAATGATTAAGGCATAGGGTTTTTGTTTTATTGTTTTGCAGTTTTTACTTTCTTGCAATTTTCCTCTTTAATGGCTTTATTGCTGCTCTGAGCTGCCCAGTTTCTTAAGATAGCCAAACATAGATTTTATTTACTTTTTATCTTTAATCCCATCTTTATTATTTATACAAATAATTAAAGGTGGCAAAGTTACCTAATACTCCTTCCTTCTACGATTTTCCCTACAACAATAACCCTGTCAGATAGTTAGGCTGAGAGAAATTGATTTGCCCAAAGTCACCCAGCCAGTTTTTCATGCCACAGGCAGGACTAGAACTCATTTATATAAAACTAGATAGATAGATGATAGGTGATAGATAGATGATAGATCGATAGATAGATAGATAGATAGATAGATAGATAGATAGATAGATAGATATTCTTTCCTTTACAAAATAAGTATTTTTTTCTCCTTGAGCCCATAATATCTTATCTGCACCTCTATCAATTTTCCAATGTACAAAATCACCTCCACTTTCAAATCGATTCTGCAAAAACCCTGCAATCAACAGTTCAGTTAAAGTAACCTAAGTAAGAGTGCATAGAAAATTCTAGATATTGATTTTTCACATGGCTAGACTTGATACACATGAAGGGGTAGTGTAAACATGGAAATCTACATCATTCCCTTATTTGCTTGTTTGTTAGATTTCCATGTCCCCTTTTGTACAAGAACTGTAAACAGTGAGATAATTCATCAGAGAGACAAGCAATTATTTTTGGTCAAGAGCTCAATTCAGTTTTGCATGGTCAGAAAAAGAGGATGGGGAAATAAAAGGTATCATCTATTGATTGAAACTAGCATGATGTCTGTATACTACACTCTAAACTTTACATTTCCCTGGGTGAACCATAATTTGCCTGGATCATTTATTTATTTAGTCATTTCATTTATTAAATTTGTTTTCCATCCATCTCGTTGCCCATCATCCTTACCGCAAACATAAAGCCATATTTTCTGCAGCCATATATGCATCCTACTTCCATCAGGAAAGAAAGTATGCACCGATTACTTCTGATCAGATTTAACATATGCTATCTTGGGGAAGTAGTTTTGGCTTTTTGAAAGAAATAAGTAAGCAACCATAATGCAATTGCCATCTAGTGAAAATGTGTGTGCTAGTTTAATATTTTATTTGAAACCTATCTTTAGAAAAGTGAGTTCTCTTCAGTTGTGAAATGAGCAACTCTCTTCGGTCAGAATATTTTTGGGTTTGCGCATCCCAAATAAGATCTCATTGTAGCTTTGCTCAAATCTTCTGAAGAAAGATCTACCCACTAAAGTAACATCACCCAAATGTTGTTCCTAAGAAGCTTCGGGACTGTACATATTCTCCTCTCAGGGATTCTTGGTCTTTCATTAAAACAGAATTCTTGGGATACATTGATCTATAAGCCACAAAATTCCTAGCCAATATCTGTAGGCCAAAATGGATGTGAATTCTGAGAATTCCAATCCAGAAGGCTGGAGTGAAATTATCATGGACTCGGCACTGGACCAGATCAATGCTAAAATAGTAGGCAATTCCTATCACATTCAGTATTAAGAAAACCAGCCAGATGGACCACAATTATATTTCTAGTTAATAGCTAAGAGGAGTTCAGTCTGAACACTCTGCTGTGGAAGATGCCTTCTCCACTGACATTTCTTTCTTTCTTCCTTCCACTGTGGCTCAAGATGCTTACGCATTCTGCAAGCTTGCTGGTTTATTGCTTTGAGCGGCAGCATTATATAACAAAGCCATGCACAGTGTAATGTGGTATAGATAGCATCAATCTCCAAGAATCCTGCTTTAATAGCCTACTTATTTAGTCCAAGGCCAGCATGCTGAATAGCAACAAGAGGTTTGGCTGTAGTTAAAAAGAGAGAAATTCTCGCTCTCATCTGAATGTGGATTTTGTCTTTGGAAACATGCCGGGCAGGATTTTTTTTGATGACCTGAGAGTTGCAGCTGGGGTCATGCATGCAAGCATGTTCTTACTTATCATATGTAGAACGTTTCAAAATGGTGACTGCGTGTGTGCAGTGGAGATACAGGAAGGCTGTTAAATTGCCATTGCACATACAGTGTGAGAGCAGTAGAGTACAGGCAGTGCTTGTGCTGCAGAATAAGCAGCTCCAAGGGAGGAGCAACTGGCACAGCATAATCATTGTCTTTCAATAGCACATATTATTTTAATCCTTTAGCAGGCACCTAAGCATGATTGCTCCTACTTTGAGGGCTGGCTAAAGCAGCAGCTGGACATGTATCCAGGAACATATGGGTCATTTTCACTTGTGGTAAGGCAATAAGTTGGAGTCAGATTTGATGCTCCTGAGTTTATTTCTGCCACCATGACTGCAAGGTTAGATATGTAATGGTACTCAAAGTCTCTCTGGTTGCCTTGCACAGCGAAGTGATAATCTCTCTCACACACACACACCTTTAATTTTAAAATGAAAACAAAAAGAGTGAGGGTACTCTATAATTAGAGTGAAGGTAAACAAAAAGAATTCTTCCTGTTTAAAATATTTCTTCATTATTGCATATATAAAGGAAGCAGTGTAAAAAGTTATTACAAATACTAATAAACAGATACACAATAGAACAGACATGAGGAAGACCAAGAATAGAACCATTTTAATCACACTCAGAAGGTGTATTCTATCCTGTGCAAATTATTTAAAAAAAATGTGTAAAGGACTGAAGCTTTTTAAAGTCAAAAGTCATTATAAAATGGATTTAATAAAAATAAAGAATAAACTGAACTCAAAATAAAATAAAGATATCGATTAATAAATAATAGTCTGGTATGTGAACAAACATCAATCCACAATCAATTATGAATGAGAAACTAAAATTGTATAGATCTAAATGGCATTGATCCCATAATTTTGTTATGTTGTTTTTATTCTTTTTTATAAATATTGTTAAAAATATTGTCCAGATTCATGCAACTGAGATGGGCAGTCAAATAATTAATTCATTATTTCAATCAATCAGTGAGGCACAATGCAAGAAAAACTGTTAAAAATGGCAGTGTGTTTCACATCAGATGTGTATACAGTAGATGTTTAATACAATGATTATTGACTTACATAAAAATAATTTATGGATATCCATGCAAAGAAGTCCTACATATGATTAAGAGCCATTGAGTGCAGTAGGTATATATAGCATTTTAGAATAGAATAGAATTCTTTATTGGCCAAATGTGATTGGACACACAGGAATTTGTCTTGGTACAAATGCTCTCAGTTTACATAAAAGAAAAGATACATTTGTCAAGAGTCAAGAATCATAAGGTACAACACTTAATAATAGTCATAGGGTACAATAAGCAATCAAATCGTACTAGGAAACAGTCAATATAGATTGTAAGGATACAAGCAACAAAGTTACAATCATACAGTCACACATGGGAGGGGATGAGCGATAAGGAGTGATGAGAAGATTAATAGTAATAGCTCAGACTTTATAAATAGTTGGACAGTGTTGAGGGAATTATTTGTTTTGCAGAGAGATGGTGTTTGGGAAAAAACTGTTTTTGTGTCTAGTTGTTCCGTGCAATGTTCTATAGCGTCGTTTTGAGGGAAGTAGTTGAAACAGTTTATGTCTGGGATGTGAGGGGTCTGTAAATATTTTCATAGCCCTGTTTTTGCCTCATGCAGTATACAGGTCCTCAATGGAAGGGAGGTTGGTAGTAATTGTTTTTTCTGCAGTCCTCATTACCCTCTGAAGTCTGTGTCTGTCCTGTTGGGCTGCAGAACCAAACCAGACAGTTATAGAGGTGCAGATGACAGACTCAATCATTCCTCTGCAGAACTGGATCAGCAGCTCCTGGGGCAGTTTGAGCTTCCTGAGTTGGCACAGAAAGAACATTCTTTGTTGTGCTTTTTTGATGATGTTTTTGATGTTAGGTTTCCATTTTAGGTCATGTTATAGAACCTAGAAATGTGAAGGTCTCTACTGTTGATACTGTGTTGTTTAGTATTATAAGAGGTGGTAGTATGGGGGGGTTAGGGTTAGGGTTTTCATTTTTAAAAGCAACCCCTCCCTGTGCTTTTTCTAATTAGTTAGGCAGGTTTTTATAAGTTACGCAGGTTTTTTTTTCTTCTATTGAAATAGAATGGCAGATTTAATTAATTAAGGGGCGTGCATAAATGCACAATTGTGATTACTGTCCCTGTCCTATTGTCCCCAATTATTAGTTCCCATTTCTTGTATTTAAACTTACCTTTATTCTTATTTCTGTTATATTGTAAGCTTTTGACAAATAAAATAAGTAAATAAATAAAAATAAATAAATTTGGCAGAGGTTTTTCATTTTCTTTTGAACATCCTTTGTAAAGCTAAATTAGCTTTAAATGGTACATACTTTTCCTTCTGGAAACCCTCAACAATACAGAAATAAAAGTTGGCTAAATATTAATTGTACAGCTAAGTTAAATGGGGACATAATAAGAATTGTTTGTGAGTTTCAATAGTAGTCTATATACTGGTAATAGATTAGTTGTCCCCAATATGGTGCCATTTATATAAACTGGATTTGAACTCCCCAAAACCACAAATGGTGTATTAGCATTGCTGAGAATTGATTAAAATATCTGGAGGGCACCACATGTTGTCTTTATTCTATATTTTAGTTTGTAGCTTTGAGAAGTGACTGGATTTCTTATAGTTTAATAGTTAATTAAAACTGAGATTAATTACAATTTTGTGCACATCTTCAGATATTAAAAGGACATTTATAATTTGTATATGTAGAAAAGATGTTATCTGATGCACATGTATTTGACAGCAGATAGAACTGCAGTATTTTTATACCTGCATTTATATATTTTCTAATATGGAACTCAACATGACATATACAGAGTTTTTAAGCAGCTTCCATTGATGTATTGGCATAACCTGATTCTGATTATTATAGCTTTAACAAGATGTATACCTTCTGTGCCACTTAGTGTTTTGGACATGACTCTATATAGTACATCAGGTGAAAAAAAAAGTTAAGAAAAGCTAATTATAGTGAACAAGTTTCAAATGTCGTTATCAGTGGGAATCTACATGTATTATACGTAGAATTGTGAACTTATACAAGCAACCCCAAAAGAAAATAATGAGTAGAAAATACTTTAAAATGGAATTTCTTTGGCTAGAGATCCACTTGCCCATAGCATCTTAGTATTGAGAAATTTCTGTTGATAAGTATTCTTGACCTATACTGATGTTGTTATGGCAGGAGACAAATCAAATAATTCAAATAGTAAAAACTTAATTTTGGTTTAATTTGTGTACCAAATTTACTTGAACAAGGTTTTTTAAAATGGAGTGGTAGCATACAGAAATGCAGCTATAATCTTATCCTCCCCCCCCCCCCAAAAAAATAGTTTTCTTATAAAGGAAAATGCAGGGCAGAGTTGTTTGTTTAATGAGGCGGACCTTGCATTTTTTTGAAATGTTATTTAGTAGTTTACAATTGCAGAAAGTCTGACAAACTGCAGTATAATATAATGTAGAAAAGGAAGCTCTGATTTAATTTTAATTTTTAAATATAGCAATCGGAAATCATCATTTCTTATCACACACAAAAAGAACTATAGCTTCAGACAAAATCAATACAAGGCAAACAAGATATTTGACTGAAATATTGTGCTTACTCAGAATCTCTCTATAAAAGGTCAGGCCATGGTTAAAAAAATAGTAGTACCCTTAATGTTGACTGTCAGTTGAAAATATACGTATTCTGTAGAGTTTAAAGCAGTGCTTCCCAAACCTTGCTAAAGTATCCAAAATTGAGTAAATGTGTTTTTTTTTCTTTGAGTTAACCTGTTACCCAAACTTACCAAGGATATTAAATAAGGACTTTCTTATAAGTGGTTTGGGGCAATTTGTTTAAACCCCCTTTTTATATTGTGCTCCTTTCTTGGAGTGGTAGAGCATTCGTAGTTATTTTTTAAAAGGAAGACCTGATTTCAAAGACCCAATCATACTCTAATATTAAATATGTCAATACTGTTAAAGCCAGTCAATTGGCCCATTTTGTATACCAGTCTCTAAAGGAAAACAACTAGACAGAAAACCTGAGAACTTTCAAATGTTTTACCACAGAAAACATTAGCCCTCCACCATAGAGAACAATGACAACTTGGAACTGTTGATCAGACCATTACATTTCTTATGAATTTCTATTTGGTAAAATGTTGTTAAAATGAAATACTGCAGTAAGTTTACTATAAAATGAATCAGTAAGTCTTATCTCCATTAAATTGTTTTAGGATTGTAGCTGATAGTTTGAACAACCCTGAAATATTGCTGCAGTCCCCATTGTTATAAACAAGGACTATCACAGCATTATTAAGAATCATATTGGTAGAAGGCAGGAAAACATTTTCTTATTCTGGTTTATTGGGGAATAGGGATTGATAAAACAATAATCTCTCTCTCTCTTTTGTGTTTCTGTCTCTCTCTTTATCAACATATTATAATTTTATCCTGGTTTCACATCCATTTGCAAAATTATGGATACATTTTATGCACATTTCTGTTTATTTTAAAATCACTTTCCCCCAAAATATTTTATATTCTATTTTCTATAATATATGCATTTTTATATGCCGTTCTTCCTAACATTGCTTGGAGAAATGTTACTTAAAAAGCAGCATGTATGAATACATAAATAAACAAAATCTTTTTGTGCACATATTTTGAATTAGGGAACCCAGAAAGATAATTGTTTTCCATTTTTCATAGTAATTCATAATATTATATAAATTAACATAAAATTTCTCCTCCTTCCTAACAGGAACTAAGTCACTCTCACTAATCTTAACATGGCCAACTTCTGAATCAGCATTAAAAAAAGCTTTATGCTTTAAATATTCTTCGGAAAAGAATCTGTTCTTGAAGTTAGATTTAGAATAAATACTCATTATCAACTCTCATGTTTCAATGTGAAACAGAAAGATACCTCTCTTGGATTGAATATTGAACTCCAAATTTCTCAAGCTCAATAGAAAGTTAGTATGCTATTATCATTAATCTGGAAGATTATATTTCTGAACAGTACATATATGTGCCATTAAAATGTTATAAGAAGAGAATCAGTTAGAACCAGAGGTGGGATTCAAATTTTTTAACTGGTTCTGTGGGCGTGGCTTAGTTGATAGGCATGGCTTGGTGGTCATGTGACTGGCTGAGTGTGGCCAACTCAATATCACTCACATCGATGCACACATCTCCTCGTCTGGCCTCTCATGACTGTGTGGATGCTGCAACAGTCGTAAATGTAAGTCACTTTTTTCAGTGCCATTGTAACTTTGAATGATCACTCCACACAAGCAAAGTACCAGCAAAGGAGGGGGAAAAAACTCCAGAGAAGTTCCTGAGACAGGAAGTCTAATCCTGCCAAGAATGTAATAAGGGTTAACAGAGAGGCAGTTTCTGTAAGCAACACCAGAATGCTTCCTTCCTGTCTTCCTTACAGGATTAGGCCAGTAATTTCTTCTAACAACCGGTTCTCTGAACTGCTTAGAATGTTAACAACCGGTTCTAGCAAATAGGTGCAAACTTGTAGAATGCCACCCCTGGTGAGAAGTTTGGAATACTTTAAACATTGTAAAGACATCTCAGTCTTATGACACTTTAAGAAGAATATGTTTTATTATGGTATAAATTTTGGCAGACAAGAAATCTCTTCCAATCCACAAAAGCTTCTGCTACAATAACATTTGTTTTTAATGTATTTCAATCTTTTTCTCTCTCTCTCTCTTTTAGTGCAATAGACTAATACTCCTAGCCTTGCAATGCATATAAATCTCAAATTGTGCACAGGTATATGATAGTCAAGCTATATATGTTATAAACCTAGCCCAAGTTTACTTTTGGCACAGTGATAAAAATTTCATTTCATTCATCCATCCATCCAATTTATACCCCACTCTTTTTTTTTTCTTTTTTGTTGCTAGTGAGATTTGGGTTATTTCAACTATTTTGCCTGCTTGCATACTCTGAGTTTTATACAACTTGATTCTGTCTAAAATATGGTCCTTTTCACATATGACACTTGTATGCATATATGAAAGTTGAAAATGGAAGTGGTAGGTATTTTATATGGTGTATGAACATGGGATCATCATAATTTTACCAAAGTAGTTGACTGTTAAAAAGTTCTGATAAAAAATGATGCCTAATTGAGATGTTCTATACAAGTACAGTTCCAATAAAAGCTAAAATACTTCACACGCAAGTGACTTTTTTAATCAACATATTCCACTTAATAATTAACATTAAAATTATTGGGATGTTTGGCCCTTCTTTTTAAAATTGTTCCTTGGACAATACCATGGCTAGTAATGACAAGTTTTTACGGCATCACCAAAACCCTAGGTCATTTGAGATTTGGGAGATGAGTCTTCTGTTATGGGGTCTGCTCTCTAGAAAATCCCTGGAGACCCCAATAGGTCCTGCTCCAATGACATTCAGGAACTAAGGACCTAGCTATTCTCCCAGGCTTTGGAGCAAAGTGAGGCTTGAATCCATGCTGGAGGAGTGTGTTTTGTTTACACATATGTTCTTGGATCAGTCCTAATTTTTCTGGAGTAGGAAAATTTAACTGTAAACCATCCAGAGTCTCCAAATTGTAGCACCTTTATATTACTATCCCATGTCACTGGTCTTTTTCTATACTAGGCATAAATAATATAAGCATGGGTATTCTACATTGCAAAACACAAGCCAAAAGTCAGAAAAGGCCGTAAACAAAGCATCATTCTGGATTCCATTCAGGATCGCTTACTCCAGCTTGTGGGGCCAAGCTGTGCTTAGATTAGAGGAGGAAGAGTTTATAAAGTCAAATGCCTCCATAATTTGTCAGATGAACAGTTAAAATGTCAGCCCTTCATCATGAAAGGGTATAGAGTCATCCCATCCTGATTTTGAAGAAACAGAAATCTGGGCAAGTGGTGGTGGGGAATTGGTTCATTTCACGTGTTCCATCTTAAATTAGAGGGGAAATATGGGAGGCCAAATCTAGAACAATTTCTGAGGCCAGTTTAAAGAAATTCCTTATCACATAGGTGAGAACAATCTTTTGGTGGCTGAACAATACACTCAACAATTGTGAAGAACCCAGAACTGGCATGGGCAGAGGAATTATGCCAATGGGCAGGCTTCAATTTTCCTGTAGTCCACAAAAGTTTATGCCACATTAACATTTGTTTTTAACATATTTCAATGATCATTTTTCTACATTTTTGCTGCAATAGGCTTTGCTACCAGCCTTCTGGAATTATATACATACATTATATATGTTATTGATTTAACCTAAACCTGACCAGTACCTAAATGGAAGACACCTGGAAAAATTCAGAGCTATAAGACAGACTGAGGATTTTTAAAGTTCCAGAAGTGTACCATTTTCATTTTATGGCCAGAGAACTACATGGAGTTATCTAAAAAGTCCCCTGAGTTTATCTCAGCTTGAAGGAGATTTTACTTTTTGAACCTATTTTCATTGTTTTTGTGTATTTCCTACCACAATATGGTAGAATACTCATCACCAAGGAAGAGTCACTAGTGCACAGTTGCCCATCACTGCTATTTAATCTTCTCTCCCCTCCTTTTTTTCTCTTAAATGGATTCTCCCATCTTTTGAAATGAATAAAGGTAAAAAAAGCAAGCAGAACATAAAGGGGACCTTGGACAAGGGCAGAGGAAAAGGGAAAAGGATCAGCAAAAAGGGGACATCTCCCAATCTTCTACAATTTTTCATCTACAGAGGAAAAAATGCTTCAAAGCAATGTAAGCTGGAGCTTGTTGTCTGTTTGTTTTAAAAAAAAGTTATAACCTTTAAATTGTTGATTTTCTCCACCGATGCATCCATCTTGTGCCTTTTAAATAAGTGTATTTGAAATGGCTAAAGCATGGGAACAAAAGAGAAAGTAAACATATACTGCATATTGACTTCATGCCTCATTTATTTATGAGGGGTGTTATTTAACTGGCATCTGAATACTTCACTATAGCAAGCCTCTTTTTAATTAGAAGTGGAAAATGAAGGTTTGTTTGTGCCATTTAAAGTGTATTTAAGAAAAATGGGCTAAAGTTAAGTAATTGGATTTAGTCATCAACTCTGAAAGGTTGACTGCAAGAGGGAGCAGAAAGCAACGGGGATCCAGCAAAGGTCAAATGAAGTCTCTCTTTCAATAATGCTTCTCAACTACAGGTATCCAACAAATAATTGGCAGTGGGAGTAGAATTGTGATTTGAGCTGCTGAAAAACAAAATCTGATGGCTAAAAAAAGGAAAATGAAAAAGGAAACATGATTTGAGCAATGTAATTCTTCTCCACTTGACTTCTCATGGGTAGACTTGATCTACAATCTTTTAAATCCAAAATATCTGGATTTGTGCCAGCTCAATTGTAGGGATTAAAATGAGTTGTAAACAAATGGAATTAATTGGATTATTCGTTAGCTGGTAGCTATTAATGGCAAAAGGCACAAAGCAAATAGGATACTCCCATTTCAGGCCAAATAAAGAGGTTGAGGTCAATGTCACCTACAGATTTAAAGACCAAACCAAGACCAAATATAAAGACCAAATATTGTACAGGCTTTTTAAAAATGCAAACAACAGCAGTTTGGAGAGAGAGAAGCAGGCTGATAATTAATGTGAATGGAGTGCATACATGGAGGGGAATTCAGTCCTTTTCTCCCTGAAGAAAGTCCCCTTTTTTGAAGCTAGCATTTGTTTTAGGGAAGACATTTCCATTGGGATCTATATGGGATTTTCAGCCAAATCAAACAATATCAAAATATATAATTTTGGACCACAGTGAAAAAGGAAAAGATTATATCACCTCACTGCTCATAACCTCTGTGTGCACTCACATGCACACAAATGTAGTTTGGGATTCTTTAAAATCTGCCTTTCAGACAGATTTATATTTTTATATTTATATTTTAATTTTAATATTCCTTGCAAGAATATCTGAAAAGCTCAGGAGGATTTTCAACCAGCACAACATGCATGTATACTTTAAACCCAAGAATGCATTAAACCCTAACCCTAACCCAGCAAGATAAGATTTAGCAGTCCATTTGCATTTGGAAGACAAGGGTCACTCTTTTGAGGGCAACACAATCCACATTTTGGATAGAGAGGTCCATTGGTTTTGAAATAGTAGTAAAAGAATCCATCTATGTTAGAATTGAACAGCCTTTCCTCAATGGGGAAGGGGGGATTCAACACCACCTATCTCTGGTATATAATGTTGTCCTTTTGGCTATTGCAAGGAAATTTCACACCTCTGATACAGGTGACCCTGAGGGCACCCAATAAACCCCAAGTAACCTCAATAGCTCTCAGAGAATATTAAGGTCATATGACTGCAAAGAAACACAATCCTTCCATTCCCCATTACCACCAAATCCTGTCAGAACCTATCCTTCCACCCCCCCCCCCACCATCTAATCTAAACTTTAAGTTCTTCTCCTTCCATCTCCCCCACCATCCATCCAATGAAGCTTCCTGGATGCGAAGAGAAACATCTTTTTTTTTCTTCTTCCTCAAAAAAATTAGTCCAATTGCCTTTACCAAAACAAAAACAAAACCCTTTGAGACAACTATGATCTGGATGACTGAGAATCTTTATAGACTTTCAGACCTGGCAATTAGCCTTCACTGCGGTTTGTGTTCGTATCAATATTATTTTATTATTATTATTTTACCCATCTCTGTTGCGACTAACAGAGAATTCTCACTGCAGATTTACCCAGAATCAATGTAGTTAAAAATACGCACATTTACTCAATCATCATAAAATAATATGATACCTCCTAATAAAATATACTTAGAATTGCTTGAATCCTGAAAAATATTATTCAAGAAAACCCACAAATGTCCTTTGGTTTTACTACTTATGAGGCAGAGACCATTATTGTCATATCTAAGTGCAAGAGTTTTTAACTATAAGGGGATGTCAAATTCACCTTGTCATGGCGTCATCACGTGACATATCAGGACTTTTCCCCCTTCGCTAAATCGGGAGGGAGCGTGGCTAGCACATTATGCATCTGGCCCACAGGCCATGAGTTTGACATCCTGACCTATAAGAAGGAAGAGGGGAAAGGTTGTTATAAATATATCAATTTGATTGTTGATGCTGATTAAAATTAAAATTATTCAGGTTTTCACAGGATTGGGATAAGTAACAAAATGTCCAAAATTATTTTCTATTGGTAGAACAAAATGTGTGTTGTGATACCACAGAACAAACCATGTGACTTGTTTATTTCCATCTGAGGTTGGGAGGTAAGTACAAAAAAAAACCAAGATGTGCACTATGAGTTACAAGAAGCATTTCACTTTTTCATCCTCACAGTTAGTGGCAGATGCCTTAGAGCAGGGGTGTCAAACTCACGGTTTCATGTGACATATTGGGACATTTTGTCCTTTTGATAAACCAGGTGTGGGTGTGGCCAGCGTGTGATGTATCCAGCCCACGAGTCGCGAGTTTGACAGCCCTGCCTTAGAGCTTTTGCAGACTGCGTATGTTTTATATAGCACAGTAGCCTAACTCTAAATCAGCTGGAAACCTGTAGCTGTCTCTGGCAGCATGACCAGATGTTCTTGACCAATTCTTACATTTGAAAAGCTTGTATATAAGTCAGATTGGAAACTTTCTCAGTGGACCAAAGCATTCTATTAGTATTCTTTGTGAGGAAGACTCTAAAATATAATATGTAATTAAATACTTTCATAATTATAAAAGATGAAGTGCTCAGCTTTGACCTACAAAATCAACAAACCCACAGCATTCTAGTTTCACTTGAATAACAAATGAATTTCTTTCATCTCTCTAACTGTCCTCAAGTTTCCAGAAACTTTTTGAACATAATCATGCATCTGTTAATTTGGCGTAAACCCTATTGAACTGCTGACCAAATAGTAAAGAACTGGCAGTCCACTCTAAGCTTTCTTTCTCCACTGAGAAGAAAACAAGGACCAGTAAGCCTAAATGAATCAATCCATTCTGTCAGAAGATAAATGTAAACATTGCATATATGTTTTATGACTTGAACATTTTAAAGTGTTGATGCAGAATGTTAAAACACGTCTTAACCTTTTTTCGTATGTGCATGGTATCACTGCAATAAAAGACACTAAACACCAGTTTGCTGAGATGAAAATGAGAATTAACTTTAAAATGGTTTGGAATAATTGTTGTCGTGTTTCTCATGTTCCCATTTTAAAACACTGCTTTACTGGTTATGCCTTTCAGAATGGAAGCAAGGAAGGTACAATCTAAACTTGACATAAAGGAAATAGCAGAAGAAAGGAGGAAGGAGAGAATGGGAGGTTTGAAAAAAAAAAAGGAAACCACCATGAAAGTCTGTATTTCTGTGGTCATAAAATGGGGAAACAGACTGACTATCAATATAATACAAGAAAAAGTGTCAAGGATAACTCCAGGGTTATGTCTCTGGTCAGCAAGATGTGGCATGCTTTTCTTGGTGCTTACAAATGTTTGCTTTACATGTCTTTTTTCTTTCAAAGATTATTTTACTGAAAAATAATTAAGTTAGAAACTGGCACATTGCTAAGCAAAGTAGCAACTTCAAATACATTTTAAAAATCAACATGCATATAACAAGAAACAATCTTTTTTGAGCAAATGATAAATAATAGAAGCCTAGAGAATCCGCTATCTTGTTTGGAAGTGTACTGCTGATAAAATTGATGCTTTGTGCCTGGTCACATACATCATGGTAACTATTTTGTGGGGGTGTCCGAAATACGCTCATAACATTTCAAATGTGCCCATTGTTCCAAAACTGCAGGAACATTTGGTTAAATGTTAATACAATCAATGGAAAATATAGTAGCTGGTATGCTAATGTATATATTCCTCCCACTTTCATTCTCAGAAAAGTAAATAAGCATAATGATATAACCAGACCAATTAAATAGAAGATAATAATGCAGGAAATCTCGCCTTGGAAGGAAAAGAATGGGGCATCGCTAGTACCAAAATAAAATCAGTAAATCAAATGTAAATTACGAACTCTATCTTCTGCACAGTAATGTACTACAAAGTGCTCGTCAGATAGTTCAGAATGACCTGGCCCCTTCTCTCCTCCTTTTGTACAGAAATAAAAGGTTGTTGCTTTTTGAAATTGTTAATGTTTCAGTGGGGAATGTCATCCTATCATTACAATAGTTCATCCGCTTATTTAAAGAAAGGTTTAAAATTTAATTTCATTGAGATACAAAGCCAGCAAAAATACCTTCTGGGAATGAAAGGGGGGTGTTTGAACCAGTGATGAGATTCAAATTTTTTTTACTACCGGTTCTGTGGGTGTGGCTTGGGGGCTATGGCAGAGGAAGGATACTGTAAAACATACAGTGAGATGTGGTATTTGCCGGTTCTCCGAACTACTCAAAATTTCCACTATGGGTTCTCCAGAACTGGTCAGAACCTGCTGAATACCATCTCTAGTTTGAACATTTCCAAAGAAGAAGTCAGGTCAAAGTAAATGCTTTTTTAAAAAAATATATGTTTATATTTATGATTTTAGTTGTAAGCTGCCCAGAATCACTTTGCAGAGTGATAAGGGTGGCATATAAATTTAATAAATAAATTAAATTAATTAGTCTGTAATTCCTGAGAGAAGATACCTTAAATTTATTGAGAGAAGATACCTTAAATTTATTGGTAGAGCAGTGTGACATTTGTGGTTTGAATTCAAGGTTTAATAAGGAAGGGAAATGGCAGAGTATCTAACTTTTAAAAATAAGTTTTAAAAAAGATAAATATTATGCTATTTTATTTTACCTTCTTATTTGACAAATTCACTTTCAGATGCACAGGTATCACAGCAAAATATATTTTCTTTCACAGTTCTCATATTGTGAAAGAAATCAGAGTAACATCTAGTAAACATTATCCATGCATTGTGTGTTGTACTTACTTTCCTAAGCCATTTTGCTTTTAGGTTGGATCCAGATGACCCACAGGTTGGCACAAATAACTTGGATGCTTTTGAATGAAAAGGTTTGAGAAACAAACAGGTTCCACTTTCATTACAAGGCAGTTTGAAATAGCTTCATTTAAATTTTGATAACTGCAGATGAACCAGCGGCTAATTGGGTAAGCCAAAACTACAAATGTTTATTTGTTGGACTTACATACACTGAAAGGAAGTGAAAAGATTATTGCAGTGGGATTATTAGGGATACGGTGATAATAGTAGGGTGAAAGTGGAATTGATTTACAGTATGTACTTCAGAACATGCAGAGTAATTGCCCCTTAATGCCTTTTAATCAACCCGACTTTCAGAACAGTCTATCTGAGTGACAGGCCTTCTGCTGTATTGTATAAACATAATACTCAGAAACATAGTGCTGAAGGGGGGAAGTCTATATTTTTTCTGGCAGTTAATGATAAGCTGAAAATATACTGATATATCAGAGGAAAGAACAAAATCAGTATGGGGCTCTTGTATAAGTTCCAGGAATATGTTGAAAATCTAAAATAAAATTACTTGGACATTTGGGAGGAAAAGCACAGTACACACTATTTTAAAAGAACAAATATTCTGCCTTTAAGCCAAAACATATTAAGTCTTCTTAACATCCTGTTCATCTTTTTGAATCTATTTGAATATGTTATTCGTTGCTTTCCACATACTTTTTATAAAATTACAATGCTTAACTAAATTGGCATAGCACTAATAGATTTTTGTTTAAAAAAAAAACCCTAAAAACTAATGAACCCTTTTTGACAAGATACTGTAAAATCATATGAAAAATAAGCTTTTTTTTTTTTTACAAAATAATGCTATAGAAGATATTTAATCACACTATTAAATAACATACTCATCTGTAATAACATACTCCAGTGATTTGATTAGCATCAGAGAAACACACTATTTGTTTGGTGAATGCATGATACAGTTGTCACAATTTTCAAAGAACATGATGATTTTAGGCAGAAATATCTGTCCTCATTGTGACATTATTTTCAGTATCAAAGGCAGTAAGAGAACAAACCTATTTGTCTACTAAATAATAATATGTACAGTTTAATTTTTCTTTTGTTGAACAGCTACAACTGGATGGTTTAGGGCATTGATTTTCCCAATTCAATGTACAGCCTTTGGACTCAGAATCACTGCGCTAGGTAATGTCTTAGTTTTATACAAGGCTGCCACTTCCTATGTTCTGGATAGTAATGAACAACACTTGATAACAATTACAATCCCATCTGGATATTCTGACTTTACCTATGAGCAGGGGTGGGATTCTACCAATCTGCACCTATTCGCTAGAACCGGTCATTAACATTCTAAGCAGTTTGAAGAACTGGTTGTTAGAAGAAGTTACTGGCCTCATCCTGTAAGGAAGGCAGGAAGGAAACATTCTGGTGTTGCTAGCAGAAACTGCCTCTCCGTTAACCCTTATTACATTCTTGACAGGGCTAGATTTCCTGTCTTAGGAATATCTCTGGAGTTTTTTCCCCCTCCTTTGCTGGTATTTTGTTTGTGTGGAGTGACCATTCAAAGTTACAATGGCACTGAAAAAATTGACTTATGACAATTTTTCACACTTACGATTGTTGCAGCATCCCCACAGTCATGAGAGACCAGGCGAGGAGATATGCGCCTCAATGTGAGTGATATTGAGTTGGCCACACCCATCCAATAACATGACCACCAAGCCACGCCCACCACCTAAGCAATGGCCACAGAACCGGTTGTTAAATATTTGAATCCCACCCCTGCCAATGAGTTTATGTATTTCACTCGCTACGAGTGAAAGGTGAAGGTAGAGTAATGAATACAGCAAAGAAGAAAAGGTCTTTAATTTTCCCAAAACATTTTAAAATATATTATAGAAAGTCCAAAGAGTTTTTGAAAAGACATTTCGGTACATATATCAATCGTCTTGGAGGACACACCTGACTATTATTATAACAGCACTTTGTTACATTCTGCTCTTTTAACACAATGAATATCTTCCTACAATTGATGGTAGACATGTCCCAGAGTACCAATTGAATTCTGAGATATTGTTCATGTCAGAATAGATAGTGCTGTGGCACACAATTAATCTCTATTTTTCAACTCTCTGCTTTTGATTTAATAGAAAATGCTTTTGATTTTGGGGTGACATTCTTTTGGATGGGTGAAGAGATCTTATGTTTATTAGTGCAGGGAGAGCTGAAAGCTTTGGTCTTTCTTTGCACAATTATCTCTTTAGAGTTAAAGAGTTGTTTTCCGAAATTTAAGTTAGTCCACTATGAAGAAACTCCTATGAGACTTTTTCAGATTTCAGAAACAAAGGGAGCCTGAGAGGCTGTGAAGTACTGAGGAAATGAAATGACATAATAACCTTCTATAAACTCCACACAATTTGTGCTATAGCCCATTGTCTATATTTGCACACTAAAGTATAATTTTCTTATTCAAAACCATATTATAAGAAGAGAGCCAACCACAAATATTCCATGTATCATCTTGTTTGACCAATTACAATAACTGACTTTTCACATAATTTAATAAACATTCCATGTGTTGCATTGTTAAGCCTTAGTTATGCCACCAAATGAAAGTAGAAAAGCCCTGAATTAAATAATTCTTCATAGGAGAGAGGTATTAGTAAATAAAAAAGTTATATTACCAAGAAAATCAGTCAGAACTGTTTTCCTTAACATTTCACATTTGTATATTTTAGTGGAATGTAGAAATCATCCAAGCCTCCACCTGCAATCTAAATTAGTTTCACACCTCAACACTTGCCATTAAATGGATGCTGAAAAATCACATAGACTCTCATCTTATGGATACCTAGTAATTGATTATTTTCACTTCTTGAAAAAAGGAACATAATGTTGTGCTCCTTACCTTGTCTGTCATCTAACATTGACATAAAATATTTAGTTTGAAATGGTATATGGTTTCCTGCTTAAGCAGGTGGTTGGACTAGAAAACTTCCAAGATTCCTTCCAACTCTTTTCTTCTGTTATTCTGAGTTACAAACAGTTTAAACCAGAGCTGTCCAATTTTGGCAATTTTAAGATTTGTGAACTTCAACTCCCAGAATTCTCCTGCCAGCTAAGAAATTCTGGAAGTCAAAGTCCTCAAGTTTTAAAATTGCCAAGGTTGGGTACCCATGGTTTAAAACATCAGAATCCCATACATAACTTGCATCTGATTGGTCAGGCTAAAGGTATCATTAATGCAACTTTCTATAATTCCCTTTCCTGGAAAAAAAGATGCACCCAGTGAGTTCTGCCACACAATACAAACAAACAAAAATCTGGTGTACTCCTCACATGAGAGACGATGGGCATTAAAAAGTTAAGTTTAAAACATGTATGCGAAGCACAATTTTGACCACAAGAGGGCACCTTTATCTGGGAAAAAGACAGAAGAAGGAAAGAACAAGTAGTATCTATTTGTATGAAGCATTTTAAGATTTTCTGTAAGTTACTGCTTAAATTTAGTTCCCCTTTTTTCATAGCATTTGTAACAAATATTCTAACGAGGCTGAAAGTACATTTACTTCAGTGTAAGGCTTGCCTTTTAGTCAACATGGTATGGTTATGCGGAAAACCTTCTAGATTCTAATGTTTAATTAGCAGTTTTGTATTTTTCAAACAAAGCAAAAAAAAAGAGGCTATATGTGGCAGAGAGTGAATTAATAGTTTATTTCAACATAAATTATTGAAATTATTTTGTATATTCACAAAGTTACAATTATATTTTCATGATTCTAAAATTTAGCAGACAAAAATGGCAATGTATTGTAATTATTGCTATTATTATTAGAAAACAGTTGTGTACAAACTACTAGACAGTTTGTTTAGCCCTTTTCCAAACCACTGTGTTTTTTTTTTAACCGACTGGGTAGCTTCCTAGAATACACAAAGCAAGGTTTACAAATTATATTACCTGGAATCACACAACTCATTAAGCCAAAGTTAAATAAGCCACATTTTGCCTCAATGTGTTGGGTAAACCAAGTTCATATCAAATCGTCCATCACCTACAAAGGGGTAAGAACTGACATTAACTTCAAGTGTAAAACATAATGCTAGATGAATAATTATTAACCCTTCTTTTAAAATTTTATCAAAAGCCATACAATATACACTCCTTCATTTGCACTGGGCTAGTTTCTGCAAATGAGAATTAGAAGGAGAAGCAGTTATGGAACTGTTTCTGGTCCTCTCATAGATAGCAATCAATTGTCCTTTGTGTGAAAAGACATCATAGAATAACAGAGTTGGAAGGGACCTTGGAGATCCTCTAGTCCAGCCGCCTGCTCAAGCAAGAGACTCTGTACTATTTCAGACAAATGGTTGTCCAGTCTCTTCTCTAAAAACCTACAGTGATGGAACACCCACCACTTCGGGAGGCAAGTGGTTTAATTGTTCTCTGATTAATTGTTCTCACTGTCAGAAAATTTCTCCTTATTTCTTGGTCAGTCCTCTCCTTTCATTTCTTGTAAGAAAAATGGAGCAGGGGTGGGATTCAACCGGTGTTACTATCGGTTTGGTGTGTATGCATGTAAAATAACCTTAGGCTGTGCCACCCGGACAACTGAAAAGCACTGTGCATAGGTGCACAGCATTCAAAAAGCCTCTTTTCCCCTGCTTTTTCAACTTCAGCTGTGCGGTGCAAAGCAGCTGAGGTTGAAAAAGCAGAAAATAAAGGACACGTAAGAGCCTGGGTGAGCAGGTGGGCCAAACAACATCAAACACAGAACCAGTTCTGTGTCTGCTGCTCTTCAGAGCTACTGGCTCTATAGAACTGGGCAGAACTGGTCGCATCCCACCCCTGAAATGGACCAAAACATCTAATCTTTATTGTTCTGAGAATAATTATATCCTCTTCCTGCCTTTCTCATGATGCACAGAACTTATTATTCACAGTAAACTAACTTCAGTGGGTACAAATCTGGCCACCTGCAAAAAGGAGTAATACAGAATACAGGAATTCAACTCCATTTGTATTAAAAATGCATCATGCTGGGCTTCACAACTCATCAACAATATGCAAAGTTGTTTATAAAAACTAGTATCCATTATAACACTGTTTTTTAAAAATTGAAAATTTTAAAATTAAAAATCAACATTTTTAATTCTGATTAAGCCTTTCAATCCTCACTTTTCCTTCTTTCTCAAGTAGGGCCACATTATGACTAAGTTACTATTAGCACTCAGGATCCTTAACAAACTATGATCTTTTTTTTACAAATGTTTAAAAAGCAATAGTTTGTATTACTAATTATACAAAATAACCTGTAATATATAAAATTGCAACAACTTTTCTTGCAAGAACCTCAGCAGTTATATGAGATTAGGAGCAATTTTTAAACAACAGAAAACAACAAGGACTATATTTATCACTTTATTGAATTATTCAACCTGTTCAGTTCAACATAAATTGTCATACAGGAAAGATCTTCTATGTGGCCCAGTGGAACATTGTTGCTGCTTATTAATTGTATGTTCATGATTAGTCAAATAATGATGGCATTTACATTCATTTTGGCACCAAGATTTTAAGTCTCCCAATGAATTTGCAAAGGTCTGGGGAAAATATGCCCTTTGATATATTTGATGACTTAATTAATTCATGCTGTATACTGTAATCATTTAGATATAAATTCAAGAGCAGTTTTATCCATTTTAAAAGTTGTCCTTGGCCAGAGTAAGTATAGCTTTCATTTAATTTATATATTTGTCATGTTTGTACTTTGCTCCCAAACCATAAAATGGCTTGCATGGAATAGGAGTAAACTTTGAATAGATTCAGAATAGCTTTCAGTATTACATATTTGAACATAATTGTGCTTTTCCTATCTTTTAAAGACAAGAGAAAAGCAAGAACATATTTAATTGAAATAATGAACTATTACTTAGACCAGAGCATAGCTGGCTGGAGAATTCTGGGAGTTGAAGTCCACAAGTCTTAAAGTTGCCAAGTTTGGAGACCCCTGACTTAGACCATTTACTTAAATTTTATTTATTTAAAGAGAACTATCTGGATAAATGTTTTGCTGGGTCAGACCAAACTTGCTATATCTAAATTAATGCCATTTCCCCCATAGTGCCCAACTTGAGGCCTCTGAGAAGGTTAGAAGAGCACAATAGTAATTGATAATGAATGAGCTCTTCTATGATTACTCATGTAATTGTCAGATTGGTTGATGCCTCCAACTTAATTTTAACTCCTAACAACCATAGAGAGAGATTTTTCTCCATGATGATCCATCCCTAACTGATCCTTCAGGTCTTCCAATGAAAGTGAATCCATCCAACTTACAGCTGGCCCTTCCCATCTTCCATTTCCTTCCACCTATCCCAGTAGTAGAGCCTTCTCCAAGGAGTGAGGTTTTCACAAAAGGTGTCCAAAGCTTTTATGTCTTGAGTGGGTTAATTTGTTCAATGATCCATTTTGGTGTGTGTGTGTGTGGTTTTTTTATATGCTATTCTCAGAGGTCTTCCAATAAGTTTGTAAGTTTCAATATTTTTTCTATACAACTTCTTCAAACACCAAGTAACTTAATTGCCCCCTCATATTTCATTGAACCAGGTTTATTTAGCTATGTCTATTTTTGTTGCATCGCAGAAGTTGCCATTTAGAAACCACATAAATGTCACTCGTTGTAAAGGCATGTATTGTTAAAACTAACTAAAAATAGAGTTGCAACTCTATCCTGCCAGGAAGAAGCTTCTCAGCCCTGTTGGCTCTTGTCCAGAATATTATTGGATCAATTCAGCAGATCCATTGCCCTACCTGAAAGGAAGGAATTGAGCCAAATGTCATCAGCAAAATGATGAAAGTTCATTCTAAATCTTCAGATGATGTCGCTGACTGCTTTCTGATAGACATTAAGAAGTAAGACCCATCAGAAGATAACATTTTGAGAGTTCCATGACAGATATGGAACTAAGCTAGGAGTATCTTCTGTAATTGTCCAGTAAAGGGGAAAAGTAATTGCTGTGATGTGGTGCATCAACAATTAATGCAGAAGAGTCTATAGGTGCTTGATGATATTACAAAACCACAACAGAGTAGATTAGAATAGCTTTGCTGCCCAATACAGAATAACAAATGGTGCTGTACCCAGGAAGAATCTATTTTGTTTCCTGAAAAAGAAGTCCCTCAAAACTCTATGATTAAAAAAAAATCAATGATAAATATTTTCAGTATGATGAGAATCACAACCATACTGTGCTAGAGATCTGTTGCTGACAAAAAATACTCCAAAATGCTACTGTTGGGTCAAGTATCAGTAGTACAACAAACATAAACTCTGTTTCTATCCTGAATCTGGACTTCAAATCAGACTGAAAATGAAGTAGTTTTTTTTTCCACCATCCAACATAATTACTACTGATCATCTGACTTTTTTTAGTTCTCTAAGTCATGACTTTGAAATAAGACTACTTATTCTTCTTTCTTTAAGTTTATATTATAAACAAGGAATTGATCCTATTAATCACTTTAATTAAGACTTAAATCATGAGCATTTCTTTCTACTTTCTGTAAAGATATTTTCAGTGTGAGAAATTTCCAATAGCTTTCTAAAACTAGAACAATTACTAATAAAAACAACAGCAAAAAAAATTACTCTAATGCTACTACTACTAATTTATTCAATGATGTGACAAAAGAAAGCCAAGACAACACCAACAGGAATAGGACTTACTATCCCAAAATAAATGGAGCATCACTTGGGCACCATCAGCATTGACAGAAATCACCATCAGTCAATTGCAAAAGGAAGCTTTATTTGGAACAAATTACATCCAGCAACAATGCCTTTATAACACCAACAAACATTAACCTCTGCCTATTCTAGGTTCTTGGGAAGGATTCATAGGTGGATCAAAATGCCAAATCCAGTCTAAACATCTGGTTTGACTGGATGACAAACCATAATAATTTATTAAAATTATAATTTATTATATTTTAAGGATATAATTGTAATAATTTGTTCAAAATAATGCAGTCAAAACCACAATTGAAAAATAATCACATGATTCCTGCAGATTGTGCAAAGAAGCAGAAAGAACAGTAGATAACATATTCAGCTTGTCCGCAAGACGATGATTATAAACAATAACATAACCAGAGTTGCCAAAATGATTCACTGGAAGATCTATAAAAATTATGTACCAGTAATGAAAAATTGGTGGGGACTTAGAATTGGAAAACTAATTGAAAACAAACCACTTAAAATATTGTGGCATTTCTAAATACAGACTGATAAAATCTTGGCTCATAACACACCAAATGCAACTCTGGTTGAGAGCATGAAGAAAGTATGGACAACTGAGTTGAAATACAAGGGGGTAGTAGAACATAAGATAATTGGAGAAGATCACAAAGTATCAAGATCTGAAATCAAAACTGAAAGTAGAAATGAAACCAGCCATTGTGATCCCAGTGGTCATCTGCCTACTTGGTGCCATACCAAAAAATCTTGGATGGCATTTAGAAAATCTGCACATTAATAAAATTTCCATATGTCAGCTGCAAAGGCCACACTGCCTAGATCTGCTGTATACTATACTGATATATTATAACATCCCAGGTTCTTGGGAAGAACTCAATTTGTATAAAGGCCAGCTAAAGAACTGGCTTCTGTGACTTCACATTGTTATGATCAGTTTATAATTTTATTAAATGTATATGCCACCCAACTCTCAGTGACTCTTAGAATAAGAATGCCTAGACAAAAGTGAACAAAATCCATAAATATGTATATGAATAACCAGATAAATAATTCAATATTGAACATAAACTTGTCACAGGAGGATAAAGGTATCTCCCCAACGATTGCTCAGATAAGATTTGAAAGTCTTTGAAAGATGGCATCATCATGTAGGGGGTAAGCAGTCCCTCTTAAAGCATTGGGCAACTGCACATCTTTCATTGCTCAGCTGGGAAGGAAACAATGAGCTGCCTAATTATGTGTTTAATTTATCATACTGGTCTGATTCCATTTTAAGATATCATACTGGCCTGACCACAAGGAAGCCAGGTAAATTAGAAAACATAATCTTCATAATAATTCATGAACACTGCAACTCGCAGAAAATAATATTTCAAGTAGCTGGTGAATATTCTGATATTTTTTTTTAAAAAAAGCCTACCATACATTTAGTCCTCTACTTCGAAGTAGACCTACTTAGACTGTATGATTAAAAACGAGCAATATTTTTGTTCTGTACTGTTTCATTCAGGAAGATCAACCAACATGATTTTCTCTCATCTTAGCCACCAGCCACAGCCTTTTAAATTTAGAAACCTTTTTTCAAAATAGAAGTAATGAGCTTCTTTCAAGAAAACAAGTTTATGTTGCTTTCACAGTTCAAAACTATTCAGAAGCTAATGGTTGTTTTTTATGCATGGACATCTGTGAACACTTACATATATGCACATACTTTCATACCAACACACATACTCATGCTAAAATCTTACACATATATACCCAGAAAGAGAGAGACAGATACGTTTTTAAAGTTTGGTATATTCTGCCAAAAATGAAGTATTAGAAATATGTATTTTAAAGGATTCTTCATCAGTAAAGAGTTGTTAGGACATCTTTCTGCCACATTTCCTTTAATTCAATGGCTCTGTGAAAAAGAAACTCTGGAGGAGGTAGAGTTTTTACTCCAAATTATTATATTTGGATCATTACTCCATAAAAATACTTCTATCCACCATTTTGTGATTAAAAGAACTAGCAAGATATAGTGTAAATATATAGTGATGTTTATCAAGGACTATCTCGGTGTGTTGGCAGTCAAAATTCTTTTTTTACCTCAGTTATGTAAAAATGATAAGTTTAGGGCTAGAGTTAGACTTTTTCTTTAAAGTTAAATGTTCTGTTAAAACCACACAAATAAAGTATATATCTGCTTCTTGACTGTATGGCTTATCATTTCAATTCAGTTCCCATATTTAGAAATAATTCTTCTCTTCTTATGCTCATATTATTCGGTTGCCTTTATATCTTAAATATTTGCAGTGGTGGAATTCAATTTTTTTTTATTACCAGTTCTGTGGGAGTGGCTTGGTGGGCAAATTTCCAGTCAGAGGTGGTATTTGCTGGTTCTCCAAACTACTCAAAATTTCCACTACCGGTTCTCCAGAACTGGTCCAAACCTGCTGAATGCCATCTCTGAATGTTTGATTTAGTTATTTTTGCTACTGAATTTCAGTATCTAGAGGTTGAACAGCATCCCTTTTTTCCTACATTCTACTAATGCACAACTGCTCAACTGATTCCTTTATACTCAATCCCTCCCAAATGTTAAAACCCACACTACGTTTTAAAAAAAGATTAATGCACTTGCTCTAAACACCTTATAGTGCTCTCTGTAAAGCAGGGCATTTTGTCACTGCAAAGGCTTCTCTATGAAATACCCTGCAGGAGGAAAAGCAAGCCCCCTCATTAGTCCAGAGGTTCCCAAATTGCAATCCTCCATTACAATGATAGATATATTTGTGGGACTTGCATGATAAAAGGGAATGATGTTCTTGAGGCCAGAAATAAATATGCAGTACTGCTTACTTGTTTTGTTCAGAAAACACACGAGGTAGACCGGGTTCCAACAACAAATGCTTTATTCTTCAACTAGTCAGTAAATAGGAACACTTGGCTGAAGCCGAGGCCAGCCTTTTATACAGGCTGGCTTGCCTGCTTGCAGCCAATGGCAGTTGTTTAAATTTGCCGCCTTTTAGCAGCTCTTTGAATTGGTTCCTAGTGAACCAATCCAATGTTCATTTTATTTGACCAATCAGGTTTGCAGATTTGGAGTCACCCAATTTACATTTAGAACATTACTCATAAAACTCAAGTTTTAACTGATATATCACATGAGTGAATCCTTAATAGTTTTTAATGTCACAGCTCTCTCTGGCACTAGTGCAGGCAAAATGGCAAGAAAATCCCAGAACACACGTGGAAGCCTTCCCACCCTAGTGAGGCAAAGTTGATCAATTTTCCCCCTTAGAAATCCTTCCCCCTTCTAGATCACTTGTGACCCTCTGGGGACTCCCAACCCATAGTCTGAGCTTTCTTGTCATTTGTCTTTCAGTAACCACATGACAGAAGTTGTCCTGCCTTTTCTAACCAAGTTTCAAATCTGTCAGCCTTGCAGCCATTGAGACCTAAACATACTTTACCTTGCAGTGCACAGTACAAGTAGTCCTCTTAAAATCTTAGACATTTTAAGATATGTGGTCTTCAACTCCCAGGACTCACAGCATGCTGCTTAGGGAATTCTAAGAATTGAAGTCCATACATCTCAAGATGGCCAAGATTAAAAAACACTGATCTAGACAGTTAAGTTCTTGGTGAAGAAGCTCAGAGACAGAAACCGGATTTTAATGCTGGATGTGCATCACAATTTTCTATCTGGACATGTCTATGGTTCCCCCCAGGGGTGGGATTCAAAATTTTTAACAACTGGTTCTTTGGGCATGGCTTAGGTGGTGTGCTTGGCTTGATGATCATGTGACTGGGTGGACATGGCTTGGTGGTCATGTGACTGGCTGGGTGTGGCCAACTCAATATCACTCACATTGAGGCACACATCTCCTCGCCTGGCCTCTCATGACTATGGGGATGCTGCAACAGTCATAAGCGTGAAAAATGGTCAAAAGTCACTTTTTTCAGTGCCATTGTAACTTTGAATGGTCACTCCACACAAGAGATGCTCTTGAGACAGGAAGTCTAGTCCTGCCAAGAATGTAATAAGGGTCAAGGGAGAGGCAATTTCTTTAAGCGACACCAGAATGTTTCCTTCCTAACTTCCTTACAGGATTAGGCCAGTAATTTCTTCTAACAACCCGTTCTCTGAACTGCATAGAATGATAGCAACCGGTTCTAGTGAATAGGTACGAATTGGTAGAATCCCACCCCTGGTTCTCCCCACCTTGGTAAATTTCAATCACATCTATCTGACAACTCATATTCTGTTCCATCTTTTGGATATGAATACCTTCAAGAAAAATAATTACACCTAGAATACCTTACAGCAGCTTTCACCAATTTATTATCCTATCATCCTCATATGGCATTTGCCCCTAATTTGGTGAAAGTGGTCTTTTTCTTCCCCAACAGAGATTTTAATAATTTTTGAAATATGAGCAGTTGTCATTTTCAAAACTCTGCTATTCAGGCACTCACATTTGATTTTTATAGCAATAATGCTAACACAGCATGCAGGGCTTTCTAATAAATAGGATCCAAACATATGGACAAAATTAGATCCATTTTTTTGGGCACAAAGCACTGAGTCATTCTTAGAAGTCATTCATTTTAATGTTCTTTAAGTCAACCTATTTTTCTGTGCATTTATCCTTTTATGTTTTATATGGTACTTATTTATTCAATTTTTCCCCCAGACAGGAACATTTCAGTTATTTTTTGTTGTTCTGAGCAGATATCTTTCATATAATATTAGTATGTTATAGCAAGCAGATGGAACCCCAAGACTCCACTTGTAACACATCTCACTTGTAATACATACTCATGCAGACTCCTCCCTCCACAAGTATGTTTATAGTTTGCATTCACCGTACATTTACACGTTAACACAAATATAGATAGTTCTCAGCTTATGACCACTAATGGGCCCGAACTTCTTTTGCTAAGTAATACAATCATTGTGAGTTGCACCCAATTTTACAACCTTTTCTTTTTTACTATGGTTGCTAAACAAATCACTGAAATGGTTAAAGCAAATCAAATAAATATTTATTTATTTACAAGGCTTATACGGCTGTCTATCTGATAAAGATTCTAGGAGGCTCACAGCAATTCATTAAAGCATAGCTAAAAACAAAACACTTTCTCCCAGGCACCAGACCGAAGAGCCTTCCAGTTGGAGGAGGTTTTTACAACCCTCTGGAAAACTAAAAGAATAGGGTTTCCTCAGATTTCAGATGGGAGACTGTTCTAAAGATCTGGGGTAGCCACTCAGAAGGCATGCCTACAAGGTCTGATCAAATGGCAGCATGTAAAGGAAGGGATTTGAAGCGTACCCACCCAAGCAAACCTAGTAGATTGGGTAGATAGTCTCAGGAAGAGGTGGTCCTGCAAGTAACCTGGCCCTATGTCATGGAGGGTTTTAAAGGTGATAATCAACATCTTGAGTTGCACCCAGAAAGCAATTGGTAGTGTAGTTCTCATAGTATTGCACCGAGAAAGCAACTGGTAATGTAGCTTATACAGCAGTTGGATGAACCACCAGGCACTCAAAACTGCCTGTGCTGCTGCATTCTGAATCAGTGTTAGGTTCCAGATGGTCTTCAAGGACGGCCCATGTAGAGTTCATTGCAGCAATCCAAACAGCACGAGTAACTGGGAGCACAGTCTTCCAGTCCAGTTGGCACTCCTTCCATGGCCACACTCTAATCTGCCTCAATGATTGATGAGAAGGATTTCCCTGACTTGATTTTCTCTCCCATCCAACATCATCACTCTCCTTACAACCAGCAGGTCAAATGTGGATGGGTTAATCACTTTTTAAATTGCCCCGATGACAGGTTGTCAGTGCAAAAACTGTTTCACACTGGTAACCTGTCATTTGACCATTTCTAAGCCTTGTGTCTATCAGTCTTTAGACAATTGGTAGAACTGTGTCCAAAATTAGCCCAGCTGATGGACTGGTGGGTAAGAGGTGTGGGATGAAGCAGGAAGGAATTTGTGTGACACATTCCTTCCTACTAACTGAATTTGTTAGAGAAGTAACCTCAAGCATTGCCAGTCAGCATTGCCAAATGTTGGAAATGGCTTCTCTGACTTGTTTTGCACAGCCTACTTTGTAATGAGTTATTTTTATCCGTATGAACCAGGATCCTTCCATTAAATAATGTAATTCAAACATACTAAGCCTATTAGGTCCCATTGCGACACCTTTCTAGAACAATTAAAATATGGAGAAGTCTTTACATGTCATTGTATCATACAAATACAACTGAAGTGATAAAACCTTGGATTAGTAAACAGTATAAAATAATGATTAACTAACTTTTGCTGCTTTCCTCCCTCTGCTATTTTTAATAATTATATGTAATCACAACATTTCAGGGGAATAGGCATTATTTTACAGGAGTACTGCTGGCTCCATTTCATGAAAGATCAGGCCTACAGTCCTCTTCCCAGTTAATTAACTGAGTGTAGGTCTCAGGCGTCGCCTTTGTGACATGAATACAGCTGCAGGTGAATCACCTGCCAGAATGAATTATGGGTTATAATGGTTTTGCACAGACACACCTGGAATACATTTTGATAGAAGCTTCAAGAATTATCAAATACTGGTGCATCTATGCACTGGGTTTCTTTTTTCTTTCCAAAGGACATCATTCTGCTCTATTGTATTTGATTATATGAAAAACAATAATCAAAGAGAGGTGAAATAAATGTTACATGAGTTGCATATAAAATGACACTGTTTAGTCAAGTGAGTGCTAATGTCTGCAAATGGAAAAACACTAAATGAGATAAATATGTTTTTCATAAAATCCTTTTGCTGCAGTTTTTTAGGCTGATTGGCATAATCAACAACACTCGTATAGATGTCAATGGTGAACTGCCATTAACTTTAATGGAGTGGCTTATATTGAGACTCAGTCCTACAGATACTTGCTATAGAAATTCTATTACAAACAAATATGCGTGCAATTGTTCATCTAGGCTGAAAATATTGAATACAAAATTTTAATAATTTGCTTCTCCTTCAACATCTAGTTAAATACCCTAAACCCACACATTTCAACACAGACTTAAAATACTATCAGTACTGGTGGTCATAGTTACAGTGTTATCTCCTTTAGGCCACGTTTATATTTGGCAATCAAATTGTACATATATGTCAGCTAGTAAGTGAAAGAAGAGACCTACTAAAATGTACATCTGTTCTCTCTAATATTGGTTTATGCTGGAATACAATACTACATTTTATATTAATATCATAAACACAGAAGATTCAACTTTGCGAGTTTTTATTATTCAGCCTATAAGAATAAAAACTGCTGAGACTCACTATTCATGAAACTGTAGCTATTAATAAAACCATATCAGAATATTTGTAATTCAGAACATAGAGGAAAGAGAAATAGGTTGGCCTTCCCACCCATCCACCCTGACCTATCTCCCTGCTTTTGCCAGTCAACTGCAGGAGAGTCTCACAGCCAAGAGGGAATCAGGAAATGTATGGGCATGTGCTTCATCTTGTCTTGCATTTGGGATTGTGGGTGGAGGGCCCTTTTTAATTTGCAACATGGAATTACAGAATCATAAAGTTGGAAGTGGCCTTTGGGTCCAACATTCTTTTCAGTGCAGGAATTAAAACATCCCAAACAGATCATCATCTAACATCTATATCAGAGGTCTCCAAACTTGGCAACTTTAAGACTTGTGGACTTCAACTCCCAAAATTCTCCAGCCAGCATAGCTGAAGTCCACAGGTCTTAAAGTTGCCAGGTTTGGAGAGCCCTATTCTATATGAACACATGTAGAGAAGGGAGGCCACTATTTATCTAGATGACAGGTGCCAGTGTCAAATTGTCCTTTATTAGGAAGTGTTTTTTCCAGTAACATTCCATTAGAATCTACATCCCTGTAACTTCAGATAATTCTTCAGTGTCTTCCAATATTTGAGATACAGAAACATTTACCTTCTTTTCTATCTGACATTCTTTTAGGAATGTGCTCTTATTCTTCCTCCTCTTCTCCACCAGCCTCCTTAATTGCTTCAAACTCTAGTCGCAGGACTTAATTTCTAGACTCCTGATCATCTTTGTTCTTTGGACTATTCTTAAACCTTGAAACATTCTTGTTTCTTGGACTACCTTTGATTCACCTTAACCCCATTCTAGTTTGTCTAATCTTCAAAGCCATATGCTAGAATTTGATTCAGTATTCAAAGTGGAGTGTGTAACCAGGCAAGCTACCAACACAATTTTCATGGTGGATTTAATCTAATATACTTCACTGTCCATTTAGTTGCTGGTATGGCCAGAGGTGGATTCTGTCGCTTCAGGCTGTTGCTAAAACAACCTTATCTGCCAGGTGCTGGACTTCCTCCATGATCATTTTGGCTTGGGTTGCAGGAAAGACTAGACACCTGGCATCCACAGAGGTATCTGGCAGAGTTATGACTGACTGGAAGCTTCCATAGTGCTTAACAAGTCTTCGGTGGAATTGTTTAAGTCAATTTACACTGGAAAAGACAGATGAATTCTGCCACTGTATGCTGATAGTTCTGTCTCTGTTGGGTGCATTAAAGGTTTCCCAGCACTTCTTCCAATAAGGGTTTCAGTCAATGCTCCCAAGATGAGCATCATATAATTGCTATTCCAGTGGCTGTTCAGTCTATGCATCACAGTTACTTATGCCACTCTTAGGGCTGGGTGTATATTTTGCTTATTCCATTCTGGATTGGTACTGGGTACAATGATAATAACCATGCATAGGGCAATCACAATTTTATGTCTCTATGGCCAATGACTATTCTGGGTTTTATCAGCCTGAGGATCAGACCTTGATTTTTTTGGTTACTTTTAGCTACTAATCAGGGCTGGGTTAAGGCCAACATGGATCCTAAATAGGCCAACAACTGTCCCTTTGACAGAAGTTAAACTCTCATGCTCGAGACAAAAACAAATGTGACATCTTGCAACACTCCGAAACCAAACCTTTAAAGTTTAGTCAGCCTGTTGGAAGTTAAAACTGACCCATCTCCTAGGAAAATAAAATATTTTAGGATATATTAAAATGGCAGAATATTTCACCTAAAAAGAAAAGTAGAAACTAAGAGAGGCAGAAACTCAGCCCCTCCCCCTTTGCTAATGGGCCATTACTCTGGCCTAGGCCAGTCTATTTTACATAACAAAGATCTACTCTAGGTAAAGCTATAACAGGAATTGTCCAAAGCCCTTTTATTACAATATCATCAAGCAAGGCTCAACCAAGCCTGGGACTCAGGACAGCCTCAGAGTTGCCCCTGCATGGCCCCATGGGAGTCTTATAACCAATCAGAATACAAGCTCAAATTCAAATCCCAACAGAGGATATAAAACAGTTGCACTCTCAGCATATCGCCCCTTCTTTCTTCACCCAAGGCATATGATCCTGTCTACCATTAAACCATCTTTCCAAGCAGTCACCATGTTTTCAGTGTCTTTCTTCCCCACTTGGAAGTAAACCTAGAAGGATATTTCTTCCAACATAACAATGCAGATTAAAGTTTAATAAGACAGACAAGGACAATTATAACAAAAAAATTAAGTAAAGCCAAGTGTGTGAGAATTAAAGACATGATAGCTAGGGGGAAAGGCCTCTTTTTCCTTTGGGCCTCTAGGTCAGGAGTCTCCAACCTTGGCAAGTTCAACTCTGGAAGTTGAAATCCACAAGTCTTCAAGTTGCCAAGGTTGGAGACCCCTGCTCTAAGTGTGTATTTATTTTGCTCAATGATTCATATGGAGCTGCTACTAATATTGAAGAATGGAGCTCACTTGTTCTTTGTGCCTTTTAAAAGGTAACCGCTATGTTAATATGAATTTAATGCATTTTCTAAAAATTATTAAACTGATACGTGGAAATGGATTGGGAGAAAATCTGGAGAGTACCCTCTGTTTCCATCTTGATTGTCACCTCTTAGTTGGATAACTTGATAGTTGGCTAAATATTTTGTTCTAAACATCTGTCTAGAGGCACCCATCCCTGTATTTAAAAGACCATTATTTGTTGGAAGGAGAAACAAAGCCAGAGGAGTTTCCCAAACTCTTTCATTAAGTTGGCCTCCAATAAATAATGAAAGACAGAAGCACTACTATAGCAGAAGACAGGTTGGCAATAGGGACGCCATAATTTATACTTGCATTCTTTCCTTCTGGCTCAAAGGCTGGTGGATAAGACTTTAACTTGGTTATTTGAAAGAGCCCTCAGGAACCCATAATCCTTATGTGTCTCCAATCCCAATGGTTAAAATGAGTTGCAAAAAATGAACACCATCTGGCACTGAAGAACTAAAGTTTTCTATATCTCTTTGCTGCCATCTACCGATTGAATCTCCAAAACTTGAGGCCACCCAATGCAATAACTCTAGACAGCTTAACATATAAAAACAGTAAAATAAAAATAGAAATAGCCCTCCAAATAACACCATCATCTGGAGGGAACAACAGCCAACCCCTTCCACTACTCTTGGAGATCAAAACAGAAACTCCCCACTCCTCCAAATTAACCTTAACTCAAGGTCTGGAAAGAGTCATAGTTTTCTGGTCCTGTAAGAGCACAGAAGGTGAACCTCGATTCAGAGTTAGCATTAAGATTCAGGCATTACTGGCAACATCTGCCCCGTTCTCATTGAAAGATCCCCACCCACTACATAATGATGATAAAAGGTGGGAGAAAAAAGGAATCATAATATAGACACTAAAGTTAATTGAGTGACCACCCTGAGTATAATAAATCTCTATTTTTGCCTTTTCCTTTGGATATATTGTCTGCAGCATGGCACCTTCTTTGACATTTTGGGCAGAAATCTACCAAGAGACCAATAACATTTAGTAATGACTTTCACAACTAATTTGGACTGACTGAATTAATCCTTTTCATAGGAACCTTGAAAAGATTTTGTCTCGGCTTTCTAAAGAGAAATGAGAGACTGTCATCACAAGATATCAAGTCTCCTATTTTTAAACATGTTGGTTTGTGCTCTTCCTCATTGTATTCTTAATCATACTTATTCCTAACAAAACAAGAATGCAAAAATCCAGCACTTCGTAAATCTTAATGAATATATATTAAAACAATTTTTGCAAAGCCGATTAAGCTAATGCTTTCTTCAACCACAGAGAATTTCAATCCTATGTTTAAACTTCATATAGATGGATAGATAGATAGATAGATAGATAGATAGATAGATAGATCGATAGATAGATAGATAGATAGATAGATATAGATAGAATAGAATAGAATACTTTATTGGCCAAGTGTGATTGGACACACAAGCAATTTGTCTTGGTGTAAATACTCTCAGTATACATAAAGAAAGGTACATTCGTTAAGAATCAAGAATCATAACGTACAACACTTAATGATAGTCATAGGGTACAAACAACAATCAAATCATACTAGGAAACAGTCAATATAAATCATAAGGATACAAGAGACAAAGTTACAGTCCTACAATCACAAGTGGGAGGGGATGGGTGATAAGGAGTGATGAGAAGATTAACAGTAATAATAGTGTATATTTTGTAAATAGTTGAACAGTGTTGAGGGAATTATTTGTTTAGCAGAGTGATGGCATTCAGGGGGAAACTGTCCTTGTGTCCAGTTGTTCTGATGTGCAATGCTCTGTGGCATCATTTTGAGGGAAGGAGTTGAAACAGTTTATGTCCGGGATGTGAGGGTTCTGTAAATATTTTCACAGCCCTATTTTTGACTCATGCAGTATACAGTCCTTGATGGAAGGGAGGTTGGTAGTAATTGTTTTTTCTGCAGTCCTCATTATCCTCTGAAGTCTGTGTCTGTCTTGTTGGGTTACAGAACCAAACCAGACAGTTATAGAGGTGCAGATGATAGACTCAATAATTCCTCTGTAGAACTGTATCAACAGCTCCTTGGGCAGTTTGAGCTTTTTGAGTTGGCACAGAAAGAACATTCTTTGTTGTGCTTTATTGATGATGTTTTTGATGTTAGGTGTCCATTTTAGGTCATGTGATATAGTAGAACCTAGAAATGTGAAGGTCTCTACTGTTGATACTGTGTTGTCTAGTATTGTAAGAGGTGGTAGTATGGGAGGGTTTCTTCTAAAGTCTACCACCGTTTCTATGGTTTTGAGTGTGTTCAGTTCCAGATTGTTCCGGTTATACCACGAGGCAAGTTGTATAACCTCCTGTCTGTAAGCAGATTCATCGTTGTCTCAAATGAGACCAATCACTGTTGTGTCATCAGCAAACTTCAGTATTATAACAGATGGATCATTTGAAATGCAGTCATTAGTATACAGGGAGAAGAGAAGTAGAGATAGCACACAGCCTTGGGGGGCCCCTATGCTGATTTTACAGGTATCATATGTGATTCCGCCTAGCTTCACCTGCTGCTTCCTGTCTGTCAGGAAGCTTATGATCCACTTACAAGTGTGTTCAAGTACCACTAGTTAATTTAATTTACTTAGAAGAGTGTCTGGAATGATGGTATTAAATGCTGAACTGAAGTCTACAAATAGGACGCTTGCGTAGGTATTTGGAGATTCAAGATATAGAGATATATAGAGACAGAATATATATATATATTCGAATCCAGAGCCCTGGCTAATGCCACCCACAAACCCAAACTATGGCTAAGATACATCGATGACATATTTGTGATTTGGCCCCATGGAAAAGAAAACCTAAACAATTTCCAAACAGACCTAAACAACACACACCCCAAAATCAAGTTCACCATGGAAACGGAAATAAACAAACAACTACCATTCCTAGATGTACTAATCTACAAAAGAACAGATGGCACACTGGGACACACCATATACCAAAAGAAAACACACACCAACCACTACCTCAACGCCCAATCCCACCACCACCCAGCACAGATAAATTCTGTAGCGAAAACACTAATTACCAGAACCAAACGCCTGGCAGATAAGACACATATAAAGACTGAACTATGCACCCTGACT
>BLBF01000003.1:52230746-52257513 GCA_015471245.1 Laticauda colubrina | reverse complement strand
AATTCTTCCATGAACAGGTTTGCAATGACGGGTGACAGTGGTGATCCCATAGGGGCTCCTTCAATTTGCTTGTATCTTTGTCCTTTGTATATGAAATATGTGTTGGTTAGGCAGTGTTCTGTTCGTTCCATGAGGTGTTTAGCTGGTTGGTATTTATTTTTGATGATTTCAAGAGTTTCTTTTATTGGGACTTGAGTGAATAGTGAAACCACATCGAAACTTACAAGCAGATCTTGTTCCACGTGTAGATCTTTGATCATTTCTAAGAAGTGGCATGAGTTTTGTACATATGAAGCTGTGGTTTCAGCATGGGGCTGTAGTTGTTTTGCTAAGTGTTTAGCTAGTTTTTGTAATGGTGCTCCTTTGGAGCTGACTATGGGTCTGAGAGGTATGCCTTCTTTGTGTATTTTTGGGAGGCCATATAATTTGGGGCATCTAGAAGATTTTTCTCTTGGGATGATCGTCTGTTGGATTTCTTGTTGGATCATCCCAAGAGAAAAATCTTCTGTATCTTGGATATTTAGGATGTCTGCAGGATGTCTAGAGGATGTAGAAGGACACCTAGTGGAAAACCAGTATTTCCTATAAAAAGGGGGAGGAAATCACCTGGATCTCACTTTCAGTTCATCAGATGTGGTGTGCAGACCTCTTCAGCCTTGCTCTTGCTCTTCAACATCATCCATTGATCTCCACCATGGATCACCACACACTCCTTTTGGTAGCTGCCATCATTCAACACCAGAACCAAGCCCTCTTCAGACTGTTTCACCTTTTCTATGCAAAGAGAAGAAGGAGATGTCCAAGAACTGTCTGGGTCCGTTGATGGATTGGGAGAAGAGCGGAGTTTGTACTCTATGACAAGCTGATGGTGGAGCTGAGGAATGAAGACACTCGTGCATTCCAGCACTTCATGAGGATGCCACCAGTCATGTTTGACGAAGTTGTGGAGTGTCTGAGACCCAGATTGACCAAGCCGAGCACCAACTTCCGTCCCAGCCTGGACCCTGGACTGAAGGTGGCACTGACTCTGTGCCACCTGGCCTCCGGGACCACGTACAGAAACATGCAGTATGCATGGGGGGGTGCCACACAACACCATTAGCATTGGGGTCAGAAAAGTGGTGCAGGCCATCATCGAAGAATACCTGGAGGAGCTCCTCCAGTGTCCCACCACTGAAGAAGGCTGGAAGAAAGTTACAGAAGAGCGGTATCAGAGGTGGAACTTCCCCCACACAGTTGGAGCCATAGATGGGAAGCACGTGGCCTGCAAAGCTCCAGCCAATTCAGGGTCCACTTATCACAACTACAAGGGCTTCTTCAGCATCATCCTCTTTGCCATGGTTGATGCTGACTACAAGTTCATGTACATCGATGCTTCAGGCAACGGGTCAGCTTCAGATGCCCAGGTATACAACGGCAGTGACCTCAAGGAGGGGCTGGAATGCAATCTCATCATGGGTTTCCCAGATCCAGACCCCCTACCCAAGGACACACAAGATGTGCCCTACTTCATCGTGGGGGATGACACCTTCTCCCTCAGAACCTACCTCATGAAGCCCTACAGTTCCAGATGCAGGCTGTTCAACTACAGGCTGTCCAGGGCAAGACGGGTGGTGGAGAACGCCTTTGGCATCCTGGCCAACAGGTTCCAGATACTTCTCACCACCATGCAGCATCGCCCAGAGACTGTGAGGAACATCGTGGAAGCTTGCTGCATCCTGCACAATCTCATGCGTACCCACTATCCAGTGTTGCAGAACAGGCTTGTGGACCATCAACAAGGCAATGGGGATATTGTGCTTGGTGAATGGAGGCAAGGGCGAAACCTGATAGACACTGTGGATGTGCAAGGCCCCAACAGAGCTTCATGTGAAGGGAAGAAGCAGCACAACCTCCTGAAACACTGGTGCAACTCCCCAGCTGGAGCAGTGGAGTGACAAGACAGGATGGTAGATGCTTAATGGATGCTTCCTTCAGCCTGTCTCATAACACTGATGACATTGTGCCATGTATGTTGAGTGGCCCTACAATGAACAGGGCATTTAATAAAGAGTTGTGTTTATGTTGAAATGTGTTGATCAATGAATAAATTGTCATTGATAAAAAAAGGTCCACACGTGTGGCAGCTGGGAGGGTGGACCATACAATCCCACTATGCTTGCACTGGAGGTTTATCCATCTCACAGCTATCCTTGCCCATCCCACAGCTATTATCCATTCCACAGCTATTCTTGCCCATCCCACAGCTATTATCCCTCCCACTGCTATCCATGCCCATCCCACAAGCATGCAAAGGCTTAACCATTTTCTAAAAGTTTCCACCAACATTTTATTAAGTAAAAGAACTGAACCAAGTATGTGAAGCAAAGATAACCTTAATTAATAACAAACTGTAAAAGCAAAATGACCCAAGTAAAGTGTCTCAAGCAAAGATAAAGTCAACTGGTAACAACTCAGTCTCTGGCACTGTTCTCAGTCACTCTGAGGCATGCCCATGGTCTCAGGTGTAAAGGGTCCAGGGGCTGTGGAGGTGGCAGTGGCTGGAGTGCTGGTCTGAGGCACCATTGGGGTGCCTGGCCCTGAGAGGACAACAGGAGATGATGTGTGCAGGAAGCTCTCAGAGAAGTGGCTCAGGCCCATGAGGTTGAGAGACCCTTCCTCCAGGACCTGGGATGTCAGTCCCAACACTGATGACAGATGTTCTGAGGCCGGGCTTGGCTGTGGGGTGGAGGAAGGAGGAGTGTAGTGTGGCTGTCTGGTCTGCATCTGGGCAAGATGAGGCATTGGTGGCATCTGTGGCATTGGTGGCACCTGTGGCGCCGGTGGCATCTGTGGCGTCGGTGGCATCTGCAGCATCGGTGGCATCTGTGGCATCAGTGGCATCTGTGGCAGGCAATGAACCTGGGCCTGGACTGGGAAGGGCTGCCTCTGTTGAGGGAAGTCTTGGTAGCTGTAGCCTTGGTAGGAGAGGGGCTGTTGAAAGCCTTGGAAGGGCTGTGACATCGCCTGGGGTGGAGGAGCAGACCTGGAGTGGGTGAGAGCAGGTTCAGCTGGACCTGGAGGGTGGTGCAGAAGCACAGTGATCCTCTTCTTCATCACCTGGTACTGGGGCTCGGGCATGTCCATGAGGGTCTGGGTCACGTAGGTGAGGAAGGGATTGCGGTTTGAGGATGGAATCTCGAAGTGTACCAGCTGAGAGAAGAGATCTGCGCTGTTCTTGATTGTGTCCCTGATCTCCAAAAGGACAGGCTGGCTCTGTCCCTCCAGTCTCCCTCTCTGCCTGCTTTCTGTGGAGGTGGAGCTAGGGGTGGGTGTGGGTTGGTCTCTGGTGGCTGTGGCCTCCTCTTGCTCCATCTGCGCCAGGGGATCCTCCACGTCCTCCGGCATGGGGTGTGCAGCTGTCGGGGGGGTCTCTGTCGTGGGGCGTTCCGCAGACACCTGCTTGGACACCCTGATTGTTTCCTGGCTGGAAGAGGACTGGCTGTCTGTGAGCTGTCCGAGGGAGAGGGTTGACAGAGGGGCTGCTCCTCGGTGGCGGATCTCACCCTTCAGGAAGCTGCACTTGGCCATGACGTAGGTATCCCGGTCAGTGAGCTTGACAGCGGCCTGCCTAGATCTCTTCAGGTACAGCTTGCCATACCAGGTGTGCATATGTTTCCACCACCCCAGGAGGACATCAGAAGTGTAGCCCAGGCTCTCCGCCTTCTCTCTCCACGCTGCCTGCTTCCACTTGGTGTCGCGATATAGCCTGTGGCCCTTCCTCCACAGGTACTCGTTCTCCCTCAGCCATTCGAGCACCTCCTCCTCATGGTCCTCTGCAATGGACCATTTCCTCTCCCCCTTCTCCTTCTCCTTGCCTTGCCTCTTCCTCCCTCTGGCAGGGCCTTCTGGGCCCTCATCAGCAGGGCTTTGAGGGCCTTGGGGCTGGTCTACCACACCAGAAGCACCAGCAGCAGTTGCAGCAGCAGTAGTAGTAGCACCAGCACCAGCAGCAGGACCAGCAACAGGAGCACCAGCAACAGAAGCACCACCAGCACCAGCACCAGCAGCAGGAGAAGCACCAGCAGCACCAGCAGCACTAGTAGAAGCACCAGCAGAAGTACCACCAGCAGCAGAGTCAGTGCCAGGGGTTGGGATGGTGGTTCTGTCCTTCTTTCCAGGGCTGGCAGGATTAGGCACAGGCTTCCTCTTCTTCCCCATGGTCACTGATGAAGATGTCTCTTTCAGCAGGTCTTTCCTCTGAATGCTGGCCGTGTGCGAGCTGCTTCCTTTTATATCCACGGGGCTGATGCAATGCATCCTCCCCGCATCCGCAGTGAACGCTTTGCAACCACTACGCATTCTTTAGGCATCAGCTAGGCGTCCGTGATGCATCCACGTCATCCGCTACGCATCCGCCCCTTCTGCTACGCGTCCGCTTTGCTGTTCTCCCATGGAAGCCCTGCAGATGTGCCATCCGTTTCCATCCGCTAGGCTTCCATTGAGTATCCGCTTAACATCCTCGCTATGTCCTCTCCCCGTCCGTTCCTTTCCATTCTTTCCCGTTCTGTTTATGCAAATTTTTACTCCTTTTGAGAGCGGATAACAACGGATGGAGCCACGGATGGAATTTTGCCCGTCCGCTGTGTCCTTTTTATATACGTTTTGCATCCCTTGGCCGATGTGACCTAGCCTTTAGGATCTAAGTCTGCTAATTTATCTCACTTCACATGATCACACTGATGATGTTACATAGGTAATGAAACATCTACAAGCAAACAACAAAAGCCAGAGAGGACTCCACAGTTCAATCCTGAGCTACATATTCAATTCTGTTGGTATACCTATTTATTTTTGCAGCTCCACCATGGGCAGTATCTCTAGCAACATGTTATAAATAATTCAGATTTATCAGAATTTTTTTTAATTAGCTTTTCAGAATTTGCCAATCTTGGCAACAAAATTCATCCATTTCATTTCTCTTATGTAGAAGCAAGTGTTTTCCAGTCCAAACCCTTTTCATAGAAATCAAATTGACAATATTGCTGATAGGTGGAGAAGGTCAGTTACAGCCTAAATGACATGATCAGATAATTACTCTAAGCCAGTTCAAGTTAAGCTAAATAAGAAGAGAGCTGACCAGCTTCCACAATATGATCTTCAGGCAGGGGATGGGATTCTACCAGTTTGCACCTATTCACTAGAACCGGTTGTTAACATTCTAAGCAGTTCGGAGAACCAGTTGTTTGAAGAAATTACTGGCCTAAACCTGTAAGGAAAGCAGGAAGGAAACATTCTGGTGTTGCTTACAGAAACTGCCTCTCCGTTAACCCTTATTACATTCTTGGTGGGAGTAGAATTCCAGTCTCTGGAACTTCTCCGGAGTTTTTTTCCCCTCCTTTGCTGGTACTTTGCTTGTGTGGAGTAACCATTCAAAGTTACAATGGCACTGAAAAAAGTGACTTATGACCATTTTTCACACTTACGACTATTGCAGCATCCCCACAGTCATGAGAGGCCAGGCGAAGAGATGAATGCCTCAATATGGGTGATATTGAGTTGGCCACACCCCTCCAATAACATGACCACCAAGCCATGTCCACCCAGTCACATGACCATGAAGCCACGCCCACCACCTATGCCATGCCCACAAAACTGGTTGTTAAAAATTTGAATCCCACCCCTGTCTTCAGGATATATCCACCATTTTCAAGGATAATATCAGGAATTGCTTTGAAAGCTTGCACCTCATTGATACAGATGTTCCATATTGTGCAGCTCCTTTTTTTTCTTCTGCAGTCATTTTGACTCTTGGCTGATTTCCATTGTTTTCAACTGTGATCAAAGGAAAGTAGGCCTCCCAACAATTCCTGAGGAGAAAAAAAAGAGATTTTTTTTTTGTTTGATGTATATAATACCCAATATATACATTTAATATATACTTTTTAGGGTTGTGGGTTTTTTTTTGAGAGCTCTCCTTTGGGGGGGGGGGAAGTGTTCTAAAATATGGCACCAGAGTTTGTGATATTTTTGGTGTGTCAAAGTCTACACATATAAAATCTGCTATAACCATTTCATCTGTATCCTATATGCTAGAGGTAAAATTTGTGAGGGGGATTTTGTTTATTAATAGCCATTATTAATAGCAATAATACATTTCTGACTTTGAAATCTTGCTGTTCTCTAATCAAAGACCAGAACTGTGGTGAAATTACCAGCTGAAGAAGAGGAGGTTTCAGTGAAGGATGGGGGTGGTACTGGTATTGATGGTTAAAAGACATTCCAGCAAAAAAGTTTATTAAAGGGAAAAATGTTTGAAATCAAACCCTTAGGCCTATAGCTGACTTTTCTTAAGGGAAAGCAGCCAGTCTGGCAAGATTCTTGTAAACTGGTGACCAACAATAAAGAAACTTATAAGACTAATTTATGAAGCAGTTCTGATTTCTTGAGCCTGACAAGAAGGGTCAGAATGGAACTGCAACAAGTGGTAAATTAGATCTTCTCTCCACGGCATGATCAAGGTGAACATGCAAGGCAGGCCTCCAAGAGTATTAACATACTTTAACATACTTTTCCAGCAACAAGGTGTGCCATGTGGACAGGGTAATTGTTTACTAAGAAGCTTTCTTGCCCATATGTAGACTGTAGTAGAGTAGAAGTGAAGGAACCCTCTGCCCCACCCATTTGGTTGAATAGAATTCTTTATCGGCCAAGTGTGATTGGACACACAAGGAATTTGTTTTGCTGCAAGTGGTCTCAGTGTACATAGAAGAAAGGATACATTCATCAAGAGTCAAGAATCATAAGGTACAATACTTAATAATCGTTATAGGGTACAGTAAGCAATCAAATCATACTAGGAAACAGTTAATAAAAATCGTTAGGATACAAGCAACAAAGTTACAGTCATATAGTCATAAGTGGGAGGAGATGGGTGAAAGGAAGGATGGGAGGATTATAGTAATAGTAATAGTAATAGTAATAGTAATGCAGACTTAGTGAATAGCTTGACAGTGTTTGTTTAGCAAAGTGATGGCGTTCGGGGAAAATCTTTGGGACACAGATTGCTCTCCTCTTCTAATTGCAGGAAAGTAAGCAAAGCTGTAGGCTAGCTATCCAACGAACTTATGCATAGTTTGGTCCTTTATGTGCAGACATGGGCTCTCCTATTCATAAATTCCATTATGGAGCTTTCCCTGGTATCAGCTGGCTTAAATCCTCAAGAGTGTTTCCTGGCTGAATGGAAATCTACAGAATTGACTTTTGCCAGTTCTGTCTTCTGTATCATATTGGCTTACAAGAGGAATTTTGAAGATGGCTGATCAACAAAGGGAGAAGGGTTGTGCTGTGTATAATAAGTGTTAAATAATGCTTTCCACAGAAGTTATAATTACAAAATCAGGGCTAACTAGAATTCTGCTTCATGGGAATTGCAATGTTGCACATGTATAAAGGGTTCCAGCATGGGGATAATTAAGTAGTTTAATATATTTCAAATGAGTCTACTTTCTGTTAGGAACTATCGGAAAGCAACGAACCATACCACAGAATTTATGGGCAGAATGGTCGACACTACAGATTTTTTTCTGCCTGCACATCATGGGCTTTGTTTAATTAGTTTCAAAAGCCAGAAAGAGGCTTAGATAACCTTAAATTAATCAAAGAAAATATCTGGTAGCTGGGGAGAGACAAAGCCATCCTTTCAGGAGGCTGTCGAAAACTTGTCATGATTCAAAAGGCAGATGATAGTGGGATGGGATCACCCAAAGGAGATGATGGGGTTTTTTTCTACAGCATTAACTCTATAAAGTTGTGCTCTGAGCATATCAATGAATCAGAAGATGCTGCTAGTCTAGAGATTGCCATTGTATCATGTCCATGTTTAGTTGCAGGTGATTCTCACCATTTTCAATGGAACACATGCTCAATAAACCAATTGTGGGTAATATACTGCACGGTGTCTCATAAATAAGTGAAATATACATACACGTTAACCAGTGTTAAGTGAAACAACTAGCAATTTATATACATCTCTTACGCATTACACTGTTCGTAAAACTGGCTCCAGTGATATATGATGTTACCATACTAATGAGTTCTGACTCATGCTTTTATAGAGAGAGTGGTTATGTTATGCTTTCAAGACAGGATGGCTGGTTGCCAGCTAGATCTCTTAATTTTCATAGCAGACTTTCATAAATTCAAAAAACCTGATCAATTACTAGAAGCTGACTTTGCTGAATAGAACCACCTGCTAAAGTAGACATTTCATACATAGATCTATCATCCTTTCCTATCTAGGGATTTGTATCATTACCCTTAAAAAAATGGAAATGAAATTTCTAAAAAGTCCTCGTCCCTGTTCTCACTTAATATTCACAGGGAGGAAGAAAGCCACATGGTAGATTTATAACTTAAAAGTTAAAGCTTCTCTATTTTATATCACTCACAAAATTGCATGCCTGGCTGATGTACTGAGAAACTTCTATGGTTGTTCCGTCTACTGATAACAATATCTCACGGGAGATTAGCAATGGCTATGACCCTACTTATATCATAAAGTGGTAGGGAAATCAAGTGAGCACACTAAAAGAGAGTGTTTGGATCTTGCATGTGTTTGCAAGTATGCATACATACATGTGTCTTCCCAACCCACCATCATGAAGAGAATTGGGGCTAACATGGTTTTTTTTAATGAACGCTGAAAGATATCGGAGTCTGATGTCATCAGGGTGCTAATGAAATAGTTTCTCTTGATCTCATGCCAAAGTGAGAATCTGTAAAGTTCCCATAATTGCATATGGGTTAAGAAAGGTCAGGTGTAATCTGGACAAGGTTCAATCGGTCAGTAGGCAAACAAATTCAAATACTGATATATAATCAGTTCTGGATGAGATAGTCTTCCTCTGGAGGATTATATGAATAGTTTGGGGATGTTTCTGGATCCAGTATTACTTCTGAAAACATAACTAGGACATATTTGCCCTGGGGTAGCTACTGTGCCATCTTCTGTCCCAGGCTAAAGAAAACAGGTTTGGCAGCTATGTTCCATGCTTAAACTTAAACCAGTTTAGATTCCAGCAATAAACCACCAGTAAATAATATTTGAAAACTTCAATCAAACTGATTTCAGCTATATGCTATCTTACCAATTTTATGCAATGGCTAACTTTTTTTCCCAAGTCATACTTGACCTTCATGTGAACAAATCCATACAGTTATCTAGGCAGCATTTTCAGAAATGTTTTGGCACAGCCTTCTTCCTAAGGCTGAAATGCTGTGATTGGCCCAAAGTCATCCAGCAAGCTTTCATGTCTAACATAGAACTAGCACTCAGGTCCCTTTGCCTAGTATCTTAGCCACTGGACTAAACTAGTCATCAACAATATATTACAGGCCAGATTCCAGGTGCTGTTTCTTTTCTCAGAAATATAAACCGAGATATGTGAAAGTCTATGACCAATTTGCTGATAGTACTTTTTTGCTTTACAGCATCTTCAAAATGTCCTGATAACAAGAGTAAGAATATAGAACAGTCATTACTGTTTAGCAGCATGCCTACTAGGGATGATTGTCTTCTTTTTCTTCATTGAATTTTAGATTTTGTTTTACTTATTTTAAATGTGCTAGTTTTTTTAACTTTATAAAGAATGTGTATTCCCAATATAGTTTTGTTCCATGTTTTACATTTCTGGTGGTCTTTCGGTATGAAGCATGCAAAACATAGGTAGTCATGCACTGAAAAAGCAGATCAAGAAATTGACACCACGCAGATTATAGAATGCTATTTTTTATTGTAGGAAATGTTGACATAATCTTGAAAGCTTGTCCAAAATATTTACTGTCCCTTTTGAAGGATCATAGATTTAAGATGGGCCTATTCTCTTTCTTACTGTCTGTTTTCCCAAACTGTTTTATCTCTCCTATCTTCTTCTCAAAGCCAGAGCTGAATTCTTCCAAAAGTAGGCAACTTGCAAAAAAAAATCTATTGAATTATTTTCAAAACATCTTAGACAACCTGAAAACAAATCCCCATTAAAAAATGCCCAATCTGTTCTCACCCATGGAAAAGTTAGTTTTGAATCTGTTATCAAGAAAGCCTTGACCCATTTCATACTTCAAGGGAGAAGTCTTTTCAGATTTTTAAACAAATCTGAGAAGCTGAGTTGACATACTGATATATCAAAAGAATTGATCTATTTAACATTTCTCCCAGAGTGAAGCTAAAGAAGTCAGGCAAGCAAATAGAAATTGTTCTTTCTTGCATGCCCATGAAGTTTCTATTGTTCTTTAAAATGATTTGAAATTAATCCTTTTGGTCAATTTTTCTGGAGGCAACCAAAAACATGTCTCGATCAATCCCAATTTCATCAAGAGCAAGGAAAAAAATTTGGAAGGGAATGTTCTGTTCTATTTAGGATTGTTGATTAGCCAGTTAGAATGCAACTGGTTTTGTTTTTTAATTATGTCTATGCTTGGATACTGGATGCAAAAAGAAAAGAAAAGCTTCCTTCTTAACTGCATGACCAACAGTACAATTACACTAATGATCAATAAATCAACCAAACTAATATTGTACTGGTAGTTTTTTCATTTATATGTTTATATATGGTACAACAGTATTCATAGTGTTGTGTATGGAAATTGGAAGACTCCAAATAGCTAAAACTGATTGGCTGAAAAGGCCACTCTCAGATTGGGCAATTACGCACTAATCTGATTGGCCCGCCAGACAGCGGGAATTCTAAAGAACTGTCATTGGCCGCAAGCCGCGAGCAGCCACTATAAGAAGGGCTGCCGCGGCTCCAGCAAACATTCCGCTACAAGTCACTATACTGTTTAATAAAGAATTGTTTGTTGAGATACTGGTCTCGCATACCTTATTGTCCAAACACACAATCCTTTGCATTTCTTGCTTGTGAAATAAAGCAGACCACAATATTCAGCATCTATCCACTCACATCAATTCTAATTTCATCAATTCTAACTTCAGATATTTTTTTCCCGAAAAATAATTGTTAACTTACAAGATAGATTAGTCCATGGGACTTCTTCTATCTGGTCTTGTGCTTACCTCTTTGTTGTCTTCTGAAAATCCTACTTCCATACCACTCTTGTCTACTATAAACTTTTAGCAGCAGAGAAAGGGTTAATCTTTGTTTTTCTATTGGGTAGACTAGCAGAAAGTTTGAGAAAAAAGTTTGGATTGCAAAAACTCAACCATATGCCACAGTTTCAATTTGAAAAAAAGAATCTACTTTTTATTATTTCATCATAGTCAAATAAATGCATTACCACATTCCATGTCCTAAATAAAAAAATATATATTGTGTTTACTGCAGAAGAAAACAACACTTAATTTAAAATAATTGCGTGTTGTTTCCACCAAAAGGAATATAAGATAGAAAAGCGTATCTGCCTGCATTATCATATTCCCAGCCAATCTAAGACACCTGATCGATATGCCTATGTATGCTTAATAGCTTACAGACGAAGAAGCATGATATCAACCCTTATCAGGAACATTTCCTGATAAGAGTTGGTATTGTGCTTTTTCCACTATAAGCTATTATAATAAAAATTTCCTGAGGCACTTTGGTGCAAGCAGCATATTTTTTAAAAAAATATGCTGAATGCATAATATCAGAATTGCTAGAGATATTTAGAGGAATTTCTGATAACAGGAAATATTGACTAGCTTCAGTTTTGGGAAGCTACTACATTTCAGCAAAATAAGAAAAGAGGTGCTGAAATTTAAGGATGTCAAAGGTTAATTTTTGATGGGGGGCGCTTTGCTTTTGTACACTTTTGGAGGTACTTTGTTGTGGGTTGTAGCTCAGGCCATCACGATGATACAGGTTAATCATACTGTAAAAAGCCTTTGGCTAATGTTACATTTTTAATGTGAGACTCTAAATTCTTCCTGTACTTAAATACCAAATATTTCTCCAGCAGAAGTTGCAATTTTACATAGCAGGAGAAACCTAATCATAGAGATCACTAGGGGACAGTATACGCCAACTCATTGAACATCTTTAATATTTGAGAATATCTTTTTTATTATTTAAGACTGACCCGAAGGAATAAGCTACCCCTAGGAAAGTTAGAATATAGCCAAAAGCATCTAAGGCAGAACTAATTTATTTCCAAACAAAATTTCTCAAGATAATCAGAATGAGGAGAAAAGCATTTTGATTCTTTCCATTTTTGCTGCTTCTCTACTGTAGGTATCTACCCATCCTCGACAGACTCTGTTGGCCATGGCAGAGCAGGAATTGGTTGATATTGATTTTTTTATCACCAGGAAGGGAAAGAGGTACAAAAAAGATATGGGTGATCTTGGGTACTGTTGAGGTAATTCCCCATTAGGAGAATGAGTGCATACAGGGAGATGTAGTGAGAGAAGTGAAGAATAACACACACACAGCACACAGATGCACTGTACAGTTAATGTAGGTTTTTACTTCCAATAAACATTAAAGCAAAGTTCAAACACAGTCCAAGTCATTCACGGTTAAATCAGTCAGTTTTCAGTCCAGGGATAATGCAGTAACAAAGTCCAGTATCAAAAACAGTTCAGTAACAGATTTACATCAAATCCAAGAATAACAAGTCAATTAGGAAGAACAGCAATATATTCCAGCAGAAGGAAACAGAGACTCACACTCTCTTCTGAGACAAAGCAACCCAGGTTTCTGACTCCATTTTATGGCCATTTGCAGAACCATACCCAATTACAGTTTTAGGATTTTCTTAAAGATACAGTATTAAAATGTCTATCCTAGTTTATATATTTCCAACCCAAATAACTGTTAGGTGACTCATATTCCTAACATTCTCCTCTTTTGGGTAGGACAATATATAGAACCTTACACTCTAGGTCCATAATCCTCGCAGCAAGCCTTATGCTTTAAAAAGCCTTGGGCCTTTGTAAAATGATCTGCTATATTGTTTTCTGACATACAGTATTCTAGCTTAATCATCTTACTTTGCACACATCATCTCACATTTAAATATCTTAAAACTGTGTGTTTTGTTCTTGTCTTAACAACAATCTGTTGAAGCTATCTATATTGCTGATTGGTTGTCTTCATAAACAACAGTAGAATCTGTTACATCAACTCCCATATCAATCTATAGTTGTTTATAACAAACTAAATCTGTACATAATAAAGACAAACATGAGAATTCAGCCTCCACTGTTGACAAACTTAGATGTTTCTGTCGAATAGACCTCCATCCATCAACACTTTTCCCAATAATACTACAGTATCTGATGTAGATTTTCGTGTATTTTGTCTGTAGCAAAACTTGCATCGGCATATGTAGTTAAACTCAATTCATCTTTAGGCTCCAAATACAATTCATAATGCATGGTTTGTTTCAAATATCTTAACACACATTTAGCAGCTTGCCAGTGCCTTTCAGTCGGCTCAGTGTTAAATCTCGCTAATTGATTAACACAGTATGCTATATCTGGCCTTAACCAATTACTGAGATAAAATAAACTACCAATCAAGGACTGATAAATGTTCTTATCAAAAACAGGACTTTGTACATCACTGTTGCTAAACTCCTGGTTAATTGGTGTCTTAGCCAGTTTACAAAGTTCCATTTCAAAACTTTTTAGTAATTGGTTAATTTTATCTGCCTGTGAGATCTTGTATCCTCCCCTAGTTTTATCTATCTGTAAACCAATATATTGTTTGATTTCTCCTTATTGTTTTATCTAAAATTTCTTTTCTAACAATGAGATTATTTTAGTAGCTTCTTGTTCAGTTTTGGTGATCGATGCTATGTCATCAGTAAACAATAGCAATAATGACACTACACCATTACTTTTTTTTTAAACAAACATGGATCAGCCATGCCAGCTACAAAACCTATCTTAGTTAATTCTTTAACTATATATTGGTTCCACTCCTATCCTGATTGCTGCAAGGCATAAAGACTTTTTTTCAATCTCCAGCAATCAGTTGTATTATCATTTTTTATTTTAATTTCAGGTTTCTTTAAATAAATAGTGTGTTGCAACGGTGCATGCAAATATGCCGTCTCTACATCTAAATGATTTAAAATGTATTTCTCCTTAGCTGCCCACACTAATGCTGCCCCTAATGTAGTAGCCTTCAGACTAGGTGCAAACACCTCATCATAGTTATTTGCTGTCTGATTGAACCCTTGTGCTACTAACCTGGCTTTATGGGTAACAGTCCTATCTACATCTGTCTTTTGCTTATATATCCATTTACATCCTATGGCATGTTTACCTGGTGGTAATTTAACATTTTCATAAACCTCCAACTTTTTTTTAATGATTTCAGTTCCTTATCCATTGTTTTCTGTCAAGCAGCCTTATCTTTAGCAGGACACAGTTTTAGTTCACTAAAGTTATTTGGAACTGTATTCACTTGGCATAAAACAGGTGGTCGTGTTATTCGGGTTGAACGTCTTGGTAATACAGGGCTTACTGGTGGACTTACCTGTTCCACCTGCTCCTGTTCTTCTACCTCTTCCGGTGTCTGTTCTTCTACTCCCTCATGTGCCTGTTCTTCCTCTTTAATGGCTATTCATGGTTTACTTATTTCATCTTTTGGGACTACTTTGGTGTCAATAATAATATCATTGCTGGATTCCTGTTCCAGTTTATTCCACCTAATGTGCTCAAGAAATTTTGCACCAGCACTACAATAAACATGAGCTGTGCCTGTATCCCAAGATCTAAATAATCTATGGTTGGCCTCGTAACCCACAAAAAATAACTTCTTAGCTCTATGTTGCCCTTTCAATCTTACTTGTGAGGGAATATGCACTCATGCTGGAGCTCCAAATGTGTGTAGGAAACTTAAATTTGGTTTTCTGACATGCCAAAGAGTGAATGGCAATTCTCCAGTTGTTGTGTTCACTACATTGTTCAACACATGGTTACTACACATTATGGCCTCACCCCACAGTGTTTCAGGCAAACCTGAATCAGATAACATAGTGCGAGCCATGGCTTGTAATGTTTGCCCTCTTCATTCTATAAATGAGTTATGTTGTGGTCTGTAAGGTGCAGAACATTTATGCTCAACACCAGCCAATTTCAACATTGTTTAGAATCTTTTGTTAACAAACTCAATCTTATTATCAGTAACTAAAGTAATTACTTTACTTTTCATTTTTCTCTCAGCAAACCTTAACTAGTCAAAGAAATGTTGGAATGTTTCTGTTTTGTTTTTCATGAGCTAGCAGAAACCGCATTGTGAGTAATGGTCCATAATACTCAAAGTATAGCAGGCACCTCCCAAACTAGGTTTCTTAGGACCAATTATGTCAGCAAAAACAACCTCTAAAGGATCTTTGGTCTTAAACTCATTAAGTCTGTTTGCAGGAGTCACCTTACTTTTCTCCTGACTACAAGCATTACAGTTTAAATACTTGCTACAGAGTTTCAATTTCACTCCCTCTGACAATTTGACAGTTTGTTTGAGCATTTTGAAATTAATGTGCCCCAGAGGTCTATGCAGTGAATGTATATATTCATCATGTGGTTTAACATTGTTATAAATTGAGTTAGCCATCTTTAACCAGTCATCATGTATCACATATAAATCATTCTCTAAATTAGCAGTAACACTTTTACCCTCTTTCTCTAATTATACAGTTATCTCTTTTAAAGTTTACTACATAACCAATATTAACTAAAGCCTTTACTGATAGCAAATTAAATTTTAATTTGGGTACATATAACATAGTTAAATGTTCATTTATACAAGAACAATATGCGTACAGTACCTTGACCAGTTGCTTTCATCTTCCATCCATTTGCCAATGATACATGTTGCTTACTTGTAAACATCTTTACAAAACTTTTTCTATCTTTAGTAATGCACTGCCATGCTCCACTATCAACAACCCACAAATCATGGTTTACAGTTGAATTTCTAGACATAGCTAAATTAACATTCTTCTTAGCCTTCTGGTGATTACCAGTATTCTGTCATTTTCCCTTCTTACAGAATCTAGCTATATGTCCCCTAGCTCCACAAGAAAATATTTCCAAACAGTATAGGCAGTTGAACACAAATCCTCTTCTTGTGGTTGTTCCTTCCTCAGTTGGTCCCTATCCAGCCATCTTCTTGCCTCTTCTAACAACCTTCCAGTTATGTCAGTCAATGTCAGTTTATCTCTGGGCAGGACTTCCAGTGAAGATACATAATCATCATAACTTTCATCTAATGAGGAAAGAATGATGTAAACTTGATGCAGCTCTGAAAATATCAGTTCTTTTTCATGTAGCTCTTGAAAAGCTCTTTTCATTAAGTTCAACATATCTCCACATTTCAGAAGACGTGCTCTAAACAGTTTACATGTAAGATGTATGTGTGCACCGATACTGTGACAAACATATATCCTCTTCAAATTCTCCCAACACCTAGCAACAGACTCTTCTCCACAAATATGGATTAGCTGCTGGTCACTCAGTGTTAGTCCAATTATACAAAGAGCTCGTTCGTTGTTCTGTTTAAAGTCAGCAGGCTTCCTGGCATCATCCTCATTATTAGGATCCCAAGCATTTACATCTGGTGGGTCTTAAACTTTCATAAACCTTCTCTATGCAGAAGTAGACTGCACTTCATAGACAAAAGAACATAGTTTGTTCCATCCAACCGGGTTATCAGTGATAGACATGTTGAAGTGACTTGTGCCATCTTTACCAGGTTAGTAACCCACAATTAAACAGTAAACAGCTGTCTGTATACAGTACTGTGTATTCACACCAACTCTGTCATCTGAGCCTGGTATGGCCTGGGCCCATAACCAGTGTTGAGGTAATTCCCTGTTAGGAGTCACTCTGACTCCTAGGAGGCATGTCCATGGTCTCAGCTGTTGAGTGGCCAGGAACTGTGGAGGTGGCTGTGGCTGGAGTGTTAGTCTGAGGCGCCATTGGGGTGCCTGGCCCCGAGAATACAACAGGAGATGGTGTGTGCAGAAAGCTCTCAGAGAGCTGACTCAGTCTCGTGAGGTTGAGAGGCACTTCCTCAAGGACCTGGGATTTGAGGCCCAACATTGATGACAGATGTTCTGAGGAAGGGCTTGGCTGTGGGGTGGAGGAAGGAGGAGTGTAGTGGGGCTGTCTGGTCTGCAGCTGGGTGAGGTGAGGCATCTGTGGCGTGCGATGTACCTGGGCCTGGACTGGGAAGGGCTGCCTCTACTGTGGGAAGTCCTGGTACTTGTAGCCTTGGTAGGTGAGGGGCTGTTGAAAGTTGTGGAAGGGCTATGACATGGCCTGGGGTGGAGGAGCAGATCTGGAGTGGGTAGGAGCAGGTTCAGATGGGTCTGGAGGGTGGTGCAGAAGAGCTGTGATCCTCTCCTTCATCGCCTGGTACTGGGCCTCGGGCATGTCCATGAGGGTCTGGCTCACGTATGTGATGAAGGGCTTGCGGTTAGAGGATGGCATATCGCTGTGGACCAGCTGAGAGAGAAGATCTGTGCTGGTCTTGATGGTGTCCCTGATCTCCAGCAGGACAGGCTGGCTCTGGCCCTCCAGTCTGCCTCTCTGCCTGCTTTCTGTGGAGGTGGAGCTGGGGGTGGGGGTGGCTTGGTATCTGGTGGCTGCTTCTTCTTGCTCCATCTGAGACAGGGGATCCTCCACATCCTCTGGCATGGGGAGTGCAGCTGTCGGGGAGGTCTCTGCCGTGGGGCCCTCCAAAGACACCTGCCTGGACACGGTAGCTGTCTCCTGGCTGGAAGAGGAGTGGCTCTCTGTGGGCTGTCTGAGGGAGAGGGTTGACAGAGGGGCTGCTCCTCGGTGGCAGATCTCACCCTCCAGGAAGCTGCACTTGGCCATGATGTACATCTCCCGGTCAGTGAGCTTGACAGCGGCATGGCCAGATTTCTTCAGGTGCAGCTTGCCATACCAGGTGTGCATGTGCTTCCACCATCCCAGGAGTACATCTGAAGTGTAGCCCAGGCTCTCTGCCTTGTCTCTCCACACTGCCTGATTCCTCTTGGTGTTGCAATAGAGCCTGTGGCCCTTTCTTCACAGGTACTTGTTCTCCCTCAGCCATTCCAGCACCTCTTCCTCATGGTCCTCAGAAATGGAGTACTGTTTCCTCTCTCCCTTCTCCTTGCCTTGCCTCTTCCTCCCTCTGGCAGGGCCTTCAGGGCCTTCAGCAGCAGGGCTTTGAGGGCCTTGGGGCTGGTCCATCACAGCAGCAGCAGCAGCACCAGCAGGAGAAGCAGCAGCAGCAGCAGGAGAAGCAGCAGCAGCAGCAACACCAGGAGCATCACCACCACCAGCAGCAGAAGCACCAGCAGCTTCAGAGTCAGTGCCAGGGGGTGGGATGGTGGTTCTGTCCTTCTTGCCAGGGCTGGCAGGTGTAGGCACAGGCTTCCTCTTCTTCCCCATGGTGTTCTCTCAAGATGTCTCTGGCAGCAGGTCTTTCCTCTGAATGCTGACTGCTTGCGAGCTGCATCCTTTTATATCCGCGTAGCTGATGCAATTCATCCTCCCCGCATGCGCAGAGACCGCTTTGCATCTGCTATGCATCCGCTACGCATCCGCTATGCATCCTCTAGGTGTCCGTGATGCATTCGCGTCATCCACTACGCATCCGCTCCTTCTGCTACATGTCCGCTTTGCTATTCTCCCCCAGAAACCGCTTGGATGTGTCATCCGCTTCCATCCGCTAGGCTTCCTACGAACATTCGCTTACCATCCTCGGTACGTACTACCCACATCCATTCCTTTCCATTGTTTTCAGTTCTGTTTATGCAAATTTGGGGCACTTTTGAGAGCAGATAACAATGGATGGAGCCACTCCCGAAATTTTGCTCATCCGCTGCGTCCTTTTTGCATACGTTTTGCATCCGTCGGCCAATGTGACCTAGCTTTAAGAGAGAGAGTACCAATTTCACAGTGGTACAGTTAAATCACAGATTGGCTGTGAGGAAAAGACAAGTCATGCAGATACCGAAGGAAAAGAATTTGCCATGGCATGTTTGGTTTGGTTAGGTGTCAATAGGGACAGGTCCAAGTCTTCAGGATGTATGCTGTTCTTTTAAACAAACTGTTGTTGCTGATGTCTATTCTTTTTTTAAAAAAAGGTACACATGTCTAAATAGAATAAACAGTGATACATATAGCTATTTTAATAACATGATGCTTTTTATTTATAGTATATGAATGTGCATTTATACATACATACACACAATATCTACTTTATTCCTTAATTTTACTAGGTAGTGGGCAATACAAATTTTTGAATCTACTTTCTTTTATAATATAATTATTGTAATTAAAAATAAACTGCACAATAAGACTATAATTTTAATTATAATTAGATTATTAAGGAAGCAAGCATTACACATGCAGAGAATTATGCGGTATATATACATATACACACACATATATAAAACAATTTTATTAAAGATTACAGTTACATCAATAAAAGCTGATAAAACAAATAATAGAAAAAGAATGAAGGTGTAGAAAAGATAGAAAAACAGAAACAGAAAAGAAAGAAAAAAATAAGAATATACTTCATCACAAATATAAATAACTTTAGTAACTTTTTATTGCCTCTTAACTTATAACAAATGATCTCTTCCTTGAATATCCCATCTTGTATCAATAAACAAATCCATAAAGGCTCAATATTTCAATCCTGATATCATATACAGTATCTGATATCAACACTTTAAGGATATCTAGAGATAACAACGTATCTATATTAACCTTGATCAAATAAGTACACTTTATATTCCTTCCTTTTACTTCCAACAAACTTGACCTTTAATCCATTCAAATAATGTAATAGAGTTTGATATTTTTTGTATCTTTTGTAAATTCAATATAAAAAAATTAATCAGGTCATTTTGGTTTGTTGTTTGTATCCCTTTTAATTGTTAAGACATCACCTGGCTTCTTTTGTATGTCCAGTATAACTTCTCCCCCGCAAATCATTCTTTTAGATTCTTTTAAGTTCCACTTTCAAATCAGTCTCAACATGTTACTTTTCCATTAACATCTTCTAAACATAGATTAGTCCATCTATAGAGATAGACACTATTAAATTTAACTTTGGAATCCATTGTTCAAAAATAATCTTCAATATGTCCAATGTTAAAATATTTTGCTTCATTCTATAATTGTAAGCTGAGTTTCATCATTTTTCCTCATTAATTATAATTTTTATTTCCATCTAGTTCACTCTAATGCCTGATTTTTAACATATTACATTTTTTTTTAGGAATTCAAAACAAAAGATCTCCCTTTGGGAAGGATTCTTTGTAATTAATTCCAAAATCTTATCTCAAATTCATGTAAGATCCTTAATCTGTTTGTAACTTTCTAAAATTAAAGTTATAATTACCATTTTGCTGTTTATTTTTATTTAGGAAAACAATTCCTTAAACTTTTATTTAAAACTTCTGTCACCTAGGATTGAAGGAAATTCACCTAGTACTGAAAAATTGTTGTCCAAGAGTTCATAATAGCTGAAAAGCAGTTTCTAAATGTGATTAGAAAAGATTGCAAACTCAGTCTCCTCCTAAAGGCACTGAGTGCTGTTTCAGTAACACAGCTATTTCCTTATTTTCTAGACCTAGACGTGAAACCTGATGGAGACTGCTGTCTTGAAGTTCTCTTACGAGGAGCAGCCTTCTAGAGCACTAGGGGGCAATCACAAATCCTTTTCTTTCCAGAGAGGAATTGTCAAAAAGTTGGTCTACTTTCTGGGTCTTAATTTTGTTGCAATTGTCAGTTCTGCTTTTCATAGAACTGTCTTCAGTTTACCATTTCTTCCTCAGAAGGCAAAAACTTCTTTGCCTTATCCCAAAATGCAGGAAGTTTTAATACACATTTTTCTGTAATATTGAAAATTCAGAGGCACTGCATTTAGATAGGACAAATGCACAAAAGGCCACATAATTTATGAATCATCAGCATTCTTGTTTTTACTGAAAGTGGAGAAATACCAACTTTGGTTAAATAATTAAAAGACTTACAATAGTTTGGACAAGCAATATCAAGGATGCCCACAGGGCCTGATCAATTTACCTCATGCTGCTTCCTTTCCTTGTCATAGGCAATGATTGCTGATTAAAGCTGTTTTATATCAGTTCTTCACAAGCAAGTAATGCATTTCTCATCATTGTCTTTCCATTGATAATAATTATCTTTACAGATTCTTTCCTGTCTGAAAAAGACCAGCCATCTTTAAAGTGTTCATGTGAGCAAAATCCTGTTATTATTAATTGTACTGCCAAGCCTTCATACAACTAAACATTTGCAAATGTTGATTGCTCCATTTGATCAGTTTTTTTCCTGCAGGGTTCAGCACCAACTTGTTGAAGTCTTTCTATGGAATTTATAAAAATGGTGCAGCACACATGATCACATCTTTATTTTATGTCATGTAGCATGAGGTTATGAAACAAAATGTAATCTGAATCATGATCAAAATAGTTATACTGAAAACTGGGAACAATGCCTGGGAACAATATATTGTTTGGTGCATATAAAGGTAAGTTCTTAATATGTATTTCTCATCTTGAGATTTTATTGTATAAAACTATTCTGCAGAGATCCAACAGTTTCCTGGAATATATTTAAATGCTTACTGTGAAATGGGTATTTCTTCAGAACTAGAGGATATAAGATTCTTTTTGATATACCATATCAACAACTTAACAACCTAGAGAAGAGAAAGTTTGCCTAAAGAATAGTGCTAAAATAAGGCTCTGAAAAATGTAAGCCCATTCCCAAATGAAACTGTAGTCTCCATTTCATTGTTACTTGCCTGAGGAAACAGATTTGTGAATTTTTATCGCAAGTATTTTAGTTTAAATGAAAAGAACTTAGTTTAAATGAAAAGAAATATAATCCATAAGATTATAAATTTGCAAAGTTGATTTTAAAATGCATAAATCCTTAATGTAGTCTTATTGTTCTTAATTTTGTTTAGTTATGTTTTATTCCACCTTTATCATTTTTATAAATAACTCAAGGTAGCAGACATGCCTAATACTCCATTCTCATCCTCCTACAACAGCAACTCTGTGAAGTGAGTGACTGGTTCAAAGTTATCTAGCCAGCTTTCATATCTAAGATGGAACTAGAACTGACAGTCTTCTGGTTTTTAGCCTGGTGCCTTAACCACTAGAACAGAGGTGGCATTCAGCAGGTTCTCACCAGTTCTGGAGAATCGGTAGTGGAAATTTTGAGAAGTTCAGAGAACTGGCCAATCCCACCTCTGACTGGCTCCACCCCCATCTATTCTCTGCCTCCCGAGTCCCAGCTGACTGGCTGGGTCTTCTTTTGTTGCCCTGCACAGCAGAATGGAGCTGGAAAGCAGGTTAGTGGAGTGAGGAGGCAATGGGATTTTGCAGTAACCTTCCCCTGCCACTCCCATCAAGCCATGCCACACCTACCAAGCCGTGCCCACAAAACCGGTAGTAAAAATTTTTGAATCCCACCACTGCACTAGACCAAACTGCCACTTATTTTTATCTTTTTTTTCTACTTATCTGTTCTCATCTAATGTGTGGAGGGGGAGGGACTGTTTGGTAGATGTAAGTGAAATTTCTCTGAAAGAAATTGCTCTGAATGATTACAACTCCTACTTGTCTCACCTATCATCAAACAGACTGACAACATATTAATGTAATCAGAGCTAGTTAAAGATAAGCATCATTATCAAATGGATTTCAGTTTTCTGCCCAGTTCTGCCTGTTTGGATTGTATTATTATCAGGTTAAGATATTCACAAAAGACCTGAAAATGTTATTGCTAGTCAGGTGGCAAAGAACCTATAAAGGCAAGATAGGAAAATATTCAGGAAAATATGACAAGAGGTGGATTTTTCCAAAGTGCAATAGTTGTTCTGGGGACAGTCCTATACTCTTGGAGCAAAGCTGTATGTAAGACTTAGAGAAGTATTCAGTTTTGGATGATTTACAGTCCTTTTTCTGGTCTAAGGGTCATCCTAGAATCTTAAGATGCTAGTCTTAAGATATAGATGCTACATTACAAAGAAATCATCTACATTTTTGCCCAGCACAGGATTGGAAAGTTACACCGCATCAAGGATTTTCAGGCCAAGCATTTTCACTATGTTATTTCATGATCTTTGAACTTGTGCTGATTTCCCAAAGATAGCCTAAGAGGACTATTTTGGTCAGGTACTTCTTCATTTATTTATTTTTTTCTGCAAGCTGCACAGCACTCTGAAACTCATCTTAACAAGTCTTTTCTGTATAATGAAACTGAAATGCTACAAGCAATTATAGATATCACTGCAATTTTTCTAATGTCCATGCCAAGTTAAGAATGATCCAATCTTCAGTGTTTCTAACATTGTGCTAGCTTCAAGTCCCTTTCAGCCATGAGCCATCACTGGCTGAGTCACAGTCTCAGCCTATATTCCTCAGAGGCCTGAATAAAAGACAAAATGCAAGGTATAGACAAAATGAAGGTATCTTCAGCTTCTAGAGGGAAGACAGCATGTAGATCTAAGAAACAAATAGTAATAGCCATGCAAAATAAAAATATTTTTACTATCCATCTGCAATTAAGCTGAAATGGTACCAATTTATCTTGAATGATGCAAAACAAAAATGCTTTTTCTGTTTCCAGCAAATAAACTGCTTCATGTCATGGAACATATAGCAGGCTTTCATAGAAGACAGTAAGGTTGTATGGATGAAATTAACCACCCGGCTTGAAGCTATTTAAGTTTTAAAGGTCATATCAATATCTTGAAATTGGCCTCGAAATAAATCAGAGCTCAATAAATATACAGTTGATGCAATATGTTCTTAAAACATTTGCTGGTAAGCAATTAAATTTATGGAATTAGCACCAGCTGCCATTTCTAAACATTCTTTCAGGACCACCACACAGTTTTGGTAGTAGACAAAACTGCTCCATTCTAAAGCCCCTGTCACACTGCACCAATGGATGCAAAGAGGATGTAAAACGGACAAAAAAGCTTGCCATCCGTTGGTTAACGCGATGTACTCATTGCCTCCGTTTGGCTTCCTCTCTATCTGTCCAGCATCCGTCTATTGACGTTTCATCCGCTCAGAAAGTTTTGAGCTGCCCAAAACTTTTTTGCGGAAAATGTATCCAATTTGTCCGTTCTGCATCCGCTACGCATCCGCTATGCATCCGTTACACATCCACTATATCCGCTAGGCATCCGCTGTGCATCCGCGCAACTCGCATCCGCTTGGACACAGGGAGGAAGCGGAATGGACGTGGAACGGATGCAGAACGGATGCAGAATGGATGCAGCACAGAAGCAAAGCGTTTAAAATGGAAAAACGTTCGCAGAGGGGACCTATCTCGGATATAAAGGATGTCTACAGGATGCCTAGAGGATGCCTAGAGGATGCCTAGAGGATGCAAAGGGACACCTATACTGCTTATAAAAAGGGGGAGCAACACATCTGGATCTCACTTTCAGAACAGCAGCCCTGCGGTGCGGACCTCTGCAGCCTTCATCTTCCTCTTCCTCTTCCACAGCATCCAGTCATGTCCACCGTGGATTGTAACATGGTCCTTTTGGTAGCCACCATCCTTCTGCAACAGTGCGAAGCCATCTACAGGCTCTGTGAACTCTACTACGGGAAGAAAAAGGGGCATCCAAGAAGTGTCTGGGTCCGAAGATGGTTCACCAGAAGAGCAGAGGATGGACTGTACAACAAGCTGAATGGGGAGCTCAGGAACGAAGACACTCGGGCATTCCAGAACTTCATGAGGATGCCTCCAGCCATGTTTGACGAAGTTGTGCAGTGGCTGACACCCAGGTTGACCAAGGCAAACACCAAGTTCCAGCCCAGCCTGGAACCTGGGCTCAAGGTGGCACTCACTCTGTGCCACCTGGCCTCAGGAACCACCTACAGGAGCATGCAGTACGGCTGGAGGGTGCCACACAACACCATCAGCATTGTGGTCAGAGAAGTGGTGCAGGCCATCATCGAAGAATACAAGGAGGAGCTCCTCCAGTGCCCCTCCACTGAAGAAGGATGGAAGAAAGTTGCAGAGCAGTGGTATCAGAGGTGGAACTTCCCACAGACCGTTGGAGCCATCGATGGCAAGCACGTGGCCTGCAAAGCGCCAGCCAAGTCGGGGTCCACTTATTTCAACTACAAGGGCTTCTTCAGCATCATCCTCTTCGCCATGGTCGATGCTGACTACAAGTTTATGTACATCGATGCTTCAGACAGCGGCTCATCTTCAGATGCCCAGGTATACAACGCCAGTCACCTCAAGGAGGAGCTGGAACGCAACCTCATCGTGGGCTTCCCAGATCCAGAACCCCTGCCCAATGACACACAAGATGTGCCCTACTTCATCGTGGGGGATGACGCCTTCTCCCTCAGAACCTACCTCATGAATCCCTACACGTCCAGACTCCTCACCCGTGAAGAGAGGATCTTCAACTACAGGCTGTCCAGGGCAAGACGGGTGGTGGAGAACGCCTTTGGCATCCTGGCCAACAGGTTCCGGGTACTTCTCACCACCATGCAGCATCGCCCAGAGACCATGAGCAGGATCATGGAAGCTTGCTGCATCCTGCACAATCTCATGCGCACCTGCGACCCAGTCTTGCAGAACAGGCTCGTGGACCTCCAGCAAGGCAATGGGGACATGGAGCCTGGGGAATAGAGGCAAGGGCGAAACCTGATAGACACTGAGGATGTGCAAGGCCCCAACAGAGCCTCACGTGAAGGGAAGAAGCAGTGCAACCTCCTGAAACACTGGTGCAACTCCCCAGCTGGAGCGGTGGAGTGGCAAGACAGGATGATAGTTGCTTCATGGATGCTTCCTTCAGCCTGTTTCATCACACTGATGAGATTGGGCCATGTATGCTGAGTGGCCCTACAATGAACAGGGCATTTAATAAAGAGTTGTGTTTATGTTGACATGTGTGGATGATTGATTATATCGTTATTGACAATAAAGGGCCATAGGTGTGGCACCTGGGAGGGTGGACCATACAGTCCCACTATGCTTGCACTGGAGGTTTATCTATCCCACAGCTATTACCCATCCCAAAGGTATCCCTGCCCATTCCACCGCTATCTCAACCCATCCCACTGCTATCTTAACCCATCCCACAAGCATGCAAAGGCTTAAACCATTTCTTAAAGTTTCCAGCAAGACTTTATTAAAAAAAAGAAATGAAGCAAGTGTGTGAATCAAAAATAGACTTTATTAACAACAAGCTATGAGACAAAAATGAGTCTCTGGCACTCCTCTTGGTCGCTCAGTCTCAGGGGTGAAGGGTGCAGGTGCTGTGGAGGTGGCTGGTGCTGGAGTGCTTGTCATCAGCTCCTCCAGAAGCAGAAGCAGCATAAGAGCGAGCCCGTGCTGCAGAAGCCCCAGCAGAACAAGAGTGAGGGCCAGGGGGCGGGATGGTAGCCCTGTCCCTCTTGCAAGGGCTGGCAGCAGATGGCTGAGGCTTGCTGTGCTTCAGCATGGTTGTGGGGTTGCTGGCTGGCAAGGAGGCTGGCAGGAACCAAGGCTGGCAAGAAGGCTGGCAGGGAGGCAGGCACCAAGGCTGGCAGGAAGGCTGGCAGGCAGGCTGGCAGGCAGGCAGGCAGGCACCAAGGCTGTCAGGAAGGCTGGCAGGGAGGCAGGCACCAAGGCTGTCAGGAAGGCTGTCAGGAAGCCTGGCAGGAAGGCAGGCAGGCAGGCATGAACCAAGGCTGGCAGGCAGGCAGGCACCAAGGCTGGCAGGCAGACTGGCTGGCAGCAAGGCTGGCAGGCAGGCAGACAGCAAGGCTGGCAGGG
>BLBF01000003.1:52152231-52221485 GCA_015471245.1 Laticauda colubrina | reverse complement strand
GAATAGGAATAGGAATAGGAATAGGAATAGGAATAGGAATAGGAATAGGAATAGGAATAGGAATAGGAATAGGAATAGAAATAGAAATAGAAATAGAAATAGAAATAATAGAAATAGAAATAGAAATAGAAATAGAAATAATAGAAATAGAAATAATAGAAATAGAAATAGAAATAGAATAGAATAGAATAGCATAGAATAACAGAGTTGTAAGGGACCTTTGATTCAACCCCCTGCTCAGGCAGGAAACCCTTTACCATTTCAGACAGATGGTTATCCAATTTCTTCTTAAAAACTTTCAGTGTTGAAGTATCCACAATGTCTGGAAGCAAGTCATTCCACTGATTAATTGTTCTAACTGTCAGGAAATTTCTCCTTAGTTCTAGGTTGCTTCTCTCTTTGATTAGTTTTGTGTCTTGTCTTGCCATCAGATGTTTGGAGAATAACTTGACTCCCTCTTCTTTGTGGCAGCCTCTGAGATGTTAGAAGACTGCTATCATGTCACCCCGACTCCTAATTTTAATTAAACTAGGCATATCCAATTCTAGCAACCATTCTTTATATGTTTCAGCCTCCAGTCCCCTAATCATGTTTGTTGCTCTTCTCTGCATTCTTTCTAGAGTCTTTTTTATATCATGGTGACCAAAACTGGATGTATTTAAGTTATGTATATAAAAAAGATAAAAATATATGTCGCCTTGAGTTTCTTGGAAAATAAGAAACAGAGAAAGATGAACTTGTGATTTATGCTTTTGATGATTAGATAGATTACAGAAAGAAGGGAGCTATGTTGTAACTATAAAGTAAAATGTAAATTTATGATTGTATTTGTAACTGGTGTGAAGAAATTTGGAAGCTACTTCTCTGCATATATTTTCTATTTTTTTATTATTCTTTTCCTTTAATTTCTTTCCTTCTCTCTCCTTTCTTTCTCTCATGTTATATAGTTCATATTAGATTTTAATCTTCTTTTCTTTTCTTTATTAAAATTCTTTAATAAAACTATACAAAAAGGAATCAGATATGGTAAATGATTTATTATCTTGTATTTAAATTCAGCAGAAAAACAGAGTGTAAAACAACCGTTCAATTCTTTTTTTAAAGCATTTTGAAAGTTTCAATTTAGTCCATAGTGTAGCAGTCCAGTTACTGGTGGTGTTTCTCACTATAAGTACATCACACCTGTCATCTAGGCCTTGTACTGGCTTCCTATTAGCTTCTGAGTGCATGGCTTGGCATCAAAATACTTGTAAGAATTGCTTCCTCAAACCTGAATCAAGTGTTTAATCTGTGTTACCCTAGGAGAAACTGTTTCCATGAAATACATAGGGTAGATTTTCATCGGTGTGAGAATTCTACATTATTGAATAACTTCTCCTTTGAAATTAGGCTAGCCCTCAAAGTTTTAGCTTTCTAGAAACTTTTCAAAATGACTTATTCCAGAAGGCTTTGTTGACTGACAGGATGACCATGATTGTTTGATTTTATTTTTGGCTATGGATTTGTAGTTTTATTTTTCTTAGTCTTATCATTGTTTAATTTCTGAATGCTTTGTTGTAGTTTTTTAATTACTACAAACTTCAACAGCCGGATTGATTACTGCAGATATAAATTATTATAAAATAAAACCAAAAAGATATTCAAGGAGGCAGGTACAGTATAAATTATTAAAAACCAAAACAAATAAAAGACGTAATACTGTATATAACTTTTTAATTACACTTTATTATCCATTGTTAGTAGAGAAGGCAATGCACTTCCAATTAATTATCATAAAATGCCTGCAGTTATCCAAATCAAGTGTGAAAAGTCCAGATGTATTCATCAAAGCATAAATCCTCAACTCCTACTCTCACACATTTTTTTCTCCCTTACAATTCATACCATTTGCACAGCTGATACTTGTAACTTACAATGAGTATATCACATGGAATTCTGTTAGACTGCACACTACTCCAGATGAAGGCATTTGAGAGTATGATAGATACCAGTCAGGAGTAATTCTACAATTAGACAGAACAGTACAACCAGTTTCAATAGCAGATGCCATTGCATGCTGGCTGGGGAATCCTGGGAGCTAGAATCCACATATCATAAAGTTGCCAAGGTTGACAGACATTGTCCTACAGGATAGCAGTGGGAGTTCCCTAATGGAACTTGTATTACTTTAACTACCTCCCCTGATCAGAAGAGAGCTGTCCATGTCACTCAACTGTTCTGACCCTGCTCTATTCACCTGTGGTGAAAGGTATTGAACTAATAGTCAGTGTTAGTCCACTCAGTTTCTGTGTCTTGGCTGAGAAAGTAATCAACTGGAAATAATAACTTGCCTTTCATCTCTGATATCTATAGCTGCATTTATTTTCCATACAAAGAGAATTTCTGAATAGATTTTTTCCATGTTTAATTGTCTATCCATTTTTCATCACAAAACTGTGAAACAGCAATGACATTGTCTACATTTCTAGACAATGAAGAGCTAATGAGTGATAAAGAGAATATTATAAATATATATTAGCCCTTGATATGATGGGTTGTAATCATGAACACACCCCGGCTTTTCTTATTAGTGACATGTGAAAAATACTTTTCTCCTTCTTGGTTTTCCCTTTTTCCAGTAAGACCAGAATAGAGATAACACTTATTGCTCATTACATAACTACTATATAACTTGTGCAAATACTGCTTGCTGCAACCCCTTAAATTTTTTAAAATCTGATATATGTTCTTCTGTACACATTTACTCTCCATCCTATAATTTGCAGGTCTTATAATGTGCAGGGATTCTGGAAGTGCACCTAAGCCAGAGGCTTAAGTTATTTATTTATAGGCTTATTTCCTATACCAAGTTCAAAAAAGGTCCTAACTGGTCTGAAAAGGCACTATTGACAAATACTTTAAAAGAACTGAATGCTATCTATATTTGTAGACTGCGTTCTTCATTTTCAACCTCAATTTTGTCTTTCTTTCCACATGTTGAATTCCTGCAGTGCATTAACCTGACAACTCAATGACAGTTTCTGAATTACTCCAGTTTCCTCACTTTGCACAATCCATAAATCTACACTGACTAGGTTCATACATCCCGTTGAACCCCAGATTATCTGACCAGATTTTACCTTAATGGTTTGTGCGAACTCAGGGTAGTTCTTAGCTTTACATTTCTTCCATAGCAAGTCAGAGAAGGACAGCCAGTTGCCAAGTTCAAGAAAAATAAATACATTAAATAAATACACATGAAAATAAATGTATTAAAGAAACAAACATGAAAATAAATTAATTAAAGAAATAAATGAGAGATCCATCTCTACTGTAACCATATCTTAAATTAAAGATTTCAGCCCTAATTGAACAGACCTAGGGAGCCTCAGAACATTTTTTATGATATATTCTGATTTACTTTTTAGAGAAAATTTTAAAAAGCATTGCATATATCTTATGACACATCAAAGACTTACACATTATTACATAATCTTGTCTGCATCACAGTCCACTTAATCTAATGCACAGGGGTACCAAAGTGTTATTAAAAGCTTGTGTTATAATACATAAATCTGTGAATTTTGATCCTGACCCTGTTGACATTGCTGCAAATAACACAGCTATCCTTCAGAAAACTGAGAAAATAATTGTGATAAATAGCAATCACAACAGCAGGATTTTCTTTCTTTCCTTTTTTTCCAAATTTCCAGATTCTTAAGGTTTTTTTTTTTCAGTGAGAGAATAAAGTGGAGTTGAGTATTTGTTTGATGAACAACTGATGTTTTGTATTTTGCACTTGCCCACTTTGATATTTTGCCTCATACTATTGTCAACCTTTTCTTCAGGACAAATTGAATAAGTCTTAAGGACTTCTGTCATGATGCAGTTGAAAGACCAGTTGATGCAGTTGAAAGACCAGCTTGTCAATCAGGAGAAACAAGATTAGCTAAGAGCCGATAAGTGATTAATTGTAGTGGTGGACTGTTAAGCATGATTGCTTTGTTTCACAAGAGTCAAAATAAACACAGATAGTGATTGCTAAGTTTGGGTGGAGAAAGCTGAAGTAGCCAAAGAGGTATTTATACTAGGAGGCACTTGGAAGCAATGTGTCTTTCTGTCCACAAATCTTTCAAGTTTAAAGGCCATATTGCTCTAGGTTGCTTCAGCTATTGCTGAAACCAGGAAGCTATGAGATCTACATGCAGGACTCTGTCACTTCACCAAATAATCGCCTGCCAGCCAGCCTCACCTTCTCTTCAGGGGTGTCAAACAGGCAGCCCATGGGCTGGATGTGTCATGCACAGGCCATGCCCACCCCAGCTCTGTGAATGGAAAAAACATAGTGAAATGTCACATGATAGCAATATGATGCAATGAGTTTGACACCCATGACCTAGTGTGCACTTAAACCACTGCTTCTTACCTACCTTTAAAGATAAAATAAACAAATTATAGTTGTGACAGCCCTCTGAGTTTCTATGCTCACTGTGATGGCATTTCTCTGCCCTGCCCCCTAGGCTGGCAAATGCTGATGGCAGCATGCCAGGAGTACCACATCTGGGTTACAATACATATCATGCCATACTTTGATGCAAGGTGAAAGCTGAACAAATGGAATTCTTCATCAGTGAAAGCGTATCACCCCTACCAGTGTAAGGAAGGACAAATAAGACTGTCCTGGGAAATAGTGGTCCTATCGTTATTAATGCTGTCTCTTGAATCATCAAAATGGAAAAGCTGCCAGTTGCAGTATTGCATGACTGGTGCAGATGGGTTAATCCATTATTTGATAGAATGGGCACCATGTCTGAACGTATCCTTGCTGAATAATAACAGCAAAGATGGAAATTACTGACAAACTCTCCAAGAATACCTGACTGAGTTAATAACATGTGACAAGTGCCAGATCACTGAATCAAACACTCAGGAAGCACAGTACATGTGAAGCTGCCCCAAGGAGCTTTGTGAACTGAGTTTGCTGAAGGAAATGGCTGATGTCTACCCTTTAAAATTCCTGCATCCCATGTACTGTCTGGGAATATTAATAAGCCTAAAGGCTTGTCTTTTGGCATGTACTAGACTCTCATAACTATATCACTTTTTTTTTCTTTTAGAGTTAACTAAAAAACAAATATACAAATGAGAAGGTGTTATGCAAAATTACAGCCTCCATATCACTCTATTTATAGGAATAGCTCTTAATTCACATAATCCCCAGAAGCATTCTTATAACATTTTTTTTTAAAAAAAGCATTCTACAAATGATTTGTAAATTATCGTTACCTGTACAGAAATAAGAATGATAATCAGGTGTTCCAGACAGCATCATGTGTGTGTTGGGAAAGAATCTCACTGGATTGGTTTCTTGTTATGGCTGTTTTGTGGCAGACTGTACTCAAGAATGCCCTCAAAATTGAAAATTATCCTCCCATCCAAACAAAATTGCCTGCCCTACTGTATAATAATTGAAATGAGTTTATGCAATCTGAAATCACAACTTCCTGTTAATTTAACATAATTTAACACCAGAGTACTAATATTATTGTTCAAATTCCAATTTGGAGGTCTGTTGGCAAAGGTATAGCATGACAAAACTCTAGGGTAGAATTTAGATAAAGCAATTTTTTTTATCATCCCTAATTATGCCCTGGTTTATGGGCTTTCATAAATATAGGCCGTTAGAATCTAATGGGATTTCTTCATTGAGCTAAAATGAAACACCGCCCTCTCAAATGTTTGTATTAAATGAAACTAAACTTCTTTGGGAGGAAAATTGGATTTATATAATAACTTCCTGCCACTATTATGCTCTCCTTCCATAAAGTAGGATAAAGTAGTTCTGTAACTGGGCTTGCTGCTTATCCTTTAGAAATGGAACAGTGGATAAAACAGGCCACAATTTTAGGGGAGTAAACAAACAGGAGGAACCAAATGCTTACAATCACTTCCAAGGGATTGATTCACACTTTTTGTCATTTCACTTTAGCAGGTGAGCAGACATCCCAGTCCAATCAAGGCATGAGTTTAAGCAGGGGTGGGATTCAAATTTTGAAACAACCAGACCTGTGGGCATGGCTAGGTGGGATGGTCATGTGACTGTGTGGCGTGGCTTTTTTGAAGCACACCCCCCCCCCCGTTTTTGGGGCTTCTGAGAAGCCTCCTGGGGGGGGGGGCATTTTTGCTCCCTGGGGCTCAGGAAGAAAAAAAAATGGAGCACAGGTGGGGGGCTTGCAGCACCCCCCATGCTTCATTTTGTGGGCCTCAGGGAAGCCTCCTGAAGGGCGTTTTTGCTCATAGAAGGCTTCCCTGTGGCTCAGGAAGAAAAAAAAAAGGGGGGGGGGGGCAGCCAGGAGCACAATTTGCCAGTTTTCTGAACTGTGCAGAATCATAACAACCATTTCTATAGAACTGGTCTGAACTGGTAGAATCCTACCCCTGGTATTAAGTTAAGACAATGTGTCCTGGGGACCAAATATGATGAGGAATTCTAGCAAGATCTTTTTCATAACAACATGAATGGTCTTCTGGGGTGAAGGGCTTCCATGTTACCAAACCAACAATTTGGATGGTATAACTTACGACTACAATTGAGATCAAAATTTCTGTTGCTACGTGAGACATTTGTTAAGGGAGCTTTGCCCCATTTTACAATCTTTCTTTTTACAGTTGTTAAGTGAATCACTGCAGTTGTTAAGTTAGTAACATGATTGTTAAGTGAATTTGGCTTCCCCATTGATTTTGCTTGTCTGCACAAGTTGAGCACATTATCCCAGGACACTGCAACTGCCAGAAATAGAAGTCAGTTGCCAAGGATCTGAATGTTAATCATGTGAGCCTTGGGATGCTGCAACAGTTATAAATGTGAAAAATGGTCGTAAGTCACTTTTTCCAGTGTCATCATAACTCTGAACAATCACTAAACAAATTGTTGTATGTCATGGACTATCTATATTGGGCTGGACTAGTGAGTAGAAATGTATTTGATCAATTCACTATTATAGCCATCTCCTACAAATTTATGCTTCCTAATTCTCTTTTTGAGCAAGCACTGGAATATTTTTCTGTCTGGGTCTAGAATTCCAGAATTGCCCTGGGACTGCTTTGTCTTTTTTTATTGACTCCTGGGCCCATTAAAGATATCCACCTCTGATCTTTCTTTCATTTCCCAAAGACGAACCATCACAATAGGATCCTAAGAATGCTAGATCCTGAAATGATGGTATAAATAACTTCATAGGAGTACAAATAATCTAAGCGCTGTCTCTGACACATTAGCTATTAAAGCAGGCATATAATTAACTACTGAATTAGATTATCATTTAGGTGTTTACTTTTTAAAATAGGCATATCATTTGAAATTTTATTGCACCTGGCAGTGCTATTAATCAGGCCTTGATATTGGTGCAATGAATCAAACAGTGTCTTTTTCTCTGGCACATCAGCTACTCAATTCAATACATCAATGACTGAATTTTATTCAATGGTGTTGAACCACAGATATGTCTCAATAAACCAGATTATGATCAAGGTCTGTTTCATTCAGTATGTACCATGCTAAATCCCAACTGCTAATTGAAAATGTATCTCCTCCTGGAGCGTATCTGCACAAATCAAAGGCATGTTTCAGTAATATTCAAGATGAATCCTTATGCAACTGTAAATGTTTTTCTATCACATTCATTTGGCTATGGAGGAAAGTGGTAATAGTCTCGAGGTTAAATACACACCAGAGGACTCTTCAGCTCTCAAAGCCATTATTCATATCTCTCTCAAAAATGCCAAGAGGATTGCAGTAGTTACTGAATCATCACAAAGGTTGGCAATTCATGCATATAAATTTCACATCATAGATTTAAAATTTATAGCCAAATTTTAAATTGTAGCAGCAATGCCATGCACAGATTAAAAACAACAACTCTGCACCATCTTTCATTTTTATTTCATTTTGTTGTACTTTGAAGACTCTCAGAGATGTAAGGACAAGTGTATCTGAAAGGAATACATTTGAATAAATAGAAGGAAATAGTCACAGAAAGTCTTTACTCTAAATCCTTACTGTATACATACATTTCAATTCTGTATAAAATATCAAGTGGAGACAGTAACTCCAATCTATAGGATATATTTCTTTACAGGAAAAAAGAGCAAGTAATTAACCAGAAACACTAGCTGCTAAAAAAAAAAGTTCCAGTTTAAAAGAATTGTCATTTGAAAGAGGCTGATGCTACATTTTAAGCCACCATAAGCTACAGTACCACAAAACTTTCAGAATGCCTACCCTTCTTCCCCCTGGAACATCTGTTTCTCTGCAAGACAGTTAAACCTATACTGCATCAAAATAGATTAACACAGAGACTTTTTTTTTTGCATTTATTTAAAATATTCATATACCCCCTTATAAAAATTCAAGGTATTTAACAAACAAGAGCTAGGAAATGTATTGAAATAAAAACACATAAAAACCAGGAATGTAGTAACAATACTGTTTTATTGTGGATTTGGAGGCTGATCAGATTGATCGTTCAGGATCCAATTCTCCCTATAAATCTTATTCTAACATTTCATCTGTTTTCTGTAGATGAACTGAGATACAGCCTGACTTTAAATTTCATAATTTCAGTCACTGCAATTAATATCTGCAACACCTAACAGATCCAGGTGTAGTCTTTATCCACGGTGGCACAGTGGTTAGAATGCAGTACTGCAGGCTACTTCTGCTGACTGCCTGTTGCCAGCAATTTGGCAGTTCAAATCTCACCAGGCCCAAATCTCACCAGGCCTTCCATCCTTCTGAGGTGGGTAAAATGAGGACCCAGATTGTTGGGGGCAATATGCTGACTCTCTGAACTGCTTAGAGAGGGCGGTAAAGCACTGTAAAATGGTATATAAGTCTAAGTGCTATTACAATTGCTATTATTCCAAGATTAAACTATCAGTCACCAGTTGTGGCTTTGGATCTGTCCAGGAAGTGAACTTGGCCCTTGCTGATCAACTCAGCACATCTCTGGCACTTTTCATCGTGCAAGTTCCCAATTGCTCCCACTGGACTGACAATGCACTGTAAAAATATAGCTTTGTTTCAGCCTAGATTTTGGACATACCTGCTTCTTTCTTGATCTTCTTATTTTGGACAATCTTGCCAAAAATTTCTGAAGAACTCCAAACCTTGCAACTGCTTTTATGCCAGTTGATGGATTCTAATAAAGATTTGAGGACATTTGTGAGTTATAGATTGTGTTTTTATTATGGATTAACAACTTTTCTTTTCTGAGAAATCACTGTAGGTAGATGAGGAAATTTATTTTTAAAAGCTAGGAAAGATGCAACAGAGGTTCAGTGACCTGAGAAGGAAGTAAAAAAACCCAATTCTCTGCTCATGTATTTACAATGGGAGAATATTGGGGAAGGGTGTTCTATATGTAAAGTGGGTGACTCCAAATCTGCAAACCTGATTGGTCAAATAAACTAAGCATTGGATTGGTTCACTAGGAACCAATCCAAAGAGATGCTAAAAGGCGGCAAATTTAAGCAACTGCCATTGGCTACAAGCAGGCAAGCCAGCCTGTATAAAAGGCTGGCCTCAGCTTCAGCCAAGTGTTCCTATTTACTGACTAGTTAAAGAATAAAGTATTTGTTGTTGGAACCCGGTCTACCTCGTGTGTTTTCCGAACAAAACACTGGCGACGAGGATGGGATCGTCCTGAACGGAAAAACCTGCACGCGGTGATAAGAAGTCCAGATGACAACCAAGATGCCTGGAAACAACGCACCGCCCGCACCCTTCAATCCCAACGAAGAGGATTGGGATTCCTATGCTGATCGCTTTCAGATGTATTTGGAGAGCAATGAAATGGAAGACATTTCAGAGCAACGCAAGAGAGCTGTATTCCTGACGCACTGCAGGCCAACAGTTTTCAAGATGGCAAAGGCCCTTGCGAAGCCCCGAGATGTTAAACAACTAACGTGGACAGAATTGCAAAGAGTCCTCAAAGCACACTACGCTCCGATGGTGTCAAACTTAATAAAGCGACATGAATTTTACCGCAGAGACCAGAGAGAGGGAGAGACCGTCACCGATTTCATCGCTGCCCTTAGACAATTAGGGGGTGAGTGTGAATTTTTGAACATTGACGAAGCAATGAGGGATCGCGTGGTGTTGGGCCTGAGAGACTCGACCACACAGAGTAAATTACTCAACAAGCCCAACATCACCGTTACCGAAGCCATTGCGGAAGCCACAGCCGCTGAAGCCGCGAAAAAATCTGCCATAGCCATGAAAAAGATGAACACACACAGCGAAGAAACACCAACCAAAGACAGAAAGCAGCCTGCCACCACAACCCACTACGAAGAGTCGGGTGAAACAATTGAATCGAGCAAAGAAGACGACAAGGTCCACTGTTTGCTCACGAACAGAAAAGAGCGCGAAAGAAGAAATTGGCGGGAATGCGCTGCCTGTGGAGGAAACCATCCCCAAGCCGAATGCAGATTTCTCAATGCCATCTGCCGGCATTGCAAGAAACGAGGGCACATCGAGAAAGTCTGCAGGAACAAAAAATGCTACAGCCCAACAAGATGCAGAAATTCCCCAACACGAGCTGAGCCTAAACGAGCTGAGAGAAAGTGGCAACAAGAGAAGCGAGCCAATACACACCAAACTGTCATTATAAAGAGTGCTCAGACGGAAAGTGGGAAGAAAATTAAAGTCATTGTAAAAATCGAAGGAAAACACTGCAAGATGGAAGTGGACTCGGGGTCCTTCCTCTCCATAGTATCGTGGGACACAATAAGACAGCTAGTCCCAGGTATCAAAACCAAAGAATTGAAGAAGCAGCACCTAACCCTCAAGGACTATCAGGGAAACCAAATCCCTGTGGTAGGCATGGGACAATTCCGAGTCACCTACAAACAACACGTCAAGGTGCTACCGCTGACCATAGTCGACCAAGACAGACCAAGCCTCCTGGGCATCGAATGGTTCGCGCCATTGGGCATCGGGATGACCGGGATCGATCGAGTGACTACAACCGGCTGGGAAGACAACCTCATCCAAGAATTCCAGGACGTTTTTGATGGCTCACTTGGCAAGTATCGGGGAAATCCCATTTCTTTCAATCTAAACCCCCAAATAGCCCCACAAAGAATAAAACCAGGTGAGTTCCTTTTGCACTAAAGGCAAAAATAGAGGAACAACTGGACAAATTAATAGCCCAAGGGGTGTTAGAACCTGTGGACCATGCCAAGTGGGAAACGCCTATTGTCACACCCATAAAACCTGACGGGTCCATTAGAATCTGTGGTGACTATAAGGCTACCCTGAACCACGCATTACAACCAAGCGCATACCCGGTGCCAGTAGTCCAGCATTTGCTTCACTCCCTGGGAAAGGGCAAAGTTTTTGCCAAACTCAACTTGGCACAAGCCTATCAACAACTCCCAGTGGACCCAGAAACAGCAGAAGCACAGACTATAGTCACCCATAAGGGCACATTCAAATGTCACCGGCTCCAATTTGGAGTAAGCGTGGCCCCTGGCGTTTTCCAGAGTCTGATGGAACGCCTCCTAAATGGCATACAAGGAGTCGTTCCCTATTTTGACGACGTCCTAATCTCGGCCAGAGATGAAACTCAATTAAGGGAAAGACTCAAAGAAGTATTAACTAAGTTTAGGGAATCTGGCCTCAAGGTAAAAAGAGAAAAGTGCTGTTTAATTAAGAATAGCGTCGAATTCCTGGGCTACTCAATAGACGGAGAGGGTATCCACCCTACAGACAAAAAAGTTAAAGCAATCAAAGACGCACCTGAACCAAGAAATAAAACCGAACTACAAGCATTTTTAGGACTAATTAATTTCTATCATGTGTTCCTGCCAAACAAGGCCACTATAGCAGAACCGTTACACCATCTTTTAGACAAGAAGGCAACTTGGACTTGGGGTTACAAAGAAAAAAAAGCTTTCCAAAATATTAAAAGCTTGCTAACATCAACAAGCGTTCTCATCCAATTTAGCAACACACTGCCATTAAGAGTGACCTGCGACGCCTCACCATACGGAGTAGGTGCCATCCTGAGCCACCAACTACCTGATGGCAGAGAAGCACCCGTCGCATATTACTCTAGGACTCTATCCAAAACTGAGCGGAATTACAGCCAATTGGACAGGGAAGCTCTAGCAATTGTCGCTGGAGTAAAACGCTTCCATGAGTACTTATATGGGCGGACTTTTCAAATCATAACAGACCACAAACCGCTGATGGGGATTTTGGCGGGAAACAAGCCAACACCTTAATATACTGTCCCCAAGAATGAGTAGATGGTCAGAGTTCCTATCAGCTTATTCCTACACTCTGACACATCGCCCAGGGAAACAAATTTCCCATGCAGATGCTTTGAGCAGAGCACCCTTACCAGCAACCGACGAAGACCCGGCACCAGCGATGACAATGCTACAAATTGAGACTTGCCCCGATCTACCCATATCAGCTTATGATGTCGCCAGAGCCACCGCGAAAGACTCATTGACTGCCCGCGTTCTTAGCTGGGTAGGTAAAGGCTGGCCGGAGAATCAAAAAACTGAAAACTTTAAACCTTTCCGGTCCAGACAGACTGAACTTTCAATCCAAAAGGGGTGTTTGTTGTGGGGTGATCAGGTGGTAATTCCTGTCAAATTACAACCCAGGGTACTTAGGTTGTTACATGAAGGGCACCCGGGAATGGTTAAGATGAAAAGCCTTGCTAGAAGTTATGTTTGGTGGCCGGGTATTGATAAGGACATAGAGTATTGGGTAAGCTCTTGCAACAAATGCCAGAGAATTAGACCGTCCCCACCAAAAGCACCCGTTAAGGACTGGGAAACCCCTCGGGGACCTTGGTCAAGAATACACATTGATTTTGCGGGTCCTACCAAGGGGCATACCTTTCTGATTGTCGTTCTTGCCTATTCGAATTGGCTTGAAGTAAAAGTTATGCCATCAACGACAACAGAAACTGTAATTAAAAAGCTGGACAACCTTTTTGCCACCCATGGCATACCGGACGTTCTTTTCTCAGATAATGGGCCACAGCTAACCAGCATACAATTTGAGCAATACCTAGCCTCCCTAGGTATAAGACATGCCCTAACCGCGCCGGCTCACCCGGCTGCGAACAGCAGGGCTGAGAGAATGGTCCGGTTTACTAAAGAAGGTTTAGAAAGAATGGACGCCGGAGATGTCCAACAGAAAGTAAACCGTTTGCTCACACTCCAGCACATAACGCCCAGTACCATAAGCAACAAGTCCCCAGCAGAATTACTTATGGGGCAAAAGTTAAGATCACACCTTGATAGGTTACACCCAAATTTTACTCCAGAAAACCCCCCTGACTCCTCTACACGGCTTAGACAATTCAAAATAGGTGATTTAGTATACGCTAAAAACTTCACCGGGGACCCGGTATGGCTACCAGGACAGATTACCCAAATCACAGGCCCCAAATCCTACCGATTAATAATAGAGGATGGCAGGGAATGGAAGCGGCACATAGACCAGCTTTGATCCCGAATTATAGAGAGAACCACAGACTTACAACCATTCACCGACAAAACCGTCGAATTGCAAACCAAGGTGGGGGGGGAAAGGCGAGAAGTAAATAAAGAACTGTTTAAAACCAAAACCAATGAAACATATAATCAAAAAGAGCAAATAAAAGACTCACTGTTTGGAGAGACTTGCGTGAAGAGCCCATCGGAAGGGGCCAGCCAGGCCAGCTCGACCTGCCCGGAGGAAACGGGAGGGAGCGGCAAAGAAACTCAGGCGGTGGTAAAATGGCTGACTCACCCTTCCAGACGGTTCCAGGGAGAAGAACGCATGACACGGCAGCCCCATCCGAACCGGTCGAAGACTTCACTAAGAATGAACCGCACAAGTCAAGTCGAGTCCGGAAAAGCCCCGCTTACCTGCGAGACTACATCACCACGTTGGACTGAACTAAGAGGTGAGGGGTGTTCTATATGTAAAGTGGGTGACTCCAAATCTGCAAACCTGATTGGTCAAATAAACTAAGCATTGGATTGGTTCACTAGGAACCAATCCAAAGAGATGCTAAAAGGCGGCAAATTTAAGCAACTGCCATTGGCTACAAGCAGGCAAGCCAGCATGTATAAAAGGCTGGCCTCGGCTTCAGCCAAGTGTTCCTATTTACTGACTAGTTAAATAATAAAGTATTTGTTGTTGGAACCCGGTCTACCTCGTGTGTTTTCCGAACAAAATAAAGGGGATGTCCATTTGTAATTTCTGTATGGATTCAGATCTGTCCCCTTTTTTAAAATACAAAAGATTCAGTGAGGAGATAAAGAACAGAATAGCAAAATAATATTTTAGATAAAAGTGTGCAAGTAAGATTGGATCAAGTTCATTGTCCCTAAAGGAAAGTAAATGAGCTATTGAGGGATTTTACTTTTTCCCTTTCTGGGTAACAAAAACACTTTGCCCAAGGTGTTCTTTGCAAAGCATAGAGAAATCTCAGTGAATAAAACAGCACTTATTTTTTAAAGAAATATTAAAAGACGGTTACAAACCTGGAGGTCTCTTGTTAGGATTTGTTTTTGTTTCACTGAAAAATTATGAAAAAAAGCATACTTTGAAAGGGCAGGAGAACTACCTTTAAATGAAAAAGCTGCTCAGGAGGTAAAATTAAACTGTACTTTATCAATTTCAATTCCTGTATCTTCTTTCTTCTAAACACGAAAGCCACTTCCAGCCAGCATTGTTTTCATTCCCCAAATCCCCCAAATGTTTTAAAACTCATAGTGTGACTTGTTCATTATACAGGTCTCAGAACTCAGAGAACAAGTGGGGGAATAGGAGCCAATAACTGCTCTACTTCCAACTGATTAATAGGAAAGTGCAAAAAAACCAAAAACCTGAATCAGATCGAGTTACAGTAGATCCTGAAGCGACAAAATCCAGGTAGTCCTCAACTTACGATCACAACTGAGGCCAACATTTCTGTTGCTACGTGAGACATTTGTTAAGGGAGCTTTGCCCCATTTTACAATCTTTCTTTTTACAGTTGTTAAGTGAATCACTGCAATTGTTAAGTGAGTAACATGATTGTTAAGTGAATCTGGCTTCCCCATTGACTTTGCTTGTCAGAAAGTCACAAAAAGTCACAAAAAAAAGACACAACAATGGTCATAAATATGAGTCAGTTGCTAAGTGTCTGGATGTTGATCACATAATCATAAGTTGCTTTTTGCCCCCTAGTGCTGTTGTAACTTTGAATGGTCACTAAATGAACTGTTGTCACCCCTGGCTACTCCAAGCAAGAAATAAATATGTAATAATACCCATCATAGAACATATAATCTGTCCTTTTGCAAACAAACTGAGTATTGGCTGCTGCAAATAAGAAGTTAGAAGTTGCATTTGAAAAATTGTTGCCAAATGTGCAATAATGAAGGAAAGCAGCTTGGCAAGTTTGCAGTTATGCATTGCTACCCCCCCCCCCCAGTTGCTGTAAACCAGGTTGCATTTTTATGCAGTATCTGGAGTATATTTAAACAATGTAAGCATCCCCCTTCCCCCAAAAAAGAGGACATGAAGATTGCCTCCTTGAGGGTTTGGTATTAAACAGTCTGAGAGCAGCAACTATCCTGCACGCTGCACAAAAAAGGAATTAGTTTAGCACATCAGTGCCATCCCTCACCCACAAAGCAGTTGCTCTAAAGTCATGATTGCAAACCTGTGGCATGAAGAACCATTTGTGCGGGCACGCAAGCCCCAGCCAAACTTACCTGCACTGTGCATGTACTCATCTCTCAGATGATTTTTGGCTTATTTGAGGCAGTTTTCGCCCTCCCAGAGGCTTGAGGGAAGCCTCTCAGCTTTGGGAGCCAAAAAATGGGCCTTCCGGAAATACCGGAAGTGCCAAAATGGGCCCGTTTTTGGCCTCCCAAGGCTGCAGAGGCTTCCCCCAAGCTTCTGGGAGGGCGAAAATAGCCTCCCCCAGGCTCTAGAGGCCCTCTGAAGGCTGAAACCAGGCACTTCTGGTATTTCTGAAAGGCCCATTTTTCGGCCTCCCGAGGCTGCAGAGGCTTTCCTCGAGCCTCCGGGAGGGCGAAAATGGATCAAAAACCAGCTGGTAAGCGCACATATGCACAGTGCACATAAGTGGGCAGGACGGGGTGTTGTGCATGCATGCCTTGGGTGGGAGGGGTGCATTGCATTGTGGGTGCCGGCACATGTGCATGCATGCTTTTGGCATACCACAACAAAAAGGTTCACCATCACTGCTCTAAAGAAACACAAGCAATAGCCTGGTGCTTTGCAGTCAGCTCTCAAACAAAACAAAAACAAAATAAAATTAACAATTCAATGTAAATCCTTTGCACAGTGTTAGAGAGGACAGTTCAAGCATTTGCAAACCATCCACCCAAACAACCCATATCAATACAGGTTGATTTTTAAAGTGGAATCAGCTGGATAGCATGTGTCAGGTTGGATGCCTATATAGTTACATAAATAAATCAAACATGAGAAATATTGCCATGATGGACCTCTGTTGTCATCAAGATACCTTTCCCCTCTAAAAAGCTGTGAGCAGAAGAATCAGCTGAAGCCTTGAAATCAGGAAGTGGATGACAAATATAGCCTGCCAGAGGGAAAAAAGATTGCCTGCAATCTTTGTAAGACTTATTTGTGGCAAATGGAAAAAGGATTTTTCCCTTTTGCATATACCAGATGCCACAGCTGAGTCAAATAAATCAACTTTTGTGGACAAACACAAACAGTCTGAGAACACAAAGGTCTGGAACCCATTCTGCCAAAGGCCTTGTGTGCAAGTGGCCAGAATTTGAAAACAAAAACAAAAAATCAAAAATGAACTTTCACATGAAGTTGAGGATTCTTTGTTTTTCTAAAAAAAATAAAATAAAAGCACCTGGCATTCTTGAAAACACTTTTCCCACAGCTGTTCCAATGTTTTAAAATCACAAGCTTATACTTTTAAAATTACAATTGAAATGTTTTGATATTTGGATTAAAATACATAATATGAATGGAGAAATATAAGTATTTAATATATACTGACAATGTCAAAATACAGCACTGAAGATATTATCATAGGATTTTGAAAGTTACTAATATATGCTTTAAAAATGTGGAAGATCAATAGATAGCAAGCAACACTTCCTGAAAATTCACTTTGTTGTGGGATTTTTAAGGTTATATGGTAGAAAAATCCAGAGGGAAGATAGGAAAAAGTGGACAAGTTTCTCAGTTGGGCTGCAAAATTGATCAGTAAAAAAATGGTGATTATGTGACTGAGTGACACTGTGAAGGTGATAGTTGTAAAGTTATTTTTTCCACAACAACGTAACTTTGAATAATTGCTGAACAAGGCATTGAGAATCTCAAGAGAAGTGCTGTATTGTGTCCATGAATAGTAAGAAAATGAGAGGAGATATTAAAATGGACTGATTCATCCTTTGAATGGATGGAACATGTACTGTATTAAAATGTTTGGCTCCTAACCTCACATTCTGATTGGCTAAGAAAGCCACTATAGGGATTGGTTCACTAGGAACCAATCCTAGGAGCCGCTAAAAAGGCAGCAAAACCAAACTAATGTCATTGGCTACAAGCCGGCAGGCAAGCCCCTATAAAAGGGCTGCTGCAGCTTGAGCCAATGTTCCGTTTTCACTTGTAAATCAACTAATAAAGACCTTGTTGTTGGAACCCGGTCTACCTCGCGTTTTTCCGAACGGAACACTGGCAACGAGGATGGGATCATCCTAAAACGCGAGACTGTGCACGCAGCGATAAACCAGGCTAAGACAATGGCTGGAAACAACGCACCGCCCACACCCTTCAATCCCAATGAAGAGGATTGGGAATCTTACGTAGACCGTTTCCAAATGTATTTGGAAAGTAACGAGATGGAAGAGATCTCAGACCAGTGGAAGAGGGCTGTCTTTTTGATGCATTGTGGGCTGACGATTTTCAAAATGGCCAAGGCATTAGCGAAGCCCAGAGCCATGAAGCAAATGACTTGGCCCGAACTACAACAAATACTGAAGGCTCACTACGCACCAGTAGTGTCAAACCTCATCATAAGACACGAATTTTACCGAAGAGATCAGAAAGAAGGCGAGACTATTGCCGATTTCGTGGCAGCCCTCCGACAACTGGGGGGAGCATGCAAGTTCCTGAACTTAGACGAAGCGATGCGAGATCGGATAGTATTGGGTTTAAGAGACTCCAACTTACAAAGCAAACTGCTTAACAAACCCAATATAACCGTAGCCGAAGCCATCGCTGAAGCTTCAGATGCTGAAGCCGCAAAGAAATCAGCTGTCAAAATGAAGCAGATGAACGCGAACAACGACGAAACGTGTTTAATAAAAGGGAAGAAACAAATTCCAACCACTACACACCATGAAGATTTTGACGAGACGTCAGAATCTGAAGAAGAAGACGATGAGGTGCACTGCCTATACGCCAACAAAAAAGGGCGCGAAAAAAGAAATTGGTGGGAATGCGCAGGCTGCGGAGGAAACCATCCTCGAGCCGACTGCAGATTCCTTGATGCCATCTGCCGAGCTTGTAAAAAAAGGGGACACATCGAGAAGGTCTGCAGAAATAAAAAAAACTACAGCCAAACGGACGCAGCAACTCTCCACCACAAACCGAGCCAAAACAAACCGAGAGAAAGTGGCAACGAAACAAACGAGCCAATAACCGGGAGAAAACACACCAGACTTTCACTATCGGGAGCGCGCAGACAGAAAGCAGCAAGAAAGTCAAAATAATAGTGAAAATCGAAGGAAACCCATGCGAAATGGAGGTAGACTCAGGGTCCTTTTTGTCAATGGTGTCATGGGACAAAATCAAACAACTGGTCCCTAACATCAACCCAAAAAAGCTCCAGAAGCAGCGATTAACCCTAAAGGACTACCAAGGGAATCAAATCCCTGTGGTAGGTTTTGGACATTTCCGAGTCACCTACAAACACCATGATGAAATACTGCCATTGACAATAGTTGACCAAAACCGCCCAAGCCTCCTGGGCATCGAATGGTTCGCACCATTAGGGATCGGAATGACTGGAGTAGACCGGGTGGCCGCAACTGACTGGGAAGAAAACCTGATCCACGAATTCCAGGACGTTTTCGATGGCTCACTAGACAGGTACCAGGGGACCCCAATTTCCTTTAGCTTAGACCCCCAGGTAGCCCCTAGAAGGCTAAAAGCCAGACAAGTTCCTTTTGCACTAAAGGCAAAAATAGAGGAACAACTAAACAAATTGGTTGACCAAGGGGTTTTGGAACCTGTTGACCATGCCAGATGGGAGACGCCTATTGTAACACCAGTTAAACCTGACTGGTCGGTTTGAATCTGCAGTGACTACAAGGCTACTCTGAACCATGCGCTGAAACAAAGCGCATACCCGGTGCCAGTCGTACAACACTTGTTACACTCACTTGAGGGAGGAAAAGTTTTCGCTAAATTAGATTTAGCACAAGCTTACCAACAGCTTCCAGTAGACCCCCTAACAGCGGAAGCACAAACAATAGTGACCCATAAAGGAGCGTTCAAGTATAACAGACTCCAGTTTGGAGTAAGTGTGGCCCCAGGAGTGTTCCAAAGCCTCATGGAACGCCTACTGAATGGAATACAAGGGGTCGTGCCATATTTTGACGACATCCTAATTTCGGCCAAAAATACAAACCAATTAGAAAAAAGACTGAGAAACGTACTAACAAAATTTAGAGAATCTGGCCTGAAAGTAAAGAAAGAAAAATGCTGTTTAAGGACGGATCGCGTCGAATTTTTGGGTTATTTAATAGATGGAGAGGGTAAACACCCTACTGAAAAAAAAAGTACCACGTAAAGAAGTACCACGACCAAGAAACAAAACCGAGTTGCAAGCATTTTTGAGACTAATAAACTTTTATAACGTATTCCTTCCCCACAAAGCAACAATAGTGGAACCGTTACACCGTTTACTGGATAAAAAAACAAATTGGACTTGGGATCATAGAGAGCAAGAAGCTTTTCAACAAATAAAAAATTTATTAACATCAAACACCGTTCTTATCCAGTTTAGCAACACACTGCCATTGACGGTGACCTGTGATGCCTCGCTATTCAGAGTCAGTGCCATCCTGAGCCACCAATTGCCAGATGGAGGAGAGGCACCCATCGCCTATTATTCAAAGACTCTGTCTAAAACAGAACGTAACTATAGTCAACTAGACAGAGAAGCCCTAGCAATCATCGCTGGAGTAAAACGCTTCCACGAATATTTATATGGAAGGACATTTTCAATAGTAACAGATCATAAACCGTTACTAGGAATTTTGGTGGGAAACAAGCCTACACCGAACATTTTGTCCCCGAGAATGACCAGATGGTCGGAATTCCTGGCAGCCTACTCGTATACATTAATGCATTGACCCGGGAAACAAATCTCCCATGCAGATGCATTAAGCAGATCGCCGCTACCAGCAACGGAAGAAGACCCGGCACCAACGATGACCACCCTACGGATTGAGACATGCCCCGAGCTACCAATATCCGCCAACGATGTCGCCAGAGCCACCGTGAAAGACCCAGTGACTGCCTGCATACTAAACTGGGTAGGTAAAGCCTGGCCGGAAAATAAAAAAACTGAACACTTTAAACCTTTCTGGATCAGACAGACTGAACTCTCTATCCAAAAGGGTTGTTTATTGGGGGGTGATCGGATAGTCATCCCTTCTAAATTACAAACCAGGGTACTGGGTATGCTTCACGAAGGCCACCCTGGTATTGTTAAAATGAAAAGCCTTGCTAGAAACTATGTCTGGTGGCCGGGTATAAATAGGGACATCGAATACTGGGTAAATTCTTGCAACAAATGCCAAAAAAACAGACCCTCCCCACCACAAGCACCCATAAGGGAGTGGGAAACCCCAAGGGGCCCCTGGTCTCAAATCCACATTGATTTTACGGGACCTACGAAAGGGAATACTTTCTTAATTGTCGTGGATGCATACTCAAATTGGCTGGAAGTTGTAGTTATGCCATCCACGACAACGGAAATGCTCATTAAACAACTTGATAAACTATTCACAACCCATGGACTACCAGACATCCTAGTGTCCGACAACGGGTCACAATTGACAAGCATCCAATTCGAACAACACCTAGCCTCCCTGGGGATACGCCATGCTCTAACCGCGCCGGCTCACCCAGCTGCAAATGGTAGAGCAGAGAGAATCGTCAGGTTTACCAAGGAGGGTTTAGAAAGAATGGACAATGGGGATGTCCAAGATAAAATTAACCGCCTACTCACCCTCCAACATATCACACCCAGTACCGTTACCAACAAAAGCCCGGCGGAACTATTAATGGGAAGGAAACTCAGGTCACAACTAGACAGGTTGCACCCAAATTACACACCAGAAAGACCCCCCGACTCCTCCACCCGCTCCAGAACATTTGAAATAGGCGACCTAGTCTATGCAAAAAATTTCACCAGGGACCCCTTATGGCTTCCAGGCACAATAACCAAAATCAGAGGCCCCCGGTCCTACCGACTAACCGTGGACGATGGCAGGGAATGGAAGCGGCACATAGACCAGCTTCGTTCCCGATACATAGAAAGGAACACGAACGCTCAACCAGAAACAATAAAAACCGACGAAAAACAAACCAACGAGGGGGGGGGGAATTCAAAGAAACAATAAAGAACCGTTTGAAATAAACCCAGAATATTACAAAAAACAAAAAGAGCAAAATAGAGACTTACAGTTAGAGGAAACTTGCGGGAAGCATCCAAGCGAAGGGGCCAGCCAGGCCAGCTCGACCTGCCCGGAAAAACCAGGAGGGAGCGGCAAGGCCGCCGACCTGAGAAACTCAGGCGGCAGCAAAATGGCTGACTCACCCTTCCAGAGAGACACAGAGAGACCCTTCCAGAGAAGGAGACACAGCAAACCCTTCCGAACCGGTCGAAGTCGCCAGCAACAATGAACTGCGCAGGTCCAATAGAACCAGGAAAAGCCCCACCTACCTGTGCGACTACGTCACCTTGTAAGGACCAAACCAAGAGGGGAGGGGTGTACTGTATCAAAATGTTTGACTCCTAACCTCACATTCTGATTGGCTAAGAAAGCCACTATAGGGATTGGTTCACTAGGAACCAATCCTAGGAGCCGCTAAAAAGGTGGCAAAACCAAACTAATGTCATTGGCTACAAGCCGGCAGGCAAGCCCTTATAAAAGGGCTGCCACGGCTTGAGCCAATGTTCCGTTTTCACTTGTAAATCAACTAATAAAGACTTTGTTGTTGGAACCTGGTCTACCTCGCGTTTTTCCGAACGGAACAGAACATAAGTTACATAGGCCAAAAAGCATCCTTTAAGAAATATAGGCAAACAGTGAGAAATGAATTTTTACCAGACACTGGAAGAGAATGATTATTTGGAAGTATCCTCAGAATGTAATGCTATCTCTTGGATATTTTCTTCTCTGTCATTATAAATGAAATAAATCTCATCAAATTCAAGGGAAAACTTCTCAGCAGATTTGTAGGTGCATATACATTCTTGGGAAAATAATAGCTGACAGGATAGTTCCCATTGTCAAATCTCTGGAGAGCCAAAAGTTTGACGCAGAAATTTTTGTGCCGATAATACTTTTCTGATTTGTAGTCCATTACACTATTCTAATTCTCTAAGAATTAGAATAGAATAATAGAGTGGGAAGGGATCCTGGAGGTCTTCTAGTCCAACCCCCTGCTTACACAGGAAACCCTACACCACTTCAGATGAATGATCATCCAACATCTTTTTAAAACTTCCAGTGTTGGAGCATTCACAACTTCTGGAGATCTGTATTTTAGGGATGTTACAAAATTGGGGCTGGCTTAATTAGAACCACACTTCTGGTTTTGTCCACTACATAATAAGCTCCATAAAGTCCAGCAGAGTTTATTCTGGTAGAACTGCCCATATTTCTGTCATAAATCATAAAATATGTATGAAGTAATTAAAGATTCTATTTTCTTTATTTAGAAAGCAAGACACTATAGAACATTTTTGCTGTCTGAATAAATGTCTACCACAGGTGGCCACTTTCTGTAATTCATGGAAGAGAAGGCCATAATTTGACTTTTTAAACAAAATTTCCCTCTCTTTCTCCCTCTGCCCCTCTCTTTCTCTCTCTAGCTTCCTTTTTTCTCATTTTCATTCTACTGATCAAAAAAAAATGTTGTTAAGGAATAATTGAGTCAGCTCAATAAATGTTCAAATATGTCCTAACTTAAGATGCTAAAAAAAAAAAAAAACACTCACAAGATTTTTTCAGGGGGAGGGAAATTGTCAGTGTAGCTGTCATATTGTTTGATATTTCCCAAGAAAAGAGTTTTATTAGCCAAATAGATCAGCCTAGTAGCTAACAGGTCAGAGATGGATTACAGCGGACAATGAGCAGGAGGCTTTAGTTCAGAAGGAGAACAGTGAGTTTTTGCGTGTGAAAGTGTCAAACACCAACAGAGGAAAAGAGAGCTAGGGTAGAGAATTAAAGAGAGAGAAAGCAGTGGAAAATTCCTTTCAGGGAAATACCAGTGAAGAAGTAGGGTGAGGGAAGGGACATATACTTTTAAGAGACTGTGAGGTGGAAGCAGATAAAAAAACCACCAAAAGATTCGTTGATCCAAGGAAAAACAAGGTTTTATTCACATGTCTGCAGAGACGGGTTCCCTCAGGCATTGAAGGAACACAGAGCAAAATTCAGGCAGCATTTTTATACCCTAACTGTCCGCCCCCTCGTACGAGGGCTTGGCTCACATTCTTTCTGTTTTCAAATTGACACATATATTTCGAAGGTTTATGCTGGCTCCTTATCTAGCAAAAGCAGTTATACGGTTTCTGACACTTCAGCACTTTATTACAATTCCTTATTGTTCTAGCCTCATCTTGTTTTTTTTTCTCTTGTGCACAAACTGGAACACTTTCTTATTTAGCAGAGCTACTGAGTTTGAGACACACTTCCTTATTTAATTCAATGGGCCATCCAACATGACTTCAGTTCTGCTCACAATCCCCCCTTTTTCTTTTTCCACTCTTGTCTCACACTCAAATAGCAGATCCTCTGCTTCTTTCAAGTGATTTCTCTCTGATACATCATTAGAGGTTCTGCTTCCTCTTCTTCTCAAATCTTGAACCCAAGGATTTCCCTATCTTTCCACACATTGTTATTGCACTAGGGAGACACTGAACACAACAACACAACAATACACAGCATATAATAATCAATATAATTCCCATTATGGTAGATCTAAACCAAGTGGAACTGGGAAGCCAAGACCATATTGCTCCCCACAGGTCTGGCAATGAGGAGTCACCTCTTTGTGATAATGGATTAGAACGAATACGTTCTTCTATTACTTTTACTGTCTTTGTAATATTGGGTTAGAAATCATGGATGTAAACACAGCAATGTGAATGAATCAGAGCACACACACACCCTTTTGTAGCTAATACAATGTCTAAAGCATACCTATTTTGTAGAGCAACCTGTCTTACTTCAGAAAGCTCGGTGTTGATCATTTTAATATTCTTTATTGTATCATTGAACATTGTTACCGTGAAGTTATTTAGAATATGTATATCTCGGTAGTTCGTAGCTACTCCCAATGGTGTTATTATACCATGGGAGATTTGGGTCCAGAGTCTCTGGGTAAGGCCAGATTCTGAGTCTCTTTTATTACGTATCCGGCCTTGGGGAAGGCCATCAAGTTTATATATCACCAGTATCACATACCCGATTGTACAAGTGCCACTCCAGTCAGGTGGCATCTCCCTGTATGCATATTTCCCACACAATACCCACCTAAAATTTTCCATAGCATAGGTCTGTTGTGATGTTCGGGTCCAACTGATCATTTCTTCAAAATGCATACACATCTGATACTGATCTTGATTAAAATAATCTAATTTATGATAACTCTTGGTATAGCTATAGTTACTACAGGACGATGGCATATCAAAAGTCTTGTTACATTTTTCCCAATCTCCTAAATGGAGCCCTCTAGCTTCATTTCTCCTAAAACACACACACGCCATTTCCCTTAAATGAACAAAAATCCTTCCTGTTATATTTCGTTCTACACCATATTTTTCTGTCCCATGTCCCTGTGGTCTTAGTCTGTTCTGATCAAGTGGAATTGCGTGTAGGATTAATCCTTCACCTGTTCTTCCTGGCATGTGCATGCATAACCAGCAATTGGTGATGTTCAAGGAATGTGAGACCTTCTTGAGATCCTTTATGAACACATTGTCATCCCGCAAGTCTGTTCCCAAGTCACTCGCAGGTCCAACATATTGTGAACTTCTTTGATGTATTAATGTAAATATAGTTGCAACAAATAGTCCTCTCCAGAGTTCAGCCGACATCTCCATGGTGGTTTCTGCTGGCTATTTCTTCAAAGTTACCTTTAGCGGCTGACCGTCCACTGGGATTGCCTTCCAAGGTTTCTCAGGTTCCAGTGTTTTCTTGACTCTGCTGTAATGCATCCAGCCTCCTTCCCGAGTACGGACTGCAGATTCAGTCATCAGTAGCACCTGGTACGGGCCTTCCCAGCTAGGTTGCAGTTTTTCACTTCTCCAAGTCTTTATCAGGACCCAGTCTCCAGCTTCATGTGGGTGTTGGCTACCAGCCAAAGGTAGTCGTTGCACCAACAGTCCCTGTTTGTGAAGAGAAAGCAAAGACCGAGACAGTGCCAGCAAATATTTCCAAAGGAACAAGTCCCTGAACTCTGGTATGGGATTGCCTAGTTTGGCCAAATAGGGTCTCCCCATCAGCATTTCAAAGGGAGAAACCCCTGTGTTTTTCCTTGAACAAGTTCTGATCCTGAGCAGAGCTAAGGGGAGATTCTTTGTCCATGGCAAGCCATTTTCAAGTTGTAATTTGGTCAAGTGTTTCTTCAATTCCCCGTTCGCTTTTTCAATTTTTCCACTGGATTCAGGATGCCATGGCATGTGTAATTCCCATTTCACCCCCACCACCTCCATTACCCTTTGCAGAACCTTTTGGGTGAAATGAGTTCCTCTGTCTGAATCTATTGCTTCCATCATTCCATATTGTGGGATAATCTGTTCTAGTAAGATCTTGGTTACTGTGGGAGCTGTGGCTCTTCTAGTGGGATAAGCCTCTACCCACCCCGTTAGTTGATCTTTGATCACAAGCAGGTATTTCCAACCCCCCTTTTCTGGCAACCCAGTGAAATCAATTTGTGCTCTCTGAAAAGGCCAACCCACTAGAGGTCGCCCTCCCATCTCTTTCTTGCGTGCCGCTTTCTTATTTACTTTCAAACAAATCAAACATGTCCAGCAGATGCTCTGAGCTACCGTCCACATCCTCAGACTCCAATAGTGAGGTTTAATGGACATGATCAAGGCCTCCGTTCCCCAATGTCCTCCTTCATGAACTTTCTCCAATATTCCCTTCATGAAAATGGGTGACACCACCTTGACTCCCTCTGACGTCTTCCATCCCTCTGGGGTTTTGACACATCCCTCTTTCTCCAACTCCAACTTTTCCTTTTTCTCTGGCTCCCATTCCTCCCTCTCGTCCTCCTTTTCCAGTATTGGTATAGGTACCATTACCAACTCTACCTCCCCTGCAGCTTCTTTTGCCCATTTGTCCGCCCATCGGTTTCCCACATCCTCCGGTGTGTTTCCCTTCTGATGTGCGCTCACATGGACAATTGATACTCGGCTGGGAAGTTGCAATGCCTCTAAGGCTTGTTCTACTAACTGCACTTGCTCTATTTGCTTCCCATCAGCCTTGATATACCCTCTTTCTTTCCAGATTTTCCCAAATGTGTGCACCATCCCCCATGCATACTTGGAATCAGTCCAAATCATTACTTCCATCCCCTCAGCCAATTCTAAGGCTCTGGTCAGGGCAAACAATTCACATTTCTGGGCTGACCAAGCATCTGGGAGTGACCCTTTCTCTATTACCTCACCTTCCCCGGTTACTATTGCAAACCCAGATTTTCGCTTTCCATTTTCCACCCTGCTAGATCCATCTATAAACCACCTCTCTCCCTTCTCCAATGGAGTCTCTTCCAAGTCCTCTCTAACCTTCGTCATGAGATCAACTTGCAATAGAAAATCATGGTCTTCCGGTTCCCACGCCTGCCTTCTCCCCTCCAAGAATTCTGCTGGATTTAGATTCTTGTCTGTTCCTATTACCACATCAGGACTGGTTCTCAAAATGGTTTCATACTTCAATATCCTCCCTTCGGTCATCCAAGTGGTAGCCAGCTGGCTCAACACTGAGTTGACCTGATGAGGCGAATGCACCACCAAAGCTCCCCCAAAGATTAACTTTTTGCTCTCCACCACCAACATCGCTGTTGCTGCCACAGCCTGAACACAAACTGGCCATCCTTTCACAACCGGCTCCAAACCCTTGCTTAGGAAGGCTACCGGCTGGTACTGCCCCCCCTCTTTTGGGCAAGGACTACAACTGCTGTTCCCTGAGCCACAGCCACATACAAATGAAATGGTAATTTCAGGTTTGGCAAGGCTAAAACCGGAGCGGTTGACAAAGCCTTCTTCAGCTCTTCCCACCTTTCACTATCTCCCTCCTCCCATTCCAGGCAACTTTCTATGCAAAAACTGTGCCAACACAGTGAATTGGTCTACCCAGATTCTGCAATACCCCAATAATCCCAATGCTTTCCGCACCTCTGTCTTGTTCCTGGGAGGAGCCAAGCTCATGAACCCCTTCACTCTTTCAGGGTCCAAGGATTTAACCCTCTGCTGAATGTAATGTCCCAAATATTTCACCTTTTTTTCAACAAACTGAAGCTTCTCTTTTGAAACTTTCAGCCCCTGCTCCCTCAGCCAATTCAACAGACTCACAGAAGCCGCTCTCACTTCCTTCTCTTTCTCCCCAGTTAACAACAAGTCATCCATGTACTGAATTAGGGTGATCCTTTCTCTCTCTCAAACGACACCAACTTTTCTTCCAACACCTGTCCAAACAACAAAGGGCTCTTGGTATATCCTTGAGGAAGTACCGTTCACCTCAACTGCTGTTTCCTTCCACTCTCAGGATCATTCCATTCAAAAGCAAACAAGTCTCTACTCCCCTCCTCCAAGGGGCACACCCAAAAGGCATCCTTCAGATCTATCACAGTAAACCATTTGTCTTTGGGAGGGATCCGCCCCAAGATGGTTTAGGGGTCAGAAACCACTGGGAATCTAGGAAGCACTATCTCATTGATCTTTCTCAAATTATGAACCAATCTATGTTTCCCATCTTTTTTTTTTACTGCTAAAACCGGTGAATTGAATGGTGACATAGTACGTTCCAACAGTCCCTGTTTCAATAATCTGTCAATCACTGGTTTCAACTCTTCCCTACCTCTCTTACTCAGAGAATATTGTGGAGTCCTCAGTTTAGTTATTCCTGGTTGTATCTTGATCTGAATGGGCTGTATTGCCATCCTACTAAGCCCTTCACCTCCTGCCCACACATCTGATGATATCTTCTCCTCATCTTCCATTGTTAACATACACATGCAAACTTCCTTCCTTCTATCCCACAATTCTATTCCAAAAACATCCAACAAGTCTCTTCCTAGCAAGTTCACCCCTGAATCCGGAATATACAATATTTTGGTTTCAGTAACCACATCATTCAATTCCAATCTCACCTCTTCCAAAATCTTGACCTCTTGGGATTTCCCACTCACCCCAACCACCTTTAAAGTCTGCTTTGACCTGCATGCTCCCTCTACCGGATCGCATATAGATGTCCGACTTGCGCTGGTGTTGATCAGGAACAGCCGTTCCTGATGGTCAGGACCCACTAACACATTTACCAATGGCTCCCCATGGGTCCCTCTTGGGGAGCCGGAACCTCCCTAATCGTACAGGGCATAGCTTTGTTCCTCTGGGGTTTTGGGACATTCGTGCGCAAAATGTCCCTCTTTCCCGCATCTGAAGCAAGTTCTACTCTGGGACGGCTGTTGGAATCGACCGCCTCAATTGCCCCCTGGACCTCCTCGCCTAACTGGGGGTCTCCACTCCCTGCTGGGAGATCTTTCATCTCTCAACCTTGGCCTCGGATCTGACATCTGGGTCTCCCTGTTTTTCCTTACTTCATTCTTGGCTGCCGTTTGCACAGCAGCTATCATCATCTGAGACTTCTGTTTGGTTTTAACTGAGTCTCAGTTCACAAAAACTTGTTGGGCTGCTCTCATCAAATCTATCATGCCCAAATCAGTCCATCCCTCTGTCTTCTGGATCTTTTTCTGGATATCTGGCCATGCTTTGGTGACAAATTGTATCTTCAGGAGAGTCTCGAAGGCAGGGTTTTTTGGCTCCACTCCAGAGTACTTGGTTAACCCTTCATGGAGCTGAGCACAGAAATCCCCCGGGGACTCATCCTTTCCTTGTGTTATTTCAAATGCTTTGGTCAAGTTTTTCCCTTGAGGGATGGCCAACTTAATTCCTTCAATGATCATGCGTTTCATATCTCTCATGTGCTCCCTATGAGCGTTATTATTGATGTTCCAATATGGATCGGCTATGGGGAACTTTGTGTCTGCAGGCACTGCTCCCTGTTGCCCTGCATGTCTCCTATCCCAGGCAACCATTGCTGCCCTCCTAATGAGATTCCTCTCTTTGGGGGTGAAAAGGTGTCCAAGAATATACATCAGTTCTTGGTATGTGTATTCATTGGGCCCCAGAAACAATTCCAACTGTTCCGCCACTTCATGAGCATTCTCATGGAGTTTTGGAAGGGTCTTTTTCAGATCCCGTAACTCAGCAGATTTTATGGGGACAGCCACAAAAACGGTGACTGGATTCCCCTGCACATTCATGCCATTTGGGACTTCTCTGACTGTGAAGGCTGACACAGGATTGGCCGACCTTCCTCCTAGAGGCAAATTCTCTAGGTCCTTGTTTAATTGAGCCAGTTCCCTTCTGAGTCCTGGATATGCAGGTGGAGGTGGAGCCTGGGCAACTGGAGCCAGCAGGGGCGGTGGTGCCAGGACTGCCGGAGCCGATGCCGGTGGCCTCCCCATCCAGTCCTCAGTTTCACTTTCCTCCACCTTGCTGACAAACTGTTCTACCTCTGTTTCTGGTGGAACTGGACCTTCAAAGTGAACATGATACCATACCTCCACATAGGGTATTTGCTCCTTCATCTGGTGTTTCACTATATACTCTTTCAACTGAGTTATCCAGTACGTGCTGGTATTCCCTTCGGGATCCCAGTGGTAAGGAAACTCAGGGTCTACTAGGGGATACTTCGGCCACCTATATTGGCACTTGCTTTGTCCCTTTCCCATTCTTCATGCTGCCCGCCAACAGTCTCCCAGAGATTCCCAACTCAGGGATTTACACTGTCCTCCAGCAGTCGCTGGATTCCCAGAGTTTAAGGACAGTATATCCCTTCTTCTATCCTGAAAGGCGACAAACTCACCTGATACACCCCTGGTCTCCCGGAGATGAAAGGAGTGTGGGCGTCCCCACTTCAGGTGATCAACGACACTCCCAGAGCGTCAGGCTGGCTTCTCTCTCACTTGTTTCCAAAGATCGTCTGCTGAGTGCAGTTACCCCAGGATCCATCTGAGACAAGTGAGGGCCCCCTCTACAATGGGAGGCGGTGCTGCCACACTTACCCAGTCCCTTTTCTCCAGTCAAAATTCCGTTGGGGCCCATGTTGAGCGCCAAATTGTGAGGTGGAAGCAGATAAAAAACCACTAAAAGATTCGTTGATCCAAGGAAAAACAAGGTTTTATTCACATGTCTGCAGAGACGGGTTCCCTCAGGCATTGAAGGAACACAGAGCATAATTCAGGCAGCATTTTTATACCCTAACTGTCCGCCCCCTCGTACAAGGGCTTGGCTCACATTCTTTCTGTTTTCAAATTGACACATATATTTCGAAGGTTTATGCTGGCTCCCTATCTAGCAAAAGCACTTACACGGTTTCTGACACCTCAGCACTTTATTACAATTCCTTATTGTTCTAGCCTCATCTTGTTTTTTTTTCTCTTGTGCACAAACTGGAACACTTTCTTATTTAGCAGAGCTACTGAGTTTGAGACACACTTCCTTATTTAATTCAATGGGCCATCCAACATGACTTCGGTTCTGCTCACAAGACCCTTTTATCGTTATCAGCAAAAGAAAAAAAATCTCCACAAATACATTCATTATAAATACTTCAGTCCAGTGAGTGACTTTGAAGGGTACCTATTTCTACCTCTGCCTGATATCTTGAGGATAATGTTCATCCATCAGGTTCAAAGAGGACCTTGACATCTAATGGGTTGTGGGCTGTCCACGGTGTGTCTGCAGGTGGCTGGTAAGGCTTATACGGCCACAGAAAGTTCTGCCACATGTTGGGCAGACATGTGTGGGCATCATTGTTGCAGCATTTGCAGCTCTGGCTTTGTGGAGTGCTCATTTCTTTTGTGCTGTGGTAGTTCTTCTGTCTTCAAATATCTGGAAGCCTTGGTAGATCAACATGTGCCATGTTGATCAATCTTGTACCAGGGTTTCCCAGGAGGTGATGTCGATGTCCAGGGGTTTGAGGGAGGCTTTCAATGTATCTTTGTATCACTTACTTTGTCGTCCTTGTGATCGCTTTCCTTGAGACAGCTCACCTTAGAGGAGCTATTTAGGGGTGTGATGGTCTGGCATCCTTGCAACATGGCCTGCCCAGCGTGTCTGGGCTTTCATCAACAGGGTGTGGACTGATGTCAGGTCTGCTCTGGAGAGGACTTCTGTGTCTGGTACCTTGTCCTGTGACTGGACCTCAGAAGTCTGCAGAGGCAGGTTGTGTGGAAGTGGTTCAGCTGCCTAGCATGCCTCCTGTGTACAGTCCAAGTCTCACTGGCATACAGCAAGTTAGTTAGCACTACTGCTTGGAAGACTGAGTTTTTGTAGCAAGGCTTATTCTATTGCCAAGCTTGCCTTGTCAATTCTGCAGTTGACCTCAATGTTAACTGTCACTGCGCGGGAGAGGGTGCTGCCAAGGTATGTAAATTGGTCCATTGCTTGCAGCTTTTGTCCCTTCACTGTGATGGTGGGCTCTTGGTATTGGGCTTTTTTAGCTGGCTGGTGCATCACGTCGATCTTCTTTGTGTTAATGAGGAAGCTGAAGTTGTCACACGCTACTGCAAATTTGTCCACACTGGCTTGCATTTCCTTCTCTGAACCAGCATTCAGGGCATAGTTGTCTGAAAAAAGGAGGTCTCGCAGCACAATCTCCTTTATCTTGGTGACAGCCTGGAATCTTATTAATAAAATCACAAAAAAGTATTTGACATAAAATCTGTTTTTTTTAAAGCAATAAGAAGGCAATTCTAGAATTTAGGCTTCAGGGCAGACATCTAATTCCCTTCCAGGGGGTCCTCCAAGAACAAAGTTACTAAAGCTCAGGGAGAAGCTTTAGGTTTCTAGTACCAAGGTAGTCTCCTAGTAACTTCATGACAACAATGTTGCTATGACGTTGGCAACAAAACAGAAATTAATTTTCATTGCCTTCCCCTAGATTTCTTTTTCTACTTAGCCCAGTCCTAATATTTCATGATGACCTTCTTTATATAGTCTAAATTTGCAACGTTTCCAAAAGGCAGTTTTCCACCCAGCAGATTTAGTTCTGGTTAAGAGGTATATTTTGTTTTCTCCTGGTGGGTGAACATCCTCTATATATGGATTATTCCTCTGTGTTAGGCAACTGACACTCATATTGTGGTGTGTTGATGGAAGAAAATATGTGTAGCTAAGGGCTGAACTATGGGATTTTTCTGAGCTTGGTTGTTTTCTCACAGAGGTTTCATTACCAAATGAAGGTGTTACCTAGTTTGGTAATGAAGCATCTGCAAAAAAGGAATCAAGCCCAGAGAGCACCAAGAACCCACATTGTGGTTTACTGTTTTTGCTGTATTTCCGATTGAAGGTCTTTAAGCTGCTCAGTGTCAGTTATGATTGAAGCAACATATAAGCCTAATAAATAAATAAATAAATTGGAATGAATGAATGAATGAGTTTGATCCTCTTTAAATTTCTCAAGATCAACGAAGCTTGCTAGATGCTCCTGTGATTATTAATAAGAACCCCAAGCCATTTCTAATAATCCAGGAAAGGGAGACATTAAAAACAAAGCCTTAAACTTGTTCATAAGAGGCAAAGAATGCTGGATGCAAATCTGCTTTTCTCTGAATTCAGGTCTATTAGTGTTTCCCTAAGCCCACTTCTCCTGCCAACATTACCTAGCTGGATTTTATTTCTGGCCCAAAACAACCAAGGAAAAGAACAGAGAATTGCACTAATATCACTATTTCAATGTAGCCTTGGGCTATGAAGGCTATGCTCAGAGGAGGAATTACAACCTGTCATCCATTCCTTAATTAAAATTTTCTATTTTATTAATTTCATATTGCTTCTGATGAAGAAGTTCTCACAACAATTACAGAATACAGATCTTAAGGCCCTGTCACACTGCCCAACGGATGCAAAACGTTTGTAAAAAGGACACAGCAGACGAGAAAAATGCTCCATCCGCTCTCAAAAGGGGCAAAAATTTGCATAACCAGAGTGGATAACACGGAAAGGAACGGACGTGGGGAGGACGCAGAGCGGATGGAAAGCGGATGCGGAATGGAAGCCTAGTGGATGGAAGCGGATGGATCCTCCAGACATCCTAAATATCCAAGATACATCCCCTATATGAACGTTTTGTCCATTTTAATGCTTTCTTTGCGTGCTGCATCCACTTTCATCCTTTCTCCGTCCGTGCTACTAACGCTGCGTGTCCATTCCGCGTCCGTTCTGCTTCCTCCCTGTGTCCGTTTACCGCTGGAGCGGATGCGAGTTGCGCGGATGCGCAGCGGATGCCTAACGGATATAGCGGGTGCGTAACGGATGCAGAACGGATGCCTAGTGGATGCAGAACGGACGTGTTGGATACATTTTCCGCTCAAAAGTTTTGAGCAGCTCAAAACCTTCTGAGCGGATGAAACGTCCATAGACGGATGCTGGACGGATAGAGAGGATGCAAAACGGAGGCAGTGAGTACAGAACAGATGCATCGCGTTAACCAACGGATGGCAAGTGTTTTTCTCCGTTTTACATCCTCTTTCCATCCGTTGGTGCAGTGTGACAGGGGCTTTAAGTACATTTCAAGATAAAATTGGGGCAAAAACTTGAAGAAATTCCAGAATAAAGGCTAGAATGAAAGCCAGAATAAAAACAATCCATTAAAAATATTAGGGAGATGTTATAGTTGTAGGAGTCTAAATAAAAGACATTTACAAATGAAGAAGGTTAAAGCACATCAGTGTCAGTATCTGGCAAACCACATTGGGAAAGTTATTCCCTACGACAAGTGCCCCCATAGAGAAGGTTCATTCACTGATGTTGCCAAATTTCAAGCAGTTAACTGGGACTTGAGAAGGAGGATCTCCTTATAAAATGAAAGAGGCCTGGCAGGCTGATAATATCAGAGACATTTTTTAGGTTACATATTTGTAGGTTGTTTGAGTTTTTGCTTCTAATATCAGCACCTTACATTTGATTTAATAGGAGATTGGCAGCCCCTAACAAAACTGTAATAAATTGTATGGTATGAAACAATTTGCAAATCCCAAGAATAATCCCACAAAAACCTCATGAAGTTACTAGTGCATGAATCACTGTAATTCCTATCCTATCCCCATTCAGGAGAAGATAAAACTGGCACCAGTCTTATGGTAGGCACTCCTATCCTTAGCCTGCAACAATAGCAATTGCAAAGGCATTTAGATTTATATGTTGCTTCATAGTTCTTTACAACACACTCAAAGTGCCAGTGTCAGTATATTGTCCCCAACAATCTGGGTCTTCATTTTAGCAACTTCAGAAGGATGTAAGGCTGAGTCAGCCTTGAACTGGTCAGGATCGAACTCCTGGCTGTAGGCAGAGTTAGCCTGCAATACTGCATTCTAACCACTGTGCCACAACGGTTCTTTACAGGTTCAGGAGCAATTCCAAACTGCTTGAAACTGTTCTTTTAGAGGAAGTACAACTTCCATCCAGAGGAAATAATTCCCTTAATTCTTGGACCAAGAAACCACTCACCCACAGTGTTTTCTTCTTAACAAATTTCCGACTGTAGTTATGCACCCTCATCCATTCACACTGACTGCATCCAAGAAATGGTTTGGGTTATGTACAGTCTTTCTTAATTCAGAAGTCATAGAGCAACAGAATTTTTTGTTATTAGATGGTAATTCCTTGCTCCAAATCTTCTGAGTTCAATATTGATCATTTCTCTAAAGGCCAGCAGTTTGATTTATACTACTAAAACTTTTGTATCAGTTTAATTGTTTGGAACCTTTGGTTGGGCAAAATGGTTCTTCCTACTACGATAATTTTTAAACCAAGATACCTCAAATGGGCTAACTTGAACAATGTTCCAAACTCTGGGAACATAACTTCTATGGGATTGAAACTTCAATGCTGTCATGCTGCTGTGCCACTGTGCTGCCACAATCAGCTGCAACCACATGATAATCATTTCCACTGCTCCCTACCACCTTCCCATAAAAAAGTCAATGGGGAAGCTGGCAGGAAGTAAGAAGTCCCAAGTTGGTAGGCAAGTAAGTGTTACTGTTGAGTGTGGGAATGAGGAGATACATTGGGGTGTGGTGAAGGTACAACACAATTGGGGAGAGTGCACAAGGTGCAAGGTTATGCATGAAAAGTGTAGCATGGGTTAGGGAGAATGTGTGAGGCACATGGACATGAGTGGATGCATGAAAGTTTCTATGCAGTTGAGGAGGTTGTGCAGAGATGTGGCATGAATTCGAGAATGTGCCCAGGCCTGCAAACAGATGTGTGTGGGTTCAAGAATGTGTGGGGAGGGTCAAGAAGGGTGCATAGGGTGCAGGATGAAGTGGAGAGTGTGGAGGGGTGCAGGAGTGGTAGATAGATAAATATTTTGGAAAGGATGACCCAACAGATCAGGGGTTGTCTCGTATACATGTAAAATAGAATGAAAAAAGATAATACCTTGAGACTCTACTGCATTCCCAATGCTCTTCTTGTGATCCTCTTCCAAAGAACCTGCTCCAGAGATAAGAGAACTACTGCATAATCAGAAAAATATCACAATAAATACTATCATAAACAAGTGAGTGATCAAGTAAAAACAATAGTATTAATTGCACTTCTCTGCCTCTTTCCTACAAAGCTGATCCATCAGGACAACTACATCTGAATCCATCGCATAATCTGATCACACGACAGCCTGAAATAAATCAGATTCATAAATCTACAGCTAGATTAACACCATTCTTTGAATCAGATTAGCCAAGAAGGGGTTGTTTCCCACTAAGTCCCATGGTGGAGGTCCTGAAAGGGATGTTCAAGAGGGCAGCAGGGATTACCCTCCACACAACGATGTAGTCATCCCTCCTATTTATCATACAGACGAATTTTCACAGAATAACTACATAGTATTCACTGGCTTCATTTTACATGTGCCTAACCAAGACTGTAAAGTGATAAGCAAAGTAGGCAAATTTTATAGATAATAGATTTTATAACTTTGGTTATTTAGATTAGTTTTATAGGTTTCATTGGGTTCTTTGTCTATCATGCTCATGATATTTTTTTAACAGATTAACAGAGTTGGAAGGGACCTTGTAGGTCATCTAGTCCAACCCCCTGCCCAAGCAGGAGACCCTATACCATTTCTGACAAATGGCAGTCCAATCTCTTCTTTAAAGCCTCCAGTGATGAAGTTCCTACAACTTCTGAGGGCAAGCTGTTCCATTGGTTGATTGTTCTCACTGTCAAAAAATTTCTTCTTATTTTTTGGTTGAATCTTTCCTTGTTAAATCATATGAAAGTTTAATTACATCTCATCATATTTTCCCTATGTAGTGGTCACAGACCATCATAAAGTGTTTTTCTAATTTCTTCATTTTTAAAAAAATGATCTGTGCAAAATAGAGATTGTTGTTTAGGATAAGAAATGCACTATAGATGCCTCTGAAGTGTTCTTTGTCACATCACTAATATTTAAGAGTAATGTAGCTTCCAACACAAAGACTATGGACTCAGGGGATTTGAACAAGGCAAGCTGAACACAGGGGAAAAAAAACAGAACTTGCAACTCTCACGATGCAACACAATAATGACTTGCCCTGCCCAAGCAGTAACAGGAAGGAAGTAGGAAAATCTGAAAACAATAACTGGCTGATTTCACTGAGAAGCTTTCAGATTACTTTTTGCCCCCCCAAAATAGCTACTTTCTGCATACTGTGTAGAAGTAAAAGTGTATTTTGAAAAATTGTTGTATACAAAAGTAATTTAAAAAGGAAAAAGAAATTCACAAAGACACACAATCTTTACAGTATTTAATAAAACTAGTCTTGTATGTCTTGTGTGTATGTATATATTATATATATGTTTCTGTATGTGTGTGTGTGTGTGTGTGTGTGTATGTCATATTATACAATTGTTGACATTTAAGTCCACTTGCTTAAGAAAAAGTAGGGAATTAAGTATAGAAATTAGCCTCTGCAGTTAAAATTTCTAAACGGTCCCCAGAAGGAATTCCAGGCCATAAAATGTTTGTTCAAGTGAAAAAAGAGAGGTTAGTTCTTTAGGTCACTGTATAATTCTGTAGAATGCCACAGGTTGTAATGGACTGTGACAATAACCTTGGGAGACAGGAGGAAAAGCCACAAAACCGACAATGATCTGACAAGAGATATATCAGCCCTCAGACTGAATGAAGTTGCAGGAAACACCTCAGAAATCCATATAGTTTCTTAGCTTTTTTTACAATTATATTTGTGCTGCCCAGCATGTTTTTCTGTATCTAATCCTCCATTTAAAAACCAAGCACTTGCTCCATTAGTAATATATTCTGACATTGTTCTCCCATGTTTTCTAGTTGCTTGTATAGCTTCTAATTGTAGCTTTCAATCTTAATAGTATAAATTGTACATTTTTTTGTGAGAATCAGCCAACAGCCATTTGACTCTTGAATACAACATTCATTTTTTTTACTTTCAAGGTCACCATGGACCTAGAGCACATGTGCTTGTCACTTCTAACAACACACTTGAGGGCCATCTTAACTCCCATGAGATCAGAACATGATTATTGAACTCTTGTGAGAAGAATAATTATACCACTAGACGGTCTCATGGTTTCTCAGATTTAGGGGGTTGCACAAAACAAATTGATACACAGAAAATTCCCTGCGGATATGCAAATGTGAATGTGGTAAACTTGCATACTGTGAGAAATTAATGACAATATAGAAAGAAATACAAGTTATAGCAATCAATGAGTTTTCCATAATAAAATCCATAGGAATTTATGATGCATTATGATTAATTCTCCAACAGTTAGCTGAACCCCCTGATTTACCTCTAAAAATCTATAAAGATCCACTAGATATGAAATGACATTTCATTGAATTTATTACATTTTTACATATTTTTGCATTATTGAGATGTGAAATATACTATGCCAAAACTATATTCAAATCCTTACAGCAGAGTCGTCCTCCCTTATTGCATATCTGCCTACATTCTTAAACATTTAATTTAAAGTATTTTGGCAATTGTTCATAGTCACCATGGGCTAAATCGTTTTGTGAGGAACTCATTAAACACTCAAATACTAGGAGAGATGAAAATGTGTTTTAAATGAAAGTATTGCCATTCTGAACTTTTGCTAACTGACACTCCAGCAGCAAGGCAAAAGGATGGCTGGTGGTGGATCCAAACCAAACCACTGTACCAGAGAAGGCCGATTCAGAATATGGTTCAGTTTTTGAAATGTTCAGATTGATCAATAGCTCTCATGTCAGAAAAGAAATTCTTTGATTATAAAAGTTATTTTGATAATTTCCTCTGATTTTACCGGGTTAGGGAAAATGGGGGAGGGGGAAAATGCTTACTTATGTTATTTAATTTTTTACACATAGCTTATATAATATATTGTGAAATGAATACCTAGGCCTCTCAGAGAATTAAAAATTCTCTTGTTTTGCATGTGTTTTGTGCTTCACAATTGGAGAAACAGGCTGATCCAGCCATTAAAAGAGTCATATAACTACCCAGCTTCCTTAACTTCTTTTTTTTTCCTTTTAATTGAATAATTAAGGAGGTGGACATTCCACCTTGATGGATGGCTAAAGTACAGTACTTTGCTGGGAAACGTGCTTACCTGTCTAGAAAAAGACAAGTTAAAGTGGGATAGAAGAAAGCATCCTGCAAGGAGGAATATATCTCGATTCAGGAAGCATTTTTACTAGTCATTTTGTGGTTGGGCCCTCCACAGGACGTTGCAAGAATGTCCATTAACATATTCCAGATGTGGTCACCAGGCCAAATCTGATGGGATCCTGTAAAGTAGAACTATTTTTAGTTACCTAAAATAGGACTGTATCCCATACTGTTCCAGCATATTGCAAAGCCTAAGCTGCCACATTTTTCAAAGCGCAAGAAAGCAGTTCCATGAATAATGTATATCTTGTGAGTACCATTCCCAAACATTTGACATTACATGAATGTCTGAATTTTAAAGAATCAACAAAGGTAAATGCTATCCACAAGGGATGGAAAAGGACAGACAACATCCCAAGGAATGTCATAGCAACTGAAACAATCTGAGATTAGGAGACAGCCTCTCCAGGCAACAAGTCTCACAGCCTCACCACAGTTTCCCTAGATTGGTCTCTGAACATTTTGCATACATAGAGGATTAGTAGAATACCTAAGGGCATAAACCTACAATGAAATCTGTCTATTTTACTAGTACAATATTCTATTGAATTTATATACACAGGATTATTTTTAGATCACAGAGGCTAACTACTATAATCTATAGTCTTGGAAAAGAAAAAAAATTCTTCTACTATTCTAAAAAAAATGCAATAATTTAATTTATACAGTGCTCCTGAAAAAAAAGAGGGATGCTGAATTAAAATAAACCCCAAAGACATTGGTCCCAAACAAATCTTTGGGCATATCTTTGCACAGAAGGGCTGAACTCCAGATGCCACAATGGAAAGATAGCAGTTGTACTAATTAGCCGTTCGGAAACAACAGTAGCAAAAATTAAATTCAGTCTCCTTCCCAAGCATTCATTTAGGGCTAGTTAGTACCTTCCATTTGAGTCTGTCCGCTTGAATTGGAAGGAAAGAAGTGCTGAAGTCGGACAGCTACAAGTGCTTCATGAAATGCAGTTCCAAGTGTATAAGCTCAGAGAGAACTCTCATTTACTCCAGGAAGGCTCATGGTTGTTGTTGTTTTTCCCAGAAAATGAACTGATTGCAGTGTAAATTTGCAGTGTAATTGCAGTGTAATTGCAGTGTAAATGATTCTAAAATAAACAAGTGGGAAAAGTGGGAAAATTTATCAGTAATGTGATATCTCATCATACAATTCTAAATCTGCTTTGTGCATGTTTCCTCTCACCTTTAATCTTCTGCATTTTAGACATTCATCTAACAAATAACCACTGTCACATTTTGATTGACATTTTGTATGTTCTGGTGTTAGACCAGAGGTGGTATTCAGCAGGTTCTGACCAGTTCTGGAGAACCGGTAGCGGAACTTTTGAGTAGTTTGCAAATACCACCTCTGACTGGAGATTTTATAATACCCTTCCCTTGCCATGCCCACCAAGCCATATCCACAGAACTGGTAGTAAAAAAATGTGAATCCCACCACTGTGTTAGATGGTATTTTTTGCAAGAAAGGGTTTGTGTATGTGTGTATATGTGTTTGTATTTAATCTCTCTTTGACTTTATCCATATAGAGAGAATGTGTTAACATGACTAGCACCTGAATAAGATGTCACTTGTCACTGAAATGTATTCAGATGAAGATCCAAAGGCCCAAAACTTTCCACTTACTTGTTCCAAGTAATACTTTGATGGTAACACTGAAATCAACCAATCAGAATTAAGGAAAGTCAAACAAGGGAAAATAAACCTTCTCAGTCTACTCTCTCTGTTGAGGTAATTCCCTGTTAGAAGAATGAACGCATTCAGGGAGATATTTGAGAGAAGTGTTTGAATAATACACACACAGTGCACAAATACACTGTACAGTAAATGTAGGTTTTTACTTCCAGAAAGTTTAAGCAAAGTTCAAAATAGGCAGTCCAAAGTCATTCACAGGTAAATCAGTCAGTTTTTCAATCCAGGGATAATTCAGTAACAAAGTGCAGTGTCAAAAAAAATTCAGTATCAGGCTTACATTAAATTCAGTAATATCAGTCAATTAGGAAAAATGGAGGAACTGTAATACTTTCCAACAGAAGGAAACAGAGATACACTCACACTCACTTCTGAGACTCAGACTAAGACAACCCAGGTTTCTGACTCCATCTTATGGCCATTTGAGTAACCACACCCAATTGCATGCTCTTGCATAGCCTTAAAGAGACAGTATTAAAATGTCTATCCTGGTTTATATATTTCTAACCCAAATACCTGTTAGGTAACATTCTCCCCTTTTGAGTAAGACAATATATACAACCTTACACTTTAAGTCCATCATCTTCACACCTAGCTTTATGCTTTATAGAGCCTTGGGCCTTTGTAAAATGATCTGCCATATTGTTTTCTGACATTCAGTATTCTAGCTTAATCATTTTACTTTGCACACATTATCTCACATTTAAATATCTTAAATCTGTGTGTTTTGTTCTTGTCTTAACAGCAATATCTGAAGCCATCTGTACTGCTGATTGGTTGTCTTCATAAACAACAATAGAATCTGTTACATCAACTCCCATATCAATCAAAAGTTGTTTATAACAAACTAAATCTGTACATAATAAAGACAAACATGAGAATTCAGCCTCCATTGTTGACAAACTTAGATGTTTCTGTCAAATAGACCTCCATCCAATCAACACTTTCCCCAATAATACTACAGTACCCGATGTAGATTTTTGTGTATTTAAGTCTGTAGCAAAACTTGCATCGACATATGCAGTGAAACTCAATTCATCTATTCTGCATTCAGTTTATTTAGAATAGTCTTGGCATCAGCAGGCAAATCTCCCCATCTTCCATCCATTTGTGCTTCGATATACACAGTTGCTCAGCATTGCCACTGAGATCCTAAATTGCAATGCCAGCTAAGGATCAAACCATTTTGCTGATATAGCAGCTGTGCCAATAAAACAGTAATAACATTTAGATTCTAGTTGTCATAAAGCTTCTAATGAAAGTGTTCTTTTTTTTTTTTTAACTTTAGAATCTCATCACTTTGGTACTTGAATTATTTTGTCCATAGGTATAGTACTAGCCATAGTCAAATATATGAGAATAAGTAAGGAAGAAATAAGTGTCTGGCTAGACAGCTTTTTATTTGCCAAAATATATTTATTGGGACATATTGATTACATACCATCAAGTCACTGTCAGTTCTTAGCAACCTCATAGATAGATGTTCCCCATAATGATCTAATCCTAACCTGTTCTTCAAAATCTCTCCTAACAGAATCATGATCACTCTAACTGAGTCCATTCACTTGGTGTCTTCTTCTTCCCTTTCTTCGCCTTCTCCAGAAAGCTAGGACTTTCCATAATGTGTCAAAGTAGAACAATTTGATCCTGGTCATTTGTGCATTGAGTGAGAATTCTGTGCTGATTTGTTCAGTGAGCCGTCAGTTTGCTTTCTCAGCTGTCCACAGTATTCTCATACGTCTTTACCAGCATCCAAGTTCAGCCGGCAGTTTTTAAAAGTCCAATTTTCACATCCATAATGTATCATAGGTAATACCATGGCTTGCACTTGATCTTCATATGTATAGACATACAATAGCATTTTGATATATTTTCCAATCCTTCCTGGCTACTTTACCAAGTGCCTTCCAACATTTCAGCAGTTGTGCCTAAGGCAGAAAAGTAATCAGAAAGGATAGAATAATAAAGTGGAAGGGACCTTGAAGGTCTCCTAATCCAACCCCGTGCTCAAGCAGGAAACCCTATACTATTTCAAACAAATGGTTGTCCAGTCTCTTCCAAAAACCTTCAGTGTTGGAGCACCTACATGTTTTGGGGGCACGTTGTTCCACTGATTAATTGTTATAAAGCTCAGCAAAAATTCTCCTTAGTTCTAGGTTGCTTCTGTCCTTGATTAGTTTCCATCTATTGCTTCTTGTCCTGCCTTCAGGTGCTTTGGAGAATAGGTTGACCACCTCTTGTCTATGGCAGTCCCTTAGATATTGGAACACTGATGTCATATCATACCAATCAGTAGAACAACTTGTCTCCAGAAGTTGTGAATCCTGCAACACTGGAAGTTTTTAAGAAGAGATTGGACAACCATTTGCCTGAAATGCTATAGCAATGATGGCTAACCATTTTGTCACTATGTGCTGAAACTGCACGCGTGCACATGGTAGCATGCAACTGCCTACACACATAATACAATCCACATGCCCCTGTGTTCCCCCCGCCCCCTGCAATTGTTCATGCATCCCCCGCACAACCTCTGTCCCCTGAGCATGCATGCATGACCTCCCACACTCCCCACACCCCCTGCACATGCAAGCATGACCCCCATGCTTCCCCGCCCCCATGTGCATGCATGCGCATCTCCTGCATGTGCCCTCCAGGCATGCACAGCAGATATCTGAAAATCAACTAGCTGGTGAGAGGCCTGCACACACATGCACAGTGGAACAGAGCTGGGGAGACAGCTCGCATGCTGGCAGAGAAGGCTCTGTATGCTACTTCCGGCACGTGTGCCATGTGTTTGCCATCACAGTGCTCAGGGTTTCCTGCCTCAGCAGAGGGTTGGACTAGAAGACCTCCAAAGTCCCTTCCAACTCTATTATGCTGTTATTCTGGTTTGGCTTTTCATTAAGCTAGACATATCTAATTCCTGCAACTATTCTTTATTTGTTTTAGCCTTCAGCTGGTCCAAAATCACTCCCCATTTCCCCTATCTATTGATTTTCTTCTTGATTAGACAGGTCAAGATCTTCAACACACTTTCTGTCCACCAATTTTATTTTATTTTATTTTGTCTTCTGGCAGCTTTGTGATATATTTGTTTGGCTTGTTAAAGTCTACATTTTTCTCTGTGGTAAATGCTAGATTATTGTATCTGAGCAAGAAAGAAAGTAAATTTTCTTACACTGGTGCTTTATTCCTGGAATCAGCGAAAAGACAAATTGTTTTAGTAGAGTAGCTGGAATAAAAATCAAGGAACAAATATGCATCATAGTGTTAGATAACATAACACTAGAATACAAGATCTGATGCCAAAAACTGAAATCTAGAATCATATATATAGCATGAACACCTACTAGATATGTAGGGTTAGATATTTCAACTGATTTTTTACAGAATAGCTCTGAGAAATCCTAAAGAACTGGTAAGTACCAGATGACAGGAGAAGAGTGAATATTGTTTCTATTTCCTGCAGAAAGTAGGAAAAAGAAAACACAGCAAATAGTTTTTGTCTCATTGTTTTTGTCTTGTTAGTGTAGGACACAGAATCATTCTCTCTTTGAGGGAGACTGGCAGTTCAAAAATGTGAAAAATAAAGTAGATGACAAACAATAGTTTTTGGTTGCAGATTCCAAATGAATGAAAGGGAAAACTTCCTAACAATAAAAAGAGTTTGAGAATGGAATCAGTTTTTCAGACTTCAAGTTTAGACCTACTGAAGCAAAGGCTGAAAAGCCATTTGATTGGGGTGATTTAATTTGTCTTTTTATGCCAAATGGGAGAAATAATATGACCATCCAACCATATGAAGCTGTGATTTTATTTTGAGAACACTAGGTTGGCTTTCCTAATCTCAATCTCCATTTTTTCAGAACCAGTTAGGATAGTGTACTTTGATTCAAGATCAGAAAATAATAGTCTATCAAATCAGAATCCTCGTTCATCAAGCTCACATGTATTAATTGGTAGCAGTTCTCTAAGAATTTAGCAAAAATCTTTTAGATATCAAGCAATGAAGCCATTCTGATAATGCTTTCACTATCCTGCTGGACATAAATAACAGTCTAGAGGCAGAGTATTACAGAGCCTCTTATTTATCTGTTTCTCGTGTATTCTTGTTCATGGATATAAACCCTCTGTACCTGAAATCTTTCATAGTCTTATTTTCTGTGCATGTCACCTTATCTTTTGACAAACCCAGGGAATCCCAGCTGGTAAGCCCAGAGACAATGCATCCAAAAAAAAAAAAATCAATGAAGTAGGCAGGTGAGTATCGAAATATAAGTTGAGAATTGATACTATCCATTTTAACATTTTCTTTTATTAAGTGTTATCAGTTAATGCTGATGCAACAGAACAATAGAGGACATTGCATGACAGGAGCTAAACCTGCATTTAATCCTATGGAGCCCTACAATTCAAGAGTTAAATATAAGGGTGGGAATAATAATTGCCTCCCAGGAGGCAAATCTTAAATGAAGTATTGTAAAAAGTTTCAGGTGTGCTCCAGTCGGGAAGGCTGCAATAAATCTCAGAAAAAAAAATTAATGATTCAGTTTTTGGAATGGAACAGAATAGGAATGGAAATTCTGTTAGGATGATGTGTTAAATGAGGTTCATGAGATCATAGTTTTCGTGACTTCCAGGAACAAGCAAATATGTCTCCTAGAACAGTTTCTCATTTGATGCAGAAGGGCTACTGTTTAATGAAGCAAGCCCACCAATGTTCACACATATAGTAGTTCTCTGGATCAAGGTCAAAATTTCAGTGTGCATTTTCTTCCACAGTGTTATTGCTAAAAATAGTTTGCTGCTTGAGATGGATTTCCACCATCTAAATGTTGAGGTTTATAAAACTCAATGACACCCAAGTTATTTTGGTATATGAGAGAAAAATCTCTGAAATATTTTTCTTCTTCTCCATAGCAGTCAAAATAAAGTATCTTTTTTAAAAAAACTGATCTTACAGTGTATACCTCACTCTGTCATATGGCTAGACCATCTTTCTCATCATTTCAACTTCTGGAATTATAAACAGTCATTGTCTAAAAGTAATAATAATAATAATACTAAGTATTTAGACAATATTTCTTAAACTTTTTTCTCTTAGGACCCTTTCCAGTTTCAAAAATTATTGAGAATCACAAAATAATTTTTGTCTGTATAGGTTATATTTATCAATATTAACTGTTTTAAAAATTAAGATTGATGCATTTGTTGCTGCTACTACTTCTCATAATTGCTTAATGGGACTTTAATTTTGTATTATTTTTCAATATAAAGTAGCAAATCATTTTGATTTTACAGGGTCTTATGGGACCCCCGGGGATACCAAGAATACATTTGAAGAAACATTGGCTTAGACCATCTGGATTTTAAACCAGAGAACACACATTTGTGGAACATAGTTTTACAAATAAGATTCTAATGAATTAGTTTTTAAGTTCACAGTTTCTTAAACTGACAACACAATGTTTGCTTAATCTTTCTTCCTTGATTTAATCTAAAAGTACATGCTGACTTCCATCTGGATAGGAAAATAACTGTTATTAAATTCCTGAAGGCTAAGAAAAATATATTCAACTCCTGAAATATTAAATCGAGTGATTGTCAGGTTGTAAATTGGAAAATTACAAAGCACTTCACAAGATAAACCTACATGAGGTTTTCATTTCACGTGAAAGTGGCTTTTTTTTTTTTTCCTGTATTGCTCATCTGTGACTGCCTGGGCCTGCCTTGTTGACTATGCTATTCCCAGGACAAAGCCAGTTATTTCATGTAAGCAATATATACAACGAGTCTCCAAGGCATCTTGTACAAATAAAATGGCTGGCCCATTTCCTGGAAAGAACTGGGAAACCCAAATCTTAGCTGTAAATGTTTATTCATCTCTAAAATATAACTGTAAGTATCAAATATTCAGAATACAGGACAAGTGATAGAAAACACTATACTACTGATGTATAAGTTAAGAATGTTAGGATTTATAATTTCCAGCATAGCTGGGGAACAGCAAACATAAGAATATCTTTACACTTCTTGAAGATATTAATTTTATTATTTAACATTCTAATTCTACTGCTTGTAAATATTGGTTTAGATCAATTATATCCACAAGCATTGTTAGATTCATTCCCTATCACCCCCACCTCCACGATCATAGAGAACCATATGTGTGCTTTGGTATGTATATAATGCTACTTGGCCAACTTTACATGTTTTTAACATATAATGCCTATACCTTCCTCCAGATTATGTGCATAACAATCAGAGGCTTCTTCCATAAATCCTTATTACCTCTCTGGCTCTTTGTTGTTTGTTTCAGTGCTTGTTCCTTCTGGGTCCCATAATGTACTATGGTTTACAGGAAGTCTGAGAAATACCTGAATCTTCTGACTGGTTCTTTACCTTCTCTGTGCTTGAAGATGGGCAGCTGAATAGTCAGTCTCTCTGTATGAGATGATGTACTTTGGCAGGAATTGAATCATACGTTTTCATCATGAAACTTCCCCTACATAAAATAGAGTTTTAAATGTACTTTTAATAGAAAGTGAGCTAAAAAAATAGTTGATAACTAATGTGCTATGTCAGACATCTATTTGACAGAAGGCAAACTAAGAAGACCCAGGGCCAGTTAAGACATAGGCTTATCTCAAGAGAGATAACTTATAAGAGATTTACAAAAACATCATACTTTTAAATTGCAATACAGTATTATCTCTCTGTTCACATACAGGATGTGGCAAAGATCAGACCCTACAGACTGTTCATTTCATAAATTATATTAAATGTTTGAATTGCTTGCTTGCTTTTTTATAAATTCTTCCTTACTTATTTGACATACCACCTTTAAACATTTTATTGATTTATTATTTATTTGTTTATATTCTACCTTTATTATTTTCAGAAATAACTCAAGGCAGCAAACATATCCAACACATATTCTGCCTCTTCCCCCCCTCCCACACACAAACACAACAACAGCCATGTGAGGTGGGTTGGGCTGGGAGAGAAGGACTGGCCTAAAGTCATCCATCTGGCTTTCATGGCTAAGGTGGGACTTGAACACATGGTCTCCTATTTTCTAGCCTGATGCCTTAACCACTAGACTAAATAGGCTAATTCATTCATAAAATTTTCTCTGGAACACAATTAATAAAACAATTTGTGACATTTGATTTATCCTGTGTCAATAAGTGAGAATAGACATTCACTTCCATGGAGAAAATTCAAATATTATAAGAAAAAGCAATGTGATGTGGGCAAAATTTATTCAAATATTTAGTGATTTGATCTGTGACAGTTAATTCCTGTATCCCCTCTGTATTTTTGCAATTTACATACTTCCACTCCAGGTGGTCTGTCAAAGAAAATTCCAGACAAGGATTCTCACTGTTTTAAATGATATATTGTACTGATTATTCAAACCAATATGTAATAACTTAATGCCACATGATGCATATATTTTTGATGGCACCTACATTTTTATATTTCTTCTTTCTCAAGAGAGAATCCAAAGTGTGCCAAGTGTTGTTCTAAGGTTGAGGTTAATTGCTAGAAAACCAGTTTGTCTAGAGCAGACCAGGAAAAGAAACAGGAATAGGAAACTAAGAGTTAGTGTCCCATAGCTAAGGGAATTAGCATAGCCATTGATCTTTGCAACTGAAACTGTTTCAAGTTGCTATTTTTTAAGTTCTATTTCTCTCGGAGGTGGTAGTGGGGGAAAACCAATTAGTAGTAGTTAAGGTTTACTATTAATACCAATTAACAGTATTAGACAATTAACAATAGCATCAAAAATAGAAATAGAATTTTTGATTTCAGAATTAATCTGCCAAATGGTGGGGAAGGACTGAATTGGATTTTTTTTAAAAAAATGATTTGTTCTTTATTAAAGGATGGATTGCTTCTTCAAGGAATGTCCAAAGGTTTTGTAATTTATTTGCTACTAGTTGATTATTCATTTTGGAGATACTTTCTGGGATTTGAAAGGAAGTGAGAGATCAGAGCCAGTGGTAACCATTAATAAATGCAAAGTAATTGAACAGCTAGTTTTCAAAGTAAGAGGTGAATATTTTTCCTGTAGGTTATGGTGTTATCAGAGTTCAAAACAAGAAGTGAACTGAAATTGATATTGAAAGAATCAGGGTCAACTTCTCTGTTAGAGCCTTTGTCTTCAGAGTTTAAGCCAATAATTACATATTAAGCCAAGAATTATATATTAAGAGGGCAATGTTTTTAGTAACTTGCTTGGCTATTTGGCTCACTTTACATGTAGTAAGTTTGATCTGGACTTTTGGAAGCTCTTAGTATTAATCTATTATAATTAACTATGCTAAAAATAGTGTGTTACTTTTGCTAACTAATCAGGTATATGGGAGTTTTCAGAGAAAGGCAAGGTAAGCATTTGTCAGATGTGGGACCCTGGGACAATTTTATGGATCTCAGGATTTCATGAATGTGCATTTGAAGTCTGTAGATTTCTACTTCTCTGACCTTCAATGTTTTTCCAAACTTCCCAACCTCATATATTTGGAAATCGTTTGAGCTTTTTATGCATGTTCTCTTAAGTTATGTTCAGTACTGCTTAATAAAATGCATTTTGCAAGCAGTTTTTTTCTAATATCTGTGCATTTTTTATGTAATATATTTTGTGTAGGCAATTTTTAAATTGGAGAATTGCTTCACAAGTATGTGACTTTCAAGTGATAATTTGATGTATTGATTTGAAATATAAGAGCAGGGGGAAAGGACATAATAGTTTCCACAGCAAGATGTTTCATTGACCAGTAACTGCTCCTATGATACAAGGGTCACATATGAAAAGGAAAATCCTAAGAACAAGAAATAAAATGCTTGGGATCCATGGTCTTTTTCATGAGATATTGGAGAAACAAATCCATGGTAAAATACTGCCTTTAAAGGTGCATGTAGTCTATAGTCTGAAGCAGTGGATTTTTTTTATTGTCTCAGCCACAAGTTTAAAAAAATGTTTACTATAATGCTAGATATCATTTTATTGGTTTATTGGATTGAGAAGAACAACCAGCTTGCAAGGTCACTCTGGGTGTTTTTCAATTAGTTAAAAATATAAAAACAATTGAACTGGAAATAAAACACAATAAACATCCTGAAAAATAAAACAGAATAATTTCTGAGACCCAACCATTGCATATTTCATTTAAAATGGGTTAATCCAACCTCTAGCCCAATACCCCATTCAGAACTTATGAAAGGCTGGCTGGATAAAGAACATCCAAGCTGCAAGGGGAATCTCATTCCAGAGGCAAAGACAACAGAGAAATCATTCCTGGCATCTTCTGGTCCCATTAGTAGACATTGTTTCATTGAAGAGACCCAAAATGAACCTTGCCCATTCTCGTGGGATGAACAGAAATAATTGGAGGCAGGTGGTCCACCAGTAACCTGGCCTTGTGCCATGAGGGGTTTTTATTGGTGATAAAGTTTCTTAAATTATCAGTACGATTCCCCAAAGAGTGGTGTTACATGGACTTACCAAGATGTGCTCACAATTACTTGCACTGCTGTATTCTGAATCAATTGATCTCCTGGTTACTTTCAAGGAAGCTCCATATAGTGCACACTGCAGTAATCCAAATAGGAGGTGACTGTCAGGCCTGCCTCCATTCAAAACCCAAGGAAGAAAACCCCCAATTACATTGTGGTAGAGAAGAGGTACTTTTACTGAGTTTGAAATGATAGCGGCGAAAGCAAAGCAAGATCTGATTCAAAAGGCTCAAAAGTTACAGTTTAGAAGTTTTTCCAAATCCCTCCCCCCAGGGACCAAGTCTGAATGTCCAATCCATGTCCTACATAATGTCATGTCAGGTATTCTCATCCATATGGAGTTCTAGGACAATTAGCCTTGACTGTGAGTAAACAACTCCACTCAGCATCACAGTAATTCTTGAGAGCAAACCTCTCTTTTAGTTCACATGGGCCACTAGCTTCCTTCCCAAAACCAAATGCCATGACCCCCCCCTTCCCGTTACTATGGCAGCCAATAGCAAGCATGCATCAAAGGAAAAACCCATGCTGGAGATCCGGCTGACAGTGATTAAGTCATGATTAACTGTGAGCAGGGACTCCTGATTCAGGAATAAGCACAATTGGCACACAAGATAGATTGGTCCAAAGGTCTTCCTGGCTATGACAAACATCTGCTCATCTAATAGAATTCAGGATCCCAAGAAACTTTCCCAAATTGCTCACCCGTTCTGTCCAGAGGCAGAGAAAGCTCCAAACACCAGGACTGGGAGAATGCAACTACAATTGTTCAGTCTTGCTTAATTTCAGCCAAATTCTCTTCTTCCTTACTGAGAACCTTAATGACATCACCTGGTTGACTTAGAGTGGAAGGTATATTTAGGTATCATTAGCATATCGATAATATCACAGCCTTTAAGGACAGATCATTTCACTCAATGGTTTCATGTAAAGGATATCCAAAATTGGCCTATTATTATCCCTGTCTCTAATTGAATGAGAGGGAAATAGTTTCTTCCTTCATCTTTTCAGGCTAATTGGAATGAATGTTCTGCTTACTAAATTGTTTGTTTATTTAAAATATTTCACTCCTGCATTTCAACTTTAAAAATCCCAAAGAAGCAAATTAGTCCATATTTAATCACAAACTCTTTCTAAGAGTGCCTGCACAAGACAGCTCAGAAAGAAGACTGAAATAAGAACAGCAATTTCTTTTATAATTAAAATAATTCTCTTCATGTATTCCATTCGTTTTTAGGCCTTGAATATGATTATTTCCATACACAATGAAAAATGAAAATGGGGCTGATTTACCCTCTAGTTCCCAAAATTTCTCCTTAGATTTCTTACAGAATGTGAAAACATCTTTGAAACAGCAAGGGAAGGCAGGGGAATTGGAGCAAGCTGTTTCCTGTTTTCTGTTTTGACAGAGGAAGAATTCCCATTGGAAATTTGTTTTGGGTCTTTTCTGCCAGTGTAATAAAATTCTGGAGTTGGCTGATCGTGGGTTGTATACTCTGGACATTCTGTTTTGGAAAACTAAGTCTGGGCAACTTGAGCAAAAACAAACAAACAAACCCTTCTGCATAAATTTGGTAACAGTGAAATTGGAAAGGATTAGACTAAACAACATTTGGGTTAGCAGTAATATCAAGAATCATTGAGTTCCTATAGATTTTTAAATTTTCCTGCCTATCTCTTTCATTGGTCAATGAAAGAGAAGTATGAGAGCCAGCGTCCTTCCTCATTTGCCTTCTGATTCCATAGCAACAATACTGCCTTAAGATTGGAACCAGAAAAAGATACAAGCAGTTTTAGGAGTAAACTGATTGTGTTCTCTCTGAGGATAGAAACATAATAATCTCAGGATGTACTCCAAGTAGATATTTCAAACCTGAGTAAAAAGGAATTTGATTGTTCTTAAAAGCCCCACAGCCCAGTATTGAGTGATTAATGAGAAGAAGAAATGAGTGTAGCTATATCATTTGTTTTCGATTTAGGACTTAAAATGAAAATGGGAAGTAAAATCAGTGATGGAAGTAAAGGGAGGCCATCTTCTGTGGCACACGTGCTTAGCAATACTAGAGCAACCCAAGTTAGAGCTGCTGCTGAAGTCTAACACTACTGAGGAAAGCTCTTTCTCAGCTTCTGGACATGCCCCTGGCACTCGCCAAATACAAAGCACAAAGAGTTTGGAATAAAATGCAACCCACTGATAGCCATTCCCAGTTGCCTATTTTCCTCAACAACATTGCAACAATTTGCTCTTATTGAAATGATTTTTCATTCCTACAGACGTAATATATGTCCATGAGTTGTCCAATTATTGGAGGAGGATGTAGTTTGCCCTGTGCATATAATTATTCAATGCTCTTTCTGCCAGCATTAGAAAACTCAAGAATTGCAAATACCTTAGCTGCACAGTTTCATAATGTATTTTACTGAGTCTATGAATTCATAATAACTTAGCACTTGTTTTCACAGATGCCTGGAATCATCAACAAATGTCATTCCATTTGTTATATTTCTTGGACTATGATAATAGAAAAATGTATTTGTTGAAAATTCAGAGTATTCCAGTTCTCTTCCATGGCAGAATCTACAAGATAATGATAATCCAAAACTTTACTGAAAAGAATAAAAGCTAAAGTCAAAAGACAGTTTGTATTACATTCATAAACCTCTGTCTAGCATGATATAAATATATATCCATTTGGGAACAAATAACAGCTAGAGCAAATTAGTCCCATTTGGTTCATTTTCATTTGTTTTGAAACAGATCCAATCATGGATATAAACAGATACTATTTTGTTTATGGGCATTTCATCCGTGCCCATTTTGTTCTTAAGCAAGCTGAAGAAGTTAATCTTTGTTTCATAGTGATGACTGCAGTAGAGTTGTTTTTCTCGGATAACTTCAGTTGGGGACATGATGATAAAGAGTGAGAACCTGGGAAATTATTCTTCTTTTCCTGAGAGCATTCTTTAAAATAATCCTATGTAGTGGTATAGCATTGTTCTAGGGCAACATAATTAAATATGATGGTTAAGATAGTGAGGAGCTAATGGAATGTGGACAGATTTAATCCCTACATTTGCCATAAATTAAAATTTGCCATAAATCACCAATGTGACAAATTTCCTTTTCTCGCAGCCCATGATTGGTTGAAAAATGTGGAGGTATATTGCTCCAGCCATAATATGTTTTGACAAAACCAGAGATCCTTCTTACCATTAAAGGGTAGGGATAGCATCTTCCCCCAAGACATAGGAAATCCACAGCAAATATTACTTTTAAAGGACAAAATTGTTCACCTTGTTTTTTTGCCTTATTTGATCAGGAATCTTTTCCCACCATTTCTACCATCCCGTCCTGCTTCACGTATTGATTTTCTTTTTGATTTTATGACTTATTCCAGTGGTTCTCAACCTGTGGTCCACAAATCACTGGGGGGGGGGGGCATGCTGTCCACAAAGGCTTGAATAAATGTTTTTATTTAAATTTTGAATTAAGGGGTCTATGGCCTTGATTGTTAGCCACATAAGGTATTTAAAGGGTGTCCATGGTGAAGAAAAAGTTGAGAACCACTGACCTATTCTTCATGCCCTACTAGCATATTGATTTCATATTTACTTTTTATAGATCCTTAGGGTCAGGATTAGGGTTCGCAAATAATAATAGTCATGTTGGTTCATTCATTCATTTACTGTCAGGTCCTCACAGATCCCTATTGAGGTGCTGCCATTCTGTTGGGGAGGGCCTGGATTCAAGTGTACAACCTTTTCCCTGTTTCTGATATTTTCTGTACTTTTATGTACCTTCCTGGGAATGGGAGGGGAGACGGAATAACCTTGGACCATCTGTTTTGTCTCAGCTCCCAGGAACTGAGCAAATGGTGCCTGAGAATAGCTCCTTATCACCTTCTCAGCTCGAAGTTCTCATAACAACTTTGCACCTGTGGATTGGCTCATCTCCGGACTTCTACAACTTTTAACTTAACAGTTCTGAGTAGGAATTTCAGATCCTGCCTTACTTTCCTTGCTATCACTTTCTCTCAATAAAAGTTCCTTTTGAAATGATGTGTATTTCAAGAGTTCTGCCTTCTTGTGGAAAGAGGAGAGGCAAGTCCTTACATTTACATTCTTTAGCCAATTCCACATCACACAAGGAAGGATAAGGAAACGACAGCCAATTGCTAACCATCAAAGCACCAATCAGCCAATAGGAAGACAGCACTTCAAGATGACTTGAAGATGAACAGCCAAAATACATATTCCAATAGAGAAAGTCCCTGAAGATGGGCTCCAGCATGAGACTGAAGCTCGGAAGTGTAAATCTGTGGTCCCAGTGACTGACCCAAATTTGATTTCACAATTCCATGTCAGTTTATAAAGAAATGATTCCATTTCAGAGAACTTGAATTCATGTTTAGAGAACATGAATACATATTTAATTGAGAACTAGCTTTAAAAGTATATACTGTACTGCCCTCATTCTAATTATCATTGAGCTTTTTCCATACATGAAACCTGTTCTTGCTCTACTCAATTTACTGCAAGTGATCTTTTTGACACTGGGTCTCAGAAAGGTACTGTAAGATGAGAAGAATCACAGCATCATTGAAAACTATTAGACGAGCCTGCCAGTGTTAATATTAGAGTACTTATATACTAACAATTGGCTTTTCTTTGCTTTGGCATTGATCTCATAATGTAGTTGAGGATTCTGGGATTTGTAATCCAACACATCTGGTCAAAGGCACCACAGCTGTGCTGAAATTGGACCCTTCCATACAGCCACTATTTTGCCCTGCAAATCCTCATCCACATTTTTGCACTGCTACGTAAGTGTCCTTGTTATTCCCATCCTAGCTGTGCACCATGCTTCCCTGGATGTAACCAATACAAAAGAGCAACCTCTTTATGCCCCACTCCCACTCTTGTTGTTTTTCCCTCACTGTGTTCACTTTTCACATCATTGAGGGCCACTGAGTCGAAGAAGAGCAAATGGCAGAGAGATGGTGGGAAGTTTCCATAGCACCGTGATTTCAGGAATAAGGGAAGAGTTTTGGGAAGCCGAGATTTCCCATATAGGAAGAATCTGTACTATGCTGCAGCAATGTCTTTTTTTTACTATAGCATCTGAAAACATAATCATAGATTAATTGGCTCAGCTTTTGATTCAGCCTGCAAGCCACATGATGTGCAATACCAATCTCATATCAGCCCAGATATTGTAGTAATGATAGCATTGGGGAAAAAAAACCCTAGGTATCATTGCCTAGTTATCAGCAGAAAAATTTCAGTAAAAAAGACACCACAATCAAACTTAATTTCTGTGATGGAAAGAGTACTCTTGTTCATCTGGTATTATTTTAGCTCTAAAACATCAATACTTACTGCTATTTTTTTCTCCAACTCAAAATAAAAAATAAGGATGTAACTCATAATAAATTGAAAATAATAAGATGATCCTTAGATCATGTGTCTGATACAGAATACAGAAGGAATTATTCAAACAATTACCATTACTAATACTTCTAAAAAAAAAGATCAGAATGCAAATCACTTAATATTATCTGCTTTTCATATGCATAAATAAAAGAAAGTGTTCATGTAGATAGAAAAGTAATAGAATCTGATAAAAAGCAATAGAATCAGCAATAGAATCTGATAAAAAGAATCTGATAAATAGAATTCAAAATGAATTATGTACAAATAATAACATGTCATCGTTAAAATGTATAATTTTTTGTTGAGATATGAAACAGAGGAAGAGCAAATTAAAGAATGTATGGTAAAATGGACCAAAATTTTGATTATACGATTCAAGTGGATCAATAGGAGAGCATACAGTTAAAAGGTCTGAAATTCAAATTGACTTATAATTTAAAACTTTTTAAGCTGTACCATTACCATACAATGCTGTACCGTTGCTATATGACACCAGCAAAATTGTCTATGATACATGAAGGTACTTCTTATCGCTGTGGGAAATATGACAAATATAAAGGAACACTTTATCATGCATGATGGGCTTGTGAAAAAGCTAAAAGATAATAGATACCAATACATATGGTGATGCAGAGACTTTGAAAAATTAGCATTCAGATGAAACCAGAACTTTTCTTATTATGATTTAATGTACACTCAACAAGAAAAGACCTGTGGACAATTGGTTTTATACATGGTAACTACAGCAAAGCTGTTTTGTGGACAAAGATGAAAGACTACAGAAACACCAATAATGGAGGGATGGTTTGTGCAGATGACTGAATTTGCAGAAGTGGTTAAATTGACTTGTTTGATCAAGGGGTAACTACAGTTACTTTTATAAAAACAGGAAATCCTTTATTGACGTTTTGAAAATAGAAAAAATTAATGGCTGATTTTGGGATTTATTGATTAAAAAGGGGGAGATGGTAATTGCTGGTTGTATTAGCTTCAAAGAAGATCGATAATTGATTCTTTAGATATCTTTCTTTTTCTTACTTTTTTTTGCTATTCTTCATTTTTTCTTTTACTCTTTTATAAACTTTATTTTTCTATTTATTCTTCTATGTTTTTGTAGTTTTTAACTTTCTATGCAAAGTTTTTTTAATAAACCTCATTTAAAGGAATTCATATTCTCTAAATATTTATCCGCATATTTAAGAAGGTTCAGAGTTATCTTAGTTTTGCTTGATTTATTTTATGTGTGTATTGCAAATATGCTGACATGCATTAAAATGGTAACTGATTTGTGTGATTCTAAGCGCTTCACAGCTCATTCTAAGTGATTACAGATAATCTTCAACTTATGACAGTTCATTTAGAGACCATTCAAAGTTACAACAGTAGTGAAAAAGGTGAGTTATGACAATTTTTTTAACACTTACAACCATTGCAGAATCTTCACGATCGTGCAATCAAAATTCAGATGATTGGCAACTGACTCATATTTACAACGCTTGCAGTGTCCTGGGATCATGTGATCTCCATTTGGGACTTTTTGAAAGGCAAAATCAATGGGAAAGCCAGGTTCACTTAACAGCCATGATACTAACTTAACAACTGCAGTGATTCACTTAACAGCTGTGGCAAGAAAGATATAAAATGAGGCATGCAAAATGAGGCAAAATTCACTTAACAAATGTTTCGCTGAGCAACAGAAATGTTGGACTCAATTGCTGTCATAAGTTGGGAACTTTCTGTACTTGTTATTGACTTATCATATACTCCAGTGGCACATGGTTCAACTGCCATCTTAACTACCACCATATTGAGACAATTGCAAGCTTTTCTTAGCCTAAAAATATGCCACGTTTACTTGGCAGATCTGGGCCCTGATGATAAAGCAGAAAGCCAGGCAATAAGTTAAAACCTAAGGCTTATAAAAAAGGAATCCCCACAGAATTCTGACTTCTATAGAACTAGACTGTTGCATTCCTTTATAAATAGGGAGGTCTTTGATAGAGTTATAAGATATGGCTAAATAGACTGTTTTGATCAAGGAAAAAAATACAAATATTTTTATTTCTACTTGGAAACCACTTCTGGACTTTGTGCTTGAGGTGTGAAAAAAATGAATTAATAGCAGGGGGTGTTGAAGTTCTTCTAGTCTCCTTCCGTGAATTTTCTCTGCTCAAAGGAACAGTGAAAAAGTTGGATTATGAATAGACAATACCCCTTAGCTCTCCATAAAAGAGGGAAGACTGTGGGTGCACATGCTTGTAGCCAAATCAATTCACATTTTGAGTGCTAAAAGCATTCCTTTTCATGAGTGCCTGTGATTATTTGAAATTGTTTTCAAATAATTTTTTTTTGCTATTACTTTGAATGGACTGATTTTAATATATATCACAATCTCTTTTTTTTAAATATAGAAGCTTCTTGGTTTATATTGTAATGTTGTATTTGATTATGTGTTGTTTTTTATTAGTTGTTGAATTAATTGTAAGTGCATCATAAATAAAGCAGCTGCTGCTATTACTGCGAGTGTCTTCTACTTTTAGCAGCATGCTGGCATGATTAAAGAGACAAATCTAAATGCAGAGTTCCCAGTACACCAGCATTAAGAGTTTGTAAAGCAATAGAAATTTGCTGTCATGTCAAGTGGGAAGCATTTGAAGGATTTTAATGCACTTGTTTATATCTTTAACGCCTCCCTCCACACAGTTTCCTTTTAAATGATTTGGAAAAGTTATTGGGGGAAAAGCAAATATGCACAAATGTATGCACAGAAACACATGGATAGTGAATGAGCAAGACAAAATACACTGATATTAATAAGCTTTGTAAGAATATGAAAGTGGTGTCAATTGATGGGTAGCTCTCTATGCAGAGCTGACCTAAGGGAATGAAAGAACTTGTTAAGCCAGGAGAAATGACAACTGTAGTCTTAGGAAAGAAGAAAATATGAAAAGAAATACAAAATAACCCCACCTTGGTTCTGTTTTGGTGTAAGAGTGGGAAGAACAAAATTCTGAAAGACTTTCAAAATTATGTTATTACACAATCAAGTAGTACTCCTTATGGGGACTGACCTGTTCTGCCCTGAACCACTAACTTTCCCTTTGAAAGCCCCAGAGTTTCTCTTTCTTCCATCTTAACCAAAACAGATTTATTCTGAGTCTTTTTCTTACAGTTTCCACTTTCCTAGGTTTGTGGATTTTTTTTTTTCACTCAATAACACATCCCTACCTTCACCAAAATTATTGCCACATTTTGAACTGCTACTGTCTACCATTTAAGTCCCTTCTTAAAAGCCCACAACTTCTGAAGGCAAAGCATTCCACTAGTTGAATCTTCTTACTGTCAGGAAATTTCTCCTTTCTTCTAGGTTGCTTCTCTTTGTTCAGTTTTCATTATGATGTGATCATCTTCACACTGTTTTAATAGATATTCAGTTTTTCAAACTTCTTGAATTAATCTCAAATTGGATTAAGTTTGGAGATGGATAGATAATGAAATGTGTGCAAATGAAAAATAAAGCTCAAAGTACTGCAGTGCAATCACCAACATTTTCAGAAGATAGCAGAGTGGATAGACTTCTACACTAAACACTTGTTAAATACACATGTTCATATTTGTATAGTAATCTTTATAAATTTCTCAAGAGCAGGCACTTTAAAAGAATAATGTGGGGCTCTTGATAAATTCATGCAAATAGGATAACAAGACCATAGAAAATTGAGGATATATTTCCTCTCTGATAACCAGCACAGTCTATGGTTACATCTAAGATAGATAATTAAGAAGTTAGAAAAACAAAAGTATAACCTACTGTACTCTAAGCTCAATCCTGCATGTGTTTCATGAATTAATTCATCTACCATATGTGGAATCAATTATTAGTAGCCAGGATTATTAAGAAAGGCAGTTCTTGTTCTGATTGGCTGACTAAAAGAAAAGAGAAGAATTTTCCAGTTTGCTGATAGACTTGATCTTGACAATGATGATTTTGTCAGCGGACTCTGTAAAACTAGAAATATGCTGTATGTCTCTGTAAAGTAAAGCTAAGTATCATTTTATGATTCTCATCCACTTAAATTATAGTCTATATGACACCAGTGCCTTCCACACAATGTAAAGATACTTTCCAAGTGACATCATGATTCAGGATGTGGGTTAGAAAAATAGAAATGTAGAGTTGGATCATGTGGCCCAATTCTCTGCAATATATCGGAAAACCAGTTAAAGCAACAGTGTGTAGTAACTGTCCAGCTGTGTCTAAAGCCCATGTCACACTGCACCAACAGATGGAAAGAGGATGTAAAATGGAGAGAAACACTTGCCATCTGTTGGTTAACGCGATGCATCCGTTCTGTACTCATTGCGTCCGTTTTTCTTCCTCTCTATCCGTCCAGCATCCGTCGACTGAGGTTCCATCCCCTCAAAAAGTTTTGAGCTGCTCAAAACTTTCTGAGTGGAAAATGTATCCAACGCGTCCATTCTGCATCCGCTATGCATACGGGGAACAGCCGTTCTGCATCCATCGTCATCCATTACGCATCCGCTATATCCGCTAGGCATCCGCTGTGCATTCGCGCAATTCAAATCCGCTCCAGCGGAAAGCGGACACAGAGAGGAAGTGAAACGGAGGCGGAATGGACGCGCAGTGTTAGTAGCACGGACGGAGAAAGGATGAAAGTGGATGCAGCTCGCAAACAAAGCATTTAAAATGGAAAAAACGTTTGCAGAGGGGACCTATCTTGGATATTAAGGATGTCTAGAGGATGCCTAGAGGATGCAAAAGGACACCTAGGGGAAAACCTGTATTGCCTATAAAAAGGGGGAGCAACTCACCTGGATCTCACTTTCAGACCAGCAGCCCTGCTGTGCAGACCTCTGCAGCCTTCATCTGCCTCTTGCTCTTCCACAGCATCCATTGATGTCCACCATGGATCGTAACAAACTCCTTTTGGTAGCTACCATCATTCTGCAACAGTGCGAAGCCATCTACAGGCTCTTTCAACTGTTCTACGGGAAGAAAAGGAGGCAGCCAAGAAGCGTCTGGGTACGAAGATGGATCGGGAGAAGAGCAGAGTACAGACTGTACAACAAGCTGATGGTGGAGAGGAGGAACGAAGACACTCGGGCATTCCAGAACTTCATGAGGATGCCTCCAGCCACGTTTGATGAAGTTGTGGAGCAGCTGAGACCCAGGTTGACCAAGCAGAGCACCAACTTCCAGCCCAGCCTGGACCCTGGGCTCAAGGTGGCACTCACTCTGCGCCACCTGGCCTCAGGGACCACCTACAGGAGCATGCGGTACGGTTGGAGGGTGCCACACAACACCATCAGAATTATGGTCAGAGAAGTGGTGCAGGCCATCATCGAAGAATACCTGGAGGAGCTCCTCCAGTGCCCCTCCACTGAAGAAGGCTGGAAGAAAGTTGCAGAGCAATGGTATCAGAAGTGGAACTTCCCACACACTGTTGGAGCCATAGATGGCAAGCATGTGGCCTGCAAAGCTCCAGCCAAGTCGGGGTCCACTTATTTCAACTACAAGGGCTTCTTCAGCATCATCCTCTTTGCCATGGTCGATGCTGATTACAAGTTCATGTACATTGATGCTTCAGGCAACGGCTCATCTTCAGATGCCCAGGTATACAACTCCACTGACTTCAAGGAGGGGCTGGAACGCAACCTCATCATGGGCTTCCCAGATCCAGACCCCCTGCCCAACGACATGCAAGATGTGCACTACTTCATCGTGGGAGATGATGCCTTCTCCCTTAGAACCTACCTCATGAAGCTCTACACTTCCAGATGCCTCACCCATGAAGAGAGTATCTTCAACTACAGGCTGTCCAGGGCAAGGCAGGTGATGGAGAACGCCTTTGGCATCCTGGCCAACAGGTTCCTGGTACTTCTCACCACCATGCAGCATTGCCCAGAGACTGTGAGGAACATCGTGGAAGCTTGCTGCATCCTGCAGAATCTCATGCTACCCAGTCTTGCAGAAGAGGCTCGTGGACCTCCAACAAGGCAATGGGGACATGGAGCCTGGGGAATGGAGGCAAGGGCGAAACCTGATAGACACTGTGGATGTGCCAGGCCCCAACAGAGCCTCACATGAAGGGAAGAAGCAGCGCAACCTCCTGAAACACTGGTGCAACTCCCCAGCTGGAGCAGTGGAGTGGCAAGACAGGATAATAGATGATTAACGGATGCTTCCTTCAGCCTGTCTCATCACACTGATGAGATTGGGCCATGTATGTTGGGTGGGCCTACAATGAACAGGGCATTTAATAAAGAGTTCTGTTTATGTTGACATTTGTGGATCAATGAATAAATTGTTATTGATAATAAAGTGCCAGATGTGTGGCAGCTGGGAGGGTGGACCATACAGTCCCACTATACTTGCACTGGAGGTTTATCAATCCCACAGCTATCTTAACCCATCCCAAAGTTATCCCTGCCCATCCCACAGCTATCTTAACCCATCCCAAAGGTATCCCTGCCCATCCCACAGTTATTACCCATACCAAAGGTATCCCTGCCCATCCCACTGCTATCCTTACCCATCCCACAAGCATGCAAAGGCTGAAACCATTTCTAAAAGTTTCCAGCAAGACTTTATTTACAAAAATAAATGAAGCAAGTGTGTGAAGCAAAGATAATCTTTATTAAAGCTGTAAAAGAATAATGACCGAAGTCAAGTGTCCAAATAAAGTCTACAGGTAGCCACCCTGTCTCTGGCACTCTTCTCTGTCACTCAGAGGTGTGCCCAGTCTCAGGGGTGAAGGGTCCAGGTGCTGTGGAGGTGGCTGTTGCTGGAGTGCTGGTCTGAAGCATCACTGGGGTGCCTGGCCCCGAGAGGACAACAGGTGACGGTGTGTTGAGGAAGCTCTCAGACAGCTGGCTCAGCCCCGTGATGCTGAGAGCTCCTTCCTCCATGCCATGGGGTGTCAGCCCCAGTACCGAGGACAGATGTACTGAGGCCGGGCTTGGCTGTGGGGTGGAGGAAGGAGCAGTGTAGTGGGGCTGTCTGGTCTGCAGCTGTGTGAGGACTGGCGTGGGTGGCATCAGTGGTGTGGGTGACATCGGTGGTGTCGGTGGCATCAGTGGAACCGGTGGCAATGGTGTCATCCGATGAACCTGTGCCTGGACAGGGAAGGGCTGCTGCCTGTGCTGCTGGACCTCCTGGTAGCCGTAGCCCTGGTAGGTGAGGGGCTGTGGAAAGCCTTGGAATGGGAGGGACATCACCTGGGGTGGAGGAGCAGACCTGAACTGGGTGGGAGCACGTTCATCTGGATCTGGAGGGTTGTGAAACAGATCGGTGATCCTGTCCTTCACCACCTGGTACTGGGGTTCCGCCATGTCCGTGAGGGTCTGGTTGACATAGGTGAGGAAGGGTTTGCGGTTGGAGGATGAGGAGTCGGTGTGGACCAGCTGAGAGAGGATATCTATGCTGCTCCAGATGGTGTCTCTTATCTCCAGCAGGACAGTGTGGCTCCGTCCCTCCTGTCTGGCTCTCTGCCTTTCTGTGGAGGTGGAGCTGGGGGTGGATGCGGATTGGACTGTGGTGGAAGTGCCATCTCCTTTCTCCTACTGCGCCAGGGAGTCCTCCACGTGCTCCACCATGGTTAGAACAGCTGTCCGCGGGTTCTCCGTCGTGGCACGCTCCACAGACACCTGCCTGGAGACAGGAACTGACTCTCGGCCGGAAGAGGACTGGCTCTGAGCAGGCTGTCTGAGAGAGAGGGTTGTGAGAGGGGCTGCTCCTCGGTGGCGGATCTCACCCTCCAGGAAGCTGCACTTGGCCATGACGTAGGTCTCTCTGTCCGTCAGCTTGACCGTGGCCTGGCCAGATTTCTTGAGGTGCAGCTTCCCGTATCAGGTGTGCATGTGCTTCCACCAGCCGAGGAGCACCTCTGAAGTGTAGCCCAGGCTCTCCGCCTTCTCTCTTCAAGCAGCCTGCTTCCTTTTGATGTCCCTATAGAGCCTGTGTCCCTTCTGCCATAGATACTCATTCTCTCTCAGCCACTCCAGCACCTCATCCTCATGTTCCTCTTCTATGGTGTATTGCCTCCTCTCCCGTTCTCGCGTCTGCCTCTTCCTCCCTTTGGCAGGACCACATGGACCCTCATCAGAGGAGCTTCCAGGTTTTAGGGGCTGCTCCTCCACACCACCACCAGCAGCAGCACCAGCAGGACCAGTAGCAGCACCAGCAGCACCAGCAGCACCAGCAGGACCATGATCATCATCAGCAGAGTAAGCACCAGCAGTGCCAGCAGGACCAGGAGCACCAGCACGATCAGGAGCACCAGCAGGACCAGGAGCACCAGCAGGACCAGCAGGATGAGGAGCAGCTTCAGCAGAGTAAGCACCAGCAGAAGCACCACCGCCAGAAGCAGCATCAGCAGAGTAAGCACTAGCAGAAGCACCACCAGCAGAAGCAGCATCAGCAGAGTAAGCACCAGCAGAAGCACTACCGCCAGAAGCATCATCATCAGCTCCTCCAGAAGCAGAAGCAGCAGAAGCCCCAGCCCCAGAAGAGTGAGCTCGTGCTGTAGAAGACCCAGCAGAAGCCGAGTTTGGGCCAGGGGGTGGGAGGGTAGCCCTGTCCCTCTTGCCAGGGCTGGCAGCAGATGGCTGAGGCTTTCTCTTCTTCCCCATGATTGTGGGGTTGCTGGCTGGCAGGCAGGCAGGCAGGCAGGCTGGCAGGCAGGCTGGCAGGCAGGCTGGCAGGCAGGCTGGCAGGCAGCAATGCTGGCTGGCAGGCAGGCAGGCAGCAAGGCTGGCAGGCAGGCAGGCAGGCAGCAAGGCTGGCAGACAGGCAGGCTGGCAGGTAGTTGATGTGTCTGGAAGCAGGTCTTTCCTCTGAATGGTGACCTGCTTGGGAGCTGCTTCCCTTTATATCCACGGGGTTGACGCAATGCATCCTCCCCGCATGCACAGTGAACGCTAGGCATCCGCTAGGCTTCCGCTGTGCATCCACTAGGCTTCCGCTCTGCATCCGCTTCATCCGCTCGGCGTCCACTCTGCATCCGCTCTTTCCGTTCTGCGTCCGCTTTGCTGAGGTCCCCCAGAAGCCTTGCGGATGTGCCATCCGCTCCCATCCGCTAGGCTTCCATGGAGCATCCGCTTTCCATCCACCCTGCGTCCTCCCCCCGTCCGTTCCTTTCCATGTTGTCCACTCTGTTTATGCAAATTTTTGCCCCTTTTGAGAGCGGATAACAACGGATGGAACATTTTTCTCATCCGCTGTGTCCTTTTTACAAACATTTTGCATCCGTCAGCCAGTGTGACAGGGCCTTAAAAATCTTGAAAGATCGAGAACCTACAACTTGCATAGGTAGGATGTTCCACTGATACACAGTTTTTACTATCAGGAAATGTTTCTTTATATTTATATAAAATATAGGTATTTGAAATTGGTACTAATTATTTTTGGTCCTAGTTTCTGTGGCAATGGAAAATTATCACCAACAATCTTCCCTGTCACACTCTTTTCTTTCACTAGTCACAAAAAACATGCTATGTACATATGAACATGAGATATTCAATCCGCAAACTGGAACGGCTGGGGAAAAAAGTCATCTCTGGGGTGAAAATCCACAAAGAACATGATTTTATTGGTGAAGTGTGATTGGATCTTTGTGAAAGTGGGTTTTCATCATTCCCTCCAGCCAAGATTAAACTACTAAAATCCTGAATATGTTGTGAATATAAGACAAATCTCACTGCAGGCTTTGATGAAATATGGTGTTATCTTAAACATCTCCTATGATTTATAGTTGATTTATGAAATGTAAGGGAAAATAAGTATTAAATGTATATTGTATTTCAATATCTTCTCACCCTTTTAAAAAGTTTTTTTATAAGTGTTGATGTTGATGTTCAAGATTAAGTAACTGTACTAAAATCTATGCATTAGAGTTTGCTGGGTGAGAAAAGTTCCCACTTTGAAATATTTCATATTGTGTTAAACTTTGGAAATCTCATTGCTCCTTCTGGTGGAACTTCTGGATATTTGGAAGGATCCATTCTTTATGACTCCATCCATTGAGAAAAGTTCTGACTGGATTTACTGTATCACATTGTGTGAACTGAGCCATTGTAATATGAAAATCATGGTTTTTCCAGTGGGGAAAAAATGAGTTCACAATGGGCGTGACACAGGACACATGTCAGGAGCAGGACTGTGATGGCCAAGTGCTAAGGAAGAGAACCTCCCTCATTATAATCTCCTCCCTCCCTCCTTTCCTTTTCTTCTTTTTCCTTCCCTCTTCATTCTCCTTTCTTCTTCCTTCCCCTCCTTCCTTATTCTTCCTTCCTTGCTCTCTTCCCATCTTCCCTTCTTTTTCTTTGTCTTTCCTCTATCCCTTTCTCCTTTCCTGTCCCTTCTTGCATGCTCAAATGCAAAAGAGGAAACATTTCTCCTTTTGCTGGGATGGGGGGGTAGTGTTTGCTGACAGAGGCATTACAGTCCGGTTCTTTGTTGTTTCCAGGCCAATCCCAGGCTTGAGTTTGACACCCCTGGTCTAGGGGAACAATGCCCATCGTGACTCTTCTTGTCTCTCTTGATTGTAAAGTTTGGCAAAGTAATTGGTTTGGATTGGTAACCTAGAAAAGGCCAATATTTTTACCACAAACAGAAGTGCAGAAAGCAACCGGGGGAGAGAGAAAGGGGCAGGGTTATTTAAACAACTTCATTATATCCTACCATTATTTCTTCATCCAAATTCATGAGGAGGAGGCGTATTTTAAGAAAAAAATTAACAGAGAGTAACAATTCATGTTTCTGAAAGAAAGGCACAATATAATCTCACCAAGTTAATAAATAGAAGCTAAATCCCAAAATGATTTTTATCAGAATTCATTTTAAAGCTAGGGCTCTGGGGAAGTTTGCTGTCTGCCTCATATTGCTATCCTGTATCACAAGGGGGTGAGTCAAAACCGGGACTTCCTCTGCTGCAGCACACAGGGGCAATTGCAACTGATCTCTATGTCGGTCAAAACTTCCCCTCTTCCTCAGCAACTTTCTTTTTGGTTGTGGTTTGGTCTTCCCAGAATTTGTATTTGGGGAAATCCAAAAAAAGCCAAAGGCATCTGTCACAATTTATAGTGATACAGTTGGAAAATCTGCCCTTTTGAGTGAAATATATCCATGCCACTCAGATGGCCTTTAGCAGAGGGAATGTCAGAGTTAGATCCTGGGAGCTAAGTTCTGGTGTGTTCAGGAGTATCCCTCTCCTTCTTGGATATGAACAATTTGAGAATAATAATATTATTTATCATCTTTTGACTATCTTGTACCAGGGCAGAATATATTTTCTAATGCTACCAACTCCCACTGGTTCTGACACCTGTTGACACTATCGACAGCAGTAGTAAAAAAAGCCAAATATAGAATCTTAAAAATGAACCTGTTTAATGCAGATTCTTTCAATTGTAAATAAGATGAATTTTCTTCTTAGTGTGCACATAAGCATGCTTCCCAAATCTGGTGATAAATTGTTAATGCCCACCAGCCATCTCTTTTTCTAGTATGTTATTATAGACATCTAGATGCAGCCTTTTTCCTATATTAAGTTTGTTTTCTCTCTCAGGCACATAAGGGACTGCTATAAAAATTGGATTGGATGTGTGATGGTAACACAAGTAGATTCCTCAACTAATGTATTACATTGGATTTTAAGTCTCACTTGTTATATAGATTAGGATGGGTCAAGATTTGACATTAATGGTTGGCAGTGATTTCAGTTAATGTTAAAGGGCTCAAAAAAAAATAATTCAAAACCTTGGGAAAGTTGGCTCCTAGGACACTGAATTACCACTCTGATGGGAAAATGGATGGAGAATGGTGCCTTTCTTTCAGAAAGATCAAGTATTGGATCCTTCCTGAGTTGAAGCCTAAGATCAGGAGCCACACTAGCAAGGCAGCAGGAAAGAAACAAATGATAACATATGCAAACATGACGCCAGCAGAGGTGGTATACAGGAGATTCTAACCAGTTCTGGAGAATTGGTAGAGGAAATTTTGAGTAGTTCAGAGAACTGGCAAATACCACCTCTTACTGGCCCTGCCCCCATCTATTCTCTGCCTCCTGAGTCCCAGCTGATCAGCTGGGTCTTCTTTTGTTGCCCTACATAGGAGAACGGAGCTGGAAAGCAGGGATTTTGCAGTATTTTTCCTCTGAAGTAGAGTGGGAATGGATATTTTACTGTATCCTTCCCCTGCCATGCCCACCAAATCACACCACACTCACCAAGCCACGCCCACAGAACCGGTAGTAAAAAAAATTGAATCCCACCATTGGACACCAGCATATGAATTAAGCAACTGACATACCTGTGCCAGACATCACAATGGCACTACATAACTACATCTTTTGTGCAAAGACACCAGAATGTATGGGTTGCCACCCTGAGGTCATCATAATTTGGGAAAGTGCTAAGGAAGTAAGTCATACATGTGAAATGTGCAAAAATATTGAAAATAATTCAACATGAAGCTTATAATCATTTACAGTATAGCTGTGTCCATATCTATTCAGAAGAAAGGCCCATTGAATTCAGCAGGGCTTACCATGGTGAAAAGACTATAGACTTATAATCAAATGGAAAGTTTCTTCAGCATTTCTCTTTTTTACCACACATATATTGTAATAGGTTGATTAACTGCTTGTCATTGGCCATGCATGTCTGTCTTATTTTTTTTAACTTTATATCATTTGTTTTATTTATTTATTTTATTAAAAACTATCTCACTCTTGCAAGCCGAAATCCCTTGACTGATGGGATCTGCAACATACCGCCTCTGTCAGCATGAGTGGGGGCAGGAGTGTCCTATAGGGGTGAGACGGTTCTTCAAATAACCTGGACCCATGCCCTGCAGAGTTTTATAGGTAATAATACCTTGAATTGCACCTGGAAATAAACTGATAGCCAGTGAAGCTCCCAAAACAGTGATGTAATATGGGCCATGCTAGGGGCCCCAAAGACTGCCTGGACCACCACACTCTGCACTGTTTATGACTTCCATGTTTAAGGATCTTCATAAAAAGGATTTCTGCCTTGCATATTATTTGATGGATGGGAAGTGTGATTTATGATCTCTACAAAAAGTATGATATGCTTGCCCCTATGATCCAGAGTAGAATGCCAGCTAGTACTGTATGTATATCATCCACCAAAGGTAGGACAAAATGGCTCGATATGGATGCTTTTGCTGCATTTAAAAATTAGTAAATTTGGACATTCATTGATTTCTGTTTTGGAGTATCTATCTATCTATCTATCTATCTATCTATCTATCTATCTATCTATCTATCTATCTATCTAT
>BLBF01000003.1:52095275-52142170 GCA_015471245.1 Laticauda colubrina | reverse complement strand
CAGCTTGCTAATGAAGAGCAGCCGTCCCTTCACACGGAGCCAAGCTGCACTAAAAGCCTCCAACACAAGAACAGACTGTTGCCAGCCAATCAAAGCCACAAAACAGACAGAAGAAACCAGGAACACCAATCAATCAAACTCCAAGTCCAATGAAACAGGTCCAGGCTCCCAGCCAATCAGAATGAACCAGCCTCAAATTTAAAACCAGGAGCTGTAAGACCCATATCCATACAGAAGCCTGATGATGGCAGATGAGATTCTGCTGAAACGTTGCTACAACTTTAACAGAACTACAATGACGTGGGATAATACCCGAAGGAAGCTGAACAGCACATATATATATATATATATATATATATATATATATATATATATATATATATATTCATATATATAAAATATTAATTATCCCACTGTCCTTATGCTGATCGATGACCATAATAAAGATTCGATTGGTTGGTTGATTGATTGCTTAACAATTTATTGTTCTTACTTTCTGCCATCAGGTCTACAGTCCATCTGATTTATTTATTTTTCTTGAGGATAGGAGAGGACACCTGTGTGTTCCAGTCTTCCAGTATCTCATTAGCCAGATAATACCAAGAATGCACAGAATGGATTTACAATTATATCTTCTAGTACTTTGAAATGGAGTTCTTTACCCAGGAGACAAAAACTCATATAAAGTAACCAAGTATTGTGTATTTGAACATACTGCTGTGGAGGTGTTTTCTTAATACCATGCATAAATTTAGCTCCATATCTGTCTAGCTTACTTTGGGATTTTGGCGGCTTGCCATTCTATAACTGATGTACTGGTGATATTGTCATAGAAACTACAATCAGAGTTTCTATATTTTTCTGTTTGTAGTGGCATCATTTCTTTCCCAACTGATAAAAATGGATTTGAATCTCAACCATCGTTTGCTGACATTATTAAGGGCTGCTAGCAGGATTGCTCAGTTAAAGTTGTATCCTTGTCTTAGTTAATATTTTCAAGTATTATGGCTATCATTTTGCATAGACTTTTAACATTTCCCCAAATGGATGGACTTCATTCTGTTCATTGCGAATTTGGTGCACTGTTCATTTGGTGCACTGTTGATACAAAATCTAATTTCTATTTTCAGACTGGAATAACAACCCTGGCAGAAAAGAGTGAAGCTGGACAATAGAAAGGATAATGAAGTGAGCTCTATCACAGGCAAGTTTTCACTTCTTTACTATGGTTTTAGGTGATTATTTACTTTGGCATGCAAAGAAAATGGTTGCCATAGTGACTGCTACAACACTTGATCCTTGCTACCTTTTCCACATAGAACACCTCTTTACAGAAGCTTTTACTAATATACTAGGTGAACTTCCTGACTTCAGAATCATTTCAAAGGGAGAGGGAGACAGAAAATTCCACAGTGGCCATTTCAGAAAGTCATTTAGTGTCAGCCAAGTGTATGCATTTGAACTTGTATGAACTGGGCAAATTGAAAACCTCACTAGTGCATCTGCTGTATAGCAGCAAGGAGCTGTTGAGAGCAAAACAATAGTAGAAATGGAGGCAGGCTATTCTGTGTATTAATTTCTATCCAGAGTTGCAATTGCTGTTATTATTGTTGTTGGTGTTTTGCATTCTTACATTTGAAAAGGAAATGATTAGCCTTGAGAATTTACATTTCACTGGGAGAATGGCTAAAAACAAGGGAGACTGTTGCATGGGCGGGTACTTATTTTTATGAAGTAAACCAATACAGAATTCTGATTCTCATCAACATGATAGAGATAGAGGCCAAACCTAGCATTTTTCCAGTTACATCATCCTGTAAGGAGAATCAGAGAACTTTTATTATCTGTGAAGAAAGTCAAAAAAGGAAATGACCTGAGATTAGGCAACTCACAGATAAAAGCAGACAGAGGAGCCAAAACTAAAAATTGTGAACTCTTGAGCTACACCGACCATTCTTTGTATTTGGTAGGCCTTGAGGACTACTGAAGACTCCATCCTACTGAAGTTATTGGGAAAAGGAAATTGTTCTGTCTCCTGGTCTCTCCATGTAAACACTGGTCCTTGTGGCATGACCAAGGCTTGTTGGTCTTGTCTGCCATCTTGTTAAGAATGCCCTCCTGCTTCCAAGATGGAAGACAGGTTGTCGCATATGTATTTACATGCCATTAGTACAAGTCTTCTGAAAAACCCAACTTGATTCATTTAAGTGTAGCCCCAGTTAAAAAAAAAAAACGCAAATCATGAAAGTAAAATATTTTACTTAGCTATGAATAGATAATGACAGAACATTAGAAAAGGCTTTTACCCTAACTCTAAAGCTGCTCTCCCCACTCCATAATGATTCAGATAAAGATTAAATACAGAGCAGATTTAGCTCTGAATACATTATGTAAAATTGCTATAAATACACCAGGAAAGATTATAATATTATAAACACTGTATTATTAGTTATAATTAAAAAATGGTAATCTTTTTGTTGGGAAAAAAATACAATATTCTGTCTTGGCTAAAGTTAGTTTGTGTGCTGTATTCCGAAAGCAACAACAGCAACAAAAAAGAAAATTGTAGGTTTTCCTTACACAACAGATAATTATTTCCAGAATGGAGGATGAAGCTGTTTGAGGCTATTAGACTAGAATTGTTTTATTATGATTATGTACCAAAAAAAAGTGGAGTGGAGGGAAGAGCGGCATAGTAAAACATTAAAAAGCAATAACAATTACAGTCTATAGCAAGATGAACACAGGTTCATACAGCAGGGTTTACACACAGTATAACAAAACTTAGCAAAGTTTAGGAACACAAAATTGTCTTTGCCTTAAGCAAGAAATAATAGCTGGCTAGGAAGCTATCAGCATCCTAGCCAGCTCAGAAAGTTTGACATTGTGTCAGTTATCTTATTGTCCACAATGGCTCAGGTGGTGCACAAACCTCTTCCTGCTCCATCATGAAATTAAATGAGGGACTGCTGGGCACTGTGGCTCCTTTCCTTCACTGACATCTCTGGTTCTCTATCCTCTCTTTGCTATAAAAGGCAGTCCATAGCTGTGGGTACTAGATATCATAGTTTAATTGCAGAGGCACCCTGCTTCTGAATGTCAGACAAGAGGTCCTGAGCATGAAAAGGCAGTGGCCATCATGCCCTGTTTTGGGATTTCATGTTCTCAGGTAGCATCTTCCTTGTCATTGTTACAAATAGACTCCTGAACTAGATATAGTCATTAGTCTGATTTGTCAGAACATAAAGCTGTGGAAACGCTTCAGATGAATTGCTTTGCAATATATAACAATATAAATAAAGCACACTGTTTCAAATTGTTAAAGCAGCAGCATCTGCATGGGTTCTGAAGACATCTACACATATGTTCATGGAAAACCACTTCTCTCTGATATGAAGCATTGTTGCATATAAATCCCCCATATTCATGCTCTTTTAATGTTGTTATGACCAGCTGTTTTACCTTGTCAAAGACTGACATTACCAAATGGATTTGTACAGTATATTCCCACAGAGAAAAGTAGCAGTCCGAGATGGAAGTCTGATTTAAATTCCTTGATTCATTCAAAGTGAGTGTATTACAAATGCAGAAGCCATTAAATATTAAATATATGTGTATAATGTTTTTCAGAAGCACAATTTGGTATAAAGCCATGATGAGTTAGTCTGGAATAGATATTTTTGTCTTTTTATAATCATACAATACTTATTCTTTCTTGCTCCTGCTTCTATTCATTCAGCCTTATGAAAAGTCACAGAAATTAATAACTGCCAAATTGCCAAATCTCCTGCTGTGCTTCAGTCTGTCACTGTCTTGGCAGTAAGGAAGCCAGATAGAAACTTATATGTTTGACAATCACAGAGGCCATGGGCCAGATACTCACAAGAACCCTTTGGTTATGCAAACCCTATGAAAATATGTTAGGAATGAAAGTCACCTAACAGTTGAGTTGGAAAATATATAAACCAGGATAGACATTTTAATACTGTCTCTTTAAGGGAATGCTAAAATTATAATTGGGTGTGGTTCCTCAAATGGCCATAAGATGGAGCCAGAAACCTGGGTTATTCTGTTCTGTTGCTGAGAGTGTTGCCCTTTCAGCATTTCCCTGTTGACTGTTGCTGATCATAATTATTCTTGATTTGATGTAAGTCTGTTATTGAACTGTTTTTGATCCTGGACTTTGTCACTGGATCATCCCTGGACTGAAAACTGACTGCTTTAACCATGAATGACTTGGATTGCTTGTTGGACTTTACTGAACCATTTATTGGAAGTAAAAACCTACGTTTTACTATACAGTGTATCTGTGTGCTGGTTGTGTGTTATTCTTCACCACTCTCACTATATCTCCCTGTGTGTGCTCATTCTCCTCACAGGGAATTACCACAACAAAATGTCTAGCAGTTAAGCAAGAGTTAAGCAATCTCAGTCAGCTTCATTCAAAAGTTTAATAGCCATTTCAGGTGTTAATGGGGATACTGGTGGCACTGCATCCATATAAAATGAGGCCTCCAGTTTTGCAGAATTGGCAGACACAGTGATGGTTTGCAAAATGGCAACACTAAATGGCAGCAGGAGAAGGGAAACTGGATGGAACATCTTCCATTACATCCACTAACTACTGCAGGATATCCCATCTTATTATTATCATTTTTTTCAATCAGGCCATATTTTTCAGGCATCTTTTCATATTCTCAAGGTTAGGTGATACAGAGAGTTAGCAGATGCCCCAAACTGGGTGTGTGGCAGAGGTGGTATTCAGCAGGTTCTGACCAGTTATGGAGAACCAGTAGCAGAAATATTGAGTAGTTCGGAGAACCGGCCAATCCCACTCTGACCGGAGATTTTACAGTCTCCTTCCCCTGCCCCGCCCACCAAGCCACTCCCACAGAACCGGTAGGAAAATTTTTTGAATCCTACCACTGGTGTGTGGGAATACTGGGGGCTGCTGCATGCCTCATGTTGGAGGCCCCAGATCTAAAATGAATCTGGAAGGATGCCAATGACAACCTATTTTAAGTGCATTTTTAAGAGTTGGGCTGTAAAAACTCAGACCATCACTAGATGGTATCAAAGGGAATGAAGACATTGCTGCCAACTGACAACCATCTAGATTTCTGTAGTCCAGAAATTGGTAGCAGCCCTTATCTGTTATCAGAACAATCATAGAAAGGCTCTTAGTAAGTCTTTACTCATCAAGTTGAGGATGTGATAAGGAACCTCCAAAGACTCAGATACAAGTTGCCCTTTATTCTACCAATGACTGCTGTAGAAACAGAAAATGAATGCAGGGACCATCACCTTAAGGTCATGCACAGAACATAGTTGATATCATACATACATTTCCTGGGAACCACAGTTCATGAAAGCCTTTAAAAATGGCAAGTCATGCTTGGCAGTCTTTAAAAATTGCAAGCATATTTTAAAATTTAAGGCATTGATTATTCATTGTGTAGAGAAGTGGGGCTTTTTCTTTGCAGAGGTGAAACTGTTAAAAGATTAGCTTGCATTATAATGTTTAGTTAATTTTAGGTATGAGTGTGATAATGATATTCATTTGCCTTTGGCAAACAATGTTACTGAAAAAGGATCAGACTGTGGAAAAGCATTAGCTTTCTATTATATTCAACTAGGAAGTGTTTTTCTTTTATGAATTTTTATTGATTTCTAAAGCAAACATAAACAAACAAAACATAAAAACATCAGGCCATCTTCCATATATATACATACAGTGTGTCAGTTTATTAATTTTTTTGTGCTTCCATTTGTTAGTCTTCAATTACAATTACATTATATATGATCTCGTATTTTCAATCCAATATTAAATGCATTAACATCATTATTAATCAATTATTTGACTATACTTATTATTCATTCATGCTTTAAGATGTAATCATATTTTACTCAATTTATTTTATGACAATTCATACTATCATCCCAAATGTACCCTAAAATCATTTTATGGATATAATAAGAAAAAAATTACATCTTTATAAATTTAGTATTTTCTAAATGTCTACATATTTCATGACTATATTTTATTATCAAACCATTCATAGACTAGATCCCAAATTTTATAAAATTGTTCATCTTCTTGCTCTCTAATTTCAAATGTCAATCTACTCATTTCAGCACATTCCAATATTTTCTTAATAATTTCCTCTTGGATTGATATTTTCTCATTTTTCCAGTTTTTAGCAAATACAATCCTAGCCGCTGTTAATACATTTGCAATCAGGTATTTCAAGTTTTTACTATATATTTCAGGTAAGATTCCCAATAAATATATCTCTGGTTTCAAATCCATATGTTTTTTTTGTCATTTTTTCCAACCACGTGTGGATTTTAGTCCAGCATTTTTTAAGCATCTGCACAAATCCACCACATATGGGAATATGAGCCAGGCGTCTGATGACATTTCCAACATTTTTTGGATTTATTCTTGAACATTCTTGCTATTCTTGTCAGGGGAAAATGCCACCTGTAAAACATCTTATACAAATTTTCTTTATATGCTGTTGACACTGTCATCTTATAATTTTGAGACCACAATTTTTGCCATTTCTCCAGGTCAATCCCATATCCAAAATTCTTCCCCCAAGCAATCATAGTTTCTTTAACTTGTTCTTCTTCTAGTTTAATTTCTGATAAATATCCATACAATTTTTTAATCACCTTTTCATCAGTACCTGTCAAAATCTTATCAAAATCAGTTTATCATAAAAACCTGTTTTGGAATCTTTATCATACTTTGATTGTATTTGCACATATGAAAACGAATTTATCTTTATACCTTGTTCCTCTGGTTTTTGTATAGATTTAAGTTCACCCTTTTCATTCAATATTTCACCATATCTAATTCTTTGTTCCTTTTTATATATTATAGGATAGGAAAATGCTTCAATAGTCGATAGCCAGACTGGAATTTTCAAATAACATTGTCTTTTAATCTTCTCCCAGTTTAACCAGAGAGACTCCCGTATATAATGTCTTCTAAAATACCCCTGTGTTTTAGTTCCCTTGTACCACAGGAAAGCATGCCAATAACAGATCATGTTCTTCTAATGTCAACAATCTAGTATTTCTTAATGTTATCCATTCCTTAACCCACATCAAATTTGTAGCTTGGTAATACAACTCCTAATTAGGCAAACCAAATCCTCCTCTTATTCTAGCATCTTGCAAAAGTTTTAAGTTTATTCTCGCTTTCTTTACCTTGCCATATATATTTCAACACAATTTTATTCAAATCTTCAAAGTAATCTTTTCCAAGCCTAATTGGAATTGTCTGAAACAAATATAAAATTCTGGGTAATATATTCATCTTGATTGTTGATATTCTCCCTATTAATGACAGTTGTAAATTTTCCCATTTCGCCAAATCTAGTGCTATCTGCTGTTTGAGTTTAATATAATTATTCTCTTTTAATGTACTGCATCTTGCTATCACTATATCCCCAAGTATTTGATCTTGTTCGTGACCTGAATTTTCAATAAGTCTTCCAGTTCTTCCTTTTGTCTAGATAGCATGTTCTTTGTCAAGATCTTTGTCTTATCTTTATTTATTTTCAAACCAGCCACCTTATCATATGTCTCTATCTTTTCTATCAATTTTGGTGCTGTTTTTAGTGGCTCTTCTAAGATAAAAACCAGGTCATCTGTAAATGCTTGCAACTTAAATTCTTCCTTTTTAATTTTCATCCCTTTTATGTTCTTTTCATCTCTAATATTTCTATTTGGCACTTCCAAAGTTAACACAAAAAATAAAGGTGGCAGTGGGCACCCTTGCCTTGTTCTTTTTTTTATGTCAGTAGAGTCTGTCAGGTCTCCCTCTATCATTACTTTTGCCGTTTGCTCATGATATATAGCTTCTATTGCTTGGATAAATTTTCTAGTAAAGCCCATCTGTTCCAACAGTAATAACATGAATCGCCAATTCACATTATCAAATGCCTTCTGTGCATCTAGAAATATCAAAGCCATTTGTTTTTCAGGATGTGCCTTGTAGTATTCCAAAGTGTCCAAGATTACTCTCATATTGTCTTTAATTTGTCTCTTTGGCAGAAATCCATTTTGATCAGGATGAATAAAATTATTGAAGTATTTTTTAAGTCTTTCTGCCAATATTGAAGCAAAAATTTTATAGTCTGTATTTAGTAGAGAAATAGGTCTAGTTCTTGATTTGTAATGGATCGGTCTTTTGTTTTGGAACAAGTGTGATATAAGCTTCTGACCATGATTTAGGTATCCTCTTCTTTAAAAATAACTTCTAACAATGGAAAGTTCAATGATTCTTGGAATGTTTTGTAAAATTTGACTGGGAGTCCATCTGGACCTGGTGCCTTTCCATTATTTTGCTTAAGTGCTTCAGTTAACTCCATCATCGTTATATTGCTTTCTAACATTGTTTCGATCTCTTTGGGTATCTGGGGTAAATTAGCATTCTGTAATTACTGTTTTAGTCTTTCCTCATCAATTTTCTCTTCGGCGTATAATTTCTCATAATAGTCTCGAACGATTTCCTTCTTCTCTTAAAGGCTAGGTCACATCGGCCGACAGATGCAAAACGTATGTAAAAAGGACACAGCAGACTAGCAAATTTTCCATCCGTTGTTATCCGCTCTCAAAAGTGCCCCAAATTTGCATAAACAGAGCGGACAACTACGGAAAGGAACAGACGGGGGGAGGATGGAGCCAGGATGTTAAGCGGATGTTCAATGAAAGCCTAGCAGATGGAAGCAGATGGAAGTGGATGGCACATCTGCAGGGCCTCGGGGGGAGGACAGCGAAGCAGACACGCAGTGGAAGAAACGGATGCAGAGCGGATGCCTAGCGGATGACGCGGATGCATCACAGATGCCTAGCGGATGCCTAGTGGATGCCTAGCAGATGCAAAGCATTCACTGCGCATGCGGGGAGGATGCATTGCATTAGCCCCATGGATATAAAAGGATGCAGCTCACAAGCAGGTCACCATTCAGAGGAAAGACCTGCTGCCAGACACATCTTCAGCCAACAACCATGGGGAAGAAGAGGAAGCCTGTGCCTACTCCTTCCAGCCCTGGCAAGAAGGACAGGACCACCATCTCACCCCCTGGCGCTGACTCTGCTTCTGCTGGGACTTCTGCTGCTGCTGCTGCTGCTGCTGGTGCTTCTGCTGGTGCTGCTCCTGGTGCTGGTGCTTCTGCTGGTGCTGACTCTGCTGGTGCTGCTCCTGGTGCTGGTGCTTCTGCTGGTGCTGACTCTGCTGGTGCTGCTCCTGGTGCTACTGGTGCTGCTGCTGGTGCTGCTGGTGCTGCTGGTGCTGCTGGTGCTGCTGCTGGTGGTGGTGCTGCTGCTGCTGCTGCTGGTAGTGTGGTGGACCAGCCCCTAGAATCTCAAAGCCCTACTGATGAGGGCCCAGATGGCCCTGCCAGAGGGAGGAAGAGGCATTCGTGAGATAAGGGTGAGAAGTGACAGTACTCCACTGCAGAGGAACATGAGGAGGAGGTGCTCGAATGGCTGAGGGAAAACGAGTATCTCTGGAGGAAGGGACACAGGCTCTATCGAGACACCAAGCGGAAGCAGGCGGCTTGGAGAGAGAAGGCGGAGAGCCTGGGCTACACTTCTGATGTCCTCCTGGGTTGATGGAAGCACATGCACACCTGGAATGGGAAGCTTCATCTCAAGAAGTCTGGCCAGGCCACGGTCAAGCTCACCGACCGGGAGACCTACGTGATGGCCAAGTGCAGCTTCTTGGAGGGTGAGATCCGCCACCGAGGAGCAGCCCGTCTGTCTACCCTCACTCTCAGGCAGCCCACAGAGAGCCAGTCCTCTTCTGGCCAAGAGTCAGCTCCTGTGTTCAGGCAGGTATCTGTGGAGCACCCCACGACGGAGACCCCCCCGACAGCTGCACTCCCCGTGGTGGAGCACATGGAGGAACCCCTGACGTAGTTGGAGCAAGAAGAAGCCGCTGCCACCAGAGACCAACCCACCCCCATCCCCAGCTCCACCTCCACAGAAAGCAGGCAGAGAACCAGACCGGAGGGACAGAGCCACACTGTCCTCTTGGAGATCAGGGACACAATCAAGAGCAGTGTAGATCTCCTCTCTCAGCTAGTACAGTCCGACATACCATCCTCTAACAGAAAGCCCTTCCTCACCTACGTCAACCAGACCCTTATGGAAATGCCCGAATCCTAGTACCAGGTGATCAAGGAGAGGATCACAGGTCTTCTGCACCACCCTCCTGGGCCAGCTGAACCTGCTCTGACCCACTCCAGGTCTGCTCCTCCACCCCAGGTGATGTCACAGCCCTTCCAAGGCTTTCCATAGCCCCTCACCTACCAAGGCTACAGCTACCAGGAGTTCCAGCAGCACAGGCAGCCCTTCCCAGTCCAGGCACAGGTACATGCCACCGATACCATCAATGCCACAGGTGCCACCGATGCCACTGATACCACCAATGCCACCGACACCACCAATGCCACCGACACCGCAGATGCCACCCACGCCACAGATGCCACCCACGCCACAGATGCCACCCATGCCACAGATGCCACCCATGCCACAGATGCCACCCATGCCTCACCTCGCTCACCTGCAGATCAGACATCCCCACTACACTCCTCCTTCCTCCACCCCACAGCCAAGCACGGCCTCAGAACATCTGTCATCAGTCTTGGGACTGACACCCCATGTCATGGAGGAAGGGCCTCTCAACATCATGGGACTTAGCCAGCTCTCTGAGAGCTTCCTTCACACACCATCCCCTGTTGTCCTCTCGGGGCCAGGCACCCCAATGGCACCTCAGACCAGCACTCCAGCCACTGCCACCTCCACAGCCCCTGGACCCTTCACCCCTGAGACAATGGGCATGCCTCAGAGTTACTGAGAAGAGTGCCAGAGACTGGGTTGCTACCTGTTGACTTCATCTTTGCTTGGGACACTTTACTTGGGTCATTTTGCTTTTACAGTTTGTTATTAATAACCATGTACTTCACACACTTGGTTCAGTTCTTTTAGAAAATAAAGTCTTGGTGGAAACTTTGAGAAATGGTTTAAGCCTTTGCATGTTTGTGGGATGGGTAAGTATAGCAGTGGGATGGGCAGGGATACCTGTGGGATGGGTAATAGCTGTGGGATGGGTTAGGATAGCAGTGGGATGGGCAGGGATACCTTTGGGATGGGTAATAGCCGTGGGATGGGTAAGGACAGCAATGGGATAGATAAACCTCCAGCGCAAGCACAGTTGGACTGTATGGTCCACCCTCCCAGGTGCCACATCTATGGCCCTTTATTATCAATAACAATTTAATCATTCATCAACACATTTCAACATAAACACAACTCTTTATTAAATGCCCTGTTCATTGTAGGGCCACTCAACATACATGGCACAATCTCATCAGTGTGATGAGACAGGCTCAAGGAAGAATCCATTAAGCATCTACCATCCTGTCTTGCCACTCCACTGCTCCAGCTGGGGAGTTGCACCAGTGTTTCAGTGTGTTGCACTGCTTCTTCCCTTCACGTGAAGCTCTGTTGGGGCCTTGCACATCCACAGTGTCTATCAGGTTTTGTCCTTGCCTCCATTCACCAGGCTCCATGTCCCCATTGCCTTGTTAGTTGAAGATACTCTCTTCACAGGTGAGGCATCTGGAACTGTAGGGCTTCATGAGGTAGGTTCTGAGGGAGAAGGCATCATCCCCCATGATGAAGTAGGGCACATCTTGTGTGTCATTGGGCAGGGGTTCTGGATCTGGGAAGCCCATGATGAGGTTGCGTTCCAGCCCCTCCTTGAGGTCAGTGGCGTTGTATACCTGGGCATCTGAAGATGAGCCGTTGCCTGAAGCATCGATGTACATGAACTTGTAGTCAGCATCGACCATGGCAAAGAGGATGATGCTGAAGAAGCCCTTGTAGTTGAAATAAGTGGACCCCAACTTGGCTGGAGCTTTGCAGGCCACGTCCTTCCCATCTATGGCTCCAACGGTGTGGGGGAAGTTCCACTTCTGATACCACTGCTCTGCAACTTTCTTCCATCCTTCTTCAGTGGAGGGGCACTGGAGGAACTCCTCCAGGTATTCTTCGATGATGGCCTGCACCACTTCTCTGACCACAATGCTGATGGTGTTGTGTGGCACCTTCCTGCATGTTCCTGTACGTGGTCCCGGAGGCCAGTTGGCGCAGAGTCACCTTCAGCCCAGGGTCCAGGCTGGGCCGGAAGTTGGTGTTTGCCTTGGTCAACCTGGGTCTCAGCCGCTCCACAACTTCATCAAACATGGCTGGTGGCATCCTCATGAAGTGATGGAATGCACAAGCGTCTTCGTTCCTCAGCTCCACCATCAGCTTGTCATATAGTCTGTACTCGGCTCTTCTTGCAATCCATCTTCGGACCCACACACTTCTTGGACGCCTCCTTTTCCTTGCGTAGAACAGGTGAAAGAGCCTGTAGAGGGCTTTGCACTGTTGTAGAATGATGGTGGCTACCAAAAGAAGTGTGCGATGATCCATGGTGGAGATGACGGGATGCTGTGGAAGAACAAGAGCAAGATGAAGGCTGAAGAGGTCTGCACACCAGGGCTGCTGGACTGAAAGTGAGATCCAGATTATTTCCTCCCCCTTTTTATAGGAAATATAGGATTTTTGCTAGCTGTCCTTCCGCATCCTCTGGACATCCTCCAGACATCCTAAATATCCGAGATACGTCCTCTATAGGAACATTTTTTCCATTTTAATGCTTTATATCCCAGTTGCATCCACTTTCATCCTTTCTACATCCGTGCTACTAACGCTGTGTGTCCGTTCCATGTCCATTTCGCTTCCTCCCTGTGTCCGTTTTCTGCTGGAGCTGATGTGAATTGCGTGGACACGCAGCGGATGCCTAGCAGATATAGCAGACACGTAACGGATGACAACGGGCATATAACAGATGTTCCCCGTATGCGTAGCGGATGTAGAACGGATGCATTGGATACTTCATCCACTCAAAAAGTTTTGTGCAGCTCAAAACTTTTTGAGCGGATGAAATCACAGTAGAAGGATGCTGGCCGGATAGAGAGTATGAAAAACGTATGCAGTGAGTACAGAACGGATGCACTGCTTTAACCAACGGATGGCAAACGTTTTTCTCCATTTTACATCCTCTTTCCATCCGTTGGTGCAGTGTGACATGGGCTTTACTGCCATAGTAAACCTGACCTTGGTCATCTATTAATTGCAACATTTTCCTTGATTCTTTCTCCTTTCTCAGTTTATATGCTTACCATCTACCTGGTTTATTTGCATCTTCAAAGAAGTTCTGTTTAGCACCTCTAATTTTCTATGCTAGTTCTTCTTTTTCTATTAAACCTATTTTATGTTTAATTATATCCATTTTTAGCTTAATGTCCTTTTTCTGTGGCATTTTCTGTAACTCTTTTTCAAGTCCTTTATACTCATCCTCTAATGTCTTAGAGGCTAATCTTTTCATAGTATTTCTTTTCCGTGTATAGTCTATTATCAAGCCTCTGGTATATGCCTTCATTCTGAACTGATGTATCTTCTTTTTTGTTTTCTCTGAAAAAAAAAGGCAATTATTTCTCCATCCACTGTGTGAAATCTTTTTCCTTTAAAATAGTATTATTTAATGTCCATCTAGATCTTCTCCTTTGTCCTTTCCATTTAATTGTCAGTGGATTATGATCTGCCCAAATACTTGATTCAATATTTGATTGAATATTAGTTAACAATTCTGTTGACATCCATATCATATCTATTCTGGACCATGATAAATGTCTATTTGAATAAAAGGTATATTGTCTAGCTTTGGCATTTCTTTCTCATCATGTATCTTTTAAATTTATTTCATCTACCATTTTGAAGAAAGGTTTAGGAAGAGTCTTTCTGTTTTGCTTTATTGTTTTCTGTGCTGTATAGTCCAATTTGTTGTCTACAATTCCATTAAAATCTCCCATTATAACTATATTAGCATAGTCCAGTTCAATTATTTTCATATGTAATTTTTTTATAAAATTCTTCTTGTTTGTCATTCGGGGTATAGATTGCAATCAGGAGTGTTTTCATATTGTTGTCCATTATTTCCACCATTAGAATTCTTCTGTCGTCATCAGTATAAATCAATTTCGCTGGAATATATAAATATATAAAACCACTCCTCTTTTCTTGCATTGTGTTAATGAGGTAAATGTTTTCCCTAGTTTTGGCTGCATCAATAATTGTTCATATTGCTTTTTAATTGTATTTCTTTTAGACAAATTATATCAAATTTTAATTTCTCTAATTTATGGAAAGTTTTCCTTCTTTTAACGGCTGAATTAAGTCCATTTATATTAATTGTAATCAATTTTTTTCTTCCATGATTATATTTTATAATTAGGTTTGGCAGCTCTCGTAGATCTTGGTTCACGTTGTTCTTTGGCTTCCTCCTTTCCACCTACTGCACCTTCTTCTTTTTCAGTCATCATTTGGCAGTCCTCTTGGAATTCAATTAGTGAAATTTCTTTTTCTGCCTCTTCCTCTTTCCCTTTGAAAAATTCTGTGTAAAATGATTCAGCTTTCTCAACTGAGTCAATTTTGTATCTCTGTTCTTGCCATGTGAACATCAAACCTTCTGGAATCAGCCATCTATAATTCACCTCTTTCTTAAGTAGCAATTTAGTCAAAAATCAGTATTCTCTTCTCATCTCTCTTACTCTTCTGGGTACTTGGTTCAGGACCGCAATCTCCTTATCTTTATATTTTAGTGTTTTCTCTCTTGCCACTTGCAGTATTTGCATTTTAATGGCTTTTTTTGTAAATCTAATGTGAACTTCTCTTGGTAGGCTATTTCTCATTGAGTATCTTGTGAAAATTCGATAGAACTCATCTATTCCATCCATCATCTTCTCTTCAGATATTTCCAAAGCTTCTGCCAATATTTCTATCATTATCTCAGCTAGATTTTATCTTTTTTCTTCCTCTATGTTTTGAAATCTAAGGTAGAATTCTGATCTATCCATCTCCCATCTCAAGATACCACTTTTATCTTGTTCAACCATCGTTAATCTGTTATCAATGTCTCCAATCTTCTTATTTCTTTGTTTATCTTCTTCAATTTTCAGTAGTCTCTCATCATACTTCATCATCATTTGTTGGATGTTCTCCACTTTTTCATTGGTTTTCCCTGTTTTTTGTTCAATGTTCTCTGTTCTTTGTTTGTTGTTCTCTACTCTTTTTTCAGTATTCTCAGGTCTTGTTTGAATGTTTTGAATTCCTTGCAAAATCATCTGCAGGGTCGTTTTTTCTTTTTCTTGTTCTTTCTCTTGCCTTAACTTTGTCTATATTGAACATTGTCCTCCAGATGGTGGAGAGGAGGAAGTGGAAGTTGAAGAACCAGGAGCGGTTAGTTTCCTACTCATTTCAAACAATTCAAAATCTTCAGGTTCTTCTAGATCTTAATCCAATTATGAAATAGCCAATTGCAATTCCAAATAAAAATAGTAGGGAGAAAAAAGCCAAATAGTAATAATGATTTTTTAAAAAGAGAAAAATTTCTCAGGTTCTTGTATACCTTAATCCAATTGGTTGAATAGATAACAGTAAAAATTCAAAAATGGAGAAAAAGACCATAAACACACACAAAAGAGAAAAAGTTGTAAAATCCCAAAGAAGACAGAAAAGTGAGGAATAAAAAGCTAAAAAAAAAAAAAAAAGGAAAAATTCTTCAGGTTCTTCAATACCTTAATCCAAATTAAAAGGTCTCAAATATAAAAGGCTGCATAAGAGAAGAGGAGGGGGAAAAAAGGCCAAGAAGATTAAAAAAGGAAAAAATCAGTATGGGAGGTAGATGGAAAAACAAAAATACCAGCAAGGCAGAAAGAGAAAAAGAAGGCTATTCCCTTAAAAAATAATTATTTTGTTATAAAATGAAAAGCAAGTGTAAAAATTTAACTTATTTCAAAAAATAAACTATTGAGGAGGGGTAGTGCAGCTTAGGAGAGATTAAAAAACAACAACACTGCACTTTGTTTAATTATCCAAGGCTCTTATTATAGCACTCTTCTCCACAGACTTATCACCTTTCTTTTCCTATAAACTTCAACACCAAGCTCCAGCTGTTGATAGAAACCCAGAAGAGCACCTGCAATAATACTCTCCCATGCTTTTCCCTCTATCTTATCAAATAGCAATGTCCTTGAGAAAAAAAAGAGTCGGAGTTCCTTCCATCTCAGCTTTGTCTGGTCACAAGAGAAATAGAATATTTCCAAGCCTCTAGTTGGCAGTGTTACAAAGTTTCTTTGCTTTCACTTTCCCCCTCCTTTCCCAGCAAAATATAATAAGGATTAATAAAAGAAAAAAAGAAAAAGATATTTAAAAAGAGAAATAGCTAAAAGGGAGTCTTTAGCCTAAAATGTTGCAAAATGAAAAAGGAAAAAAAAATTAATGGGAAAAAAAACCAGTCCAATTTCAAAGTATAAGACCACAATATAAAATCCAGCTATGAAAAAAAACACATTACTTTGACATTCCTGTTTAAAATCACCACTTAATTACTTCTATCAAAACTTTTACAGATTCTTTCTTTTCCTTAGGCTGTCCTTTCAGATCTTAAAATAAAGAAAAAGTTCTCACCAAACTGGCACACTCTCTTTTTCTGTTCTCTTCCATTTTGGAGCTATCCCAACTTCAGCAGCTTTAATGGCTGCCTCTTTGCCGCTGGCAAGAAGAGATTCTCCTGGATCTACCAGGGATTTTGCGGTATCCCTGGGATGACAGGATGCATTCTTCCCTTTCACCGTCTCTTCGGGATGGTTTAGATCCGAATGGACCGTCATGATGCCAGCTCCGCCCTCCCAACTAGGAAGTTTTGAATATGAAAGAACCTCTACTTGGTGTATGTCCTCCATTGGTTTATTCTGATAAACAAAACAGAGTATTAAGAAAGCCACTTATAAAAATCACCATTAAATTATTTTAGACAAACACAACAGAAAAGTAAGTAAAGGCTGTGTCACACTGCCCAACGGATGCAAAAAGGACACAATGGAAGAGAAAAATGTTACATCCTTTGTATCCGCGCTCAAAAGGGGTGAAAATTTGCATAATTGGAGCGGATAACACGGACACGGGGAGGAAGCAGGGCGGATGCAAAGCGGATGCGGAACGGAAGCCCAGCGGATGGAAGCGGATGGCACAACCGCAGGGCTTCTGGGGGGGCCTCAGCAAAGCGGACGCGGAATGGAAACAATGGATGCAGAACGGATGCACAGTGGATGAAGCGGATGCACAGCGGAAGCCTAACGGATGCCTGGCATTAATTGCGCATGCGGGGGGGATGCATTGCGCAAGCCCCCCGGATATAAAGGGAAGCAGCTCACACATGGCCAGCATTTGGAGGAAAGACCTGCTGCTGGATACCTCGAGTTCTTGCCTGCATATCTGCCTGCAAGCCTTGCTGCCAGCCTGCCTCCAAGCCTAACTCCCAGCCTGCCTCCCAGCCTCCTGGGCAGCCTCCCTGCCAGCCTTGCTGCCAGCCTGCCTTCCAGCCTCCCTTCCAGCCTTGCTGGCACCCTTTCTTCCAGCCTCCCTGCCAGCCTTGCTGCCAGCCTGCCTTCCAGCCTCCCTGCCAGCCAATCTGTCTGCCAGCCTTGGTGCCTGCCTTCCTGCCAGCCTTCGTGCCAGGCTTCCTAACAGGCTTCCTAACAGGCTTTCTGCCAGGCTTCCTGCCAGGCTTCCTGCCAGCCTTGGTGCCTGCCAGCCTTCCTGCAAGCCTTCCTGCCAGCCAGCAACCCCACAACCATGGGGAAGAAGCAAAAGTCTCAGCAACCTGCCACCATCCCTGGCAAGAGGGACAGGGCCACCCTCCCGCCTCATGTCCCTGACTCATCTTCTGCTGGGGCTTCTGCTGCTTGGGCTCGCTCTTCTGTTGCTGGAGCTTCTGCTATAGCTGCTCCTGGCAGTGGTGCTTCTGCTGTGTACTCTGCTGAAGCTGCTCCTGGTCCTGCTGGTCCTGCTGGTCCTGCTCGTTCTGCTCATGCTCCTGGTCTTGCTGATCCTGCTGCTGGTGCTTACTCTGCTGCTGCTGATCCTGGTCTTGCTGCTGCTGCTGCTGCTGCTGCTGATTATGATCCTGCTGGTGATTATGCTGCTGCTGCTGCTGCTGCTGCTGCTGATCCTGCTGGTGATGCTGCTGCTGCTGCTGCTGCTGCTGCTGTTGGTGTGGAGGAGCAGCCCCTACAACCTGGAAGCCCCTCTGATGAGGGCCCATCTGGTCCTGCCAAAGAGAGGAAGAGGCGTATGCGACAATGGGAGAGGAGGCATTGACAATGGGAGAGGAGGCATGGGAGAGGCACTACATTGAGGAAGTGCACGAGGATGAGGTGCTGGAGTGGCTGAGAGAGAATGACTATCTGTGGCGGAAGGGACACCGGCTGTACAGGGACACCAAGCAGAAGCAGGCTGCTTGGAGAGAGAGGGCGGAGAGTCTGGGCTACACATCGAATGTGCTCCTCGGCTGGTGGAAGCACATGCACACCTGGTATGGGAAGCTGCACCTCAAAAAATCTGGCCAGGCCAGGGTTAAGCTGAAGGACAGAGAGACCTACGTCATGGCCAGGTGCAGCTTCCTGGAGGGTGAGATTCGCCACCGAGGAGCCCCAGGAGCCCCTCTGTCTACCCTCTCTCTCTGGCAGCCTGCTGCGACCCAGTCCTCTTCCGGCCGAGAGTCAGTCCCTGTCTCCATGCAGGTATCTGTGGAGCGTGCCATGGCGGAGAACCCCCGGGCAGGTGTTGAAAGCGTGGTGGAGAGCGAGGAGGAGTCCCTGGTGCGGTGGGAGAAAGGAGACATCGAGTCCACCGCTGCTGAAGTCGCATCCACCCACACCTCCGCCTCCACAGTAAGACAGAGAGACGGACCGCAGGAGGGGCAGAGCCACAAGGTCCTGGTGGAGATCAGGGACACCATCCGCACCAGCATAGGTCTCCTCTCTCAGCTGGTCCCCATCGACTCCTCATTCTCCAACCGCAAGCCCTTCCTCAATTATGTCAACCAGACCCTCAAGGAGATGGTGGATCCCCAGTACCAGGTGGTGAAGGAGAGGATCACCATGCTGCTTAACAACCCTCCAGACCCAAAGGCACCTGCTCCCACCCAGTCCAGGTCTGCTCCTCCACCCCAGGTGATGTCCCTCCCATACCAAGGCTTCCCACAGCCCCTCACCTACCAGGGCTACAGCTACCCAGAGGTCCAGCAGCACAGACAGCAGCCCTTCCCAGTCCAGGCACAGAGTCATCGGACGACACCATTGCCCCCGGTTCCACTGATGCCACCGATGCCACCCACGACAATGATGCCACCGATGACAGCAATGCCACCCATGCCAGTCCTCACCCAGCTGCAGACCAGACAGCCCCACTACACTACTCCTTCCTCCACCCCACAGCCAAGCCCGGCCTCAGTACATCTCTCATCAGTACAGGGGCTGACACCCATGGCATGGAGGAAGGACCTCTCAGCATCACGGGGCTGAGCCAGCTGTCTGACACCTTCCTCAACACACCATCCCCTGTTGTCCTCTCGGGGACAGGCACTCCAAAAACACCTCAGACCAGCACTGCAGCAGCATCCACCTCCACAGCACCTGCACCCTAACACCTTAGACTGGGCACACACCTCCGAGTGACCAAGAGGAGTGCCAGAGACTGGCTGCCTGGATATTTGTGGACTTTATTTGGACACTTGACTTGGGTCATGTTTATTTTACAGCTTGTTATTAATAAAGTTTATCTTTGTTTCACACACTTGCTTCATTAATTTTTTTCTGTAAAGTCTGGGTGGAAACTTTTAGAAATGGTTTAGCCTTTGCATGCTTGTGGGATAGGTTAAGATAGCAGTGGGATGGGCAGTGATACCTGTGCGATGGGAAGGGATACCTGTGGGATGGGAAGGGATACCTGTGGGATGGGAAGGGATACCTGTGGGATGGGTAATAGTTGTGGGATAGATAAACCTCCCGTGCAAGCATAGTGGGACTCTATGGTCCAACCTCCCAGGTGCCACCCCTATGGCCCTTCATTATCAATTACAATGTAAGCATTGATCCACACATGTCAATATAAACACAACTCTTTATTAAACGCCCTGTTCATTGTAGGCCAACCAAACATACATGGCCCAATCTCATCCGTGTGATGAGACAGGCTGAAGGAAGCATCCATTAAGCATCTACCATCCTGTCTTGCCACTCCACCGCTCCAGCTGGGGAGTTGCACCAGTGTTTCAGGAGGTTGCGCTGCTTCTTCGCCTCACGTGAGGCTCTGTTGGGCCCTTGCATATCCTCAGTGTCAATCAGGTTTTGCCCTTGCCTCCATTCACCAGGCTCCATGTCCCCATTGCCTTGCTGGAGGTCCACGAGCCTGTTCTGCAAGACTGGGTAGCGGGTGCGCATGAGATTGTGCAGGATGCAGCAAGCTTCCACAATCTCCTCATGGTCTCTGGGCGATGCTGCGTGTTGGTGAGAAGTACCTGGAACCTGTTGGCCAGGATGCCAAAGGCGTTCTCCACCACCCGCCTTGCCCTGGACAGCCTGTAGTTGAAGATCCTCTCTTCGCGGGTGAGGTATTTGGAGGTGTAGGGCTTCATGAGGTAGGTTGTGAGGGAGAAGGCATCATCCCCCACAATGAAGTAGGGCACATCTTGCGTGTCGTTGGGCAGGGGGTCTGGATCTGGGAAGCCCACGATGAGGTTTTTTTCCAGCCCCTCCTTGAGGTGACTGTCGTTGTATACCTGGGCATCTGAAGATGAGCCGTTGCCTGAAACATCGATGTACATGAACTTGTAGTCAGCATCGACCATGGCGAAGAGGATGATGCTGAAGAAGCCCTTGTAGTTGTGATAAGTGGACCCCGACTTGGCTGGCACTTTGCAGGCCACTTGCTTGCCATCAATGGCTCTAACGGTGTGGGGGAAGTTCCACTTCTGATACCACTGCTCTGCAACTTTCTTCCATCCTTCTTCAGTGGAGGGGCACTGGAGGAGCTCCTCCTTGTATTCTTCGATGATGGCCTGCACCACTTCTCTGACAACAAAGCTGATGGTGCTGGGTGGCACCCTCCAGCTGTACTGCATGCTCCTGTAGGTGGTCCCTGAGGCCAGGTGGCACAGAGTGAGTGCCACCTTGAGCCCAGGTTCCAGGCTGGGCGGGAAGTTGGTGTTTGTCTTGGTCAACCTGGGTGTCAGCCACTGCACAACTTCGTCAAACATGGCTGGAGGCATCCTCATGAAGTTCTGGAACACCCGAGTGTCTTCGCTCCTGAGCTCCTCTATCAGCTTGTCGTAAAATACGTACTGTGCTCTTCTGGCGAACCATCTTTGGACCCAGACTTTTTTTGGGTGCCTCCTTTCCTTCCCGTAGTAGAGTTCATAGAGACTGTAGATGGTTTCACAGTGTTGCAGAAGGATGTTGGCTGCCAAAAGGATTTTGTCACAATCTACGGTGGACATGACTGGATGCTGTGGAAGAGGAAGAGTCAGATGAAGGCTGCAGAGGTCTGCACAGCTGGGCTGCTGGGCTGAAAATGAGATGCAGATGAGTTGCTCCCCCTTTTTATAGGCAGTATAGGTTTTCCCCTCGGCATCCTCTAGGCATCCTCTAGGCATCTTTAATATCTGAGATAGGTCCCCTCTGCGGACGTTTTTTCCGTTTTAAATGCTTTGTTTCCGCTACGCATCCATTTTGCGTCCGTTCCGCTTCCTCCCTGTGTCCGGGCAGATGTGAGTTGCGCATATGCGCAGCAGATGCCTAGCGGATATAGCGGATGCGTAACGGATGCGTAACGGATGCGTAGCGGATGCAGAACGGACAAATTGGATACATTTTCCACGCAAAAGTTTTAGGCAGCCCAAAACTTTTTGGAGCAGATGAAACGTCCATAAACGGATGCTGGACGGATAGAGAGGAAGCAAAACGGAGGCAGTGAGTACATCGCGTTTTCGAACGGATGGCAAGGTTTTTTGTCCGTTTTACATCCTCTTTGCACCCGTTGGTGCAGTGTGACATGGGCTTAAAGTAGAGCCTGGGATATTCTGATTCTTTACAAACAGACCTCAGTACAAATCTTTATATTACTACAAGGATGAGGAAAAGGAAGAATAACATGGTGCCCAAATCTCAAGGCATTATTCTCCCCAGATTAATACAAGATTCCTATGGAATGTCATTTACGATCAAAGGAGTCTGCCTCCTATAGGCTCTCTCTGTGTATATATCACACAATGTAATATGTGCAAGGCCTGGTTAGCAGAAATGTTTCTGCTGTCTCCTGCCCCTGATCAGCATGGTAAGGAAGTCACCATAATTGGTTCTGGTGAGAAGAGCTCAGCACCCTGCATTCATGTTAATACACATAACTTAAAACAAACCACAGGCAGGTAATACAGTAACTGTGTTGCTCGGGGAAGGGAGCCAGTGGGTGTGTTCACACAAATGAAACCCCACAGCTTACAGTCATATGTGAATGCAAGTACTCATTTAGTATCCTGGGATTCAGATAATTTAACGAGATTCTTGTCCTTTTTTTTCACTTGTCAATCTAAAGAGTAGGAGCAAAATAGTGCTTATGTATTCATTAAGATATCAATCTTTGTATGACACACTCATCCAAGCCCAGCTGAAATTAATAATATTCATCCCACGTAGAATTGAGGTTGGGGCTGAACTGGATGAGGAACACTTTCCAAGGTTCCATTCAAGCATTTTTTTAAAAATCACTACTATCTCTTCTGTTGTGATAGATGCACCATTTCCAGAAGAGAAAATTTGTTTTCAGAACAGAAGCCCTTGAAGCAAGGGAAAACAAAAGAAAGAATGAAAATAACTAAGGGGAGCTGTAAAATAACTGAGAACCCCTCCAAAATAATGAATATTATTGAATATTTAAAGAAAATAAAATTGCTGAGGAAAGAAGGGAAGCCAAGATTCACAGTGCATGTCAGCTTAAGAAACCAAGGATGAAATGAATTTGCAGAGCTTATCTTACAATGTCCTCAAGTTTAGTAAAGGGAAATAAGTGAAGAGAAAATTGTGCAGTAAGCAAAGAAAAATGACTAGTTATTCCAATTCTATTTGGAACAATGGGGGGAAAGCAGATAAGAAAGCAGCAGTGTATGGAACTCTGACAAGGATAAAATATTCCAGCCTTTTTATTTCTCAATTCAGAGACATAACCTGATGTCAGTAGCCTTGGATCCAGAAGAACCAAGTCATTTCTTGGCACAGTTGTAGATTCAGGCTTTGTTTATTCTCTTAATTTTAATTCCCCCTTAAATTGACCTATCAATCTCCTTGGAATCATGCTGAGGATTTAAAAAGATAAACAACTCATTTTAAAGGACTTTGAAAATTAAAAATAATCATCATAAAAATGTGTATCAATTTCAATGACAATTAGGAATTTGGATCCAGGAAAGTACCTAGGTAAACAGAAACTGAAAGAGCAAAATTCATCTTTCAAATAAAGAAACTGAAGGGGATAATTACACATCTCTTAGCTCATGCACTCCAAATCACGCAACCACCATTTCTCGCTATTACTGTATCACAAGGGAGGGGTCTGTTAAGGTATGCATCATGGGTGATCATTTTTCATGTTTTGTCTTCTGCCTGGGGGCTCAGGAATTGACCTTTTGAGAAGGGTGCTTCATTTCAAGGGATGCCTCTTTGAAGGACCATAATATCAAGGCCTGACACAGCCCTGCTTCCAGCTTATGGACAAGCTGAACATGCAGAAATAATTTCTGAGGGCTGTTTTCGAGTACAGTTTCTATCTTTTGAATGTTCCATAGAACAAACACTTTTAAAATTTGTGGAAGTCAGGTGATTTGGAACTAAATTAATAAATAAAGCAAATAAGTTGCAATAAAGCCTCTGTCAATATGCGATCATGTGCTAAAGAGAGGAATGAAAGCTCAGTCAGAGATCTTGATAAATGTTGAGCTATTACGAGCATGTCACTATTATTTATTTATGAACAGTTGGGGTGTGTTGTTACTGTCAATTGAGAAGCATGAGCAATAGGAAAACAAACTGCAGTAAGTCATATTAATTAACTTATAAGGCAGAGCAACTTTGTAAATGCACAGAGTCTCGGATTCTTTTCTTCATTAAGTTAATGAGAGGAGAAGCCTCAAATGGTACAATAACGTCAGCAAATGACATGGGGACGGGTGGTAACCTGGAATGATGGTCTTTTATTATACAAAGCACTTCTTTCCCTGTCTTCTCTGATACAAATCTCAGTCAGCTGAATGAGACTTACTCCTATTTGAGTATACAGTATACAAACTGCAGCTTCAGCGCAATTGGCTTTTAAGTTATTAACGGATAAACTCAGGCAGCTATCTACTAGTAGCTGGTAAGAGTTTAATAATTCCTACATATGAGGGTTGTCAATTGTTCAAAATCAATCATAGCAGAGTAATTTAGTGACAGAAACTTAAATTGATACAACCTTCCCAAGATTTCATTTCTAGAGTCTTTACTGAGTGAGCTAAACATTGAAAAAATCTTCTGTCAGATAGCAGCTGTAAATATTTCTATAAAACTGACCAAATACAAAAACTGTATGTGGCCTCCATGCTGCTTCCCCCCAATCCCCAAAAAAGTCCTGGATTTCCCAAGGATGATGTTGCCAAATTCAATTTCTCATTGAAATAAGGGCAAATAAAATAATTTGATTAATTTGCACTCAGCTCTTTTCTGAATGATGCCAAATTGGTAATTCCACTTTAATTATAATTAATTTACAGTGGCTGTGGTGTAAACAACGAAGTAGATACAAAGAAACAATAATAGCTAATAGGCTTTTTAATGAGCCTTTTCACACATACATTTCAAAACCAGCAACTTACCAGATCTTTCATCCAAAAGCAAGTAAAAGGCAAATGAGCCAGCCTCCCCCAACAATTAATTTCTCAGGTTCCTGATACATAATTTGATCAGTTCCTCATTAATTCACCCCATCAATCACTATTTCTTTAAAATAAAAATATATATGATGTATGTGTCCATTTCAGAGAAGATTAAAATAGTGAGTAGCTGGTGGAGTGGGCAATAAAGTGGGGGGAGTATAGAAAAAGTTTAAAGAAGACAGAGAAGGAGGTTTGGGAATAAATTTCAGTTGCTAAATAGCATCTACTGAAATGGAGTGCACATTTATAACATTCCACTCCTCTTTACATCTTTTTTAATGAAGCTATAGCTAAAGAGTTAAAATCCACACCAAACAAAGCACAAGCATAGCAGTGACCATATGGCATGATTAAAAATTTTGGGAATTGCTGCAAATAAGCTATACTTCAACTATTCTCATCTCTTGCTTGGCTGATAGCCATATTGGACATGGCTTTACAGTTAGGCTTCAAATCCACTGCCCAGGGAGCCTGCAAATCTGCTGCCTTGCAGCTGTATGATGGCTTTAATCAACAATTATGGAAGTGCTGAGAATGGAGCAATATTCTTCTCTCTATATGGCTTCCTGCAAATCCAAAAGGTGTCACTGACTTAATCAGTTTTTAAATCTCTCTCTCTCTCTCTCTCTCTCTCTTTCACTCTCTCTCTTTCTCTCTCTCTCTCCAAGATAAGACTGAGACAGCTCTATAAAGAATATATTTCAATCTCAGTTCAAAAAAGAAGAAAAAAAAGGGGGTGTGTGAAGAGTATGGAAAGAAACACATACATGCCCACAAATCAGTAATCAGTTATGTGCAGGAGTGGTAATGGGGTGGTAAGAACCACAAAGTTAATTGTCCATAAACATGGAATGATAGGGAGCTATGGTGCGTGGATTTATCTTCACTGCACAGGAAGAGACAGCAGAGGAAATTAAGGAGACCTGTTTTCAGGGATTAGGTTGGCAACCAGCCTTGAATGCTTTCTTATCCAGGCACCCACTAGCATTCCTTCAATGATAACATGATGGTGACCAAGATGTATAGGACAATTATAGAGATGTGATATGGAGGGGGGTAGTGAGCTGTGGCTTGTACAACTTGATTTCTACTATTATGGAAGCAACAAACACAAATTGACATTTCAGATGTTACAGCCACATTATGGAGAATGTGGTGATCACTAAGTTTGTTAATGCATTTGTTTATTAAAGAGGACATTGTACTAATTAATGCCATACAGATACTATACGATAACAGCACTAGATTCAGTGAGCACTGGGATGTCATAGTGTAGCCATGTAATGTAGATGCATGGTTCAGTGAATAACGGTTGTAATGCTGTTGCAATCAGCCATGCGTATTCATTGTATACCAACATCATGTTTTCAAGAAAGCGCAAAGCAGCAAGCTCTATGAAAAATTATCCCAAAGAAAAGGAAGCACAGACTGAAGTCTGATAGGGACAATCACTGTATCCCTTTTTAGCAGTCTCAATCACTAATGTCATACAATGTTTGTATTCATGTAACTCTGCTTTGTATAAGATAGTTTTCTTTTTGACATTTGCCTCTAGGTATGTAGTTAATAATATATTAGCTTACACGCATAGCATTCTGTTTGGATGGGTGCCGTTCAATTATTATTCAGAAATAGTATCTGTTTAAGTATTACTAATGTATTAACAAATGCCCTTTGTACCAATTTTATTCACCCACTGAATCAAATCTGAGGATATCAACCCAACACTGAATTTGAGGTCAGATTTCAAGGTGCATTTCCAATGTTGAAGTCAACATCTCGATCACATTTAGCATTTCAAGTTTCCATGCTGTTTTGTTCTTGCTTTAATATATGTTAGAGTTTTCTTGGCAGACTGGGCTGACACCGATTAAATAGGCATGGATTTTTAGTAAATGGTTTTTATTGTGAAAAAGCTAAGGTGCTACAGTACCATGAAAAAAAAAATCCAATGAATGCTGTTTATCAAATATGACCCCTATTTACAGTGAGATCTATCTTCAAATGCTTCAAACTATATAATAGACTGAGGGAGCCTTGATACAGAAGACCTTTTTTCCCTCTGTCTGTTCTTTAATAAGTTAATTAGATTCTCAGAACGTTTTCCTTTTATTGAGTGAGAAGCAACTGTCATGTTATCAATGCATAATTCATCAACTTCCTTTCCCAGATGGAATACTAGCAACATCTGAATGGCCAAGCATCAGAGAGCAGGTGTACAAGTAGGAGGTGCTTCAAAGATCCTGCTAGTTCAGCTGTTTAAAGCTATAACCAGAGGGCCCTACTTCTTGATATGCCAGTGTGTGGACCAGAGGTTCTGGCAACCATAATGATGCCCTTAGCATCACCTGCTTAGCCTACTGTAATGTGCTATACTTGGGGATCCCCTTAAAGAATATATGGAAACTGCAGTTGGTTCATCATGCATCAGCCTGCACACTTTCAAATTACTAGCATTAGGAGCACATAATACTAGTTTTGTGAATGCTGTATTGGTTTGCCAATTAGTTTTTGGGTCCAATATAAGATATTACATTAGAAATAAATTGATCATGGCTTGACACCTGAATATCTTCATGACCACCTTCTCCAGCCAGTTTTGGCCTAACCAGCTAGATTTATCAGGGAAGAGAAATCTGCAAATGCCACATTTTCAGGAGGTTGAACATGTGAGGAGGCAGCTTCCCTGGGGAATTCAGACTTTGCTGTTCTTTGCCTCTAAATTGGACTGTGTTTTTTTTAAATGCTAAGACAACATAAATTTACATTTATACATTTACTTTAGCTTTGCATGATTTTCTAGAACAAAAAATAATGTCTATGAAAAATGATTTCATCTGGATCTAAAAGAGAGGAGTGTCTGGTGATGCAGCTAATCATGCATATGCATGTTCAGGGAAATAAAAAGTGCCTTTCAGTGTGCATAGTCATTCTGCACATGTTGCAAATGAAAAGAAAAATAGGGAAGAAAATAAACTGGCAAGAACAAGCCAAGTGTCACTTTGGAAATTAATTGAAGAAATTCTGTACAAAACATCAGAAGACAAATAGCTTAGAAGGCTGGGCATAACTGTTTTATGGAAGGCTTAATAAATGGGAAAGGGAAAATATGCCTCCAGCTAATTAAAAGCATGATGGAACTAATCTGTCTAGGAGGGCATTCTCAGATAGTGACTTTAGGTTTCCTCCATCAATGGTACATCTTCTGGAGAAAAAAGTATGTGTGTGTATGTCTCTGTATGTCTGTCTGTTCTCAGTACACAAAGATATTTTATCATTCAAAGATTAAAGGCTTCCTTGTTTAATTCCAATTAGGAAGCTAAAGGCTTAATTTTTACATTCTCCACTGATTGTTTGAAGCACTAACACATTATAATTTGAATGACACTAAATACAGCCTAGCACCTCCATTCTAGCATAATGTCCTGACACCAGCAAGAACATACTTGGTTGACATAATGTCCTTCTCCTTATCTCCTTGCCAAAAAGAGAAGAAAGCAGAAGTTCCAATCTTTAGAAAGGATTACTAAAAATTTCTTAGAGCATCATGGAATGCAGAGGTTGACCCCAAAATTGAAACATGTTGTGAGGATATTTTTCTCATCTTTTAAGATTTGAGTAAGCTCTGTAGCGCTTACTCAACCCAAGGGAAGTAACAGGTTTTTTGCAGGGTTTCTGCACAATGTAATGATGCTTTTATTCTGATGCATTAGTTGTTGCTTTCTTCTGAAGCAAACAACAGCTGGAGCAACGCTGTTGCAGGAATGGTTTCTTTGAGATTATATAATCTTTTTGTTAGTAATTAAAAAAACTCCAGCTAGATCAAATACTCCAGACATGACAGATCCACAATAGGACAAATACGCTATTCAATTCAAGTTTACATGAGCAGTATTCTCAAACGGCATATTTGGGACACTGGATTTTCAAATCAACCTAAGTCTGTTTCCTAGCTTTGCAAGCATGGGGACGCTTTTCAGTTGGAGGTATGCCAGCCACCTTTCATCTATCAGAGTCTTGAAAAATTTCAGAAGGTTTTCATGTTGCCCAGGCTGGGTGCATTTCCTTCTGCTGTTTTGTTGGAGTGCAGCAACATATTCTTCTGCCTGAGTATCTGTAATTGGTGAAGAGCTGGTGGACTCCACGAGGAACATGTTCTTTGATTACTTTTTACAAGGCCTTTAGACAATGGTTATTTATCCTATCTTGAAGAAATTCCTTGGCAGAAAGCATGACTCTACTTGTTCCTCCACTTGTTTAACTGTTACTCAGCTGTGTCCTTTTGGATTGGTTTGGTTTGGTTTGGTTCTCCGATATGGAATATCCATTTCTACTAGTGCTTACACATATTATGTTAATGTTCTTTCTTTTTAAACTTATGCATCTGCATTTTTACTCACTTTATCTTTTTCTAGTGGCTGGCCTTATGACCACAATAAAGATTTGATTTGATTATTATATGGGACGAATTTACTTTTCTATTTCTTCATTCACACTGCAACAGTACAGCAATACTGGCAGCTATTGTAATATCCATTCTCCAAAGATCCACGCAAATGAGTTTATCAATAGAAGAGAATATTTATCATTCAGAGTTAAACTGTGGGTCCTTTGTGCTTTCTAAGCTTGGTTAGTTTCTTGCAGATATTTCATTACTCAACTAGGCAACATCATCAGTGCTAGATTTCAGTGGGTTTGTATCCATTGCAAGCATAACAGTGTCAACAGACATAGATAGCAATTGGAGATTGAAAACACCATTCAAAAAAGCTCCATATGACAGTGAATCTGGCAACTCCTGGATTGCAACCAAATAAAGTTGCAAGGAAAGAGGCTTTTGAAGTTGTAGATCAGCTGGGTGGGAAGCTGTCATGTTTAAGTTCCATATGTAAAACAAGGTCTTTGATGCCTGCTTAGAGCTGAGGTTTTCAGTATATTGTATGCTCCTCCAATCATCAGCTATGCAAGCAAAGCTAGATAATTTGCACACTACCCATTGGATACTGGATGCAGCGAAAAAGAAAAAAAAACATACTTCACCCATAATTAGTTGTGGTATTCAGCTGGTTTGCACCAGTTCAAGTAAACCGGTTGTTAAATTACCCCCCTTTCCATAACCCTGCTATCAAAGTGGATCCTGGGTGCTATACTGCACTGCAATGGAGAAACAAGCAACAGAGTGGCCGGTGTGAGGGAAGGAGAAGGCCAATTCCCCTCATTCTTCTCCCTGCTACTCCTCCTTCCCTCATGCTGGCTGCTCCATTGGCCATTTCTTCATTGGAGCATTTCTCCATTCCACACAGACCCAAAACCAGGGTGGGATTCTATCAGTTCGCACCTATTCGCTAGATCCAGTTGTCAACATTCTAAGCAGTTTGGAGAACTGGTTGTTAGAAGAAATTACTGACCTAATCCTGTAAGGAAGGCAGGAAGGAAACATTCTGGTGTTGCTTGCAGAAACTGCCTCTCTGTTAATCCTTATTACATTCTTGGCAGGATTAGACTTCCTGTCTCAGGAACCTCTCTGGAGTTTTTCTCCCCTCCTTTGCTGTTACTTTACTTGTGTGGAGTGACCATTCAAAGTTACAATAGCACTGAAAAAAGTGACTTATGAGCATTTTTCACACTTATGACTGTCGCAGCACAGTCATGAGAGGCCAGGCGAGGAGATGCGTGCCTCGATATGAGTGATATTGAGTTGGCCATGCCCAGCCAATAACATGACCACCAAGCCACGTCCACCCAGTCACATGACTACCAAGCCATGCCCACCACCTAAGCCACGCCCACAGAACCAGTTAAAAATTTGAGTCCCACCCCTGCCCAGAACCCACATTGATAGCGGCAGGGGGGGAGTTAATTTAACAACTGGTTCACCCAAGTTCAGGTTGTCCATAGTGGGAGGCTCATCCTGCATGTGCAATAGAGTTGGAGGATGGGAATGGACCACGCCTCCCACGACAGCCAACCTGGCCCTGGCCGAACAATTGTTAAATTATTTGAATCCCACCATTGCCCATAATTAAGATTCCTCTGTAACTTTTTTTTCTTAAATCTGAAAAAAGTAACATGCTGTGCTAAGAGACAAATATTATCTATTAGATATAACTCAGTGGCAGTAGTTATAGCTACAGCATTTATTAACTACATAGTTTGGATCAGCAGCATTTTCAGCTTTTGAGATCCTCAAAATATTAGAGCAACTGGTTAAATGTAACCTAAATTTCTTCTATTAGTTTCGATAGATATTTGTTATGAATAAATCAATTTGATATGCAGATGTTAAGAGAGGAATGGAATAAAGAATTATAGGTTGGTTCCTATATTGTCAAGCAGTGAAAAAGTATCTTAACTTCTGTATCTAGAGTATCAATGGACATTAAAATATAATTTATATAACAAATAACATTTAGAATTTTTTGACTTCATTCTACTGTGTAGAAAAGGATTGTCTAGGATAGCATTTTTCTGGAGATATAATAGGCACAATGCTTTTTTGAAACACATGTTTTAACAAGGTCTTATACTTACTGACTTTTACGGGAAAGTAGTAGACTATATAAATTTTCATTTGTAACAAAATGAGGTTACAAATTCAGAGGATAATATGTATTATATACCTAGTACATGGAATTTGATAACTGAACAACATAAATGGATTCTCTATGCCTTAATTATAGCTAAAATATTGACACTGCAACAGTGGAAAGATAAGTGTATGGCCCCTATTGACTCAATGGATTGAAGACCTGTTTACACTTGCTACCTATGAATGAACTGCCTATGGACAGGTTGTGTCAATAAATATAATGAAATATGGGGCTCATTTATACAAAGTACAGTAGGTTAAAAAAGCATAATAAGAACAGGAGAAATTCACAAAATTACAAAGGCCTACAAATAAAAATATAACATCTCTGGCAAAAGAAAGCAAAAATAGTATCAATAGTAATAGGTGCCTTGGGTACAATCCCAAAACATTTGGAACACCACTTGAACACCATTGGCATTGACCAAATCACCACCTTTCAATTGCAAAAGGCAGCTTCACTTGGAACCTTTGACAATACTTTTAAGATAATCAAAGAACAACCTCTGCCTATCCCAGGTACTTGGGAAGGACTCAATCAATGGATTAAAATGCCAAATCCCATTTAAATATCTGCTTGGCTGTATAATCAAGCATAATAATTGTTCTTATTATTATACTGGAGAATAATGTAACCATCAAATATCATCTGGTAATGTTCCACCTTTAACACCATGTGGAATACTACCAAAGAAGGGACAATATAATGTATAAAGGAAAGCTGTTCCATACAATCAGGGCCATAAACAAGATATAATGTCTCTCAGAACTGGGGAATAACCAATCTGAATCCTAAGAGCCAATCTTATGGGTCATATCGCTGGAAGAGGCAGTCCAAAAACAATTTTCTCTTTTCCTGGTGTCATCTGCTAATCCTAGATTTAAATGCTTTCATGTCCTCTTTGAAAGGCAGTCTCAAGAGTATATGAGATGGTTCAACTTACCTGAAGGACACCAAGTGGGGAAAGCTAACCTGAGCAATAGGGAAGATATGGAAGGAAATATTGGCACTATTTCCCTCTTCCACTCTCCCATTAGACAGAATGCCCCTCTGAAAAATCATGTTATTTTCCCATAGAGGTCAACCAGAGTGTTTTTTAACTTGTATACTCTTATAGTATGCCACAGTCTCCTAGAGTAAGAAAAGAAAAAAAAGCATTTATTATCAATTCTTTACTTAGATTCCTATGCTTTTAGGCATGCTGGGAGTCAAAGACCATGTATCTTAAATTATCAAGTTTGAAAACACTGAGGTATAGGAACTGGATCTGTGGGCTGCAGTGTTTTATAACTGCTGTGCAGAAAAGTTACTTTTGATGCAAGTTTAGGAACTGCTTTCTAAAAATTCTGTCCTCAACTTTTCCTGCTATTATTACTATCAGTTTTCTTCCAGATGAGTTTACATTCTTTGATTGCCCTTTAAATCTGGAAGGGTACCATTGTTGTGTCATATAAAGCAAACCATTGTGAACAATATTTTTTTCCTGTTCTCTTTCTCCCTCTCTGTGTCTCTCCCAATTCACAGAAGCCTTCAGGAGATTGAATTTGTGGCAAATTCCACTGTCATCTTTGCACCTCAGAACAAACAACCTGCCATTGGCATTTACAGTCTGATCAGATCCGATATTGCAGAGGTGCAAGTCCAGAGACATGCTTTACACAGGGAACAGAAGAGTCATTGTACCCACCCATCTTGAAAGGCATCTGTTTTCAAAATGACTTAAGTTTGGGTTGCTGCAGGGTAGAAACAGGGCTTATGTTTCACCTTTTTGGGTATTTGTTTTTCCTTTTCAGTTTCTTTCTTTTAATCTAACAAAGGATGAAAGTCAAAGACATTGTCAAGCTTCTTATGTTTAAAAAGAATGGAGGCAAGATTTTTTTGAAAAATCTTTTAAAATATTGCCAGGAGACCACCTGCACAACGTTCTTAGGAATCTATGCCTTCTACCACCTGAGATCATAAAAGTCAAATCCACTTAAATCAAATCATAGCAACATTAGATCCTCTGAGAATTATATATCACATTTGAGATTACCTAGTTCTCATCTTATTATTCTAGCTTCCTTCTCTTACTGCTGCAGGATGAGCTGACCTGGAAAAGAAGGACACACCCTGCCCTCTTGGATATCACAGTGTTTGCTTCTGCCAAAACCTTGGGTGAATGTGATAACCAGAAAAGTTGACAAAACCTCTGTCGAGTGTTTTCTATTATAGTCCAAATTCTAAATATCCTACAAGAGGATGATGGAATAAATTAGGAAATGAATGAAACAATTTTCAAGATCCATTTATAGACCTTTTGCTATAGAATGTTTTAATCATTCTGTTGTAATTTTGCTGGGACAGAAATGGGGAGTGTGACCCCACTGAATACTATCAGACATGATATTCTTCTGGAAAGGTTCTTTAAATTCGGAGTGGGTAGAACCACAGTCACCAGAAGATGGTGCTGGAGGATCTCTGTTCAATTTTACAGAGATGACCCAAATGCACTTTTACTGCTTCTAAATCTATCTCTATCACAAGAGGCAGAAATGTTCTATGTGCACAAAAGTGCCTTTTACCAGTTTAGGCTAGCATGTCAGCATTAATACTACTTGGATAGAGCTAACCCTCTAACTTCATGTTTAAATTACTTCAAGCCAAATTAGCCAAATTATTTTGACATGACTTCGAAGGTAATCTGAAAATTGCAGTTAGTATATAAAATATTACAACAAAACTACTGACTGGTGTTATGACTGCTTTATATGGCCAACATTTTATACCAATCTTTTTTGTCAATCTTTTGTGGCTTTCAGTTTATTTCCAGACTCAATTCCAGGTGCCATAAAGCTTCCATGGCTGGGAACTCAGTCTGTATTAATGCTTCCTCCCATTTACCTACTATAAGTAGGTGATCTAAGGTCCTCCTGAGACACACTCTGGGTGTCTGTTGCAGAATGGATGGTTACATTGGTATCATCCAGTCTGTAAGACTGAAAAAGAACCTATCCACTTAATAAATACCCTATTGCAAACATATCGTAGTGCAGGATCCAAACTGAGTTAGTCACTGGGACCAGCTTGGAAGACTAAATCTCTGTTCCCAGTGACTGACCCAGATTGGCTCCTGCAACATTATCCTGGGACTCATATTTTTGCCTTCATTTATGACATGTAATAGCGGCATTTCTTCCATGTACAGAGTAGTGAACACTGGCTTAGTGGGAAGTGAACTGGAACATCTAGAAATGTCTTCAGTCACAGCTATCTGTTGTTTTGCCAGGAAATAAAGACACAGTCACAGGAAAATAAGTATTCAAGAGACCAGTGCCTGAGACAGTCAGAGCCTATTTCCCTTTAGGAAAGTTGAAGAACAGATAAAGTTGAGCTTGAAAAAGCCTCCTAATGGAAATGGTATATAAAACTGAACAAAATGAAAAAAAGAACTGAAGTTTTCTTGACTGACTTTCGGGTCAATACTTGAAAGAAATTGAAGACAAGATTAATAGTGTCAAAACTTGGCAATACCTTCAGATTGAATCCACCAAGAAAGAACAAAAGGGTTAAGATTAGCAACACAAGAACAAACACAAGAAACAAATAATCATTAAAAATATATATATAGTGGAAGTAATTGTAGATTATGTAAAGAGAAAGACAAGAGTGTAAAACAATTGTCCAGACAGATTGAAGACAAAAATGATACATTGGAAGTGATGTAAAATGTATGGATTTGATATCCCCAATATTGGTATGACTATAATACTGATAATGCTCCAGGATGACCATACAAATGTTGTGGGATTTCTGAATTCAGAAAACCAAAATTTAGAGCACAACACATTGGATTTAACAGTAGTTTTTGGTTTTTTTAAAAGCAAGTTTTACTTATAGAAGTGCAGGATCAAATGATGGCAGAGTAGTCCAGATGTATTAGAAAAGATTGTACAATATCAGGATTTAGTATCTGAAATGTAGGTATTATGGAACATGCCAGCAAACCATTTACCTGCCTTCTGGGAAGGAAGGGAAAGCAAGGGAGAAAGATTATGATGCTCCCCGACAGTTTCCCCCAAGGAGACTCAATGGAGAGGCTGGTAGAAAGTGAAAGGTTGCTCCCATTTTCACTGTTTTTTTCCCCACCCATGGTCATTCTGTTTCTCTGTATAGGTAAGGAAATATCTTTGAAATGATGACCCAATGGGGACACATGTCTAGTGTATTAAGAAAAGTTAGATTTAAAAATGGGGAAATATTGTATATATATATATCTGTAAATACTGTTACAAGTTAAATGTAGAAATAATTATATAATATATAGCAAGGGTCTTCAAACTTGGCAAGTTTAAGACTTGTGGACTTAAACTCCCAGAATTCCTGAGCTAACATGACTGGAGGAGGAATTCTGGGAGTTGAAGTCCAGAAGTCTTAAAGCTGTCAAGTTTGAAGACCCCTGATATATAGAATAGTAACCTTTATAATTATAAACTATGTTAATATGAGTGAATACCGATACCGGATTGCTGTAATGAGTGGAAATGTGGTGTTATGGTGGAAATATGATTAATAAAAATTTACTTTGAAAAAGAAAAAAAAAAGCTAGATTTAAAACTGGAAGAAGAAATATCAAAATAATCTGCATTATGCTTATGACACTACCCTGATAGCTGAAAATACAAAGGATCTAAAAGTCAAGGAACACAGTGACTAATATTAACTACAAATAAGTCCAAACTAGGGATAATGGGTAGAACAACCAGCCTTAAAGTTGGCAATGATGTTTGAAGGTATCAAAATGGTAGATAGTAAAGGAACAAGAAGTCAAGAAATTAGCTTCAAACTAGCACTTGATAGAGCATCCAAAAAGCTCTTGGAAAACATATTTAAATCAAGGTATAAGTGTCTACACCTATAAAGTTCAGAATCATGCAAACCATGGTGTTCAATATCACTCCGTATGGAAGTGAAAGTTTGATTTTGAAAAAGCAGGATAGGAAGAGTATCAATGGTATTCTTTGGGTTGGTGTTGGACAGGACTCTTGAGAATACCATGGACAGCTTAAAGTATCTTACTTCAGAAACATTATGCAAAGGCCTAATGGTAGGAAAAGTGGAAGGAGAGAGTAGAAGAGGATAACTAGCCACAAGGTGGATAGACTCAGCTACAGTGCTGGTGAGAGGATCATTGGAATATCCAAAAGACCACGTTAGAGACAGATGGACTTGAAGGAACTATCCCTTTTACTTTGCTATGAACTTAATTTGCATAGTTGTTGCTTTATTCCCATCCTATTGTTGGAATGCAGGGAATAATGATGGTAGTGTGTATATTTGAAGAGGCACGGTGAAGAGCCACAGTGGCACAATGGTTAGAGTACAGCACTGCAGGCTACTTCTGAATGCCGGCTGCCTGCAATTTGGCAGTTGAAATCTCACCAGGCTCAAGATTAATTCAGCCTTTGAGAGTTTTTTAAGCATCTTTATGGAAAAAATAGTAGGATTGGAAAAAAGAAATATTTATATCATAGGAGTCTTTCATTCTATTGCTGATTATCAAAAAGACCACAGTAATGGGGGGGAGAACAAAGTGGGGAAAAGAGAGCTTCCCAAGATATGGAAATGGAAATGATGAAGGAGTTAAGTTTGATTGATATATGGAGAAGATCACATTCCGAGAAAAAACAATTTACATTCTATTCAAATCCTCATCACATATGGACATGAATTGATATGGCATGGATGAATGGGGAAATAGTAAATGAGATAAAAGGGATTGAAATTTTACCTAATGAATGGGCAGATCACAATCCAATTCAGATAATATGGAAGGGTAGGGAAAAACCCAAGAAAAGATGGACGTTAAATACTCAGTTAATAAGAGAAAAAGAATACACCAACAAATTCAAGGAGGAATTAAATTATTTCTTAAAGGAAAATGATAATGGAGCAACTACGAAACAAAACATTTGGGATACAATGATGGCAGTAATAAGAGGTATAACAATCTCTTATAATGCCAAGAGGAATAAAAATACGCCCAGCAAAACAAATTACAACAAAAAAATTAGGCAATTAGAAACTCAATTACAGAGTACCCTAAAGGATTAAAAATTGCAAAATCAGATAATAATAACTAAACATAAACTGAATTTAATTGAACAAGAGAGAATGATTATAAATTTAAATACAACTAGACAAACTTATTTTGAGCATGCTAATAAGCCAGGGAGATGGCTATCATATAGACTAAAAAAAAGGAAAAAAAAGAGATTGATATACCAGCTAATAGATGGAAAGGGGGATATACAACAGGAGACAGAACAGAAAAAAGAAATTGCTCATAAGTATTTTGAAGAGTTATAAAAAAGGAAGAAGTTAACGAAGTTAGAATAAGAAACTATTTAGATGAAGTGAAGGATAAAGCAATTGGGGAAGAAATGGAAGAATTATTAAACAAAGACATTACTTGGTTTGAATTGAAATCAGCAATGAAATGAAACCAGAAAAACAATAAATCCCTGAGACCAGATGGGATTCCAGGGGAGCTGTACAAGGCAATAGCAGAACAAATAGGACCTCTTATGGTGGAAGTTTTTAATGACGTCTTATTGGCAGCCAGGATGCCGGACTCATGGAGGGGGGCATTGATTTTGCTGATCCCGAAGGAGGATTCGGAGCCCCAATATATATATAATTATAGGTCGATTTCACTGTTAAATACTGATTACAAAACATTCACTTCTATTATAGCAAGTAGACTAAAAAGAATGTTAAATGAGCATATATATGAAGATCAAAATGGATTTATCCCGACCAGACAAATCAGTAACAACTTAAGAATAGTACTAAATGTATTAGAATTTTACGAAGCCCACCCCAAAAAACAAATTGCACTTATGTTTTTAGGTGCAGAGAAGGCCTTCGATAATTTAAATTGGCAATTTTTAATCCAAAAAATTTATAATATGAATTTAGGCACCAAATTTGAAAATATTATAACAATCATTCATGACACACAACAGGCTAATATTATAATAAATGGGATATATACCCGCCCAATAAAAATAGAAAAAGGAGTCAGACAGGGCTGCCCACTCTTACCCCTGCTCTTCATATTATCATTAGAAGCATTACTAATGCAAATTAGACAGAACCCAGACATAAAAGGATTAAAGATCAAGAAAGAAGAATATAAGTTGCAAGCATTTGCGGATGACATGATTTTTTTCATTGAGGAACCAATAGAAACAGGATAAAAATTGATGAATGAATTAGAACAATTTGGATCAGTAGCAGGACTTAAAATTAATAGGAAGAAAACAAAATTAATGACTAAAAATTTAACAGAAAAACCGAAAATAGAATGAGAAGAAGCTATGGGAATACAAGTGATAAAGAAAGTTTAAAAAGAAAGGAATATGGTTGACGGCACATTGTAAGATACTTAAGGAAAATAATTATGATAAATTGATGCAACAGGTAAAGAAGGATTTAGAAACATGGGGCAAGCTGCAACTTTCATTATTAGGCAGGATTGCTGCTATTAAAATGAATATTCTTCCAAAATTCCTATACATATTTCAGACAATCTCAATCAAAGTACACAATATTTTTTTAAGAACTTAATAAAATAACTGTAAAATGTATCTGGCAAGGGAAAAAACCTAGAATAAATTTAAAGGCAATGCAGGATATGAAGAGCAGGGGAGGGCTGGCACTTCCAAATTGGGAGTTGTATTATAGTGCAGCCTCTTTAGCATGGTTGAAGGAATGGGTGAATTTAACCAATAAGAGAATATTATTCTTAGAAGGCCATGACTTGCAAAGTGGGTGGCATGCTTTTTTATGGGATGTAGGGAAAACTAGCCAGAAATATTTTCACAGACACCTAATCAAAGACTCATTATTAACTAATTGGAAGAAAATACAGAAAAAACACTATTTAAAAATACCAATTTGGATTTCAACAATGGAGGCGATGATTCACCCAAATAATCTGGATATCACTAAAATGATTAAATATAAGGATCTATTGGATACACAAGGAAATTTGAAATTGTGGCAAGAACTTCAAGAGCGGGGACTAAAAATTGATCAGTGGGCATATCTTCAAATTCAAAGTAGATATAAACAAGACAAGAAATAATTTGGAATTAACAATAAACTCCAGCAATTAGATAAAATTTTATTAGGATCAGGCAAAAAAAATATAACAAAATTTTTTAATTATTTATTAGAAGTAGAATTAGAAGAAGAAATTGTAAAAGGGAACATGATAGCCTGGAGTAGGAATATAGGACGTAGCATCACCATAACAGAATGGGAAAAGGTCTGGGGTAGAAATAATAAAATTACAAAATCGGTAGCATACAAAGAAAACACTTATAAAATGTTTTATAGATGGCACCTTCCTCCTTTGAGATTAGCAAAGATGCACCCCAATATGAGTCCAAATTGCTGGAAATGCAAAACAAAAGAGGGAACTTTTTTCCATTTGTGGTGGTCCTTTACAGAAGCTCAAAAATAGGGCAGAAAATTAGAAATTGGCTGGAAGAAATGACAAGAGAACAGATCGAATTCAAACCAGAGTCCTTTCTGTGAGGGATCTTTGATAAACAAATATCAAAAAAAGTGAAATATATAATAATGCACATTTTGACAACAGGCAGATTGGCTTTTGCACAATGTTGGAAGCAGCCTCATGTCCCATCAGAGGACATGATCATTCAAAAAATTTCAAGTTGTGTAGAAATGGACAAATTAACTTTGGCATTAAAAAACAAAGACACTTCAATATACTACAACAGCTGGAACTGCTGGTACAAATGGATAGACCAAAGATAGACTTCACACTAAAAGGCAAAAGAGGATAGGATAAATCCATAGTAGTGATACACAGATATATGTAAAGATTAGGTGTGTGTATATGGCATAAAATAAGGATTAAAAAGAGGTCTTACAAACTGAAGATGAGAATGTTTTTAATTGTTTTCTATTTTTTTCTTTCTATTTTCTTCTCCCTTTCTTCTTTTTCTTTCTTTCATTTATGTATGTGTTGTTGGTTTGTTTTAATTGTAAAATCAATAACATTTATTTAAATAAAAAGATTGATTGAGGCTCAGCTGGCAAGTGGCAGGATCAGCAAAATCATTCTTAATCAGGGATTTCAGCTTAAATATTATCTTTCCCACTAGTTTGTTTCTCCTTTTGGTCACTTCATTTTGCATCCTCATAACTGCAGTTTGTCAAATAAAACTGAATCTAGTAATAAATCTTAGAGCTGACTGAAAATATTTTATAAATTTGTTTAGATAGGCAAAGGGCTAGTTAAGTCTGAGACCTTTGTCCTCAATGGGGAAAGAAGGATAGAGCACTTTTAACAGATTCCCAGCTGAAAGACTGTATATCAAGATGCTCTGCAATGAAGCACCATAAATCTTTATGAAATAACATTTTGAAATAAAATAACATTGTTTATCTGCCGCTCCACTGGTTTTGCCTCTATGATAATGTCTCATACGTTATTAAAAGTACTGCATGATTGGATGAATAATGCATTGTTAAAATCCTGAATCTTGACAAAGTGCTTAACTATGTAAGTAGCTGTGTTCAACAGGCTCTGTGTAATGTATGCTGTTGGGTACCAGCTATCTATCTTGTCTGCAAATAAATACAGTAATACTTTAACCCAGGTTGCTGGATACAATTTCACAGCCCCTGTCACTTTAGAAACAAAATAGCTTACTAAACAAAAACGCAAGTATTCAAGGGGAATAAAAATATAGTGGAATAGAAGTTTACACTGGAATAGCAAATTCCAGTTAATTCATATCCAGTTTTATTTAAGATATCTATCTTGTGAAGAGAAAGTAACACAATTGGATGCCATAGCCTTTTTATTTGGTAAATGTGGCTCTCTTAATAGCCCCACAGATACCACAAATTAAAGATAGACATGCTGACATCCCATCACTCTCAACGAAAGAGTTTAGTTCTTCCACTGAAGTCCATGAAATTTGGAACTTGTGAACTCAGACTGGAATTGATTGAAGCTTTGGGTTCATTTAGGAAGGAAAGTGTATCCCTCATTTCACCAATATTTCCTCTGATTGCTGACACAGGATGCATCAATTTCTAGGCTCTATTCAAACTTTCCAATGCACATTTTTTTCCTAGGCATTCAACATTTAATTACAAGTCAATGGTATATTTCAGGCTTCAAAGGATTAACACAGGAAGATTTATAAAAGCTTAACTAGTTTTTCTGTCTTTAAAAGAGATTATTTCAATCATTCAAGGGCCCAATCAAACTTGTAAGTACAGAACTAGCAAAGCTACAGAAAGCACATTGTCTCTAGGATAGCTACAGAAAGCACATTGTCTCTTGCTCTTCAAGATAAGTGTTTTTGTCTTATTTTTACTAATTTTTTAACTAAATCCTTGCAAATATCTGATTCTTCAAAATTGCTTATTTTTTTGTAGGAAGTTTCTTTTCCAGGATTCCCGATAAATGTGAGCTCAGGAAAAAATACTTGTTGTATCAGTGTTCCCTAGAACCTAAGAAATTAGGGTCCTTGGTCTAGTTACTGGAGACTTTATCTGTTGACTTATTATATTTATTTGCTGCCTTTCTTCCAAAAAGGTTGAGTGGTATTAAACCTTTGGACATATTTCCAAAACTCTGAGCACCTGCAGTGCCTCACTTCAGTTAGTGCTTTATTATTGTCCTCCACAGTCCATAACATTGTCAAGACTAAGTTTCATTTCATTGTCAGGACACCTTTTATTCTTGCAACCAAAAGAAGAAATGTAATTCAGGATGTGTGAGGCTAGAATACATGGTAAACTTGTTGAGGTCACCATCATCCTGATGAGACGCAGGATACTTTTAAAAAAAAATTCCATCAGCTGCATTTACTATACACACTTTTAAAGAAGCATGTCAGAAAATAGTAGAAATTAAATTTTACCACAACAGCAGTCTATTTATTATAGACAAAAGGGAAAAGATAGCATGGTACCCTAAATCTGATGGCAGCGCTTCACAGAACTGAAAGATGTGTGCTTATCTCGGGGGACTGTTTGAGATTAATTCTGGCTGGGAATGAAAACAATTTCCAACACTGCAATAAAATAAGTCTTGTTTTAAAAAGACGTGTGTGTAATTGTGGTTTGGAAGCTTTGGTCAAAACAGCCACATACATGTGGAGAACATAATGGTGACTGAATCTTTGAGAGACTTTTGTTGTGGCCCGCTGGCAGCTGAAGGAGCTGGCAGCAGAGTCGGACATAGTGAGGAGGTTCAGAAGAAACCTGGGCCAGTCTTGGAGGCTGGGGAGGGCTCTGCATTGGAGGCAGAGATGAGGCCAGGGCAGGCTGGCAGTCATCAGCTGCCTTCAGACTCAGACAGCAGTGAAGCGGAGAAGTGTCTGGAACCAGCTTCCAGCCTGTGCATGCGCAGGGCTACCAGAAGACAAGAACAATTGAGAAAGTCGAGTTGACTCAGTAGTAAGACCACACCTCAGAGATAATTGGCTCCTCCCATAGGACATAAAAGAGGAGTGAACAGGATGTGAACTTTTGCAGGAAGCAATTAGTTTATCTGGTTGATTCAAGCTTTGAAAAGTTCTGTTTGACTCTGTGTTAAGTTTGGCCTTGCCCTGCATTTGGCAATTAGTTCTCTGGCAGCATTCCAAGTGCGATAAGGTAGTTGTTTATAAATATTCCCCTGAAAGACTGTTTGTGAAGCCTTGCAGGCTGTGAATGAACGTAATTCACAGCCATGGAAAAAAAAGAGATTTTGCGCAACTAAGATTTTGTTTTATGCTTGCTAAGGAAGCCTAGGTCAGAACAACTGTCTCTTCCCAATTACATACTTGTCCCATCAGGTCTAGCAGGAGGAATATTTTGTAGGTCCTGCCTGCTTAAGAATTACATCTGATACAATCCAGATGTTGTGCTCCTTCCCCTGGAGCTTTTCCAGAAGCCTTGAGGATCCCATGGGCAGCTTGTACCATAGTTATATTGTGTTTAGAAGAAAATGCTTCTCCAACAATCTTGCTTTTATTTATATTTTAAAGGTTTTTTTTTAAGCAGCTATGTATTAATTGTACATTCAGTGAGATGGGCAGCAAATTAATTAATTAACTAAAAGTCAAGAGAAGGTTATTCTCACATGTATTTCCTTGTGCTGTTTTTCCAAGACCTGAGTAATGGAAGAGTGTACACATTCTAGTGTGAACATGCATACATGCTAATAAGCCATAATGGAAATTATTTTTTTGCTCTATCAGCCTAATTGCCAGTATAATCATATGCCATTCTGACTTCCATTGCCATTCTGGCTGGCCAGAAAAGTGTATGGTTCTCTTTAGGGCAGAGAGGGAAGAGATCCAGGAAGACATGGGTTGAAGTCCCAGAGCCAAGATGAAGAGATCCCACTACCAATGAAAATTCACTCACCAGAAGCTCCAGGGAAAATACTATTGAACTGCCATTGCAGCATTTTCTCCAGGCAATAGATAAGCCAAAAGTTAATTGGCTCAGCTTGGAAAAATCATTGGAAGCTCCATAGCACCATGGGGACTTAGAGGTATGACCCTGGGGCAACTCACTGACATCTCAGAAGAGACAGGAGATTAAAGCTACAGCTGGCCACAAGTCACCTACAAAACTAACCATTGAATGTTTGTGAGAAATTGGATGGATTATTTCTCCCAATTTGTCAAGGGGAAGGGGAAAATTGTCAACAGCTTCCCAAGTGTGGGAGCTGAGGGGTAAGTCTTCTCTCAGGATGCCATTCCTTGGAATTTAATTGACATGCGGGAAGCCAGGAAGCTAAGGATTTCTAGATGGAGTGTTTCACAATGAAAGCCAAGGCCTTAACTATGACATGATTTCTCCTTGGGAAATTATTAAGCAGATAGAAGGAGAACTGAAAGAGGGAAAAATGCAAGATATTTTTTTTCTGTTTTCACAGATTTAAACTGTTGCCCCCTGCTTATAGACATAATCCTGTCTGTGTCCCATGATCTTTCCCTTCAAAGGAAGACAAGTCCTGGGCAATGTTGAAGAAGTCACAAACTATCTGTCTCCCAGATGTCAAATGTGAGAGAGGCTGTAGGCAAGGGCATATTTGTTTCAGTGATTTAAATCACTGAGAATTTTTTTCAAGGCTCATTTCTCCCACACTCAGGAGCAGTCACTCCTGTTTGAGATATATTCCTTTCTGCAAATATCTCTCGCAGAAGCTTCCATATCTAAACATACCAAAAGAGACTTAAGCTCTAATGTTCTATATTTATATTTTATCATTCAAGATAAGTAAACAAGAGGTTTTTCTCTATACTCATACCATTAAAAAGAAAAAAGAGAAAAAACATTCAGGACTATTTCAAAACTGTTCAAGCTATTGCTGTTCTTTTCATTGCTCTGTTGGCACAGAACACACCATTCTTTCAAATAACCTATAAAAACAAAATAAACCCAGCAGATATTACACTGAATGTCAGCCTTCAATTCTTGCATCAGCCAGGAATGAATGTTTATGGCTAATGCTATAAACCACAGAAAATAAGATTTTGTAGTGGAAACATCGATAGCCCCTTAACTGTAATAGCACCCATTGGCATCAGTATAATTAAAGGGAGCATAACAACTATTAGTCATTTTAATCTATACGCACATTCCTTGTTTAGCACAATAAAAATTATAAAGCAGGTTTGGCACTTAATTAGGAGGCTTGGGAATTGATGTCTAACTGTATTTCATTTATTTTAAATTCCTTTGCCTAAATTTAATTTCTCTTTTATATCTAAGCCTATGTGTAATGTGGTTGTTGTACACCTATTATAGGAATATAAATTAAATCCCTGAAGGATGTTGCTAAAGTATTGTTAAAAAGTAAACATGCAAACCATGATGCTTTCTTAGGTAGAGAAAATTAATATGCTACGGCATTTTCCTGAGCAAGAGCTTTTTCCCAGGGTTAATTATACATTCTGAAGCTGCTTTTTATATATTTTGAGCAGTGGAAAATAGCTTAATTCAAGAGCAGCCTTTTCTACCTGTGCTCTTTGAGTGGGGGTAAGTACGGATCCCATCAATTCCAGACAGATATTCTTACAACTGGAGTGCATGAGGTTGGGGAGGTTATTCAAATACAACATTTTCCAACCTTGGCCTTTCTAGGGATCACTGAATAATCACTGAAACATTCAGACTGCCACCTCTTAAGCCAGAGATCAGCAGTATGGCCTGTTATCCAGGTAGTTGCCAGAGATCTCAGCATTAAATTAAAATTATTTTTTAAAATAAAAATAACAAAAGATCACCAAATCTCAGAGTCCCACAAACGTTTGAAATCTCACAGAGGACGGAGAAACAAAGATCTTCCTAAAATATACTTCCTTCCATTTGTGACTTTGATATATGTGCAACAAACCCACATTGTACCATTTGTCAAAAATGTCTTGGAAAAAATGATTACAGCCATTTCTTTTCCATCAGACTTTCATATACTACTAAGGACTGGTATTATGAGATATTTGTATAAAAGTGACTTTTAATTATTACACCGTTAGGTCGTTGTTTCTTTTATGATACCGAGAGATTTAGCTAGTTTTTCTTTTTTTCCATATATTCCTTTGAATAAATGTGATTGTGTTTTTAAATCACTAAAGAATGTCAACAGCTTGGTGTTTGTATTTTATTTGTACCTTCAGGTTTACATGTTTTTAAAATGTTTTTAAGTGCTAGCTTTTTGTTTTTATAATTACTTTTTTAATATAAAGGAACATGAAATCTGTAAACTTTTGTTGTTGACATAGATTTCCTGTCTTTCAAATCAGTTGAAGTAGATCTAAGTATAGTATATAAAATCATGCATTGTAGTGTCCTATCTGTCAATTAATACTTCAACTTCAACCATAACAATACAAGAGCACACAATAGATACAAACTCAAGGTTAACTGCACCAAACTTGATTGCAGGAAATACGACTTCAGCAATAGAGTGGTCAATGTCTGGAATACTCTACCTGACTCTGTGTTTTCTTCCCCAAACCCCCAAAACTTTAATCTTAGACTGTCTACTATTGACCTCACTCCTTTCCTAAGAGGTCTGTAGGGGACGTGCATAAGCACACCAACATGCCTAACATCCCTGCCCTATTGCTTTTTCTTATTTTTCTTATATGTATCCATTTGATGTATTTATAACGATGTTTTCCTTATATCTATTATCTTGTAAGCGATTGAAAAATAAAATAAATAAATAAATGTCCCTGTGATCATTTCTAACACCATGCTATGGAATTCCCCTCCAGAGATAGATAGATAGATAGATAGATAGATAGATAGATAGATAGATAGATAGATAGATAGATAGA
>BLBF01000003.1:52060488-52094599 GCA_015471245.1 Laticauda colubrina | reverse complement strand
ATAGATAGATAGATAGATAGATAGATAGATAGATAGATAGATAGATATAGACAAAAAAATAGTAGCAATCCTTAGAAACCCCAAAGACAAAATTGACCTGGAAAACCAAGGCATATACGAAGTTCCCTGCACATCATGCCCGGCCACATACATTGGACAGACCAATAGAAGAATAAGTACCTGCCTAGATGAACACAAAAATGCAGTAAAAAAGCTGGAACACACCTCCTCACTAGTCCAACACATGAAAACCACAGGTCACAACATCAACTTCAATGGCACTAAAACCCTAGCCACCATAGAAAACCCCAGCCACAGAATCATCAGAGAAGCCATAGAGATTTAAAAAAGACCTGAAAGCATGAATAGAAGAGATGATTCCACCAGACTGTCAATCATTTGGAAGCCTGCAATCTCAAAAAGAAAGATCTCCACACCACAAACCAGGCAAACACCTGAGCACAAACAGACTCCCTCTGATGCCTCCAACTCGAACACCCCCCCACCAGGCACCCAGGTGAAACCTGGCTTCCTAATGGATAGCAGCCGTCCTCTCACATGAAGCCAAGTTGCACTGAAAGCCTCCAACACAGGAACAGAGTGTTGCCAGCCAATCAAAGCCACAAAACAGACAGAAGAAACCAGAAACACCAATCAATCAAACTCCAAGTCCAGTGAACACAGACCAAGACTCCCAGCCAATCAGAATAGGCCAGCCTCAAATTTGAAACCAGAGGCTGTGAGACCCAAATCCATACATGTGTGCTGTTCAGCTTCCTTCGGGTATTATCCCACGTCATTGTAGTTCTGTTGAAATTGTAGCAACGTTTCAGCAGAATCCCATCTGCCATCATCAGGCTTCTGAATGGATGTGTGTCTCACAGCTTTTGGTTTCAAATCTGAGGCTGGTCCATTCTGATTGGCTAGGAGCCTGGGTCTGTGTTCATTCGACTTGGAGTTTGATTGATTGGTGTTTCTGGTTTCTTCTGTCTGTTTTGTGGCTTTGATTGGCTGGCAAAACTATGTTCTTGTGTTGGAGGCTTTTCAGTGCAGCTTGGCTTCATGTGAAAGGACTGCTGTTATTCATCAGCAAGCTAGGTTTCATCTGGGTGCCTGGTGGGGGGGATGTTTGAGTTGGAGGCATCAGAGGGAGTCTGTCTGTGCTCAGGTGTTTGTCTGTTTTGTGTTGTGGAGATCTTTCTATTTGAGAGTGCAGGTTTCCAAATGATTGACAGTCTGCTGGAATCATCTCTTCTATTCATGCTTTCAGGTCTTTTTTCAATCTCTATGGCTTCTCTGATGATTCTGTGGTTGGGGTTTTCTATAGTGGCTAGAGTTTTAGTGCCATTGAAGTTGATGTTGTGACCTGTGGTTTTCATGTGTTGGACTAGTGAGGAGGTGTGTTCCAGCTTTTTTATTGCATTTTTTGTGTTCATCTAGGCGGGTACTTATTCTTCTCTTGGTCTGTCCAATGTATGTGGCCGGGCATGATGTACAGGGAATTTCGTATATGCCTTGGTTTTCCAGGTCAGTTTTATCTTTGGGGTTATGTCTTGGTGTGTTTTTGTGGATCAAGTTGGTGATTTTGTTTTTTTGGAAGCCATTGGCTGTCAATACATCAGTCAGGGTGCATAGTTCAGTCTTTATATGTGTCTTGTCTGCCAGGCATTTGGTTCTGGTAATTAGTGTTTTCGCTACAGAATTTATCTGTGCTGGGTGGTGATGGGATTGGGCGTTGAGGGAGCGGTTGGTGTGTGTTTTCTTTTGGTATATGGTGTGTCCCAGTGTGCCATCTGTTCTTTTGTAGATTAGTACATCTAGGAATGGTAGTTGTTTGTTTATTTCTGTTTCCATGGTGAACTTGATTTTGGGTTGTGTGTTGTTTAGGTGTGTTAGGAAATTGTTTAGGTTTTCTTTTCCATGAGGCCAAATCACAGATGTGTCATCGATGTATCTTAGCCATAGTTTGGATTTGTGGGTGGCATTAGCCAGGGCTCTGGATTCGAATTCTTCCATGAACAGGTTTGCAATGACGGGTGACAGTGGTGATCCCATAGGGGCTCCTTCAATTTGCTTGTATCTTTGTCCTTTGTATATGAAATATGTGTTGGTTAGGCAGTGTTCTGTTAGTTCCATGAGGTCTTTAGATGGTTGGTATTTATTTTTGATGATTTCAAGAGTTTCTTTTATTGGGACTTGAGTGAATAGTGAAACCACGTCGAAACTTATAAGCAGATCTTCTTGTTCCACGTGTAGATCTTTGATCATTTCTAAGAAGTGGTATGAGTTTTGTACATATGAAGCTGCGGTTTCAGCATGGGGCTGTAGTTGTTTTGCTAAGTATTTAGCTAGGTTTTGTAATTGTGCTCCTATGGAGCTGACTATGGGTCTGAGAGGTATGCCTTCTTTGTGTATTTTTGGGAGGCCGTATAATTTGGGGCATCTAGAAGATATTTCTCTTTGGATGATCGACTGTTGGATTTCTTTGCTTATGTGGCTGGTTATAATTTTCTTTTTGGTTAATTTTTCTTGATATGTGGTTGGGTCTGTGTTTATAGGCTTGTATGTGGAGTCTTGGAGTAGGTTTGTCAATTTTGTTTCATAGTCTTTTCTGTCCATTACTACTGTGGCATTTCCTTTGTCTGCTGGGAGTATTATTATGCTGTTTTCATTTTTCAGGGTTTGTAGTGCTATGAATTCATCTTTTTGCAAATTATTTTTGGTGGTTTCGTTGTGCATAAGATGTGAGTAACCTGGTGTCTTATTCTGTCAGCTTCATCTGTATTTAATTTGGTTAGGCTGGATTCTACTGCACATATGATGGATTCTGTTGGGATTTTTTTGGGTGCTATGGCATAATTGAATCCTTTGGATAGGACATCTGTTTCTGTTTTGGTGAGTTCTCTGTTGGAAACGTTGTATACTAATTGTTTCAGGTGTGGTGAGTTGTTGGGGGTTTTCGAGTCATTTTCTAATTTTTTTAGTTTCTTTGAGAGTTTTTCATTTTTGTAAGTGGTTTCAGTTTCAGCTCTCCAAGTTGTAAGTTGTTTGATCTTATCCCAAAGTAGAGGGTGGATTTTGCTGCTCAATTCCAGGTGTAGTGCTAGCAAATCTTTGTTTAACTGATCTAATTGGAATCTTTTACTGTGAACTTCATTTCTGAGTAGAACTATATCTGTTCTTTTCAGGATACGTTTGGAAGCTGCTGTGTGCTTATGAAATGTTAATTTGAAGCAGGTTGGTGTTATATTGTTGTCTCTGCAGCTGCATAGGAATTTTAGGTCACATAGTATTCCTGCTCTTTTAACTTCCAGCTTCTCATAGCTTTTGATCTGGCTGTTTATTTCCTCCCCATAGAGGTCAGATATTTGTTTTTTTAAGCTTTCGTGGGTACTTACATGTGTGCTGTTCAGCTTCCTTTGGGTATTATCCCACGTCATTGTAGTTGTGTTTTTAAAGTTGTAGCAACATTTCAGCAGAATCTCATCTGCCATCTTCAGGCTTCTGTATGGAGTTCGTATGTCTGTCAGGCTATCACAGCCGTTAGTTTTAAATTTGACGCTAGCCTACTGTTGTGCCAGGATTTTTCCACATCCTGATTGGTTGGGAGTCTTTGTCTGTGTTTATTGGACTTAGAGTTTGTTTGATTGGTGTTTCTGGTTTCTTCTGTCTGTTTTGTGGCTTTGCTTGGCTGGCAATACTCTGTTCCTGTATTGGAGGCTTTCAGTGCAGCTTGGCTTTGAGTAAAAGGATGGCTATTACCTATTAAGAAGCTAGGTTTCATCTGGGTGCCTGGTTAGGGTGTGTTTGAGCTGGAGGTATCAGCGGGAATCTGTTTGTGCCCAGGTGTTTGCCTGACTTGTGGTGTGGAGATCTTTCTATTTGAGAGTGCAGGTTTCCAAATGATTGACAGTCTGCTGGAATCATCTCTTCTATTCATGAATCTCTTCCATTCTATTCTAACGATGACACATTTGTGATTTGGCCCCATGGAAAAGAAAACCTAAACAATTTCCTAGCACACCTCATCTGCCATCCTCAGGCTTCTGTATAGAGTTAGTTCCTGGTTTCAAATTTGAGGCTGGTCCATTCTGATTGGCTGGGAGCCTGGATCTGTGTTCATTGGACTTGGAGTTTGATTGATTGGTGTTTCTGGTTTCTTCTGTCTGTTTTGTGGCTTTGATTGGCCGGCAACACTCTGTTCTTGTGTTGGAGGCTTTCAGTGCAGCTTGGCTCCATGTGAAGGGACAGCTGCTCTTCATTAGCAAGCTGCTATTCATTAGCAAGCTGGGTTTCACCTGGGTGCCTGGTGGGGGGGGTGTTTGGGTTGGAGCTATCAGAGGGAGTCTGTTTTTGCCCAGGTGTTTGCCTGGCTTCTGGCATGGAGATCTTTCTATTTGAGAGTGCAGGCTTCCAAATGATTGACAGTCTGGTGGAATCATCTCTTCTATTCATGCTGTCAGGTCTTTTTTCAATCTCTATGGCTTCTCTGATGATTCTGTGGTTGGGGTTTTCTATAGTGGCTAGGGTTTTAGTGCCATTGAAGTTGATGTTGTGACCTGTGGTTTTCATGTGTTGGACTAGTGAGGAGGTGTGTTCCAGCTTTTTTACTGCATTTTTGTGTTCATCCAGGTGGGTACTTATTCTTCTATTGGTCTGTCCAATGTATGTGGCCGGGCATGATGTACAGGGAATTTCGTATATGCCTTGGTTTTCCAGGTCAATTTTGTCTTTGGGGTTTCTAAGGATGGCTACTATTTTTTTGTATACATACATACATACATACATACATACATATATATATATATATGTTTTCTTAGGTTTTCGCGGGTACTTACATGTGTGCTGTTTAGCTTCCTTCGGGTATTATCCCACGTCATTGTAGTTCTGTTAGAGTTGTAGCAACGTTTCAGCAGAATCTCATCTGCCATCCTCAGGCTTCTGTATGGATGTGGGTCTTACAGCTCCTGGTTTTAAATTTGAGGCTGGTCCATTCTGATTGGCTGGGAGCCTAGACCTGTGTTCATTGGACTTGGAGTTTGATTGATTGGTGTTCCTGGCTTCCTCTGTCTGTTTTGTGGCTTTGATTGGCTGGCAACACTCTGTTCTTGTGTTGGAGGCTTTTAGTGCAGCTTGGCTCCATGTGAAGGGACGGCTGCTCTTCATTAGCAAGCTGCTCTTCATTAGCAAGCTGGGTTTCACCTGGGTGCCTGGTGGGGGGGTTAGGTTGGAGCTATCAGAGGGAGTCTGTTTTTGCCCAGGTGTTTGCCTGGCTTGTGGCATGGAGATCTTTCTATTTGAGAGTGCAGGCTTCCAAATGATTGACAGTCTGGTGGAATCATCTCTTCTATTCATGCTGTCAGGTCTTTTTTCAATCTCTATGGCTTCTCTGATGATTCTGTGGCTGGGGTTTTCTATAGTGGCCAGGGTTTTAGTGCCATTGAAGTTGATGTTGTGACCTGTGGTTTTCATGTGTTGGACTAGTGAGGAGGTGTGTTCCAGCTTTTTTACTGCATTTTTGTGTTCATCAAGGCGGGTACTTATTCTTCTATTGGTCTGTCCAATATACAGAAGCCTGAGGATGGCAGATGAGATTCTGCTGAAACGTTGCTACAACTTTAACAGAACTACAATGACGTGGAATACCCGAAGGAAGCTAAACAGCACACATGTAAGTACCCGCGAAAGCCTAAGAAAACATATATATTGAAAACTGAAATGAGAAATTCCCATTGCAAAAGTAAAAAAATAATGTATTAATACCTGTCCTATTTTTGGTAGCGATGTAATCCAAGCCTCAAACCTGCGAAATAGACTAAATATATTTAATCCTAACAGATCACTTAGTCTGGATCACAAAATTTACTAATTACACAGATCTTTTTGTCTCAAATTCAATTTTCCCTTTACTTTTTAAAAGTTGTTGGCCTCATATTTTAAAAATTCATTGCCTTTCTATAGAATAGCATGCAGGCATTACACAATATCATTCTGTGAGTGAGATGGGTGGTTTCTAAATTTTGGTAAATAAATAAAATAAACATGCCCTGGGTTGAAAAAGCATTTTTCATGGATTTGTTGTTAAACACCACCACCCCATGAGAGAAAAAGAAAAAGTAGGAAAAGATGGACATTTGGTGCATAAACAAAGCAAAATCCTCGCCAGCTACTTGCTGAGATTGTCAAGCTTTTAGAATCCTTTTAATGGTATTTCTGATGTTTCTTTCCCATTCCTTTCTGGCCCTCCACAGCAGTTAGCAATCTGTTCATACTATCATTAAATTATAATTATCCTTTTGTGAAGGTGAGGTTTCTAAAATGCCACTTTGTCGAAGTTCCATGACCAATTTTTATTCTACTTAGGTGAAGATATAATTTAGTAATTTTTCCTAAACCAGAAAGGTAAAGGTAAATGAAATAGATTTCTTTAACATTGTTCTTTTTTCTCCAGAGCTGCATGGCAACTATTAAAAGTTTAAAATGGCTCTGAGATTGCAAATGTGAAGTATCAACTAACATTTCAGGAGCTAATAGTATCTCTGCAGAATGTTATTCCATTATCATCTAATGTCAGACAAGTGTTTATCAACTATAAATATGAAAAATGAAGACATATGACCTACATAAAATATCTAGTAAGATAATTAGAGCTCCATTGTTCAAAATAGCTGTGATTAATCAAAAGTCCTCATAAAATTAAGAATAGTTTACATGTCCTCTGAATGGAAACCAGAAATAGTGTTTTGGCGAACTTCTCACGAATAATTTTTTTATAAGTTTAGACACAGAAACTATTCACCAAACCATTAGCCATTCTTTTTCTATAAATAAATGAGTTATTAGCCATTTCCCCTTATTACTTTTTAATACTTTGCTTTTTTTTTAATGTCAATTTTCAGAATAAAATTTTCATAGGGAGACTTAGCAAACATTTTAAAACTACAATCCATTCAATTGCCTGATTTGTACAGTCTCTTACAAAATATTTTTAAATATTTAAAAATACACATTTTATCCAACTTAGTGAGGTATACTCCAAAGTAAATCTTCTAAGGATTCCAGTTTAAGTTTCTCTTCTGGAGTCTATTACCTATATCACCACATCATACAAAATACAGTTACAAGGAATGAAAATACTAAGGAAGGATTGATTAGACCGATTTCCGTAGTCTTATCAGCCATTACATTAGAATTACTCTAAATAGAATCTTCTCTTTTTTTGCCATTACTGAATCAAAAGTTTGTGTCTAGAAAATTGCCACAAAACAAAAATCAAAATATAACAATATATATTCTAATGAACTAGTCTATCAAACCCACTCATGTTTGTTAGCTATGAATCACTATAGTTTGCTGGCCATCAAATGGGTCATAATCTTACAGGAATATTCCTGATTTATCTATGCCAATATTTCTCAACCTTGGCAATTTTAAGATGTGTGGACTACAACGCCCAGAATTTCCTAGGAAAGTTTACACATGTTAATGTTACTAAGGTAAACACTGGTCTATATGTTACCGGATTAATCCTTGGGTTAGCTTCTTCTTCGGTTTCCCATAGATGCACATAGAAGAGAAAGAAAAGGAATGGGTTGATACCAATGGAGACAATATCCTGCAGAAGTCCACATTATGGTCCATTTTGATTCTGACTGTAGTATGTACATATATGCCTTTGAGTTAGTGTTCACTCTTGCAAATGCCTGGACAAGTATTTGCACTTTTCTTGGCAAGCTTTTTTCAGAAGTAGTTTGCCATTATATTAGTAATACAATTTATCATATGTATACAGACATAAAAAATTATCACTGTAACTCACTATAGTCATTTACATCTTAATATAAAGTAAGATGCTTCTAAACTAAAAGGCCCAGTTTTTATTATATGATATTCCAACATCTGTAAATCCAAATTATCAAATGAGTTTTACTTTGCTTTTGTTTTAAAGCTGGGAATTCTGAAATCTCCATTTTAGTGATTTTTTTAAGGCTCTCACCAATTTGGTTCTACCTTCACTTGATTTGGCATTGACCATGGTGCTAGTTCAACTTTCTCATTAATCAGTGACTCTTTATATATGTACAATATCTGTTTAGATTAGCCTTTCTCAACTTTTTAATCTTGGAAGGAGCCTTTTAAAAAGTTTTTGGAAGCTCTTACAAAAAAAATGGTAAAAAGTATGAGAACTTCATAAAACAATTCACTTCTAACCTAAAGGCCCTGTCATACTGCCCAACGGATGCAAAACGGACACAACGGACGAGCAAAATGTTTCATCCGTTGTTATCCGCTCTCAAAAGGGGCAAAAATTTGCATAACCAGAGCGGATAACACGGATGGGGGGAGGACACAGGGCAGATGGAAAACGGATGCAGAGCGGAAGCCTAGCGGATGGAAGCGGATGGGAGCAGATGGCACATCCGCTAGGCTTCTGGGGGGGCGCAGCAAAGCGGATGCAGAACGGATACAGCGGATGCACAGCGGATGCACAGCGGATGAAGCGGATGCAGAGCGGAAGCCGAACGGATGCCGAGCGTTAATTGCGCATGTGGGGAGGATGCATTGCGTCAGCCCCGCGGATATAAGGGAAGCAGCTCAGAAGCAGATCACCATTCAGAGGAAAGACCTGCTGCCAGACGGATTGACAGCCTTGCCTGCCCCGCCTGCATGCCTGCCTGCAAGCCTTGCTGCCAGCCTTGCTGCCAGCCTTGCTGCCTGCCTGCCTGCCTGCAAGCCTTGCTGCCAGCCTCCCTGCCAGCCTTACTGCCTGCCTGCCTGACAGCCTTGCTGCCATCCAGTCTGCCTGCCAGCCTTGGTGCCTGCCTGCCTGCCAGCCTTGGTGCCTGCCTCTCTGACAGCCTTCCTGTCAGCCTTGGTGCCAGCCTTCCTGCAAGCCTTGGTGCATGCCTTCCTGCCAGCCTGCCTGCCAGCCTCCCTGCCAGCCTTGGTGCCTGCCTGCCTGCCTGCCAGCCTGCCTGCCAGCCTTGGTGCCTGCCTCCCTGCCAGCCTTCCTGCCACCTTCCTGCCAGCCTTCCTGCCAGCCTTGGTGCCTGCCTGCCTGCCAGCCTGCCTGCCAGCCTTCCTGCCAGCCTTGGTGCCTGCCTCCCTGCCAGCCTTCCTTCCAGCCTTGGTGCCTGCCTCCCTGCCAGCCTTCCTGCCAGCCTTGGTTCCTGCCAGCCTCCCTGCCAGCCAGCAACCCCACAACCATGCGGAAGTACAGCAAGCCTCAGCCATCTGCTGCCAGCCCTTGCAAGAGGGACAGGGCTACCATCCCGCCCCCTGACCCTCACTCTGGTTCTGCTGGGGCTTCTGCAGCACGGGCTCGCTCTTCTGGGGCTGGGGCTTCTGCTGCTTCTGCTTCTGGAGGAGCTGATGACAAGCACTCCAGCACCAGCCACCTCCACAGCACCTGCACCCTTCACCCCTGAGACTGAGCGACCAAGAGGAGTGCCAGAGACTCATTTTTGTTTTATAGCTTGTTGTTAATAAAGTCTAGTTTTGATTCACACACTTGCTTTATTTCTTTTTTTTAATAAAGTCTTGCTGGAAACTTTTAGAAATGGTTTAAGCCTTTGCATGCTTGTGGGATGGGTTAAGATAGCAGTGGGATGGGTTGAGATAGCAGTGGGATGGGCAGGGATACCTTTGGGATCGGTAATAGCTGTGGGATAGATAAACCTCCAGTGCAAGCATAGTGGGACGGGATGGTCCACCCTCCCAGGTGCCACACCTATGGCCCTTTATTATCAATAATAATGTAATAATCATCCACACATGTCAACACAAACACAACTCTTTATTAAATGCCCTGATCATTGTAGGGCTACTCAACATACATGGCACAATCTCATCAGTGTGATGAGACAGGCTGAAGGAAGCATCCATTAAGCATCTATCATCCTGTCTTGCCACTCCACCGCTCCAGCTGGGGAGTTGCACCAGTGTTTCAGGAGGTTGCTCTGCTTCTTCCCTTCATGTGAGGCTCTGTTGGGGCCTTGCACATCCTCAGTGTCTATCAGGTTTCGCCCTTGCCTCCATTCACCAGGCTCCATGTCCCCATTGCCTTGCTGGAGGTCCACAAGCCTGTTCTGCAACACTGGGTAGCGGGTGCGCATGAGATTGTGCAGGATGCAGCAAGTTTCCATAATCCTCCTCACGGTCTGTGGGTGATGCTGCATGGTGGTGAGAAGTACCTGGAACCTGTTGGCCAGGATGCCAAAGGCGTTCTCCACCACCCGCCTTGCCCTGGGCAGCCTGTAGTTGAAGATCCTCTCTTCATGGGTGAGGTATTTGGAGGTGTAGTTGAAATAAGTGGACCCTGACTTGGCTGGCACTTTGCAAGCCACGTGCTTGCCATCGATGGCTCCAACAGTGTGTGGGAAGTTCCATCTCTGATACCACTGCTCTGCAACTTTCTTCCATCCTTCTTCAGTGGAGGGACACTGGAGGAGCTCCTCCTTGTATTCTTCGATGATGGCCTGCACCACTTCTCTGACCACAATGCTGATGGTGTTGGGTGGTACCCTGCAGCCGTACTGTATGCTCCTGTAGGTGGTCCCTGAGGCCAGGTGGTGCAGAGTGAGTGCCACCTTCAGCCCATGTTCCAGGCTGGGCCGGAAGTTGGTGCTCTGCTTGGTCAACCTGGGTGTCAGCTGCTGCACAACTTCATCAAACATGACTGGAGGCATCCTCATGAAATTCTGGAATGCCCAAGAGTCTTCGTTCCTGAGCTCCACCATCAGCTTGTTGTACAGTCCGTCCTCTGCTCTTCTGGCAAACCATCTTTGGACCCAGACATTTTTTGGGTGCCTCCTTTCCTTCCCATAGTAGAGTTCACAGAGCCTGTAGATGGTTTCGCAGTGTTGCAGAAGGATGTTGGCTGCCAAAAGGACTTTGTTACGATCCATGGTGGACATGACTGGATGCTGTGGAAGAGGAAGAGGCAGATGAAGGCTGCAGAGGTCTGAAGCTGGGCTGCTGTTCTGAAAGTGAGATCCAGGTGAGTTGCTCCCCCTTTTTATAGGCAGTATAGGTGTCCCTTTGCATCCTCTAGGCATCCTGTAGACATCCTTAATATCCGAGATAGGTCCGTTTTACATGCTTTGTTTCCGTGCTACATCCACTAGGCATCCGTTCTGCATCCGTTCCGCGTCTGTTCTGCTTCCTCCCTGTGTCCGTTTACTGCTGGAGCGGATGGAGTTGCGCAGATGCGCAGCGGATGCCTAGCGGATATAGCGGACGTGTAACGGATGCAGAACGGATGCCTAGTGGATGCAGAATGGATGCATTGGATACATTTTCCGCTCAAAAGTTTTGAGCAGCTCAAAACTTTCTGAGCGGATGAAACGTCAATAAACAGATGCTGGACGGATAGAGAGGAAGCAAAATGGAGGCAGTGAGTACATTGCGTTAACTAATGGATGGCAAGCTTTTTTGTCCATTTTACATCCTCTTTGCATCCATTGGTGCAGTGTGACAGGGGCTTAAACAACATAAACTTTCCAATTTAAAGCACTATTGTTCTGTAGCTGAGAAAATGCCCCCCCACCCCCTCTGCCCAGTCACAGTCTCTCATAAAACCATCCAGTTTCATGGAACTGCACTGTAAAAGTCTGGTCTAGATAACAAAACTTAAATGGTGCTCCTTTCTCTTTCAGGAGTTACTGACTAGACAAATAGAGTATGGAAACATTAAAAAATAAAAACAATTAATACAATTTGGGAATGTTTGTCAGAATCAGAATTTATTTCAGAAAAATTTACAGTAGTGCAATATCATCTCTGATGAGATCAAAAAATCTTTCTGTCTTTCTCTTTCTTTCTTTCTGCCTTAAATCAGCAAGATATCAACAAGAATCTCAGGGAATGAATGCGATGTTTAATGCTATTATACTATTATTGCTGCTGTGGGTTTTTTTCTTACATATTTCATTAAGTTTATTGGCTTAATTCTATTAATTTCTATTTCTAATTTGTTTCATTTTTATTTTCTGTTTGCTAATTCTGGATGCTTGTCTGCTTTTAGTTCCAATATAACTAATATATTAAACATAGACTATAAAATTTAGATACAATAAATAAAGATAGGAGATAGGAGAAAGAGAGATGAGACAGATTCTTGATGTAATAATATAAACAAAGAATTTTGAATTTATGGAACTTTATGCACTAGTGATTTGTAGCATAGACTTGTCCAATCATCATTATTCCAAACTATCACTTTGCAAATAGCTGGGTGATGCATTGAAGATCCTGTAAATCACAAGTGTGGAAATAAAATCAGACAATCGGCCAAATGTGGTAAAAAGTAGGTTTATCATGGCTGCACTGAATACCCTATTAAGGTTGTAAAATAATCTCCAGTATTTGAAATGGAAAGAAATAAGCATTAAACCAATACCAAGGACTGCTTTATAAATTGTATGAGATCTGAAAGATGAAATGAAGATCAAATCATTTGCATTTACACATTTAACTGCTTTTGTGACAAAGTAGAATGTGCACATTCTTCATGGCAAATTGCACTATATTTGTGTGGGAATCAGATTTATATTTTCCTGAGAAGTGACAAGTACTATTTTTAGCCAAACAAGCCAGTTTTTGCAGATATGTGTAAGGGCAATGTGCATGCAAATTAGTAACAATTGATTTTAGCGTCAAGAGTACTGACAATCCTCTTTTAGAATAACCAAGTTAAAGATAATGAAAGTTAAATAGAAGAATAGAAGACATTTAGCAAATTCATAATCTTGTGTTTCAGATTTTCTTTTAGCTTGTCATAATCATTATTTTGTTTGGGGGACTGTACATCTTAGTGAGAACTCAAGACGTACTGAATGTCTCTTATGAATGACTATAATTGTTACATTACCTCTCAGGATATCTTTAAGATTCATTCATTCTGAACTTTATATTTTCCTTCACTAAAGGATAGGTTTTAGAGTACTAAAAATGTTTGAAATACCTACTAGCAGATCTTTAAAATCTCTTATCGCTCTGTGAATCACAAAAGAGGCATCTTTGTCATCAAACATTGACCCAGGCAGTACAATACCTAAATAATACTGGGAAGTGCTGTTTTTCAAAAGAAAATGCTGAAACAAGGCTGCAGTCTGATATTTAAGAACTATTTTCATTGAGTTCAAAGCCACTTACTTCTGAGTAGTCTTAATTATGGACAACACAAACCAACATATCATCTACCCCTCTATCTCTCTTTTTGCATCTGGCTAATAAACCACAACGAAGAATATAGTCCAATCTTTCAATGATCTTACAAATCTTATCTGTACTGCAGTACAAAACGAATTGAAATAAATTGTTAGACTTTTAATCTATGGTTCTCTCTACATGTATTCAGATAAAGCCCCTGTCACACAGCACCAACGGATGGAAAGAGGATGTAAAACGGAGAGAAACACTTGCCATCGGTTGGTTAACGCGATGCTTCCGTTCCGTACTCACTGCGTCCGATTTTCATCCTCTCTATCCGTCCAGCATCTGGCTATTGACATTTCATCCGCTCAAAAAGTTTTGAGCTGCACAAAACTTTTTGAGCGGAAAATGTATCCAACGCGTCCGTTCTGCATCCGCTACGCATACGGGGAACATCCGTTAGACATCCATCGTCATCCATTACGTGTCCGCTATATCCGCTAGGCATCCGCTGCGCACCGCACAACTCGTGTCTGCTCCAGCGGAAAACGGACACAGGGAGGAAGCGAAACGGATGCGGAATGGACACGTAGCGTTAGTAGCACGGACGGAGAAAGGATGAAAGCGGATGCAGCTCGCATACAAAGCATTAAAATGGAAAAAACATTTGCATAGGGGACGTATCTCGGATAGTTAGGATGTCTGCAGGATGCCTAGAGGATGCAAAAGGACACCAAGCGGAAAACCTATATTTCCTATAAAAAGGGGGAGGAACTCACCTGGATCTCACTTTCAATCCAGCAGCCCTGCTGTGCAGACCTCTTTAGCCTTGCTCTTGCTCTTGCTCTTCCACAGTATGCAGTCATCTGCACCATGGATCGTCACACACTCCTTTTGGTAGCCACCATCGTTCTACAACAGTGTGAAGCCATCTACAGGCTCTTTCACCTGTTCTACGCGAACAAAAGGAGGCGGCCAAGAAGTGTCTGGGTCCGAAGATGGATCACCAGAAGAGCAGAGTACGGACTGTATAACAAGCTGATGGTGGAGCTGAGGAACGAAGACCCTCGTGCATTCCAGAACTTCATGAAGATGCCGCCAGCCATGTTTGACGAAGTTGTGGAGCGGCTGAGACCCAGGTTGACCAAGCAGAGCACCAACTTTCAGCCCAGCCTGGACCTTGGGCTCAAGGTGGCACTGACTCTGCGCCACCTGGCCTCAGTGACCACGTACAGGAGCATGCAGTATGGCTGGAGGGTGCCACACAACACCATCAGCATTGGGGTCAGAGAACTGGTGCAGACCATCATCGAAGAATACCTGGAGGAGCTCCTCCAGTGCCCCTCCACTGAAGAAGGCTGGAAGAAAGTTGCAGAGCAGTGGTATCAGAAGTGGAACTTCCCCCACACAGTTGGAGCCATAGATGGCAAGCACGTGGCTTGCAAAGCTCCAGCCAAGTCAGGGTCCACTTATCACAACTACAAGGGCTTCTTCAGCAAAATCCTCTTCGCCATGGTCGATGCTGACTACAAGTTCACGTACATCGATGCTTCAGGCAACGGGTCATCTTCAGATGCCCAGGTATACAACGCCAGTCATCTCAAGGATGGGCTGTAATGCAACCTCATCGTGGGCTTCCCAGATCCAGAACCCCTGCCCAACGACACACAAGATGTGCCCTACTTCATCGTTGGTGATGACGCCTTCTCCCTCAGAACCTACCTCATGAAGCCCTACACTTCCAGATGCCTCACCTGTTGAAGAGAGGATCTTCAACGACAGGCTGTCCAGGGCAAGGCGGGTGGTGGAGAACGCCTTTGGCATCCTGGCCAACAGGTTCCAGATACTTCTCACCACCATGCAGCATCACCCACAGACCATTAGGAACATTGTGGAAGCTTGCTGCATCCTGCACAATCTCATGTGCACCCGCTACCCAGTGTTGCAGAACAGACTCGTGGACCTCCAACAAGGCAATGGGGACATAGAGCCTGGGGAATGGAGGCAAGGGCGAAACCTAATAGATACTGTGGATGTGCAAGGCCCCAACAGAGCTTCACGTGAAGGGAAGAAGCAGCGCACCCTCCTGAAACACTGGTGCAACTCCCCAGCTGGAGCAGTGGAGTGGCAAGACAGGATGATAGATGCTTAATGGATGCTTCCTTCAGCCCGTCTCATCACACTGATGAGATTGTGCCATGTATGTTGAGTGGCCCTACAATGAACAGGGCATTTAATAAAGAGTTGTGTTTATATTGAAATGTGTGGATCAATGATTACATTGTTATTGATAATAAAGGGCCAAACGTGTGGCACCTGGGAGGGTGGACCATCCTGTCCCACTTTGCTTGCACTGGAGGTTTATCTATCCCACAGCAATTACCCATCCCAAAGGTATCCTAACCCATCCCACAGCTATTACCCATCCCAAAGGTATCCTAACCCATCCCACAGCTATTACCCGTCCAACAGGTATCCCAGCCCATCCCACAGCTATTACCCATCCCAAAGGTATTCCTGCCCATCCCACAGCTATTACCCATCCCAAAGGTATCCCTGCCCATCCCACAGGTATCCTTACCCATCCCACAACCATGCAAAGGCTTAAACCATTTCTAAAAGTTTCCACCAAGACTTTATTTAATAAAATAAATGAAGCAAGTGTGTGAAGCAAAGATAATCTTTATTAATAACAAGCTATAAAAGCAACATGACCCAAGTGTCCCAAGCAAAGATAAAGTCAACAGGTAGCCACCCAGTCTCTGGCACTCTTCTCAGTCACTCTGAGGCATGTCCATAGTCTCAGGGGTGAAGGGTCCAGGTGCTGCGGAGATGGCTGCTGCTGGAGTGCTGGTCTGAGGCACCATTGGGGTGCCTGGCCCCGAGAGGACAACAGGGGATGGTGTGTGGAGGAAGCTCTCAGAGAGCTGGCTCAGTCCTGTGATGTTGAGAGCCCCTTCCTCCAGGACATGGGATGTCAGCCCCAATACCGATGACAGATGTTCTGAGGCCGGGCTTGGCTGTGGGGTGGATGAAGGAGGAGTGTAATGGGGATGTCTGGTCTGCAGCTGAGCGAGGTGAGGCGTGGGTGGCATCTGTGGCATGGGTGGCATCTGTGGCATGGGTGGCATCAGTGGCGTCGGTGGCATCGGTGGCATCGGTGGCATCGGTGGAACCAGTGGCAACGGTGGCGTCCGATGAGTCTGTGCCTGGACTGGGAAGGGCTCCTGCCTGTGCTGCTGGACCTCCTGGTAGCCATAGCCCTGGTAGGTGAGGGCCTGTGGAAAGCCTTGGAAGAGCAGTGACATCACCTGGGGTGGAGGTGCAGACCTAGACTGGGTGGGTGCAGGTTCAGCTGGGTCTGGAGGGTTGTGAAGAAGACCGGTGATCCTGTCCTTGATCACCTGGTACTGTGATTCGGACATGTCCATGAGGGTCTGGTTAACGTAGGCGAGGAAGGGCTTGCGGTTGGAGGATGGTATGTCAGTGTGTACCAGCTGAGAGAGGAGATCTACGCTGCTTCTGATGGTGTCCCTGATCTGCCCCTCCGGTCTGGCTCTCTGCCTGCTTTCTGTGGAGGTGGAGCTGGGGGTGGATGTGGGTTGGTCTCTGGTGGAAGTGCCCTCTCCTTGCTCCTACTGTGTCAGGGGGTCCTCCACACGCTCCACCACGGGGAGTGCAGCTGTTGGGGGGATCTCCGTCGTGGCACACTCCACAGATACCTGCCTGGATACAGGAGCTGACTCTTGGCCAGAAGAGGACTGGCTCTCTGCGGGCTGCCTGAGAGGGTTGTCAAAGGGGCTGCTCCTCGGTGGCCTCCAAGAAGCTGCACTTGGCCATCACGTAGGTCTCTCGGTCCGTCAGCTTGACTGTGGCCTGGCCAGATTTCTTGAGGTGCAGCTTCCCGTACCAGGTGTGCATGTGCTTCCACCAGCCGAGGAGCACCTCCGAAGTGTAGTCCAGGCTCTCCGCCTTCTCTCTCCAAGCAGCCTGTTTCCTTTTGGTGTCTCAATAGAGCCTGTGTCCCTTCCGCCAAAGATACTCGTTCTCCCTCAGCCATTCCAGCACCTCATCCTCATGTTCCTCTTTGATGGAGTATTGCCTCCTCTCCCATTTTCGTTCTTGCGTATGCCTCTTCCTCCCTCTGGCAGGGCCATCTGGGCCCTCATCAGAGGGGCTTCGAGGTTGTAGGGGCTGCTCCACCACACCACCACCACCACCAGCAGCAACAAGAGTAGCAGCAAAAGCAGGACCAGCAGCACCAGCAGCACCAGCAGGACCAGGAGCACCAGCAGGACCAGCAGGACCAGCAGGACCAGGAGCAGCGCCAGCAGAGTAAGCCCCAGCAGAAGCCCCAGCACCAGGAGCAGCGCCAGCAGAAGCTCCAACAGCAGAAGAGTCAGCCCGAGCAGCAGAAGCCCCAGCAGAAGCAGAGTCAGGACCAGGGGGTGGGATGGTGGCCCTGTCCTTCTTGCCAGGACTGGCAGCAGATGGCAGAGGCTTTCTCTTCTTCCCCATGGTTGTTGGCTGGCTGGCTGGCTGGAGCTGTGTCTGGCAGCAGGTCTTTCCTCTGAATGGTGACCTGCTGGTGAGCTGCTTCCCTTTATATCCGCGGGGCTGATGCAGTGCATCCTTCCCGCATGCGCAGTGAACACTTTGCATCTGCTAGGCATCCGCTAGGCATCCGCTAGGCTTCCACTTTGTATCTGCTTCATCTGCTCGGCATCCGCTCTGCATCCATTCCTTCCACTGCACGTCCGCTTCGCTGTGCTCCCCTGGAAGCCCTGCAGATGTGCCATCCGCTTCCATCCGCTTCCATCTGCTAGGTTTCCATGGAGCATCCGCTTAACATCCTGGCTACATCCTCCCCCCGTCCGTTCCTTTCCGTTGTTGTCCGCTCTGCTTATGCAAATTCAGGGCACTTTTGAGAGCGGATAACAACGGATGGAACATTTTCTCGTCTGCTGTGTCCTTTTTACATACGTTTTGCATCCGTCGGCCTATGTGACAGGCCCTTAAATTGATCAGATGGTTTGCAAAAGAAGATGTATAAGAGAAGGAGTTTTGTTAGGGAAGTTTAACAATGAAAAGAAATTTATTGAAACCCCATCTACTAAAAATTTTCATCCACCTTGATGCCAAGTCTCTTTTATACAATAATTGGCACGGTAACATGCTAATAATTTGTAGCGGAGTCTTTTTCATAAGAGGCTCCAGGCTACTATTCTAAGTGGGAAGGAATGTAACTTCTAAGCAGTACATACATGTAAAGGCTTGGTCCCACTGGCCGACGGACGCAAAACGTATGCATAAAGGACACAGCAGACGAGCAAAATTTTGGGGGTGGCTCCATCCATTGTCATCCACTCCAAAAAGTGGCAAAAATTTGCATAAACAGAACAGAAAAGAACGGAAAAGAATGGATGTGGGTAGTACGTAGCGGGGATGTTAAATGGATGTTCATAGGAAGCCTAGCGGAAGACAGCAGATGGAAGCGGATGACACATCCAAAGGGGTTCTGTGGGAGAATTGCAAAGTGGACGGATAGCAGAAGGAGGGGATGCATAGCGGATGACGTGGATGCATCACGGACGCCTATAGGAAGCAAAGCGGATGTCGCGCAGATATATATCAGATGCAAAGCATTCACTGCACATGTGGGGAGTATGAACTGTGTCAGCTCCGCAGATATAAAAGGATGCAGCTCACATGCAGTCAGCATTCAGAGGAAAGACGTGCTGCCACAGACATCTTCGAATAACACCATGGTTCGTCAGTCAGGGAAGAAGAGGAAGCTGGTGCCTACTCGTGCCAGCCCTGGCAAGAAGGACAGAACCAGTATCCCACCCCCTGGCATTGATTATGAAGCTGCTGGTGCTGCTGGTGCTGCTGGTGCTGATGCTATTGCTGCTGCTGCTACTGCTGCTGGTGCTGCTGCTACTGCTGCTACTGCTGCTGTGGTGGACCAGCCCCAAGGCTCTCAAAGCCCTGCTGCTGAAGGCCCTGCTGCTCAAGCCCCTGAAGGCCCTGCTGAAGCCCCTGCCAGAGGGAGGAAGAGGCAAGGGAAGGAGAAGGGAGAGAGGAAACAGAACACCGTTTCTGAGGAGCATGAGGAGGAGGTGCTGGAATGGCTGAGGGAGAACGAGTACCTCTGGAGAAAGGGCCACAGACTCTATCGTGACACCAAGAAGAAACAGGCAGCTTGGAGAGACAAGGCTACACTGGGCTACACTGCAGATGTACTTCTGGGATGGTGGAAGCACATGCACCCCTGGTATGGCAAGCTACACCTCAAAAAATATGGGCAGGCCGCTGTCAAGCTCACTGATCTGGAAATGTACGTCATGCCAAGTGCAGCTTCCTGGAGGGTGAGGTCTGCCACTGAGGAGCAGCCCCTCTGACACCCCTCTTCCTCAGACAGCCCACAGACAGCCAGTCCTCTTCCAGCCAGGAGCCAGCTACACTGTCCAGGCAGGTGTCTTCAGAGGGCCCCACGGCAGAGACCCCCTGACAGCTGCACTCCCCATGCCGCCAGACTTGGAGGATCCCCTGTCACAAATGGAGGAAGAAGCAGCAGCCACCAGAGGCCAACCCACCCTCACCACCAGCTCCACAGGATGCAGGCAGAGAGGCAGACTGGAGGGCCAGAGCCACACTGTTGGAGATCAGGGACACAATGAAGACCAGCACAGAACTTCTCTCTCAGCTGGTCCACTTGGACAGAGGATCCTCCAGCCGCCACACTTTCATCACCTACGTGAGCCACACCCTAAGGAATATGCCCGAGGCCCAGTACCAGGTGATGAAGGAGAAGATAACAGCACTTCTGCACAACCCTCAAGGCCCAGTGAAGCTGCTCCTACACAGTCCAGGTCTGCTCCTCCACCCCAGGCGATGTCATAGCCCTTCCACGATTTTCAACAGCCTTTCATCTACCAAGGCTATGACTACCAGGACTTCCCACAGCAGAAGCAGACCTTCCCAGTCCAGGCCCAGGTTCATTGCACATCAGAGACACCACACCTCACCCAGCTGCAGACCAGACAGCCCCACTACAATCCTCCTTCCTCCACCCCATAGCCAAGCCTGTCAACAGACAATCTGTCATCAGTCTTGTGCCTGACATCCCAGGTACTAGATGAAGGGCCTCTCAACCTCACAGGACTGAGTCAGCTCTCTGAGAGCTTCCTGAACACACCATCCCCTGTTGTACTCTCGGGGCCAAGCACCCCAATGGTGCCTCAGAGCAGCAGTCCAGCCACAGCCACCTCCACAGTCCCTGCCCGCTTAACAGCCGAGACCATGGACATGCTTCAGAGTGACTGAGAATAGTGCCAGAGACTGAGTTGTTACCTGTTCACTTTATCTTTGCTTAAAGACAGTTTACTTGGTTCATTTTGCTTTTTTAATAAAGTCATAAAGTTTACTTAAGACAGTTAATAAAGGTTATTTTTGCTTGAGACACTTGGTTCATTTTTTTTACTTAATAAAGTGTTGGTGAAAACCTTGAACAAATGGTTAAGCCTTTGCATGCTTGTGGGATAGATAAGGATATTTGTGGGATAGATAAGGATAGTTGTGCGATAGATAAGGATAGTTGTGGGATAGATAAACCTCCAGTGCAAGCATAGTGGGACTGTATGGTCCACCATCCCAGCTGCCACACATATGGACCTTTATCATCAATAACAATTTATTCATTGATCAACACATTTCAAAATAAACAAAGCTCTTTATTAATGCCCTATTCATTGTAGGGCCACTCAACATACATGGCACAATCTCATCAGTGTTATGAGACAGGCTCAAGGAAGCATCCAATAAGCATCTATCATCCTGTCTTGCCACTCCACTGCTCCAGCTGGGGAATTGCTCCAGTGTTTCAGTAGGTTGCGCTGCTTCTTCCCTTCACGTGAAGCTCTGTTGGGGCCTTGTACATCCGCAATGTCTATCAGGTTTCATCCTTGCCTCCATTCACCAGGCTCCATGTCCCCATTCCCTTGTTGACGGTCCACAAGTCTGTTCTGCAACACTGGGTAGCAGGTGCGCATGAGATTGTGCAGGATGCAGCAAGCTTCCACGATGCTCCTCACAGTCCCTGGGTGATGCTGCATGGTGGTGAGAAGTATCTGGAACCTGTTGGCCAGGATGCCAAAGGGCTGGACAGCCCTGGACAGCCTGTAGTTGAAGATCCTCTCTTCACAGGTGAGGTATCTTGAACTGTAGGGCTTCATGAGGTAGGTTCTGAGGGAGAAGGCGTCATCACCAATGATGAAGTAGGGCACATCTTGTGTGTCATTGGGTAGGGGGTTTGGATCTGGAAAACCCATGATGAGGTTGCATTCCAGCCCATCTTTGAAGTCATTGGCGTTGTATACCTGGCTATCTGAAACTGACCTGTTGCCTGAAGCATCGATAAATGAACTTGTAGTCAGCATCAACCATGGCAAAGAGGATGATACTGAAGAAGCCCTTGTAGCTGAAATAAGTGGACCTTGAGTTGGCTGGAGCTTTGCAGGCCACGTGCTTCCCCATCTATGGCTCCAACGGTGTGGGGAAAGTTCCACCGCTGATACCACTCTTCTGCAAGTTTCCTCCATCCTTGTTCAGTGGTGGGACACTTGAGGAGCTCCTCCACGTATTCTTCGATGATGGCCTGTAGCACTTCTCTGACCACTTTGCTAATGGTGTTGTGTGGCACCCTCCATGCATACTGTATGTTTTTGTATGTGGTTCCAGAGGCCAGGTGCCGCAGAGTGAGTGCCACCTTCAGTCCAGGGTCCAGGTTGGGATGGAAGTTGGTGCTCGGCTTGGTCAACCTGGGTCTCAGATGCTCTACAAGTTCGTCAAACATGGCTGGTGGCCATGTTCGTCAAACATGGCTGGTGGCCATGAAATGATGGAATGTACGAGAGTCTTCATTCCTCAGCTCCACCATCAACTGGTCATACAGTCCGAACTCCATTCTTCTCACGATCCATCCTTGGACCCACACAGCTCTTGAACGTCTCCTTCTTCTCCTTGTGTATAAAAGGTGAAACAGTCTGAACAGAGTTTGATTCTGGTGATGAATGATCACGGCTACCAAACGGACTGTGTCATGATCCATGGTGGAGAACAATGGATGATGTGGAAGACCAAGACCAAGGGTGAAGAGGTCTGTACACCATGACTGCTGGACTCATACTGAGATCCAGGAGATTTCCTCCTCCTTTTTATAGGAAATATCAGTTGTCCGCTCGGTGTCCTTCTACATACTCTAGACATACTGCAGACATCCTAAATATCCGAGATACATCCCAGATACAAATGCTTTGTCCATTTTAATCTTTTATATACGAGATGCATCCACTTACATCCTTTCTATTTCCATGCTACTAATGCTGTGTGGATGTTCCATGTACCTTTCGTTTCCTCCCTCTTTCTGTTTTCAGCTGCAGCGGATGTGAGTTGCGAGGATGGCCAGAGGATGCCAAGAGGATACAGTGGACGTTTAACGGAAGATAACGGACATAGAATGTTTGTTGCCCGTATATGTCACAGATGTACATCATACGCGGTGGAAAATTCATCTGTTCAAAAAGTTTTGTGCAGCTCAAAACTTCTTGCATGCATGAAACCACAGTGGACGGATGCTCGAGGGATAGAGCGTATGAAACACGTATGCAGTGAGTACACAATGGATACATCGCGTTTTCCAACAGATGGCAAGCTTTTTTTAACGTTTTACATCCTCTTTGCATCCGTTGGTGCAGTGGGACAGGGGCTTAAAGTTTTGTAAGCTTCAAGAGTGGAATATTGAACTTGGAGAGGAAGAAAGGGAGAGAATGTCTACCTGGAGCCCAGGGACCAAATGATGGGCTGAGATTAAAAAAAAATCCTCAAATGGAAAATTGATTACCTTCAATAATTGTAGAATTGTATTAGAAGGTTCCCTGTAAAAGCTGGATAAGTTATGGTTCCAAGAGAAACAAAGTTCAAACAAGTTCAAAAGTGAGTTGAAGTATTGCTGTGTTTTTCTAAAAATTGAGAAAGAGCAATAATTGTCACAGAGCTCAAATAGAGGCAAGCTTGTGAGAACTTTGGGATACAACAATGATCCCAGAATGACATATAAAAAGGGAGGGGGAAACTGAAAGAGTCCTTAGTTAAAAGGACATTTAGTTGAAGGGACAGAGTATTACCACTTTTCTCCCACAAATCATATTTTATGGAAAGAACAGATAACATAATCTGACATCATATGTAAGCAGAGCCACAAGAATATAACATAACAGACTGTGCAGTTAAGGCCAGCTTATCTTCAAGGGAAACCTAATACCCAAAATACGGTATCTTATTTCTATTAATCCAGACTCCACACACAAATAGTTTTTGAACAAAACATTTAAAATCTATACTAGTATGAAATTCTAGGTAGGTATTCCGTGACATTCAGTATAAGGAAAAGGACACAAAGAAATTGATATGTGAATGCTATATAATTATTATGTCTTAATAATATTTTCTGATCAAATATTTTAACATTTGGCTGGGTATAATAATTTCTATTATTTTCTTTACCTCCCACAAGGAGGTACAAGTTCTTTCACTATCTTTCCCTGTATTTTTTGAAATGCTTTTTTTAAAAAAATCTCCATTTATGCCTCTCCATATCTTTGCATATCAATGTTTTTGAGTAAAGCAAATATTGGAAAATTGCAGTGTTCCTCCTTGGGCAGTTTCCTTGGCAATTTGAATCATGCTAGTGGGGAAGTTGGTACTAAGCCCCCTGACTATCTCTCCCTCACTGTTTCTGGGCCTCTCCAGCACAAGATAAAGAAAAAAGATAGTTAAAGGCACTCCCTGTGCATTTTTTTGAAATTGCTATTATTTATTTGGAAGAATGCTGTATAGGGATGTAGAGACCATATGTGGAGAAGACACTAAATAGTAATAAATGTTATCTTCCTAGGTTTAAAAATTCATGGTAAATAATGCAAAAACAAGAATCAATGGAGAAGTCTGATATTTGGAGAAACAGAAATGGATGGAAGATGGAGACAGACAGACAGATCTGCTTCAATACTAAATACTATTTGATGGAGCTCGGCTGCAATTTAAAGCAGACACATCTATGTGTAAGCTTTTGCAGTGACTTGATGGGACATTGAATTATATATCACAACTTTTCCAACCTGCCATCTGCCAGATACATTTGGAAATCAACTACCAAAATTCCTCTGGACATCACATCAAGCCATAAACCAGGGGTGTCAAACTCAAGGCCCAGGGGTCAGATCTGGCCCATGGTGTGCTTAGATCTGGGCCATGTGATCACCCTGCAAACATTGAAGGACTGGCCTGCAGTGCCTCTGCCGGCAAAAACATCCTGAGCTCTGTTTTTGCTGGCAGAGGGTTGAAGGAGGCCATCACAATTGAAAACGGAGCTCAGGAGCCCATTTCCACTGGTAGAGAGTTTGGGTCACCACAGGTGCCCCCCAACATTAGTGATGTCATGCTGGCCATGCCCACCCTGGCCACACTCACTCTGGCCCCCTGAATCAAACACTACCCTGATGCACCTCTCAATGAAATCGAGTTTGACATCCCTGCCATAAACAGTTGGTCCAAGATAAGTTAAAAATTAAAAATGGAGGGTCTTCCTCAAGTGCCACTTTGGTTTTGTTACAGTCAAGCACATTATTCTTGCTATATTCCCAATGACCTTTTTGTAAACACAACTGGACAGGGTTGGATAGAAAGGATGCCCATGTAAAAGAACATCTTTCTTCCACATTTTGCTTTCATGTTCTTCTGAGCCTCAGTGATACACTGCAGTTACCACACCTAAGGAATTTTTATTATATCTGCACACATTCACACACACACTAAATTGACACCATAGTACAAAAAAGGGGGAAATGTTTCTCTTCTGCATTCCAACATTGTGTCCACAGAGCACCACTGAATAAAAATAACATGTTGGCAATTTAGAAGCTTACAATGATAAGAAGGCTAACATGCATATCCATGGAATTAGATTTTATAAAAAGAATTGGGAGCTAGGGAAGGATTATTTATTATATTTCATACATATTGAAAGCAAGAATTGAATGTTAAGTGGTGAAAATGAAGAAAGTTGAAAATGACAGTGAAAGACCTGGAAAATAGTTCAATCTACTCTGGACAAGTGGTTCTTTTGTCATCCTCCTGCTATCTGCACAAAACGTAGAATTTAAATAACTTTTTTTTCACTTTTTCTACATACCTGTTCCATAAATGGATCTTTCATTTTTTACAACTACTTCAAGACATTATTGACATTGTATGGTTCTGACTAAGTTCAGGGAAATTCTAGTTTGACAACAATCAGGTAAAAAAAAAGATTCAGTAACTTCGAGCCCACTCCCCTCCCAAAAATACAGTGAAGACTGAGAATGAAGGCAGAAGAATGTAAACATTTTAAAAATTCTTCAAACAATGAACAGAAAGATGTAACTGGCAATTATATTTGGCAGTTAGGAATTTGAATAATCTATCACATCATGTATCAAACATTCATTCATTGTAACTACTCTATAGAAACAATATAATTTAGGACACAACATCAATGAAATCTGCTTAGACATCACAAATCTTCGGACTCTATTATGTATTCTAGAAGCCCAAGCAAAGGATTAGTATTGAGGGAATCTTTATTCTTTCTGCTCCTGTTACATAAAAACCTTGATGACTATATGACAACACCATAAATATGATTCTTCCTGAATTGATAAAGCTAACCATCAAGACTTTCTAGGTTTATCATTTGAGCATATGAGGGTTTCAGAAGCAAAATGGATACTTAGAGCCTGCAAAGCAATTTTCCTTTAACTACCTGTCCCTTCATAAGTACCAACATTTTGGCTCTGCCTGCTAGTGATATCACAACAACAGAAGTCATTGTCACTTGCAGGCATGAGTGGCAGAGGAAGTAGGTTCCCTTGGATCAAAAAGAAAAAGGCATCACAGAAAAAAGAATGTGATTATGCTGACTTCCGGTTTGCAGGGCTTCGGCGGCAGGCAGGAATCCGCGATTGTGCGCGGTTTCTGCCTGGGCGCGCCACCGGAGTGCTCCGAGCCAGCTGGCTTCAGGGCTAAGCCACCCCGTAGAGGTCAGTGAAGATGGGGGAGATTCCAGCAGAGTCGAGGAAAGCCGCATCTTTCCTCCCCAGCTGGCTAAACTCCCTTTCCTGAAGGCAGTAGAGCGGCGGTCAGAAATGGCCGCCTCAAAGAAGCCTTCATCCGGAAAAGAATGTGCAGGAGGAAGAAAGTGTTGAAGTGAAAGTTTTGGCTGACCGGGATAAGAAACAATTAAGGCATCCTGGAACTCAAATCCCTCAAAAAAGGATACATCGCTCCCAAAGAAGACTCAGAAGCAGTGAATGAAAGTGAAAAGGGAAAGTTGTTTTTTTTTCACTCTCCTTCCTTATGTTGACAGTGAACAGAGATGAATGAGAAATCAGAAAAACCTGCTCTGGCATCAACAGGTATTTAAGCTGGAAAATTTAATGCCAAGGGGATAATAAAGATTTCTGAATGTAAAAGGAAACAAAAAAGAGAAGGATTTTTTTTTTTTTTTTGCTGTAAGTGGGAAGGGAGAGGAAGAGAATAAGAACAGGATTTGGAAGGAGGAAATAGCCTGGAATCTAAAGAATCTAAAGTTAAATTTTAACAGGACTTCTAAAAGATACATTTTAACTGGAACTTTGTAACTAAATACTAACCCCAGGAAGAGAAAGTTAAAAAAAGGAAGAAGGTGTCAAAAGAAACAGCTTGTGTGTATTCGGATTGCTTGCTGACCTTGGGACTTTTGGAACTATATTTGAAGGATTAAAAACACTTGGGTGGTTGTTTTAAAAGAAAAAAAAACTCTACAATGGCATCACTTGTGGATGAACTGAAAATAGAATTTAAAAAACTTAAAGAAGAGGAACAAGAAGGGAAGGGCTCTCTTGGTTCCGTTTTTCAATTCTTAGAAATGGCGATCTCTACCTACGAGAAATTACAAGAAAAGACTATTCAACAAGAAGATTGGGACAAAGAAGAAGCCATTTTAAATGAACAAGTAACTCTACTTGGGGAAGAAAGAGGAAAGAGAGGAAAGAGAATGGAGAATTTGAGACCTAAAAAAACAACCAAAAAAGGAAAAAATAAGGTGAAAAGTGGATATAACGTGAGAAAGCAACAGAAAAAGGGAATACAGAAAAGGGAAATCGAGGTGGAGAGACAAGAGAGTAAAAAGGGCAGAGAGAAGAAGCAAAGGAGGAGGGAAGGGAAGAGAAGCTACAAGGATGTGAAGCAAGATGTAAAGAAACAGGACTTATTTAGAGATAATGGGTAAAAATGTAATTGAAAAAGTGATTCTGCAAAGGTACATATGATTGTATTGTTATATTTGTATTTAGAAATAATGTTAGAAAATTGGAAACAACGTATGATTTAGTGAAAAATTTGTGAATAAGATAAATGGAATGAATTAAATGAGAGAATTAATTTAGAAAGGAATGGGAACATTTTAATGACATAATGTTTTAAAATGCAAGTGAAGTGGGAGGGAAATAATTATGGAAAGTTTATAAGCGTTCCCATAGAAGCATGATACCAACTTGAAAAGTAATGTGTTAAATGTTTAAAATTTAAATGAATATTAACATTAATGATAGAATTGAATTGGTATAGATCGTTGTTTTGATTATATTATATATTTATATTTTTCTTTTCTTTTTCTTTTTCTTTTTAAAATGTAGCGTGTAGCTTTAATGTACTATGCAGAATCCGAATGGAAGTTATGTTCTATATTAAGTGTTCCCATAGAAGCATGATACCAACTTGAAAAGTAATGTGTTAAATGTTTAAAATTTAAATGAATATTAACATTAATGATAGAATTGAATTGGTATAGATCGTTGTTTTGATTATATTATATATTTATATTTTTCTTTTCTTTTTCTTTTTCTTTTTAAAATGTAGCGTGTAGCTTTAATGTACTATGCAGAATCCGAATGGAAGTTATGTTCTATATTAAGTGTTATAATTTTAGGGGAAAGATATAAAGGCGTCATACTCCAATCAGTGACCACAGGAGGAATTTTGTTTAAAGAGAAAAGATAATAGACAGCTGAAATAGGACAGACAAAGAATATAAATATAATGATCTGATTTGAGATGAAACAAATAAAAATAAAATTAAGAAAGTTAAAAGAGGAGAGAAGCTATATAGACAATGTAGAATGGTAATAAAATATGGAATGGTATATAAAAATGAGCATGAATTTGAATTGGTGTCTGTACAAAGAGATATAACCCGGGATCAGGCTGCTTTCAGAAAAGAGGTTTTATGTTTTCATGTTCTGTGTTGTGTTTATTTATGTTTGTTTCAAAAAATCAATAATTTTTTCTTCAAAAAAAAAAAAAAGAATGTGATTATGAGTCATTTCCTTGAGGTGGGCAGTTTTTGAATTGAATAAATTCAAATTTCAATTTTAAATTGAAAGAAAAGAAGAAAGAAAGAAAAAAAGAAAAAGAGAGAGAAAAGAAAGAAAGAATGAAAGAAAGAAAGAAAGAAAGAAAGAAAGAAAGAAAGAAAGAAAGAGTTTTCAACAGGCATGAGTTTTACTTTCACCATCTTCTTCTGACAGTTAATCATATGATACAAAATTATATCAAGTCTCTGAATTGTAAATCTTGTCAATAAAAGAATATAAAAGGATTATTCAGACTTTGAACATTCCTTAAACATAGTTAAGGCATAATAATTGGAAACAAATGCAGAAAGCCGAGATGTACAAAACTACAAAGGTATTTTAAAGAATATTAAAATGTCATATCCTTAATTATTTAATTCAAATCCATCTGATTCCTTAGCATCTAAGAGGCCTTAATTAAAAAAAGGAAACAACACATATCGGGAAAAAAATCATATCTGATTTCCAGTAAGTCTCATCTGAGTTTCAACTACTAACTCAATACCAGTAAAATACCAGTAATCACAGTATAGGAAGTCCACTCTACCTGACCCTAATGCCGTGATGGAGAACCTATGGTATGCATGCCAGAAGTGGCATGCAGAGCCATTTCCCTTGGCATGTGAGAGCTCACCCAGAAGAGCCCCGCTGCGCATGCACACACCGCCGCCACGACAGCTGATTGTCAGGTATCTGGCTTGCATGCGCAGAGAGCGGGGGTGCACGGGAGACACATGTGCATGCACAGAGATGTGCAGTGTGCGCTGGGGGTCACGCATGCATGCACAGATGGATGGCACAGGGGTGATCCTGCGCATATGCGTAGGTGCGCCATGCACAAGGGGATCATGCACACATGTGCAGATGCACAGCATGTGGAGGGGGAATCACGCACACAGGTGTAAAGATCCATGGCACATGGTGGGGGAATCGCACATGCATGCACAGACACCTGACACAAGGCAAATGGATCATGTGCATATGCACAGGCATGCAGCGTGCTGCAGGGGAATCACACGTACATGCGCAGGGGGGAACAGCATGCATTGCCTTCTGGGTGCTGGCACTCGAGTGTGAGTGGCAAACACAATTGTTGGCATGGGAGCTGAAAATGGTTTGCCACCACTGCCCTAAGGAATGGGGGATCATCCAATGATTATCTAAACATCAATAGGGTGGAAGCAATATGTATCTCTCTGGGAATATCATTGCAGGGGGCAGACACTGCCTCAAAGAAAGCACACTTCCTGGGTCTCATAAGATGACATTACTCATTTGATGAGACCCAAAGCACATTGACTCTACCTACTAGTTATAGAATGGGCAAAAATAATTGGATACAAGCAATCCCTCTGCTATTTCAACTCTAAGCTATCTTGATCAGTTTAGAATTAAACTGTAGCTATTAATGAAGATGAATGCAAAATAAAAATGCTGCTCTGATGAAAATGTAATTGCTCCTTACCTTGCTTTTTTATGACACAGAGAAGCAAGCTACTAGTTACAACTGGGATAGACCCCTGCTGAAATCATGGAAAATGTAGGAAAGGGTGAGATAAATGGAGCCATGATTTGACTCAATATAAATCTGCTTCCTCGTGATTATGCTCAGAATGAAAGAAACATATTTCATTGGAACATAGATCAGTGTCCTTCAGAAAATCCTGTTCCTTGACAACTGAGAAGTAACACACACATAGGCAGATATATTACCTACTAACCAGTGGTGGGATTCAAAATTTTTTACTACCGATTATGTGGGCATGGCTTGGTGGACGTGGTTTGGTGAGCATGACAGGGGAAGGGTACTGCAAAATCTCCATTCCCACCCCACCCCACTAACCTTTTTTCCAGCTCCATTCTCCTGTGCAGGGCAACCAAAGAAGACCCAGCCGATCAGCTGGGACTCAGGAGACAGAGAATAGATGGGGTGGGGCCAGTCAGAAGTGGCATTTGCTGGTTCTCCAAATTACTCAAAATTTCCACAACCAATTCTCCAGAACTGGTCAGAACCTGCTGAATAATAGTGTATTAAATGAGTACCTCTATCAATAAGCACATTTTTCTGATTTTGTTTACCTGCAGCATTTGCTCAAATGTGTTCTTGTTCCACAAATGATCTGTGAATGAACATTGTGATATGCAGTTTTTTTGTCACCTATTACACTTCAAACACTAACCTGCTGCTGCTGAACAAGAAGACATGATTGTATTCTCTCTGACCCTTAAAGGAAAAAGAGTGACTCCTTAGGCTAGTTCCTACCATAATAGAGCCAGTTTAGCATAGTGCTTAAGGTCCAAAGATAAAAATGAGAGATTATGAGTTCTAGTCCCACCTTGTATGTGGAGCCAACCCTCATGATAGTCACTCTCTTTCTACCATAGGAGGGAACCAATGATTCAGGCAATCACAAGGAGACAACACACACAAACATACAATATTTCACAATAGCTGTTTAAAATAGTCATCCATGAACATGTATATTTATTTGTTCTTTGTACCTTGACTGTGTATGCTTTTGTGTGTGAGAGAGAGAGAGAGAGAAAGAGGGAGAGGGAGGGAGAAAGAGAGAAATCTGGATGGCTAAAGGTTAAGAAGTTCTGAGCTCTGTGGAAGCGCATTTAATGCAAGTTGCTCATTATAACAGTATGCCATTATTATTAATTCTGATTATAGTAATTTATGAAAGGATTTTTAAGGATTATCTGTATTACTATCATTGCAATTAATTTGGATTTTCTTGTACATTGCCATCAATCCTTATGGAGTATGGAAGTATATGAGAGAAAGAAAAAAAGTAGGTTGCTGAGCTATACAAGTTAGTATGGAGTATTGTAAGGATTTTCTGGTTTATTAATTCAGTTCTGATATTGTACATCTGACATTTATTCCAACACATAATTATGTAGTAAAGCTTTATGACTTAGGTAAATACTAGAAAATCTCATTAGGTGCCAAAGGTGATAGTTGTTAAATGTCCTTTGTGTTATAACACAACCTGTATCTATTCTTCTATTTATTACTGTCATTGGTTATCTGTCTTTTAGATACCCATTAGTGTTTATTTGACAATACGAAGTGCTCAAATGATCTTTACGCAATTATTCCAAGATATCATCTCCCCACAGAAGTAAACCAGCTATTTGGAAAATATTTACTGCTTTATCATAGATTTGCAATCCTATTTTTATCTTGCAGTGCACAACTCAAAGAGCTTCAGGACCGGAGCAGATTTTAAGTTCTGATAATAAATATAAAAATCATAAATATTAGCACCAAAAATTCCAAAAATCTTTATATTAGCAGAATCTATTTCTGTTCCAATATGAAAATATTTACCCTTGACTAATAAATATACTGACTTCAGTGGAGGGAAAAGAGCATGGGTGCATTTATTACCAGCTCTTATAACATCCATCCATACTACATAAAACGTAATTTTTCAAAACTGTCTTCATCTGATTTTTTTTAATAAAGAATGATGACTAATCTACAAGGTTATAATAGGTTAAGACTGACCATTATCATAATCTGGACTAGAACAAATGGATGGAAACTAATCAAAGAGAGAAGCAACCTAGAACTAAGGAGAAATTTCCTAATGGAGAAAACCAGTGGGACAGCTTGTTTTCAGAAGTTGTGGGTTCTCCATCATTGGAAGCTTTTAAGAAGAGACTGGATAGCCACTCCTCTGAAATGATATAGAGCCTCCTGATCAAGCAGAAGATTGAATTAGAGGTCCTTCAAAGTCCCTTCCAGCTTTGTTATCCTAGATTATTCTATCCTTCACACTCACTTTTGACTCAATCTTAGAGTCATATATTTGAGTCTTTACATCAATAATGCAGTTGACATTGGTTTAACAAATATTGTGCAGAGGAAAGAGGCCTCTCCATTTCTTTGTTATCAATTGTACATGCCATAGAATAGTACATAAAAGGAGAGAACTCAAGAGACACCAAATGGAGAAGAGTGGCAAGTAGCAAAAAAAAAAAAAAATGACCAGCCTTTCAGACTGGGGTAGAAGCAAAATGCACGGCTGGTTTCTTGAAAATGCTGCCTACATTAAAACATCTCAAAATATTGTCGACCCAATAAATTTAAAAGTGCTCTTTCTTAGTCCTATTTTGTGCCACCCTCTTTTGCAGCCTACTACCACAAACCACAGGCGATCAATTTGAAACTGGATTCTAAGGTAGAAATCCCTCCATCATGGAGTTTATAATTTTTTAATTAAGCCATATGCCACATGCTGTTATTATTTAAAAGCAAAAGTACAGCTCAGGAAGTACACAGACTATTTCATTTTTCAATATGTGAAGCTCTTGTTTTCTTTTATCTTTTTCTTTCTTCCTCCTTGAAAGGCAAAATAATTCCAGGAAATAGATTCATGCTGAGCTTTTGTGTTGAAAAAATTATGAACTGTACAGCTACATCTTTCAACACAGATCTTATCAAGGCCCTGACAAGTTACTTAATTTATTCTTTTCTTTATATAAATACGTTTTGTTCCTCAAACTGTAGAATTTCTTTTTGGAGAATGAGTTGCTGTCTTCTGCTTGAATATACTGATTGGTACAATAACTGCTATTTTCTGAGACCTCTGTAGGAAAGCAGCTGGATCTGTAGACCAACTTTCCCCAAACTAGATCTAAGGAAAGGTGAAGTCTAGGAAACTTGGAGATCACTAAATTGGGTAAGGAACCAGTGCAACCATAATTAGTCCACTAGATTCCCCTTTCACCCTTTTTGGGTAGGAAAGTGGATTTAACTATGGGTGAATTAGAAATCCCATAGTACATTATCATTCAGTATATGTAATATACCCTAGAAATGATTAATCACATATCTTCTTTTATTACACTTATGTAATATGTGCCTCAACTTCATGCATTTTTCTTCTTTAAAAGGAAAATTCAAATAACTTGGCATCGCACAGATATTGTTGTTACTATTGTGTATGCTTCCACTAAATATAATACCTGAGAAGCCATCTCACCCCAATGAGACACCACTTCCTCCATCAGAAGGGGTCTAGTATGGACCTCATTCATTAAGGAATTCCTATTGACAGGGTCAAGGAGAAGGACATTTTCTGCTGTGGAATATGCTACTATTGCAGGTAAGAACTGTTGCCACCATTTTGGTCTACCTAAAGAGTATCAAATATTGGTTTTGCTGGTTGGCTTGGCCTTCCGAGGGAAGCAGTCACCACTGGAGGTAGTAACGGGGTAAGATGAAGAGATCATCCCCATCTGGCCTATCTGCTTGATACTCAGTGGTACAACAACTTGTCTTTTTTTTTCTGTTTCATCTTAGCATATCTTTGTGAGAAAGATATTAATGATCAATGTTCTCATATAATTTCTATAAAGCTTTAGTGTAAGTTGTTAAGCCTGGGTTCCCCAACCAGGGTTAGATAGACAAGCTAAACAGAATGTGCAGCGTTAGTCAGATAGGCACACAG
>BLBF01000003.1:51996778-52052361 GCA_015471245.1 Laticauda colubrina | reverse complement strand
TATCTATCTATCTATCTATCTATCTATCTATCTATCTATCTATCTATCTATCTATTTGGTTTATATTACATAGCACATTCCCAGCTAATCTATTGAAGTAGATTTGATGCATGTTATATATCAATAGATTCATCAGTCTGCCATATAGACAGCACCCAGAACCTTAATTAAGGCTTCTGAATGAGGTTCTCCCGCTGGAATAAAAACAGATAACCCTTTTATCATCACAGTATGCTCAGTTATGGTCTGTGAATGGTCTTCTTCATTTTTTCTCAACAGAACTCTAAGTGTCTTTCTTCCTTTTTCTGGAGCTCCTGAGTATGTCAATGTATACTTGGTAATTAAAGAGAGGCTGTGATGGTAGGTGGGAATGGCCTTGGGAGACAGGAGTCCAAGCAACAGTGCAAATTCTGTTTAATGTAACCTTACAATAAAGACATTGCTGATATTCCTAGTAGAGTTTCTTGTCTGGACTAGAGGTGTTTAAGAGAGACCTTCTGAGAGCCTCCAATACCTTTGTCACTTTTGTATTCCAGAGGTTAATATTCCAGAGGTACATAGTACAAGTGCCTGTCAGTTCATCAGGAACATCACCCAGAATCCTCAGAAAATGTATAGAATCCATCAGACTCTAACATGAACTATTTTGATCAGTCATCACCCTTTTAGAGGTCACATGTGCCAATGAACTACATATGTGCCAATGAACTACAAAGTGATCTTCCCATGGCAAAGTACTTATAACAATGTCTACCATCTTCAGAGTATGTCACGTCTACTTTCTAGTTGAAAGCAGATTTAATATATAACCAATCATTAGGATCAGGACTGAGATCATCTAGGATAAGTCCACAGTAGCCACTGAGGGCAAATAGTTCCAAGGGTGAGGCATTAAAATCTCCCATCAATAAAAGTCTGGGATGCTCAGGACTATTACAAGAAACACTGGACTCAGTTGAGTCCAAATTCTGAAATCCAAGTAAAGGTCTCTGGTTTCCAGGAAAGCAGATATGGCTGGAAACAAGACATGAAAGGCAAAGCAGGCTTGAGTTCTTCTAGCCTTTGATTTTATCCTGAAGCTCTTCCTAATCTGTTGCTTTTCCATCTCCCTGTCTAGGTAATTGAGACTTTAATTTGAGGTTAGAACTTCCTGTCGCTGCTGCTGGGAGGCTCAGTTCCAAAAATCAGATTTGCCTGCACTTTCTCCTATTGGTCTGATGAATTCTTATATCCCCAAGATGATACAGTTTTATGCTATAGAGACAAGCTGTGTTTAAAAAGCTACAAATGAAGGGGAAAATAATAATAATATAAGAATTAAATAGCTTTAAGGGAGATGTAAAAGCCATTTATTTATCTGATATACATTGGAGGTGAAAATATTTTTTTCTATTTCCATTAACAACTGATAGATATCCATACTATATGATTGAATCAAGATAGAATAGGTGTGGAAGGGAAAGATTGAATTTGATATAATGCAGTGTGACTTGGAGGCTATAGCTATAAACCTGATGGAACATTTCCTAAGGATGAGAAAATGAATGGGAAAATGTGAAAATATAAAATACCGGTAAAAAGATAGCAGGTAGTAGTCTATTGCAGAGACTGAATATTTGTTAAAAGGAGTGGAAATGATTATTACAGAGTCTATTTTATTCAACGTGAGTGAGAGCTGGATATATCAAGGAGTGATAAAAGTAAGCTGAACATAGTGAGAATGGATTATTGAAGAAATACATGTGATAAAACAAGAAAAGATAGCGTAAGAATGAATCACCACTGAATGAGTGGAGAGAGACTAATATGAAAGAAGAGAGACTAAGATGAAAGAAGTAAATTCAAGTAGTTTGATCGAATATTTGATCTACATGTTTTTGATTTATAGAGCATAACACAAGAGGTACATTACATACATTAGTAAGTATTTCCTCATGAGAGGAAATCCTGTCTCCTCAATATCTTCCATTAGAAGCCCTGTCTCAGGAACTAATTGATCATCTGATTGGATCCCAGAGGTCTTTCATTTGGGAGAAAGCAAACAAACTCTTTCAGGTCATCAATTCATGCATAATTGATCTCATTTCTTCTCCATCAATTCATCCTTTACTAATAGAGATGTAATTTCAGTCACCAGGGATGATATAATTCTCAGAGGCTATCCATCCAGAATGGTTTGGATCTTCACCTGTTAATTAGTTGATCTACTGAAGAGAAGCATCTCCATCATGTCATTAATACATTTTAGCTTTTAGTCCACATCCAATTCAATACTGAAATCAGATGCTGGTTCAGATCTTCAGAATCATCTATGTTGGGGGTGGTGGTTCGAACTTGATTTCATTGAGGGCCACACCAGGGTTGTGTTTCACCTTGGAGGGCCAGGAGGACATGACTGGGGGTGTGTGGCCATAGTGGACATGGCCAGCTCAATGTCACTCATGTTGGGGGCACCTGTGGTGGCCAAGTCTCAGGCAGGACTTCCTTGAGACCCTCACTCACTCTCATTATAATCTCCTTCCTTCTTTCTCTTCTTTCTCCTTCCCTCTTCATTCTCCTTTCTTCTTCCTTCCCCGCTTTCCTTATTTTTCCTTCCTTGCTCTCTTCCCATCTTTCCTTCTTTTTCTTTGTCTAAAGCTCTTTCCCTTTCCCCTTTCCTGTCTCTTCTTGCATGCTCAAATGCAAAAGGGGAAACATTTCTCTCTTTTTTAAAGTGTTTTTATAGCCCTCAAAATATTAAAATAAGGATATTTACTTCATGAAGTGTAAGTTCCAAGGAGATTTGTTCACTGTGAAAAAGTATTCAAGACTAACCCTATCTTTTTAGAGGTCATATTCAATTCATCCATGAAGATCCATGAAGCCTTTTTTATTTTTTTTGCGAAGTCTCTTCACTGGAAATTTACTGTATGTATATAGAAATTGATTCAATCTATGCTTTTGTTTTATTTACATAAACCTTACCATTTCTGTACATATCAAGGCACTTTGTTCCTTACATTTAAAAAAAAATGCTGAGTAGCTACTCTTAGAATAGAATATGCATGCTAATTTATTAACAGTCTTCTAATTGATTTGTCCACTTAGAGATAATGGAACCGGCCTTTATTTGTCCCTACTTAAAGAAGATAGAAATAGGCTTCATGTTGGATTTTAGCTAGTGATTAAAATGTTTGGTATCTTTTTATGAAAAATGTGAACAGATAAGAGATCTCATTAGCACTAGGGTTCTCTTTCAATTGACTTTCTCATATAGGTCCTTAAAATTTCATAAATCTAATAAATCATATATTAGATTTATGAAAAGTTAAGACTTTAAAGAGGAATATAGTCATAACAGGAGAGGTGTGGGAGGGAACCTTAACACAGAGTCAAGCAGATTCTGGAAATGTTCTTCTGTAAATATAGTTGTCAACTCCCTTACCACAGCTCAAATTCAAGGCAGCAAGATTCTTGCAGATACAGGATATTTCTGTATAAATGCATTTTTATTAAAGTTTTTAAAATAAGTAAACATGAAAAACACACAGAAAACAAAACAAAGAGAAAGAAAATAAAGAAAAAATGCAGTAAATAAGAAAAGAAAAAGAAAGAAACATTTGAAGAAATGACTTCCTTACAATAGTCTCCTCAATCAGAATTATGTCATATAGCTCTTTCCATATTCAGTCCCTTTCAACAACAAACTTAGATATATTCAAGTCATTTTAGTCTATTTTCAGCAAAAAGTCCATAAAGGGTTTCCAATCTGTTATAAAAGTAATTATTTTAACCTTGATCAAGTGGATTAATTTTGCCTTTTCTACTAATTCTATAGTCTTCACAGTCCACACTTCCATTGTTATTGTTCTCTATTTTTCCATCTTTGTGCATATAGAACTATCATATGTAAGACTATTTTTATGAGTCTTTTCTAATTGGCTATCTGTAAATTCTAATGCAAAAAAGTATTTGATCTGAATATTCATTTTTAAAATTTTCCGCATCATCAGTTGTATTTGTGTCCATAATTTTTTTGCTTTTTCATAAGTCTGCCATGCATGGTAAAATGTGCTTTTTTGTTTTTCATATTTCTAACAATGGTTATGCAACATAGATTATTTTTTTGGTCACATATACCAATGGGAGAAATTCTCTCAAATTATAAGACCTGGTGAATTTCAGCTTTTTTCATCATTAATCCATCTGTATATTCTCATGAAAGTTCTTAACCCATTTTATCCCATGCTCTCTAACTTGTTCTTCTTCCATTTCAAATCTTGACAGAAATGTATACAATTTAGCAATCACATGTTCATACATTTCAAATCCTATTATATATTGTTCTATTCTTCTTGGTTATAGAATAACAGACTTGGAAGGTACCTTGGAGGTCATCTAGTCCAACCCCGTGCTTAAGCAGGAGGGTCTATTCCAAATGTTAGCCTCTACCTAGGATCGAACTCACAGCCTCCTGATTGTGAGGTGACAGTTCCGCCTCTAGGCCACCATTATTCTATTATACTATTATTCTATTAATTAGTTTCTTATCTATATTAAACCTCTCTCTTGCTCAATTTTGCTAGCAATCACCCACTGCACACAGGAAGAGCTTTCTTCGAAAGAGCCAGGATACATTGCAGCTCCATAAGAAAAGTAAAAGAAAAGCACCGTCTCAACTTCTTTCTCTGCAACAGCTATCCCAGAAAGTTCACACTCTGGTGCACATCATCCAAACCCCACCGCAGCCAACACAGAAACAAACTTTACCATACGTCAGAGGAGTATCAGAAACGATGGCTAGAATTCCACCACCCCTGGGAATAATGGGTAGCTGACAAATCTATATCAATGCTCCAATGAGAACTGTCTAAAAACAAGGACAAAATACAGAAGGTGAAGAAGAGCAATGTAATCTACAAGCTCAGATGCAACAACTGTGACCAATTCTATATTGGGTAAACAGGACAACAACTGAAAACAAGAAACCATGAACACTGACTAGCTGTCAACCAACATGACCACAAATGCCTGATCTCAATCCACATTGACATCGAATAGCACCAGATTGATTGGGTTGGAACAAAAATTCTTGGCCAAGCCACCACATGCCATGCACATGAATTCATCAAAGCTTGGTATTCAATCCATGGATCTATCAACAAACATGTTGATTTGAAGCCAGCCTACAAATCTGTAAGGAGCCATATCAATCAAGCGACCAACCAATGAAGGCACCGACTACCTCTTCACTTGATGACCTTCACAGATAATGTGGTCACTAATATGGTCACAGCCAGTCACATGACAAGTCGCATGGCATGCCAGCCAGTCACATGACCCACAGACCACATGGCCACATGAGATCAATAAAAGCAGTGAAGAACTGAAACAAGACGCTTCAACCAAAGTCCTGCTGAGGATGTCACCCAGCCAAATGATTAAATGTTCGGAAGCTAAACAGCAAGCTTGGTAAACAAACCTACAACAACAACCGCTCCCTTAATTATGCATATGAAAACCACTGAAAAGTAAATTCCTCTGGGTCAATTGTTATTTTGATTTTCTCTTTAAGTTCTCCATTTTCCATGCTAGCAAATATTGATACATTTAACCATTTTTATTTGCCCACTCCTTCTTTTCTGTAAAACACTTCTTATGTTGAAGATAATAAACATACTTCTGGACACAACCTGGATTATGTTGCATAATCTTAATATGGCACTGCTAACATGGATTTTTAAAAATCTACATTAACTTTATAGTATCATAAAAAAACCTCAGATTGTTTCCTTCCAGTTCCAACATTCTGTTTCTTAGCAATCCAGGCCAAGTAGGGGGCTGCAAAATACAATTTAAAATCCTCCTCTTTCTTTTACATCTTGGAGAATCTTATATTTAAGCCTTGATTTCTTTCCTTGCTATATAAATCCAGGTATATTTTTGACATTGCTTAAAAGATTTCTGAAAATACCACTTTATCAATTTGAAGCTTGTTTCTACAGTTAATTCTATCTTATCTTTCATCCTCATATTTATTTGACATTTTTGATTTTTTGCTTGAAAACCCGGCCAATGGAGCAATTTCCTTTTATTTTTCCATTAATATAATTCTTTCCATAGAGTTTTCTGAATTTAAAATCAAATCATCAGCACATGCCCTTAATTTGTATACTTATTTTTTAACCTTTACTCCAGCTATCCTCTCGTGTCTTAATATCTCTATTCAAAATGTCAAGAGCCGGAACAAACAACAGTAAAATTGAGCACCCTTGCTGTGTTCCTTTCTATATTTCACAGAGAGTCATATATATTGACTATAATTTGTGCCATTTGTGCAGAATATATTAACTTTACCCATGTAATAATTTTTTGAAATGTCCACTTTCATTCACAGTGTCAGAGAAATCCAACACAATATTCTTATAAAAATGGTTTTTTTATATTCAGGTAAATGTATTCAAGAAAGAATATACATGTAATTGCAGTTCTCAGTTTGTAATGTATGAATTCAACAAACTGTTCACCATGTACTGCTAAAATCTCACAATTACTAAGCAGTGGGGGACATATGATTTAATTACATTAGGGAAGTCAAAGTATAGTGAATAGTCTTTTTTCTTCTTTTTGAAGATAAAAATATATCGCAAATCAATTACTTGAGGAAGTTGAGGTAACTTTTTATGGCATTGGGCTATAGACTGTCCTCCTTCCCTCCCTTTGTTTTGTTTTGTGATAATGACACAGTGACATTATAGGAGTAGCAAGACAAAACATTGCAGCCTTTCATGTTCTATTGTTTTGAAAAACAAAAAGAGGCACTTAGCCCAGCAGAGACTTACTGCTGATTGTTTTTTAAGCTTATTTTGCTTAAATTAGGAGTCTCCACACTTGACAACTTTAACACTTGTGGACTTCAATTCCCAGAATTCCTCAACCATCTATGGGGAATTATGGGCATCTCAATAAATGGGATAGAATGTAGTTTGGGGCTATGATTTGCCCACTTTTGCCTTGGCCAATGTTTCTCAATCTTGGCAATTTGAATATATGTGGACTTCAACTCCCAGAATTCTCCAGCCAGAAATCACTGTACAATAAAAATAAAAACTTCTCTGCCCCTCAACAGACACATGTTCACTATAGAAGTAAAAGAAAAAACTTTTAAAATGTTGGTGTACTCGGTTTATTTCGTGTTTTAAATCACTTTCTTAACATATCAGCATATCAGTACATATATATTTTTTAAACATACAAATTGTTTGAGGTGATCATGTCCTGATACTCAGCATGAATAACTGCGTTACATGCAATTGGAAGTCCTGTGGTATATTTTTTTTTAATTATTCATAGAAACTCCTCCATACTTAGAGCTCAGAATGAGACACTTCTATTAGAGCATTTTGCCAGGCAAAGCCCTTGCTGAACATTTTAGGAAGGTTAAGGATCTTCAGAATGTGATGACACATGTGGATGGGACTGGCCTATTTTTATTTATTTATTTGTACGTCCCTTCTTTGCTCCAGGAGTTCCAGGTGATTTCCACGACGATCTCCAGTTTATCCCACTACCTCTCTGTCATATAGATTGGTCTCATCACTCTAGGAAAAACTGACTAGGAAATCAACTCTACGGGAAGGCTGAAATTACTTTTTTTAAAAAATTGGCTGTAATAACAAAAATTACAAGCTGAATATGCTGTATCTCCTTCTTCTTGTACTCCTTATAGTAATCTGGAAGGCATCTGCCAGAGCTGCTTTTGAAGGTTATTTGGCTATTCTGGAGATTTTAAAAAATGCTTCAGTCCATTTTACCCAGGCAACAGAACCTGCTTTATGTCCATTGAGGTCACCTTCCTCACTTTCTCCTGTTGGGCTGAGAGAATGAAAGAAATTAGCCCAAATCACTTACTGAGTTTCTTTGGCTGGGGGTAAATTTGAACCTGAATCTCCCACTTCCTCGTCTCACATCTTCATTACCACACCAGACTGGCAGGGAGTTTGGCAATCTTAACTGCTTCTGTCGCTGCAACATGCCTATTTTAGGGTTATGCTATTTTTGTTCTCGCATGCTTCTCTTTTCAAAATAACAGGAAATTTTGCTAACATTTTTCAGCTATCCTGGACAGAGAGCTTCTAAGGGCTTGCAGAAAAGCCTGCAGGTCTTTCACCCTGACCTTAGGAAGGAAAGTGCTAATAACAGGAATGGGATTAATCAGCAGGCCTTCACTCTCTCCCCATGCCTACAGCATTCCATGGCAGACTTCCAAAATCCTTCCAGGCAATTGCAGAACAGATTCATTTGAGGCTCCTGCACTGCCTCAGCTTCCATTCACATGCTGTGTTTTTTTTAGGGAAGCCACCGCCCATTCATTTCAAAGTGACTACAGGGACAATTCAGGGTGTTCCCTTTCAAACAAGAGCTCTGATTACTTCACTTGCCAATTTCACCTCCATTCAGAAACAGCTGTGGAGGTGAATCAACTTGCTCTACAAAGCATATTATGAGTACATTTCTCAGTCCTAATTATTTAGAAGGGAAGAAAGCCCAAACTGCATAACTTTCAGGACCAATTTCAGCAAGGAATTGCATAATCAATCTCTGGTTGATTGACAGTGCTTTTTGTTCAATTAAATTGCACCTAAAATACAAATGTGGCTGTCAAATTGATTCCATCTCATTATTCTTGTAAATTACTGTGAACATTTATTCTTTCTCTGAATGTGTGTGTGTGTGTGTCTTTTAAATATGTCTCATTGAAGTGAGGGGAACAGTTGGCTCAAATAGGAATTTTTCCCTATCATCAAAAAGGGTTTCTAGAATTTAATCTACTTAATTCTATAGAGAGAGCTGCAAATACAACATTTAAATTTAACTCCATGTCCTTGGAAAAGCAAATGCAAAAAGAGATTGTGTCTGTCTTTCACTCTCCAACTGACTCTCTCAGTTATGTCTCATTCCTCTATTTCCTGAACTCTAAATATATAATTTTCATCTCCTTGGATGATGTTATTATATAATAATAATAATAATTATATCATTATCAATAATATTATTAATAATAATTATATTATTATTAATAATAAATAATAAATATATAACAAAGGTTATATAACAGCTTGACTGTGCATCTTACAACAAGCAGAATAAAATTTAATGAACTGGCCAAGTGTTGTAATGTGGAGGGGAAAAAGCAGAAATACAAATTTGTCATCCCATAGCAGCTCCCTGAAAAATCAAATGAAGCATCCAAAAGTTGCTTCTAAAAGACATTTCTGCCCATCTCTAAAGTACTATACTAAAACATGAATAATAATAATGATATCACTGTTCTGGTGAGAATAAAAGCAAACAGTTTTTCTAATGAACAAGAAACAAGTGATGCCTTCTTCTACATGTCTTATGCAGTAGATGGATTTCTGAGAATGAGGGTGTTTTCAGAAAAAAAAACTTTTCTTCTTAATGCTATCTGGAAGGTGGCAGTATAAACCTGTGATAAATAAATGAAAATGCAAAGACCACCACCAATATGCTATAAGAGAGAAGGTGTTAGCCTGGAAGACCCAGATTCAGTTCTACTCTCAGCTAAGGAACCTCACAAGGGAACTGATGGGCTATCTGCTAAAACAAAGCAAAGTTATGGCATACACTTGAAAGGAGACTGGGAAGCCTGTAATTGTGGAGTCTGTCTGAGAAGAACAAAGAAGGCTTATTCACAGGGAATGTGCACGTGTGACACTTGCAGCAATTCTGGGTGGTTAGTGGACTGATAACAGCAACAAAGAGTTAGACGTCCTGCATAGCTGAGCTAAAAGTTAGGAACAGAGATGGCCTGGAGCAAATAAAATGTGTGTTAGATTCATTAACCAAGGCTTAGAAAGAGAGACAGTTAGAGACCAACAGAACAAATCATTAGATCATTACCAACATGCTTATTAGATGATATTTCTTATCATTCCACCTTGTCCTGCCTTTAGTGAAATTGTAACAAAGCTTTCTTAATCCTTGGTTCTGAACTCTTGGCATTTTATCCAGGACCCCTTTTCCTAGAATGCTTCAATAAAAGGAAACAAAACCCACACCTCATGTCTGGCACCAATGTGCCTACCATCCCTATCTTATTGTTTCTTTTTTTTTTCGTATATGTATCTATGTATTTATAACTGTTTTTACTTATACCTATTATCTTGTAAGCAATTGACAAATCAAATAAATAAATAAATAAAATCCTTCATTAGCCTCAGCACCAGGCTTAGACATGAATTGGGGATGTTTTGTTCGGAAAACACACGAGGTAGACCGGGTTCCAACAACAAATACTTTATTCTTCAACTAGTTAGTAAATAGGAACACTTGGCTGAAGCTGAGGCCAGCCTTTTATACAGGCTGGCTTGCCTGCTTGCAGCCAATGGCAGTTGTTTAGATTTGCCGCCTTTTAGCAGCTCTTTGGATTGGTTCCTAGTGAACCAATCCAATGTTCATTTTATTGACCAATCAGGTTTGTAGATTTGGAGTCACCCAATTTACATATAGAACAGGGGACAACAGGATTCCAGTCCTTTTCTCTCAACCTTACTTACTGCATTAAACTGCGGATAAAACTGGAAGCAGAACAGCTGTATGGACTGCCTCAAGCTCCAACAGGAAAAGTAGGATGTAAAACTAACTAACATAACAATTTCTCACCTCTTCTTCTTGTGTTTAGGAGCAAAATTAAGCTTGGTTGGGGGTGGGGAATTGGAGCAAAGGAAAGACTAAGCAGAAGAAGAAACTCTTTAATAAGCAGATGTCCTAAAGCAAGCTTCATCTTTTTTCAGTATGAAAATCTGAAAAAGATCAGAGTATTTTAATTCATACCATGGTAGTCTCTGTTCACAAGATCTGAAATATTTTGGTTGAATCAGTTTTGAATTTTACAGGCAGTCTAGGTGGGATTATATCTCTGAAGAACACAATATGCAGGTCACCTATATAAACTTGATCCCTCTCATAAGTCACCATCTGAGGCACAATTTGCCTCCTTCTCAAAATAAGTAGAAAAATGACACAAACAATGGGAGCCAATTTAATAATGCTTCCCAGTGGTGAAACATTAATCCAGTTCATACATATGAAGCCCCACCCACTTTCAAAATCTTATCTACACTATTGACTTAAATGGCCATTTCCTGATTTTTATTTCTTATTTGATTATATTGTTCTGTTTTTATTGTTTTTATTATATTCCATGCTTCTATGTTTTTCATAGGTTGTCTTGGGGGAAATTACAGGGTAAGTTGTACAAGTTTAAAATAAGTAACCAAAAATTATCTTATTCTCTGGACTTTTGCTCCCGAGACCTGATGAGAGGCAAAACTATTTCTTTTGTTCCTGCTCTGTTTCTTAACACATTTTGTCTTTCCAGGTAGTGTTAGCGAAGGAAAGAAATTAATGTAATATCATTTCAGGACCTGTTGTTGGTACCTATCTCTGACATCGCAGTACATACCATAAGCATGTTTAAGGCTCATTTGGGATTCAATAGTTGGGCAAGAAATAATGCAGGCCTTACTAAAACAAGAGTTCCTCCTGCAGCTCCTGCCCATCCAAACATCTCAAGACTTGGTGTAAGGGATATTTGGGTCAAACTTAAAAGTAAATCTGCCCCTCCTATGTGCACACTTCCATTCAGTGCTCTTGGCATGATAGAAGTGTTTGTCCAGTCTTTTTCCACAGTGGGTTTTCTCGATAATGATTCTCTAAAACAGAAGTACTTTGCATGTTAAATCTAGTTGCAGAAAAAAAAATCACATTAGATAATAGGAGTAAACCTCAGTAAATGCAGAATAAATTATAGCTAAGGGTGTTGAAATCTGAATAGACAAAAACACTTTAATTCTCTCTCCTCTATTGAACAAGTCATCCAGATGTAGCACCAGCAGCAAATTGTTAGTAGGCCAAACAATTACACTCCTCTCCCTTACACGAAAGGGAAAAGTCATTTTCCACTTAATGTTTTATATAAGAGATATTTCTAAACATAAATGTGCTTTTATTTGCTGGACTAAATTCAGATGTGGATTCCCCACAGCCACTGCAGAAATCCATCCAAGCAAGGCTTTTCTGAAATGGTATGTGTTGAGTTTGCGAAAAATGAGACTGGAGACCAGCGTAACTTCAGCTCTTTTATTTAGTTCTCAAATTCCATCTGAGTCAGGAACTGTGGCAGCCCTTTTTTATTGAGAGGATGCTCGCAGCTCGCGGCCAATGATGGCTCCTTGATTCTCCCGCTGCTGAGGTGGCCAATCATAGGCTAGCTATTTTTGGCCAATCACCGTCGAGTAGAGCACCAATCAGATTCAAGTGTTTGTGAACCAATGGGAATAGAGTATTTGGAGTATGCTACTATGTAACACCCCTCCCCTCTTGGTTTGGTCCTACATTACATAGTCACGTAAGTAGGCAGGGCTTTTATGTTGTCTAGTTGACTTCTGCAGTTTAGTCGTGCTGTTGTCTTCGACGGGTTCGGACGGGATCGCTGCTTCTCCTGTCTTTCTCTGTGGAACCTCCTGGAAGGTGGAGTCAGCCATGCCGCTCCCACCTGGCCTACCTGGGCTGATAGAGTCGGGCTCGGCTGCTCCCTTCCGGAGTGGCTTCTTGGTCTTCTTGTGCCTCCTGTTCCTCTTCGCCGAAGTCTTCTTCAGGTAAGTCGTTGCTTCTTTCTGAATTTATTTGCGAATGTGGTTTGTGGTTTGTGTTTTGATTTTGCGGTGTTTCTTGTGCTAACGGAGGGTGTCCCCTTCCCCTCTTATTTGTGTTTGAGGGTTCTCCCCCCTCTCTTGTTTGATTATTATTGTTTTTGTTTAATGTTTGCTGTGGTTCTGGTGTGTGTGTGTGTGTGTTGTTCGTCGTGCCTGGGTATGTCAGTGGTTCGTTCCAATGTTCTTGATTTTAATTGATCAATGTGTCTCCTCCAGCTTCTACCATCGTCCGTTTCTAATCTATACAACCGGGGTCCTGTTATTTGTGTTATTTTTGCCGGTATCCACAGTGGGTGCCCTGTGAGATTTTTAGCATAGACTAGGTTTCTTGGTTCGAATGTGCGGTGTCTACTGAAGGAGTCTGTTGGTTTTTCAAGGTTGTATGTGGAGTGTAATCTATCCATTTGTGATCTTAATTTTCTGCCCATTAATAATTCTGCTGGGCTTTTATTTGTAGTTGAGCTCGGTGTGATGTGTTGTATGGTGAGCATTTTATAAATTTTTTCTTGTATGTCTCTTGTGTCTAATTTTTCTATGGTTTCTTTGGTATATCGGACCATGCATTCTGCCCGTCTGTTCATAGCCAGTCGGCCCGGCGCTGTTCAAGCATGCCTTATTCCGTGTTCGGGGAGGAACTTTCCAAATGTCAATGCTGTGAACTGTGGCCAGTTATCTGAAACTAATAAGTCCGGTAACCCATGTGTGGCAAAAGTTTTCTCAGTTGTTTGATAATTGCTTCTGTAGTTTTGAGTTCATGATGCTTACTTCCAGCCAATTTGAATAAGCATCTACTATGATTAAAAATATGTCCTTTTGTAGGCCCTGTGAAATCTATGTGAATTCTTGACTAGGGCCCCCTCAGTGTTTCCCAGTCTAATATAGGTGCTGAAGGAGGTGCAGGTTGGGTTCTTTGACATTTAGTGCAGATTTCTACCCATATCCCAATATCCTTATCCACCCCTGGCCACCATACATAACTCCTGGCCAGGGATTTCATTCGTATGATACCCGGGTGTCCTTCATGTAGCATATTCAGTACTTGCTCTTGTAATGCTTCCGGTATTACCACCCGATCCCCCCATAGGATGCAACCTTTTAACAATGACAGTTCAGTTTGTCTGTTCTTGAACGGTTTAAATTTAACGTCTGACTCGTTTTCCGGCCACCCTTTTCCTATCCAGTTTAAAACCTGTGACAAAGTTTTGTCTCTTGTTGTTGCTTTCACAATGTCCACTGCAGTTAGGGGGAGGTTTGGTAATGTCGGTCACTTTCTAGTTCAGGTGGCAGCCCTTTGTTATAGAGAGGCTGCTCGCGGCCAATGACGGCTCCTTGATTCTCCCACTGCTGAGGTGGCCAATCATAGGCTATCTATTTTTGGCCAATCACCGTCGAGTAGAGCACCAATCAGATTCAAGTGTTTGTGGACCAATGGGAATAGAGTATTTGGAGTATGCTAATATGTAACAGTATGGTCCACAGACAGAGAGAGAAGAGCAAGGACTACCTCCTCTTGATCTGAGAGCAAGGAGGGAACAGAGACAGCGAGATCAACACAGATTGAGCCGGCTATGAGAGAGGAGAGTGCTCTCCCCCCTTTCACAAGGCGCATCTGGAGATCATCAGCTTGAGAATGATATTCTTAATATTGTAAATGCATTTATGCTTCAACAAAGTTTTGGAGTGTTCATATTATTAGAAATCAAATAGATTGGTAAATTGACTAATACAAGGAATATCTGCAGCAGAGGTGAGATACAACAGGGTTAACTACCAGTTTAGGGTTTACGAGCTTCCCTGCATGCTGCGAGCCGCATGCCTGTAAATCGTCATCAGCAGCTGCGTGCAGAGAAGCAGCCTTTGAAACAGCCCTCTTTTCCTGCTTTTTTAACTGCAGCTTTGCCTCGCACGGCAGCTGAAGTTGAAAAAAATCAGGAAATAAAGATCAGGTAAGAGCCCGGGTGGGCAGATGGGCAAAAACATCAGAGACATACAACCAGTTCTATGTCTACTGCTCATCAGAGCTACCAGTTCTACAGAGGTGGACAGAACCAGTGATCTGCAGGAAGTTACAGCTGGGTATTAGATTTGCTTTTTTCCCATATTTGTCATATAATCCATTCTTGAAGATGTACTTAAAAGTAAATTAGCAACTATTCTCATAGGGATACAAAATAGCATCTAGGTCAATGCCACCCATAACGTTTTTCAATTCATATTGTCATAATAATAACATCCACTGGAGTAACCAAGACTGTCTTAAGTTCAAATACAAGTTAAATCTTTCTGTGTTGCTTCAATTCTTAAAAATGAATACATTCTCACGAATGTTTCCCTGTGGGATTTTAGCCAAAGGTACTAAATAAAATAATTAAAACAATTAAACATGAGTAATACTTTTCTAATGTTTGCTCATCTTAAATATTTTTGGGAGAAATTGAGGTTTACAGGGTGATAACATGAAATGACTAAAGGGATGAATTAAAATTGGTGGTTCAAAGGTTGCATATGGCTAGGCTAAGTTTTTTCAGGTATATTAGGAACACTGGGAAGGTTGCCTTGCTTCTTTGTTGCTGATATTATGTATTAGAATCAGATATAAACAAAAACATAAATACCAGGCAGTGACTGCAAATCATTAAGGAACTGTTCACAATGTTTTTTTGGTATGTGCTTAGAAAATAAATGTTTGATAACATGTGAAGTCATGGGAAAAATAGTAGATGAGGCTAGATTTTCTACACGAAAGATGCAATGTTGATGTCAAAGCTGGATGCTTTGTTTGGTTGTCCTCATTAAAGGTGTAGAACAATTCAAGCTAAAACTTTCTGCAGATCACTATACAGTGGTGACTTAGCTATACAGGTAGTCCTCAACTTACAATCACAATTGAGCCCAATATTTATATTGTTAAGTGAGAAATTTGAGGTTTTTTGCCCCATTTTACAACTTTTCTTGCCGCATTTGTTAAGTGAATCATGGCAGCTGTTAGATTAGTAACACAATTGTTAAGTGAATCTGGTTTCCCCATTGACTTTGCTCATCAGAAAGTCACAAAGGGCAATCACATGACTCCCGGACACTGCAACCATCATAAATATGAGTCAGTTGTCAAGCATCCGCATGTAAATCATGTGACCATGGGGATGCTACAATGGTTGTAAGTGTGAAAAACAGTCATAAGTCCCTTTTTTCAGTGATGTAACTGAACAGTCACTAAAGGAACTGTTGTAAGTCAAGGACTATCTGTACTTCATTAATTGTATCCTATCTTCTTCCTTGGAAGGGTGGGGTTGGGGGAGAATTTAAAAAAAGATTCAGTATACATAGGTTTAATTAAATGGAGAAAATCACATGTTCTAATTAAGAGCTATAAGTACAATTATGGAAAAAGTTAATTGATCTGATGTACTAATAAATTAGTTTTCTAAGTCTGCGTTACATGAGCTACTGAGCCATTAATTTAAATTGTTACTCCAATGATAGCAAAATGCAGCTTAGTTAGGACTATCTAAAATGGCTAATTTGTACAGCTGCAGAAGCAATATACTGTAATTGTGAGAAGGAATTTATATACAGCTACCAAAATGCACTTGAGAGACTAATGATTGAGATAGTACTGGTCTATTTTTTTTCATAGTGTCTCATAAACATCCCCATCTAGTAAGTCTTCTAAATTAGCAACTTATTTAGGTTGCAGGATTACCAAGACAATTGTTATAATAAAAAATCAATTAAGGCTTCTTGTTTAAAATACAGCTCACATGCACTATAGTATATGATCCTTCCAACTGAATTACAGTGGGACAACCCAAAAAGTTGATGAAGTGGAATTGTAGGCATCAATTTTTGGACTGATTGATAGATGGGTTAGATTTTTCAGTGCAATCATATAACCCTCAGTGGTACCCAAAACAGTAAAATAAGTCACATACTGATAATAAAAACAATAAAAACAAATCCCCCAAACTGATATAAAAAATGTGTATGGTGTTAGCAAACTCGTCAAAGATCTTCCAGAAGAGACATGTTCCTAGAAGGTCCAAAGGATTAGGATAAATCTAACTTGCCAGGGAAGTGAGGATGTCACAAAACACGAGAGGCTTAACAGAAAAAAATCCCTTCATAATGTCAGCCTCCAGTGATCTTACCACGATAGGAATTACAAGCAATTTGTCCTAGGATTGGACAAGTATTGAAAAGGTCAATTCAATTCAAAAGAGGTGGTGCTGCCGGTATCTCAGTATAGAGCATTGAGCACTTTAATCAGCTGTTTGAGGTAGACAAAGTCAGAAAACAGATACTGCATGAATTGCTGGAACTCTACTTATTACAGACTCGCTAGGAATCAACAAAGGTTTGATAGTACATGAACAAACAATAATAGCAGAATTTTGAAAATCAGAAAGAGTCCATCTTGAGTTTTTTCTTCATCCACTCTTCTCTATCTGGGTTATGTTTCCATAATGGTCCCTGAATTCCTTCTTCAAGCCCAACTTTGTTTTCCTCTACAGCTTTTAAATTAAATTTTCATGCAGACACCTCCAAAAGGAGATGAGTAATGTGGGCATCTTCATTTTTATGCCTATAGAAGAGAGACAATAAATATGCTTTGAAGAAATGTAATTCTTCCCTAAGCAATAAAGATCTACTAATCAAGTGTAAGTTAGGGAAAATTATAATTTTATAGATCAAGGTATTGGGTCTAAATATAAGGTACTGCATAAAATAAGTGATAGGCAAAGGGTAAACAAGAAGAAACATCCATCTACACTTATATATTATGTGGTATATTAGCAGAAGATATATCAAGGAGATGGTTTAATAACGTGGCAGACTAATCAAGTGTGTTTTTAACAGTTTTACAAAATATTAATATTAATGTAATTGAAAACTCCTTACTGAGGAAATCAATCAATGAGGAGAATTGATTGGAATTTTGTACAACAAAATGGTATTGATTGAAGGGAAAACATGTAAATGTTATGTTGTATATAAAAAATAGTTTTGAAATTCTTGTGCTTCTTTTCTCAGAATAAAACCCATTATTAGCACAGAAGTAAAGACGCACAAATTAGCACAGAAGTAAAGACGCACAGATTGTCTTCAATTTAAGACCATAATTAAGCTTGGAATTATGGTCATAAGTCAAGGCATTACGCAGGGGTGGGATTCTACCCGTTCATACCTATTTGCTAGAACCAGTTGTTAACATTCTAAGCAGTCCAGAAAACCGGTTGTTAGAATAAATTACTGGCCTAATCCTGTAAGGAAGGTAGGAAGTTCCTGTTACTTGTCCCAGCTTCTGCCACCCTAGCAGTTCGAAAGCATGTAAAAATGCAAGTAGAAAAATAGTGGGAAGGTGACAGCATTCTGTGCACCTTTGGAGTTTAGGTTATGCCATCCACATGACCACAGAGATGTCTTCGGACAGCACTAGCTCTTCGGCTTTGTAACTGAGATGAGTACCACCGATTAGAGCCGGAAATGACTAGCATGTATGTGTGAGGGGAACCTTTACCTTTTACCTTCAAATAGGGAGATCTCTCTCCTTTTTCTTTTCATCCAGTTAAGAAAAAATTGATTTAACAGCAAAATGTCTTTGCAAACATGTAGACAGGGCAGGGGTGTAAAGGCCAACTTCTGTATATTAACCATTAATTCAACTTATACCAACATGAACTTTTCTTATTTAATGAATAATTGCCATTACTGACAAGAGTGACATCAATCAAGTGTGTATTGATCAATGATGTACCTCCACCTTTCCATTTTCAACCAATTGCCACTCAGACTCATATACCTAGGGTTATTGATTGTTGCTAAGTAAACAGTTAAAGGAAAAAAATCTCAAAGTTAACATTTTGGACAAATTTATAGGCGGTCACACTGTTCACTGAATGAGATATAGGCAGCCATATCTAGGAACAAATTTTGTTTTCAGAATGGATCAAGCTGGAAAAAAAGATAAGCTTGAGAATGAAATGCAAATACTGCTCAAAATCCATATGAACTTTACATTGTTAAGACTTTCCCAGCACTGGCTCCTCCAGATATGCAAGCCAATAACAGCTGTGCTACCTCTGTTTTTGACATTGGTTACAGTGAGAATTATTGTGGCAGACACACTATTCTTTCATCCCACATGTGCCTTTTCCATAGAGTCTATTGAATTTAATCAACCAGTTATAATGTAGTTCCAGGAGCATGCCATGTCTCACAAAACAAATTACTACCTGACTATAATTAAAGAACTGTAACAGGCTGATACAGTTCCAGACTTGATGCTTGCTGTATTGCTCTCTGATGTTATTAAAAATCTAATCTAATCTATTTGCTAAAGCAACCGATGAACAACTGTGACTTGTTCCAGTTGATGAAGCATTCTTGTAGCCAATAAAATAACAATACAAGTTTTTTCTTGGTGGGGTGACTCCCCCCCTCCAAACATTGGTACTTAAAATAATAAAATAGAAAACAGATTTCTATTGGAATTATTGATTTGATCCTTACAATGCTGCCTCCATGCCCTTTAAGATTGTGTCCATAATATTTAGCATAAATGAAATGCTTTTTATAGATTGTTTCTGGCTAAAGTGGCATTGAGCATGAGCAGAGAACTGAAGAAGCTTCATGGATAAGAAGCAAAATGTCTTCAAGGAAAAAAAGCAAAGTTTCCAAATGGAGAAAGTTGCCTTTTGGAAAGCACCTCTGGGACGAGCAGTAAATTACATCATCCCTCCCAAAATTCATTTCAAATGCTTACTTTATTTCTATGAAAGGGAAACTACAGTTACGAACCCTGAAATCCCCCTGCCAGGTCCAGAAGAGAAACAAAAAGAACTTGCTAACATGTTACAGCAGAGAGGCATAACTTCACTTGGCTCAGTGGCCACGTTATGGTATACTGAAGGCTATCCTCTGAAAGCAACAGAGGTTGGGCCCACCTGAAAAGAAGGCTTCAGAAGTTTTAAAGGGGTTATGGGTGTCTTCAATTTTGTCAGGAGTTTTGTTTATTTGTTAAATGTATATGCTGCCCATTTCATTATCAACTCTGGGTGAGTTAAGGCAACCATATTGCATTTTAAAAATTTATAACCACTCCAAAACACAATGGATCCTGTTTAAGTTTTTTTTCTTTCTTTTTTTGCCTATCTGCTGGGCAGGAGGGAAAAAATGTGTTTTGAGGTCACCAAAAGGATACTGCACATGGCCTTGAACTGTACATGTTGATCCCCTATTCTAGAAAGAGTTGGTCTGCTAAAACGGTGCCATAGCTCAGTAAGCACAGACAGGACCATAGCTTGTGTTGAATTCAATTTATAGAAGCACAGACCATTGAAAATATGCTGGTATCATCTGAAGAGGCTTCTGATATACAATACTGCTTGAGTCAGTAATTTGCTACATGAAAATTTGTTAGGTCTTTGGGCCTTTCCAATTGTTCACTAGACATGGGTAGAAGTATGTCATTCATATACTAATCTCCCCACTTTACACATGGATATTGGAATAAAGGCTAAGTGGATTTTTTTTTTTAAAAAAAGAACTTTTTCATCACACTGGAGGGTGAACAAGAAATCTAGCTACTTGAGAGGTCCTTTTTACTGCTAATATCAAGTATTTCTTTCTTTGGGTTCCAACAGATACTCAGTTGAGGACTACCTTCTCTTTTGAACTCCAAGAGACCTTGCATAAGGAGAAGAAGGAAGTTCTCATTTAGTTCCTGTAGCACAATTAGGGTTTAGTGTGCCTTACAATCCAGAGGCTTTGCAGCCTATGGAGTTCCCAAAACCAGCTTTTCTACTGACTTCTCTCCTCTCCTCCCTCAACATTTTCTGGAAAAATTAAGGTGCTGGGTATGGTCAATGTGTTGTTCTATCCTGCATTCAAATTCTCTACAAAGAATAGAAAAGCATAACTTATGGAGGGGCAGGTATAGAAAAGGGTAGGGAGGAAAGTAGCAGGATTCAAAAAAATTTACTACTGGTTCTGTGGGCATGGCTTGGTGGGTGTGGTAGGGGAAGGAAACTGCAAAATGTCCACTTAGAAGTGTGGTATTTGTTGGTTCTCCAAACTACTCAAAATTTCCGCTATCGGTTCTCAGAACTGGTCAGAACCTGCTGAATACTACCTCTGAGGGAGGGAAAACACCAGAAAAGACAGTTGTCTGGAGGAAGAACTAAAAAGAGACCACCCAGGGATTGATATGAAGCCTCAAGATTCCATCTTACTCAATACCTCCTAAATTCTGACTGCACAACAACTCCAATCTCATTCATGCCAACAATAGTACCTCCAGAGGTGGGATTCAAATTTTTTAACAACCAGTTCTGTAGGTGTGGCTTAGTTGGTGGGCATGGGTTGGTGGTCATGTGACTGGGTGGATGTGGCTTGGTGGTCATGTTATTGGCTGGGCGTGGTCAACTTAATATCACTCACATCGAGGCACACATCTCCCCTGGCCTCTCATGACTAGGGATGCTGTAACAGTCGTAAGTGTGAAAAATGGTCATAAGTCACTTTTTTTCAGTGCCATTGTAACTTTGAATGGTCACTCCAAACAAGCAAAGTACCAGCAAAGAAGGGGAAAAAAACTCCAGATAAGTTCCTGAGACAGGAGGTCTAGTCCTGCCAAAAATGTAAAAAGGGTTAACGGAAAAGCAGTTTCTGGAAACATCACCAGAATGTTTCCTTCCTGCCTTCCTTACAGGATTAGGCAGAAACAGTAGAAACAGTATTGTTTCAGCATTTTCCTATCTTCTCTCTACTTCTTTCCAAGTTTCTCATAAAAAACAAGCCAAGTAGCCAGCAGTTACTTTGAAAACTCTCATAAATGAATTGCTTAATGAAGTGACACATTGTACAGCCATTACTGAAGTATTCTACTGCACAAAGCTACTGTACCATAACTATCAAGCTGTAGAAATAAAGTTAAAAAGGAATGGAAAAGCACAACACACAGTAAAAACCCAAGAGACAGTAATTAGGTAATCAAATGAGGGAGAAAGATATATCCAAGCAAAAGCTTAAACTCAGTTACCATACTAAGTGTTAGCAAATAAATATTAAAACTATTAACAAAGCAGTGTTTGACCGTGTACATATTTTTAAATCTTGTCTAGAGAAATGCTGCTTATCTACAAACTACCTTTCTTGATTAAGAGTTTAAGTGAATCCCATCTTATTTAATCAGCAAATGGAAAAGCAAACCTATGATGCATGACTGCTCATATGGACTGTAACCTGAAAGTAGCAAATAAAATGCATAGTCATGTAACTCACAGATTACAGCACACCCAGAAACGATGCATTTCACAATTTGTTTTTAAATGATGCATTTTGGATACATGTACTGTAATAATAATAATAAGTCTTTAATGATTAGCCCTTGGGCCATATCAAAGTATAAAGTTCCAGCAACAATTTGTCACTTAAATTTAATAAAAGCAGTTCAAAATGAAATTTGATAAAATACGATTTAAAATGGAACTTGATAAAATACAATTTTAAATGAAACTTGATAAAATATAATTTAGATGGAATCTAGACAAAATATGATTTAAGATGAAATAGTAATAAAATACAATCCAAAATAAAATTGTAATAATGTACAATAATTTAAGATATAGATAAAATATAGTAACATTATATTTCAGAGTCACCCTTGCAATCTACCCCAATCAATCCCACACATGCAGATTTCAGCTGAATCATTTTGTTTAAATACTGTGCTACTTTAAATGTTATTTTCAAGTTTTGGCCGGACATAAGATAAGTTATTTCGATATGGGTATCCCAATGGGTCATTCGTCTGATCTTTAGACCAAGATACCTGTCTCTCATTCTCTTGTGCAGGCAACAGTCAAATAAGATGTGAGCCAGGTCCTCTACTTCTGCCGCTCCGCAAATGCAGAGGCGCTCATTGTACGGTATTGCATGAAATCTCCTGTATCTAACCATTGTGTCAAGCTGTTCAAATCTCGCTCCCGTGAATATCTCCCTAAGATGTTTTGGGAGTTGTGACTTCAAGTAGCTATCTACTTGAAAAGTACATTTGTATTTACTCAACCATTTCAAATTACCTACCTTACTAAGGATACCTATATCAGTTTGTGAATCTATATCCTTAATTCTTTGGGCAACTATGTTAATAACTATAGTTATTAAAATAACTATATGTAATTTTAATTTAAAACAGAAATTGAGACTAAAGCGGGCCCTTTTAAAAGTCTTCTCATTAACGAGAAAAATCTTGTATTACAGTATTCTTTATTCTGTTTGGGGTGGCCCTGTTCCCTGCTAGTATTCCCAAAAGGGGCTTGTGGTCTGTAATGAGTGTAAAGGTCCTACCGTAGAGATATTCACGGAACCGTTTGACACCAGATATTGCTGCTAACTCTTCTCTGTCCAACTGGCTGTAGTTCCTTTCAGCTTTGGACAGTGTTTTGGAGTAGAATGTGATCAGCGCTTCTCTCCCATCTGGTAGTGTGTGGCTGAGTACAGCTCCGACGCTGAACGGTGATGCGTCTCAGGTGACTGTCAGTGGCAGTGTCTCGCTGTATTAATACAGATTCGGATGTTATTAAATCCTTTATTTTCTGGAACACGGTCTCTTCTCGTCATCCCCAGGTCCAGGTGGCTGTCTTGTCCAGTAATCTATGTAGTGGTTCTGCCGTCGTTGCCTTCCGTGGCAGAAAAACATTATAAAAATTGATAAGTCCCAAGAATGCTAGTAGATCTGTTTTGTTTTTTGGTCTGGGCGCTTCTTTGATCGCTTTGATTTTTTTATCTGTGGGGTGAATGCCATCTTTATCGATTAGATACCCCAGGAATTTGACTTCTGATGTGGCTAGCTGACATTTTTCTTTTTTGACCTTGAGTCCCGCCTTTTGGAATCTTTGCAATACTATTCTGAGACGGGCTTCTAGTTGTTTCTTGTCACTGGCTGACACTAGCACGTCATCAAAGAATGGGACTACCCCTTTTATCCCTTGTAACAACCACTCCATCAGGCTTTGGAACACCCCTGGGGCCATGCTGACTCCAAATTGCAGTCTTTTGCATTTGAAGGCTCCCCTGTGAGTCATGATCGTTTGTGCCTCCGCTGTTTCGGGGTTGACTGGCAATTGCTGGTATGCTTGTGCAAGGTCGAGCTTTGTGAAAACCTTGCCTCTCCCCAATGAGTGTAACAGATGTTGCACTACTGGAATAGGACATGTGCTTTGCTGTAGTGCATGGTTTAGGGTGGCCTTGTAGTCACCACAGATTCTCACGGACCCATCTGGCTTAATTGGGGTTACGATTGGGGTTTCCCATTTAACGTGGTCAATTGGTTCCAATATCCCTTGTGCTATGATTTTATTTAATTCCTCATCGATCTTCAGTTTTAATGCAAAGGGAACTCGCCTTGCTTTTAACCTAATAGGAGCTATTGTCAGATTCAAATTGAATGATATGGGAGACCCTCGGTACTTGCCTAGTTTCCCATCGAATACATCCTGGAACTCCCTCATTAGGTTCTCCTCCCAGTCTGTCTTGTTGACGTTGTTGATTCCGGTCACTCCAATTCCCAGGGGTTCGAACCATTCGAGTCCCAGTAGGCTTGGGCGATTCTGGTCTACAATGGTTAAAGGCAGAATTTTTGTGTGTTCTTTGAAGGTGACTTGGAAGTGTCTGAGTCCAACTACAGGGATCCTGTTTCCTTGGTAGTCTTTTAGTATCAGCATTTGGTTTTCTAATTCGGTTCTGTCAATATGCGGTATCAGTCTTTTAATGGTATTCCATGATACCATTGATAGGTATGAGCTGGAGTCCACCTCCATCTCGCGTTTTTGGCCTTCTGATTGCCACATGTACCTTCCGGCCATTGGTTGCATTTGAATGGCTGATGGTTATAGTTTGGTGTGTTTCTTCTTTTCTGTAGCTTTTGTTTAGCCGTTTGCCTCTGCTTTCTCAACTCTCACGGCTCAATGTCTGTCTTTCTTTTATTCTTGGTGAGGTGTTGTCTCTACGTTGGGGGCTGTAGCTTTTCCGGTTTCTGCAGACCCTTGCTATGTGTCCCCGTCTCTCGCAGTACCTGCAAATGGTGTCTAGGAAACGGACTCGGAATGGGAGTGGTCTCCTCCACACCCGGCGCACTGGAACCCCGACTTACATCCTTTCCTCTCCCGTCTATTTCATTCTGACTGGAGTCTGTGGATTTCTTCCTCTTCGTTGTCAGTCTCGGACAACTATTCGCTATCCTCATGGTGTGTGATGGTCTTGTATGTGTTCTCTGACTTCTCTGGAAATTGGCTTGTTTCTGCCAATGTTTTTTTTGTTGTCACATTCATTTGTTGCATTTTGGCTGCTGATTTTTTAGTGGCTTCAGCTGCCATGGCCTGAGCGATAGCCTCAGTGACTGTACTTTTTGGTCGGGTTAGCAGTTGGCTCTGCAAAGTGAGATCTCTTAGACCAAGGACCATGCGATCCCTCATGGCTTCATCCATGTTGAGGAACTCGCATGCCCCTCCAATGTCCTTGAGAGCCACTATGAAGTCTGTGATACTCTCACCTTCTCTCTGGTACCGTTTGTAGAACTCATGTCTCCGAATAAGGCTGGAGACGGTCGGTGCGTAATGAGCCTTCAGCATTTTTCCCAAATCTGGCCAGGCCATCTGCTTTACGTCCTCTGGTTTGGCCAATGCCTTGGCCATCTTGAACACTGTGGCCCACAGTGCGTCAGGAATACGGCTCTCTTTCTGTTGTCGGAGATTCCTTGTAAGTCGTTACTCTCAAGGAACATGAGGAATCTGTCGATGTATGATTCCCAGTCCTCTGTCGCTGGGTTGAATGGTGCGGGTGGCGAGTTGGTTCCGGCCATTTCGTCTGCTCAGTTCTCATTGCCATGTGCTCAAATGGTCTCCTTGTCTCAGAATCCCGCCTTTGTCACCAGTGTTGTGTTCACGAAGAATGAGACTTGAGACCAGCGTAACGTCAGCTCTTTTATTAGTTGCTGGATTCCATCTGAGCCAGGAGCCACAGCAGCCCTTTTTTATATAGAGGCTGCTCGCGGCCAATGACGGCTCCTTGATTCTCCTGCCGCTGAGGCGGCCAATCATAAACTAGTTATTTTCGACCAATCACCGTCGAGTAGAACACCAATCAGATTTGAGTATTTGTGGACCAATGGGAACAGAGTATTTGGAGGATGCTTATATGTAACACTACCCATCTTTACTCAGTTTCTAGATATTTGAATTACTTTCAGATAATTGTGTTTCATGCCATATGTCTATGGAGATTATCTCTCCAGAACATAACTGATTTTAGAATGATCTTTATATTTTTCCATATAGACTCCAGAAGTCAAGTTCAGATTTCCCTCCATTTTTAAATTAGTAACCTTTAACTTTTTTAAAAAATGTTGAGTTTTCTGTTTAAATATTTTGGTTATTTTGAGAGCTTGTCTGAGGAGAAACCTGGGATAAAAATCAATCAATCAATAAATAAAATACCATAAATATCTGATAAAAATAATGTCTTGATTGAAATTATCTGATAAAAATAATGTCTTGACTGATTATGGTTGATTATTTAAAGAAGGGACTAAAGTCAGCTACACACATTCTACTATGATTAAATAAATCACAAAATCTTCTGTAACACTAAATAACACTAAAGCCAACTAAATAAGGAAACAACATAGCTATTAGAAAATGGGAGTGTTTCATGTCTAATACACAATTATAAGATAGTGCACTCACCTGTATATAAATCAGATTTATAACAATGGACGATGGTATTCACTCCCAGGTTACAATAAAACTACCAGATTATGAACTGCAATGTGAGTGTATTGATTACACTTGAGCAAGTGGGTAATCAGGTGTGAGGATAGAAGGAAAATACTTAAATGCTGCACAATGATTACCCAATATTTTTTCCTGAAATAGATAAGATTGATATAGGATTCCATTCATTCATATAAAACAGATATAGGATTCCATTCATTTTTTAAAAAAAATGCCTTATGCATACAACAGAATGAACTTAAGAATGTTTGAATGAAAATTAAGGTCCAGAAGTATATAGTATGGTGGTCTATGCTTAGTTCTCTTTTTAAAAAGTGAATATTAAAAATATATGTTCATTATTATTGTAGTTTGTAGAAAGCTGTACATGTTAACACATTATTTAAATCCTAGAAAAAATATGTCTGATATGCAAATTGCCAGTACTAGTACAGTACTAGAATACTTATACTGCCAAAAGTCAAAACATATTCTTTTTATTTTATTTATTATTTTATTTTGTTATGTTATTTCTAAAAGCAAAATAAAAAATAAGTCTGCTTTTATTAAAAAGCAATTCCCAAACATGAGAAATTAATGTAAAACTTCCTGCATATTTTATAGGCTTAATTAATGTTCTTGCTGGATCTTATATTTGAGGCTGATTTTAACCGTGTTATTGTAATGTAGGTACTGATGACTCAATGCAAAATGCTTGCATCTAACTCTGTTTGTCTTTTGTCTATTGTTTAAATTATTAAAAGGAACTAATTGTTTAAATTAATGTAAACCAATAAAACCACAAATAATGAAAAAGTTAAGAATACAAAATGACAATGCGACAATTGCAACAGCTATATACTAAATACATACTTTTCAAATATTTTTGAACTATGTGCTGGTTTTGTATATACCACAGCATTATGTAAAGTATTGTGTAAACCACAGATAGCCAGAGCAATCAACAGAGAGGTACCAAACCATATAAAACCAGAAAGATCACTGTAGCCAAAACCAAAAGACTACATCTGATTTACTTTGATGATCTTATGCATTCAAATTCAGTGATGGTAGGAATGGTTACTGGAGTAACAAGAAGAGGGCGAACAAAAGACATGCTGGCTTGATAGCATCAAAGATGCTACAAAGATGAACATCCAAAAACTGAAAGAAATTGTGCTTGACAAGGTAGCATGGGCAACACTTACCTATAAAGTAGCCAAGACTGAATAGTTAAAACTACTACGATGTGCTGAATGGCATAATAGGATATGTTCATCCCAAAATCAGGGTCAATAATATGAAAAACTTATTAGACCTAGGGAAATCTCTCGGCACTTGAGGGGGGGGGAACCCTCTTTCAGGTTATTTCAGTGTCTAGCAAATCTTCAAAAGGCAATCATGGAACTCATCCATAACGTCCAGGCAGATACCAATGATCCATTAAATACTTAGGTCCTAAAATGCACATGGCTTTATTTATAGACTAAACAATCTGTAATCCTTTAGGTCTTCCTTTACTTACTAGATTCCACAATGTCTTCAACAATGACAGAACTTCTAATGTACCACCTTCACTGGAAATGTATATTCAGAGATGTATCTGTCTTGAAAATAGCCCATGTTGAATTGTATAGCAGTCAAACATCAGCACAGGAAATATTTTATGATATTTTGTACCAGTTCATAATCTGTTTTTATAATTTCATATCATAAAATGTTCCATAAAATTTGCCATATTTCAATTCCATAAATCGCAGATTTGGGACACATTCTTTAAGTTAGCTCATTTGTGATATCTTGGTTCAAAACCTTGTGGTGCACATTTTGCCCAGGTAAAGATTATGGGAACAAGAGTTTCGTATGCTACACTACTAAATTTATACACACACCTTGCTCTTATCTTTCCTCTATGCTCTCAATAGATTCATCCAATGGCGTCTCTTCTTATTGTTACAACAGCACCCTGTGAAATCAGTTGAACTGAGAACAGTTCATGTGTAATAAAGTGTAGTAAAGTGTTTACACTACACTGCCTGTCATTCTTCATTGTTTATTGCAATGCAAATGCCCAGCTCATACACCAGAGTTGCATAATTCATAAATGAGTGTTTTTATTTATTTTTATTTATTTTATTTATTTTGATTTGTCAATCGCTTACAAGATAATAGGTATAGGTATATACATAGTTATGAATACATGAGATGGGTACATATAAGAAAAATAAAAGAAACAATTGGACAGGGACGATAGGCACATTGGTGCGCTTATGCATGCCCTCTACAGACCTCTTAGGAAAGAGGTGAGGTCAACAGTAGACAGTCTAAGATTAAAGTTTTTGGGGTTTGGGGAAGAAACCACAGAGTCAGGTAGAGTATTCCAGACATTGACCACTCTGTTGCTGAAGTCGTATTCCCTGCAATCAAGTTTGGTGTGGTTAACCTTGAGTTTGTATCTATTGTGTGCTCTTGTGTTGTGATGGTTGAAGCTGAAGTATTCATTGAAAGGTAAATCATTGCAATGTATGATTTTATATACCATGCTTAGATCAGACAGAAAATTTCAGTTAGATATCTACTGTATAATAGACCACTGTTTAATATTATGACTTAATATAAAGAAATAGAAAAGAAACTCTATGTGGCTTTTGTTAGTTTTCATTTGTACTTGTTGAGATGTGACAGTTTTTATTCATGCAGCAACTGAAGCTGATATCCCAGACAAGAGCATTCACAAGGAATATCAGATCTCTGAATGGGTACACCATTAAAAAATATCCCGTTGCTATGGGTTTGTAAACCCAGCAGCCTTTCTTGGATAATTTGAAAGGGAGGGAGGAAAGAACATCATTTCTCCTTTGTTCCACCTGAAATCAGATCAACAATGTGAACTGGAAATTCTGAAGTGTTTATCAGAAGAAATATTTAAACACTACAAAAGAATTTGAAGTGGACCAGCATTTCAGAATTTCTCCAATACTTAAATAGTGCTAGCCCAGGGATGAGATGAGTTTATGCATTGGGAGCTCAAATATGGAGTGAGCTTCCTTCTTTCCATCTTAACCTGTTACTTATCATAGGATTTTTATAAGTTACAAGCAGCAAAAAACCAAGAAGAAAAAAATGGGTATTTGTCCCAAGTTCTTATATGTACAGATGACATATAAATATAGATTACAACTAGGAAAGATGCAACACTATCTCATCCACAGAAGAACCACCTTCAAGAGGACTACCTAGCACCAAGGCTGCCTTCCTTTACTTGTCATTTAAGAGAACCTGGTTTTTTAAGAGTTATTAATATCATCTCTGTTACTGCATTTTACTGGTGTTTGCATGCATTTTAACCCTTTTCAAAAGCTTTGGACTTGCTTTTGAGCGTTCAAACCTCATCAGAAAAAAGCCCAATTCATGCATTGAAATGCATGAATTCGCAAAATTATATATTAAGCTCTGCATAGTTTTTCAGTCTTTACATTTAACATTTCCATCACCGAGCAGAAGTGCTGCTCGATCTTTAAATATTTATCTTTTAATTCTCCTGCTTGTATGTATTTAGGAATGTTTTCATAAATACATCAATAACTGTCTTGTATGGCTCATTAAGACAGCTTTTTATCCTTTAGTGTGAGTGTATAGTTTACAGCTGCCTGTGAATCACTTTTATTGGTCTCCATTAAGCATGCCCTTCAAACAGCAATTATTTGTCAGAATTTGGTATAGACTTGAGCAGTCATGAAAAAAATGAGCACAGAACAGATATGTAAGCATTTGGAAGCTAAAACTGGCACGTCTCCAACAGTGCTTCAAGCTATCATAAGCATGTATCAGAACAGATGTCCTTAGCAGTTCAGCCTGGCTGAGCAGACTCATATGGGTTCAATCCTGAGATGAAATAAGATCCAGAGCTGCAGGAGGCATTTGGTATCTGTCATGAACATTTTGTGAGTCAGTTCTACCTCCATATGATGGCTCTTCCTCCCTCCCATTTGTTCCAATCTGACATAATAATATAAAATTCAAGCAACAATGGAAACAAATATAGATAATAATAACTAGAGAAATTCAATTAATCCATAAAGCAGCCATGATCTGACTGAAAGACAGATTAAAATGTAGTGTAGCTAAGTCTTGACAGCTGCTTTCCAAAGAATGGAGTGGTTAGAAAGACCAGGAAGTTTCTGGTTCCTAGGAAGCATCCTGGAGGGAATGAAAAGAAGGATGTAGCTGTCCCATGACAACTTTAGATGTTATGCTTGACAGTGTGCTATCTTTACTCCATGTACACTTTTCAGACAGAGTGGGAACTAATTACCAGGGCTGTTTATTAGTGTCTCTTTTGATTGAGTTCATCTCCTGGTGACTTTGGTCCATTTGATTTTCTTGGCAGCAATACAGAAATAGTTTCATGTCTTTCTTTTAGGAAATCCTTTCAACTTCTTAGACTAGTCTGCAGATAGGATTCTATAGTAGATTTTCACCCAAATAACTACCAGGCCTGACCTTGCTTAATAGTTTGTGATCTGTCTAGAGATGGCTAGCTTATCCGTATTGAGCATCTTAACACTCAAAGTGTCATTGTCATATTTTTTAATCACCCATATCAGTGCTTAGTCTTTTTCTCATCAATTGGGCTACTATATAACATAAACAGATCCCAGTGTTCTTGTTCCCACCAAGAACCAGTCTAGACATCATCAAAAATCTTTACCAGCAGAAAGATGGAGAGATTTTCTTCTCAGGTTCACAGGAAATAAGTTTCACTAGTTGATTTCCTTATAATAGAACACATATCTTTCGAAGTGGAAGTGACTTTTCGAAGTGGAAGTGATTCTCTTCTTTGAAAAGTTGTAATAATCCAAATTTACTTAATATGTTATTTTTCTCATCATCACTGAAGATTGTTATAGGTTTTTTTTTTAAGGGACGCTGTGGCTCAGTGGCTAAGATGCCGAGCTTGTCAATTAGAAGGTCAGCAGTTCAGTGGTTTGAATCCCTAGTACCACGTAACGGAATGATCTCCTGTTACTTGTCCCAGCTTCTGCACACTTAGCAGTTCAAAAGCATGTAAAAATGCAAGTAGAAAAAAAGGGATCACTTTGGTGGGAAGGAAACAGCATTCAGTGTGTCTTCGGCATTTAGTCATGCCAGCCACATGACTACAGAGACGTCTTCAGATAGCGCTGGATCTTCAGCTTAGAAACAGAAATGAGCACTGCCCCAAGAGCCAGAAACGACTAGCATGCATGTGCAGGAGAACCTTTACCTTTACCTTATGGTTTATTTTTAATTAACAAACAAGCTGTTCTGATGCTGGCTTAGGAGAAACCATCTAAATAAATGATTATTAAATAACACTGTGTCCAGTTTAGATACTGACAGATACATTATATAAACCTATAGAACAAAGACAAACAAAGCATAAAAATTCATGAAATTTTTGCTATATTAACAATTGATGCTTTCCATATATGCATAGCTGATATATAAGGGGAAAATGCAAGGAATACGCATGTCTGAATATGCTTGATGAAGATAGCTGGAGCGAGTCAGAACTGACTAAAGAGGCATAGTAATTTTTCTCTCAATAAATATTGTATTTATAAACTGCAGACATGGTCAGTTTCAAACAGAGTATGAGAGAAGTCACTGCTAAAGGAGTATTTTAAGAAAATCAGTCATAGGGTAAAGACACATGCTTCAGTTTGATTAATGGCAGGATTGAAATATTCTGACAGATTGCTATAGAAATCTATATAATACCATTTCAAGAGCTGAATTTCTCCACTTAAAAAAGCCACAGGTGGCACAATATTAATTCTGTTCTGTATTGTTGCTTTCATATATGCATGTCATAAACAATTTGCTTTTTTCGTTGCCACAAACCATTATATCCACACAGAGAGGAGAGAGGGAGTGAGATGCTTTGTATGGAGGCTTTTTTATTATTATTATGGTACGCAAAATACATTTAGGCTTTATTTAAAGATAAAAATTGCCATGGATATAATAACAACAGATATTTTTGCTTGAAAGATCCCATCAATAACTAGAAATAATCTAATAAATATATTTCTTGTGGAAGCGATTAAAAATAATGCATCTTTAAGGTTATTCCAAACTCTTGTAGTAATCAGCCCAAATGAACCAAACTTCATATCACAAACATGAGGACTCTGTAATGGAGACGTCCTCTCTTAGCCCATCAATCTGGGGAGCTGCGGTGGGGGGGAATAAATGTGATCGGGATATCAATTGAAAAGCATGAGAGGGGGAAATCAGTTGATCAAATTATGTGAATCCAAGTAATTTAAGATGCTAAGAGTTAGCCTTAGCTCTTCAATCCAAAAGTCAGAGAAACACTACCAAGAAGAGCTGACTATGAAGCCTTCAGGATTAGCCAGGAAGCCTGATACTGTACATATCATCAAGCCTCTTTTAGTAGTACCAAGTGAGGTCAGATCTCACTAAATTTAAACTCTTTCTAAAAATGCCTGTATTAGATTCAGATAATAAAACCTGTCTGGCTAGTGGTACCCCAACTGAATAGCAAGACAAAACCGATCATTTAAAACCCCTCTTGTGGTCCATTAGAAGGCTTGGAGTTTAAAGTAAAATGTCAATGTAAATTAACATATTTCAGGTCAAATGTTTCCATAATTAATATAAAAATAAAACATCCTTTCCCTTTCATTGTCTTGTTCCCAAAATATTAAATTGAGCTTAAGGGAACATTAAGCAAACAGGCATTTGCTTCCATCCCTTTTCTCAAATGATGCTATCCTATGATCACAATTCCCCTAAATTGGAACAGTAGATAACATCACATAAAATAAGAACAAGCCAGTTGTAATTGAATGTATGGATGGTTTTGGAGAATAAGAGGAAGAGATGTGCCAAGGAAACAATTGGAGAAGAGAGGCAGGAGCCTGTGGTGGATTAACCCTCAGAGGAAGAAATTTAGGAATGATCTGCCTTGATTGTTTAGGTGGTTAAAAGTGTTGGCAGGAAATTTATACCCTTAAACTTGCAAGATTATGTTAATGTAGTCTTACAATAAAGTAGAATTAACCCATCTAGTTGTGTTTCCTATCTGGTTTACTTGGGGGGAGCTGACACCAGTTCACATCAATCAAAGAATCACCAAACCATCCCCAACCAATCTAAGCATAAGATGGTTTCTCTTAGCATCTTCTAAGATTGTTTGCAAGTCAGCAATCTCTCTATCACCACCAAGGAATAGCATCTCAAGCTGATATGTGATTTTTGCTGTCACCCTCATACTAAACCAAAGTAACTTATTCATTCTCATCCTCTTAATATGTCAATGCTTTACATATTTGGATCGTGGATCATGTCTAACCTCATTAGTGCCTATTAATCTGCTACTACTCTGCTTTCTTTAAATTACTTCTTATTGTTCTCTTATTGCTGAAACTGGATTTTCTTATTGGGTCTAAGAGTCACAGAACAAAAATGTTTAGTTCTTGCCCCTTATCTTTCAGCAAAAGTCCATACCTCTGTTCCAGCTCACTGTACTCTGTTCTAGAATATAGAGAGGTAGAAAAAAATGAAGTGAATTCTGCAGTACTAAAATCCATTCAGTAGGACAGGCCAAACTTTTTCAACATATCATTCTAACAATTCTGCAATGTCTTTCAAAAGTAACAAATCCAGTCAATATAGTAATAAATCCAGTCAATAGACCAAAGGTATTTATAATGATTTTCCACTTAAGTCAAAGCTTAATTTTAATTCATTTTGCATGGTGTTAGAATTGCCAAATTCTTTCTCATTATTTTGAGTTAGGACAGGACATTCATAACCAAAGCAATGAATGAGATAGCATTTTAAAATGTTATATTGAACTGAAACACAATTGTAAATTGAGATAATTAAATGTATTTTAAATCCTACTAACCGTTACTCCACTATGTGTACACACCAGGGACAGTCACATTTCACTGACCATAACCACTTTGCATCAATGACAGCTGATAACCAAACACTATTGCTGTTAGAAATTGAAATAATGAACCTCAGGAAAAACATAAACTCCAATACAATAGTATCATACACAAAAGGCACAAAGCTTTACAGTACAGGAGGGTTTGTGTTGGAAGTAGGCAAGTGACAAGCTTTTCTTCATGGAAATAATCTCTCAGTGAACATTCCCCAGGTCAGCAACAGTCACAGAAGGTCAAAATCTGCAAGTTGCCAGTTATGTTGTGCTCATCATCTTGCAGATTTTGACACCCTTGTGAACACCTTTGGCAGGTTTCCCTTCCTTTTTGTCATCTTAAAGACTTTTCCATACAAGGTAGCTTTGAATTAAATTTATAACTCACTGGATTATATCTATCATTAATTAGATTTCAGCTTGTAAACCTGATAGCAGTTATTCTATGTTGTTTGTTATTGATCTTATGTTAGCTGATCAATCACCAGCCCTTGGGGTTTAAAAGGGAGGCCAAATGCTTGAAATGGAAGGAAGTTGTGTGCTTTTTTAATCTTGTTTCTTTCTTATGTTTTCTTTACAGATTGATAGCTGTATTATTTTATTAGTTTGTATTTCAGTGTTCTATTCTGTTTATGCAATAATGTGCTTTGGTTTTTATTTCATTACAACATAATGGAAACAGGTACATTGTAAAGACGTTGAAATTCTGTGCGCTAGCCAGCTGGCCTTCATGCACAGGGCCGGGTGTTTCGGCATTGGGTAATGAAAAGGTTTACCAACACAATAGTGTTTCTATATCAAGCAGCAATAGCAATAGCACTTAGACTTATATACTGCTTTACAGTGCTTTACAGCCCTCTCTAAGCAGTTTTACAAAGTCAGCATATTGCCCCCAACAATTTGGGTTCTCATATTACCCACCTCGGAAAGATGGAAGGCTGAGTCAACCTTGAGCCTGGTGAGATTCAATCTGCCAAATTGCAGGCAGCCAATAGCAGAAGTGGCCTGCAGTACAGCACTCTAACCATTGCACAACTGACGCTCTTAAAAAATGCTTAAAGAAAAAAAGAACTAACACTATTTATCAAATCATACAGCTCAAATTAATCATTTGGAGGTCTCTAGAGATGGTAGCATTTTCTAGAACAAATTAAACTAGACTCACAATGATTATAGCCACTGGTTATTAATATTAACAGGCACTGATAAAACAAGTCTTAAAGAGACAATGTATTAGTCTACCATTTAAAACAGTAGAAGAAACATCCTACTTCCAACTTCATGCACATTTGCTGAACTAAGAGGAATTTGGGAGACCACTATGCCTTGTAGATATGCATATCAAGAATATACTTATCAGGTTATTGAGAAGCTCTACATGCTGGATGCTTCTCTTGGTGTATTTCTCACCAGAGCAGTGTCATACTGACTCATATGAGTAATGCAACATAGTTCATAAGAACATTTTTATATACGAGAATGTGACAGTACAATGTAGCCTCCCAAAAATGGTCCTGGATTCCAAACTGAACTGTGTTTATTTAAGGATGAAGCCATATTACATTTTTGACTACAGGTTTTGATGGCTTGAAGCCGTACCAAATTTGACCCAAAGACACTAACTGTAAGGGTAGCCACCTTAACCAATGGTGAGATTCAAATTCTTTACTACCGGTTCTGTGGGCATGGCATTGGTGGGCGTGGCAGGGGAAGGATACTATGAAATCTCCAGTCGGAGGTGATATTTGTCAGTTCTCCAAACTACTCAAAATTTCCACTATCAGTTCTCCAGAACTGGTCAGAACCTGCTGAATGCCACCTGTGCACCTTACCTTCCTCAACATCTTTTTTTTAGGTATCAGTGTTCTCCATAAACAGACTTGTTTTCCTATCTTATGCATAAGATGAATCATGTATTCTCTTTTTCTGAATAGATAGGTGATGGCTCAATCATTTTGCACTATTGTCATGGTGACAAGTATGGGTATCAGGGTGACTGCATTGGTCAGATAATGGTTCAACCTGTCATCATTGCCATCCCAGCAATGCTCATTGTCATGGTGATAACATAATATTTTATGTTGCATAAACATTGGGCCATCACCAGGACATTTTTGAAAAAGAGGGTGGTATGCAGTCAAGGAAAGTCTGTCTGTATAATATTCTATCATGAACATATAGATAATATAAAGTACCGTTCAGTATTTACTTGTGGGCAAGTTGTACCCCAATGGATTTTCCATAAACATTTTATGAATGTCAACAGAATATAAACATGATGCTGCATAATTCATTTTTAAAATATATTCATATATTTTTATTGCAAGTCCCATTAAGACAATACACTGTGACTGCAAAGACATCTCTAACAAAGTATTCATAGGCAAAGAGGTTTATCTACATATATGCATACCTAGATGTAAGATGCTACCTTCTTCCTGGCATGCAGTCTTGAAAAAATGTTGCCTGCCTAGCTTTAAAAAGCTTTTAGAAAGGTGTTTTCTCATGGTAGCAATAGCACTTAGACTTATATACCACTTCACAGTGCTTTTACAGCCCTCTCTAAGCAGTTTACAATATCAGCATATTGTCCCCAACAATCTGGGTCCTCATTTTACCCACCTCAGAAGGAGGGAAGGCTGAGTCAACCTTGAGCCTGGTGAGGTTTGAACAGCCAAATTGCAGGCAGCCAGCAGTCAGCAAAATTAGCCTGCTTTATTGCACTCTAACCATTGAGCCACTGCGGATCTTATATAATAAAAATAAGAAATGAGAAGGACACTATTCACATCTATTTACAATTGCTTGCATTTACAGCTGTTTGTTATTTATTGCTTCCTTCATCATATCTACAGCAGTGGTTCCAAAATTGGTAGATAACAATATATTTAAAACACAACTAATGTTTTTTAACATCTCTGACTAAACACAACAGCAAGAGGATTCCTTCTGTTTCCAAGATTCTGAGTGTTAAATGGCTGTATTGATATCTTTCTCTGGAGCAATTGCACAATCTCGGATAAATCTTTTGTTTTTTACCATATATAAAAATGCAGTAGCAAACCATTTCTTACACCAAAATGAAAAACAGATTTGCTGCTCTATAAAGAAACCTAATGACTATATTTATAAGGTAGCAGATTTCTTTCCCTGTTCTTTTATTTTGTGATAATTAATCCTCAGTTAATTGAAGCAGAAGCAACTTCTGTCATTATGAGATCTGAGATTCAGATAACATCTACATGAAACAGAGGATTAGAAATAGGGAATAATTTCTCATGCAAATAAGCTTCTTCTTCCATTAAATAAGGAGACTGTGATCCCCTAAAGTTTCCACTAGAAGTGTGAAAGCCAAAGTCTGAAGAAAACAACCCCAGAACCAAATTGGACAGACAAGAAATAATAGTAATAGTAATAAAGACATCAATTCCAAGCCTTTATTTTCCAATCCATTTCTTGTGCCTGTAGGATTAACCAGTGAGGATTTAGTTTTAATGCAGCACCATGATCTATTTTCAAAGGAGAGATTCTATTTATTTATTAAATTGTATATGGCTACCTATTTATATGCAATAAATTTAGGTAGCTCACAACAAAACCCATAAAAACATTCAGGTCAGTCATATACAAATCAGGGCTAAAGCCCATGTCCCACTGCACCAACGGATGCAAAGAGGATGTAAAACGGACAAAAAAGCTTGCCATCCTTTGGAAAACACGATGCATCCGTTGTGTACTCATTGCATACATGTTTCATACACTCTATCCGTTGAGCATCCACCCACTGAGATTTCATCCACGCAAGAAGTTTTGAGCTGCATAAAACTTTTTGAGCGGATGAACTTTCCGCCGCGTACGATGTACATCCGCGGCATATATGGGCAACAAATGTTCCATGTCCATTATCATCCGTTAAACGTCCGCTGTATCCTCTTGGCATCCTCTGGCCATCCTCGCAACTCACATCCGCTCCAGCTGAAAACAGAAAGAGGGAGGAAACGAAAGGTGCACGGAACATCCAAACAGTGTTAATAGCACGGAAATAGAAAGGATGTAAGCAGATGCATCTCATATATAAAGCATTAAAACGGACAAAACATTTGTATATGGGATGTATCTCGGATATTTAGGATGTCTGCACTATATCAAGAGTATGTGGAAGGACACCTAGCGGACAACCAATATTTCCTATAAAAAGGGGGAGGAAATCACCTGGACCTCAGTATGAGTCCAGCAGCCATGGTGTACAGACCTCTTCACCCTTGGTCTTGCTCTTCCACATCATCCACTGATTTCCACCATGGATCATAACACAGTCCTCATGGTAGCTGCGATCATTCAACATCAGAACCAAGCCCTATTCAGACTGTTTCACCTTTTCTACGCAAGGAGAAGAAGGAGACGTTCAAGAGCTGTGTGAGTCCGATGATGGATTGGGAGAAAAGTGGAGTTTGGACTGTATGACAAGCTGATGGTGGAGCTGAGGAACGAAGACCCTTGTGCATTCCATCACTTCATGAGGATGCCACCAGCCATGTTTGACGAAGTTGTAAAGCGTCTGAGACCCAGGTTGACCAAGCCGAGCACCAACTTCCATCCCAACCTGGACCCTGGACTGAAGGTGGCACTGACTCTGTGGCACCTCTGGAACCACATACAGAAACATGCAGTATGCATGGAGGGTGCCACATAACACCATCAGCAAAGTGGTCAGATAAGTGGTGCAGGCCATCATCGAAGAATACCTGGAGGAGCTCCTCCATTGTCCCACCACTGAAGAAGGCTGGAGGAAACTTGCAGAAGAGTGGTATCAGCGGTGGAACTTTCCCTACACCGTTGGAGCCATAGATGGGAAGCACGTGGCCTGCAAAGCTCCAGCCAACTCAGGGTCCTCTTATCACAACTACAAGGGCTTCTTCAGTGTCATCCTCTTTGCCATGGTTGATGCTGACTACAAGTTCATGTACATCGATGCTTCAGGCAATGGGTCAGCTTCCGATAGCCAGGTATACAACGCCAGTGACCTCAAGGATGGGCTGGAACGCAACCTCATCATGGGTTTTCCAGATCCAGACCCCCCTACCCAATGACACACAAGATGTGCCCTACTTCATCATGGGTGATGATGCCTTCTCCCTCAGAACCTACCTCATGAAGCCCTACAGTTCAAGATACCTCACCCATGAAGAGAGGATCTTCAACTACAGGCTGTCCAGGGCAAGACGGGTGGTGGAGAACGCCTTTGACATCCTGGCCAACAGGTTCCAGGTACTTCTCACCACCATGCAGCATCACCCACAGACTGTGAGGAGCATTGTGGAAGCTTGCTGCATCCTGCATAATCTCATGCGCACCCACTACCCAGTGTTGCAGAATAGGCTTGTAGACCATCAACAAGGGAATGGAGACATGGAGCCTGGTGAATGGAGGCAAGGATGAAACCTGATAGACACTATGGATGTACAAGGCCCCAACAGAGCTTCACGTAAAGGGAAGAAGCAGTGCAACCTACTGAAATACTGTTGCAACCCCCCAGTTGGAGCAGTGGAATGGCAGGACAGGATGATAGATGGTTAATGGATGCTTCCTTGAGCCTGTCTCATCACACTGATGAGATTGTGCCATGTATGTTGAGTGGCCCTACAATGAATAGGGCATTAATAAAGAGCTTTGTTTATTTTGAAATGTGTTGATCAATGAATAAATTGTTATTGATAAAAAAGGGCCATATCTGTGGCAGCTGGGAGGGTGGACTATACAGTCCCACTCTGCTTGCACTGGAGGTTTATCTATCCCACAACTATCCTTACCCATCCCACAAGCATGCAAAGGCTTAACCATTTTTTCAAAGTTTTCACCAACACTTTATCAAGTAAATAAAATGAACCAAGTGTGTGAAGCAAAGATAACCTTTATTAATAACTGTCTTAAGTAAACTGTATGACTTTATTAAAAAAGCAAAATGAACCAAGTAAAGTGTCTTAAGCAAAGATAAAGTGAATAGGTAACAACAGTCTCTGGCACTATTCTCAGTCACTCTGAGGCATGTCCATAGTCTCAGCTGTTAAGCGGGTGGGATGGTGGTTCTGTCCTTCTTGTCAGGGATGGCAGGAGTAGGCACAGGCTTTCTCTTCTTCCCTGACTGACGAACCATGGTGTTATTCAAAGATGTCTGTGGCAGCACGTCTTTCCTCTGAGTGCTTGCGAGCTGAGTGCGTGCGAGCTGCATCCTTTTCTATCCGCGGAGCTGACGCAATTCATACTCCCCGCATGCGCAGTGAACGCTTTGCATCCGCTATACATATGCTATGCATCCGCTTTGCTTCCTATAGGCGTCCATGATGCATCCGTGTCATCCGCTATGCATCCGCCCCTTCTGCTATGCATCCACTTCGCAATTCACCCCCGGAAGCTCTTCGGATGTGTCATCCGCTTCCATCCGCTTCCATCCGCTTCCATCCACTAGGCTTCCTATGAACATCCGTTTAACATCCCCGCTAAGTACTACCCCCGTCCGTTCCTTTCTGTTCTTTTCCGTTCTGTTTATGCAAATTTGGGCCACTTTTTGGAGTGGATAACAACGGATGGAGCCACCCCCAAAATTATGCTCATCCACTGTGTCCTTTTTGCATACGTTTTGCATCTGTCAGCCAGTGGGACCTAGCCTTAACTATGCTGTATAAAGGAATTTCAGATTCTGAATGACAATATTCTGAATGTATTTACAAACTTTACAGAAGCAGTCCCAAAATTAATGATAAAAAAATAAGATTTTGCACATTGTAGCATAATAAAAGCAAGCATTCCACAATAAGTTTTTTTTTTTTTTAAAGGATCATATCAGAAGAATGTGACTCCAAATAGCCAAGTGATCCCAAACAGCAGGAAAAGTTTCACTCAGCTGACAAGGAAGCCAGATAAATGGGAAAATCCTATAGCCCTTTTCTCCCATTCCCTCTCTCTTTGGAATGCTCAATCCAGCACAGGGGGTTAATGCTTGTATTTGCATTCATTGGAGAGGAAGGGATTACATGAGAGTAAGCAAGAACACAATTTATTTTTATTTATTTATTTGGCTTGTCAGTTGCTTACAAGATAATAGGTATAAGTAAAAACGTAGTTATGAATACATTGATACATATAAGAAAAATTTAAAAAAATATAAAAGAAACAATAGGACAGGGACGGTAGGCATGTTGGTGTGCTTATGCACGTATCAAAAGAATGCGCCAGGATACTTGCTTGCCTAGCACACTTAAGAAATAAACAAAAGCCTTTAGTGTCTGGTCCATTTCAGAAAGCAAGTGTTCACAAATTAATTAAGGCCACATTGCTAAGCTTGTTAACTTGTAGTTAGCATTTCTTAGGGACCTGCTATGGAGTACAGTCAGCTTAGAAAGAGATAACTTGTTTAGGCAAGTTATTACTTGCTCTGCAAGGGGCAGGGCAGAAAAAAATGGCTCAGGCTCAGGATGGCGCTAACTGATGGTAATGGCTAACATGTGACTGAGAAAGAGATATGCAAAGTTTGTACATACAAGAATTCATCGCAAAGTTATTTTTTAATTAACATTGTAATCGTGAATGGTTGCTGCCCAAAGTAGTCATTTGTGAGGTCTACCTGTAGTGGCAATGGGAAGTGCTCTTTTATAAATGTTTTCACCTGGCCTTGTCACATAAGATGAAATGACTATGGGATACAAGATTTGGGTGTCTTAAATATATTCACTTTATTAATTATTTTATTTTTATTTATTTGATTTGTCAATCGCTTACAGGATAATAGGTGTTCTGTCCAGAAAGAAGCACGTGAGACTGGGTTCCAAAAAACAACTCTTTATTTCAAACCACTAGGTAAAGAAACGAAACATAGCCCAAGCCGCGGCAGCCCTTTACATAGCAGCTAGCCTGCCGGCTTGTGGCCAATGACAGTTATTTAATTCTTCCCGCCGTTTGGCGACTTCCTGGATTGGTTCCTAGTGAACCAATCCGTAAGTGGCCTTTTGGGCCAATCAGAATGAAGTACTTAGAATATACCAAGTTCCATACAGAACACCCCTCCCCCTTTAGTTCAGTCCAACGTAGGTGACATAGTCGCGCAGGTAGGTGGGGCTTTTCCAAGTTCTAGTTGACCTGAGTGGCTCATTCTTGTTTTGGTCTTCAAGCGGTTCGGACAGATTCGCTACTTCTCTTGACCTTCTCCATGGAACCTCCTGGAAGGGTGAGTCAGCCATGCCGCTCCTGCCTGAGTCTCTTGAGCTGGTTGAGATGGCTCCGCCGCTCCCTCCTGGTTTGGCCGGGTTGGTTGAGCTGGCCTGGCTGCCACCTTCCAGGAAGGCCTCACTTTGCTCTCCTGCTCCGGACTTCTTTCTTGGAGTTCATGTAACCGTGAGTGCTCTTTTTGTTTGATTAGATTGTCATTTTGCAGAGTTTGTTGTCTTGTTATGGGAGAATCATCTCTCCCTTTTTTATTTATTTGTACTCCCCCCCCCTTGGTTGTTTTTTCATCGGAATTTATTATTTTTGGTTCTGCAGCAGTTTTTCTTTCGAGGTTGCGGGAACGAAGCTGGTCTATGTGCCGCTTCCATTCCCTCCCATCGTCAAGCATTAGTCGGTAGGACTGGGGGCCTGTGACTTGTGTGATGGTGGCAGGCAGCCATAGAGGGTCCCCAGTAAGGTTCTTGGCAATGACTAGGTCAATGATTTCGAAGGTACGGTGTTTGCTGGAGGAGTCAGGGGGCTTGTCCCATGAGTAGGTGAGGTGTAACCTGTCCAGGTAGGACCGTAGTTTCCTACCCATTAACAGTTCAGCCGGGCTTTTATTTGTAGTGCTACTAGGGGTAATATATTGCAAGGTTAGGAGTCGGTTTAGTTTGTCCTGCACGTCCCCCTTGTCCCTTCTCTCTAGGTCCTCCTTAGTATACCTAACCATGCGTTCGGCCCTGCCATTTGCAGCCTGATGGGCCGGTGCAGTTAAGGCATGATGGGTACCCTGGGCAGCCAGGTATTGTTCAAACTGCAAGGTGGTAAACTGAGGCCCATTGTCCAAAACCAGTACATCTGGTAGCCCATGCATCACAAACAGTTTGTCGATTTGTTTCATGACAGCTTCGGTGGTTGTGGAAGCCATGAGGATGACTTCCAACCAGTTTGAATGTGCATCGACCACAATCAAAAAGGTGTTCCCCTTTGTTGGCCCAGCGAAGTCAATGTGCACCCTAGACCATGGACTCCAGGGAGTTTCCCAGTCCTGTATTGGTGCCTGTGGGGGGGTAGGCCTCACCTTCTGATAGGCGTGGCATGTTGCAACCCAGCGTTCAATGTCTTTGTCCAGCCCTGGCCACCAGACATAACTCCTGGCCAGGGCTTTCATCTTAACTATGCCTGGGTGACACTCATGCAACATGCCTAGGACGGTTTCTTGGAGGCTGCTTGGGATTACCACCCTGTCACCCCATAAGATGCACCTCTTTTCGATAGACAGCTCAGTCTGTCTGGTACGGAAAGGTTTAAAAGTCTCAGTTTTTTTATTTTCCTCCGGCCAGCCTTTACCTACCCAGTTCAGTATTTGTGCTGTCAAAGGATCTTTGGCTGTGGCTCTCGTGACATCAGTTGCAGTCAGCGGTAGCTCCAGGCAGGTCTCAAGTTGGAATGTGGAGGTAGTTGGAGCAGGGTCGTCTTCTGTGATGGGCAACGGGGAACGGCTCAGGGCGTCGGCATGCACGTAAAGGTACTCATGGAATCGTTTGCCAGGACTTTGCGATCATGTTGACTGTAATTGCATTCCGCCTTGGAGAGTGTCTTTGAGTAAAAGGCAACTGGTGCCTCTCTGCTGTTTGGAAGCTGGTGACTCAGGATGGTGCCGACCCCAAAAGGTGAAGCATCGCAAGTGATCGTCAGAGGCAGGGTGTTGCTAAACTGGATAAGAATGGTGTCTGACGTTAATAGGTCCTTAATATCTTGGAAGGCTCTCTGTTCCCGGTGGCCTCATGTCCAAGTGGTTTTTTTTATCTAGCAGTCGATGTAGGGGTTCTGCTATTGTCGCCTTATGGAGTAGAAACATATTGTAAAAATTTATGAAGCCTAGAAACGCCTGGAGATCGGTTTTGTTTTTTGGTCTGGGAGCATCTTTGACAGCCTTCACCTTCTTTTCGGTTGGGTGAATGCCTTGCTCATCAATTAAATAGCCCAAAAATTCGACTCGGTTAGTGGCCAGTTCACATTTTTCCTTCTTAACTTTTAGGCCTGATTTTCTAAAGCAAGTTAAGACTTCTTTTAACCTGGTCTCTAGCTGGCTGGCATTTTTTGCCGAGACCAGTACAGAGTCGAAGTATGGGACAACACCTTTGATTCCGTTTAGTAGGCATTCCATGAGGCTTTGGAAAATGCCTGGGGCAATGCTAACACCGAATTAGAGGCAGTTACATTTGAATGCCCTTCTATGAGTTACTATCGTTTGTGCCTCTGCTGTTATTGGATCAACAGGTAGCTGCTGATAAGCTTGTGCTAGGTCAAGTTTTGGGAATATTTTTCCTCCCCCTAGCGAGTGCAATAAATGTTGCACTACTGGCACTGGGTATGCGCTTTGTTGAAGCTCGTGGTTCAGGGTTGCCTTATAGTCCCCACAGATGCGCACTGACCCATCTGGCTTTACCGGTGTGACGATAGGGGTTTCCCACTTGGCGTGGTCGATTGGTTCTAAAATCCCTTGCGCTATCAACTTATTCAGCTGTTCGTCAATTTTTGGTTTAAGCGCGAATGGAACGCGTCTGGCCTTTAAACAAATGGGGGCTATTTTCGGGTCTAGGCTAAATGAAATTGGGGTACTTGCCTAGAGTCCCGTCAAATACATCTTGGAATTCGTGGAATAGGTTCTCCTCCCAGTTGGTTGTAGCGATGTGGTTGATCCTGGTCATCCCGATTCCCAGAGGCGTGAACCATTCGATTCCTAGCAGACTAGGGCAGTCACGGTCAATGATAATCAGAGGCAAGACTTCGGCATGTTGTTTATATTCAGCTAAAAAATGTCCAAGGCCAACTACTAGAATTCGATTTCCCTGATAGTCTTTTAGCACATGTTTTTGTTTCTTTAGTTCTTTCTGCTTGATGTTCGGTAATAGGCGCTGGATGTTATTCCAGGATACCATCGAGAGGAACAACCCTGAGTCAACCTCCATCTTGCAGGGTCTCCCCTCGATGCTCCCCTCTATCTGCACCTTCCTTCCGCTTTCCGCCCTGGCATTATCGATGGTGACTGTCTGATGCATTTCTTCTCTGTCACCAGTTCTTTTATTGTGGTTCCATCGGTTGCCGGCTTGTCTGTTATCGTGTCTGGGGGGGGTGCTGCCACGTCTTTTTGGACTATAGCTCTTTTTGTTGCGGTAGACCTTTTTGATGTGCCCCCCTTTATTACAAGGCTGGCATATTGTGTCAAGGATCCTGCATTCAGACTGCGGGTGATTGCCTCCGCAGCCCGCACATTGAAATTCCCGCTGATTCTTCCTCTTTTCGTGCCATTTTCTATCTGAATAGAGTCTATGGACATCTTTGTCGTCATCTTTGGTGTCACTCTGGGTTTCGATGTCCTCGTCGCGGTGGGTTGTCACTGTGGGCTGTTTCTTTCCTCCGTCTGCCTTCTTCTCCCTGGTTTGGGTCGGCAGGTCTGGAACTATGTTTATTTTCCGCATGGTGGCTGCTGACTTTTTCACTGCTTCGGTGGCGGTTGCCTCAGCAATGGCCTTGGTCACGATTATGTTCGGCCTGTTGAGTAGTTTGCTCTGAAGGGTAGAGTCTTTCAGGCCGAGGACTACGCGGTCTCTCATTGCCTCGTCCATGTTTTGAAACTCACATGTTCCTCCAATGTGTCTCAAGGCTGCCATAAAGTCTGCTATGGTTTATCCTTCTTCTGGTCCCTTTTGTAAAATTCATGCCTTTTGATTAGATTGGAGACCACCGGTGCGTTGTGTGTTCAGAGCATTCGGTTCAGGTCAGACCAGGTCATCTGCTTGACATCTCTGGTTTTCGCCAGTGCCTTCGCCATTTTGAATATGGCCGGTCCACAGTGTGTAAGGAAGACAGCCCTCTTCCTTTGATTTGAGATTTCTTCCATCTCATTGCTTTCTAAGAACATAAGAAAGCGATCAATGTACGATTCCCAATCCTATACATCTGGATTGAAGGGTGTGGGCGATGCGTTGTTACCAGCCATCTCTTTTCGCTCGGTTCAGATCGCCACGTGCTTGGGTCTCTGCTTCTCCAATGATCCCACCTTTGTCGCCAGTGTTCTGTCTGGAAAGAACCATGTGAGACCAGGTTCCAAACAATAACTCTTTATTTCAAACTGCTAGGTAAAGAAACGGAACATAATCCAAGCCATGGCAGCCCTTTATATAGCGGCTAGCCTGCCAGCTTGTGGCCAATGACAGTTATTTAATTCTTCCCGTCATTTGGCGGCTTCCCAGATTGGTTCCTACCGAACCAATCTATAAGTGGCCTTTTCGGCCAATCAGAATGATGTACTTGGAACCTACTAAGTTCCATACAGAACAATAGGTATCAGTATAAACATGAGTAAGAATACAGGAAATAGGTACGAATAAATGGGGGCAATAGGACCGGGATGGGAGGCACGCACCTTACAGACCTCTTAGGAATGGGGGGAGGTCAATAGTGGATATGATTCTGCATTATGAATCTGCAGTTCTGTATTCTTCTTCATCCTGGTTCCCTTAGAATCTAAGTTTTATCTTCTTGTTGTATATTTTCTCATGGTCAATCCCTACTCACTGTCACTCATGCCTTAGTCATCTCCCATATTGACTATTGCAACAAGCTCTATATGGGGCTGGTCTTGAAAAACATCCAGAAGCTCCAGTTGGTGCAAAATGCAGCTGCCCACACAGTTTGATGCAGTCCTCAATGTGTACATCTATTACCTCTCCTGCTGAAGCTGAATAAGTTGCCAATTTTGCTTTCTGGGTGCAATTCCAGGTGCTAGTTGTCACCTTTAAAACCTTCAGGCTTGGGACCGGGTTATCTGAGCAACCATCTCTTGTTGGTCATATCTGCCCAATCCTCAAGAGCAGGGAGGCAAGGAATGTTGCATGTTCCATCCCCTAAGGAGATATGTATTTGGCAGGACCTAGAAGTAGGGCCTTCTCCGTGGTGTCCCCTCCCTCTGGAATATCATCCCTCTGGAAATTAGACTGGGTCCCACTCTAATACTCTTTCGAAAGGTCCTGAAGACATGGCTCTGCCAGTGGGCCTGCGGAACCCAGAGAAGGATAGAGCCCAATAAATGGCTGGTACGGATGTGTGTTGTCATTGGGGTGGAGGGATGGGTGGTTATTTTATTATTAATTTCTTATATGTTGTTTTTTTATGTCCTGTAAGCTGCCTTGAGTCGCCATGTACGAGTAGGTGGCAATATAAATTTTCTAAATAAAGAAATTTTAATTGGCTATGAGAGCATGTAAAAGCCTGTGTGATTTCTTCATCTTGTAATATTAATTCTGCTGGGGATATTCAGCAACAATCACCAGCATTTATATCCTTCTCCATGTCAAATTTTGAAGCAGAAGACATTTGTCCTCTCTTCTCCAGTTTGGTTCCTCTAGCTATGATCATTGGTCATATTGTCGTGGAGGATAAAAGTTCTAATCCAACAGATCTGCAGGATATTAGCCTGGGGATTGTGAGCACAGAGCAAGCTGTCCACAGAACCAAACTATTTACATATGTAGTCTTCTTTTCCTGTCTCATCATTCCCTTTTTCTAAAGATGCTTTTCTATCCAGTTCTGTTCCCATGCCTCTTAAATATGACTTTTATTCCAATTCACCACAGTTCTCAGTTCACAGTCTACCCTTCATTGATCAGAATGAGCATCCTGTTATATCATCAATCAGAACAGATCGTTACAATTGATTACAAATGTTCCTCTACGATGCAACCCTCATGATAGCTATTCAGGCCTCCTGTATTTATTCTGAGTGATTATAATTTATTTTACTATCATATATACCAAGTCTGACCTTGCAAGTAATTTTGTTCTTAGTGTAAGCTATTATTGAGTGTATGTTTCAATATACTGAATCTATGCATTAAAGAGGTTCCATTTTGCCATGGCTAGTAATCAGTTTTAAAAAGCATAATCATCATTGCCAAGCTTTCAAGTGGACTTAAAATAGTTCCACAGTTTTCAGTCAGGCAGAATTCTATACATTTAAGCCCATGTCACACTACACCAATGGATGGAAAGAGGATGTAAAACGGAGAAAAACGCTTGCCATCCATTGGTTAACACGATGCATCCATTCTGTATTCACTGCATACGTTTTTCATACTCTGTATCCGTCCAGCATCCGTCTACTGTGATTTCATCTGCTCAAAAAGTTTTGAGCTGCACAAAACTTTTTGAGCAGATGAAGTATCCAACGCGTCCATTCTACATCCGCTACGCATACAGGGAACATCCGTTATACGTCCATTGTCATCTGTTACGTGTCTCCTATATCCGCTAGGCATCTGCTGCGCATCCACGCAACTCAAATCCGCTCCAGCGGAAAACAGACACAGAGAGGAAGTGAAACAGACACGCAGCGTTAGTTGCACGGAGGTAGAAAGGATGTAAGCAGATGCAGCTCGGATATAAAGCATTAAAACGGAAAAAACGTTCATATAGGGGACATATCTCGGATATTTAGGATGTCTGGAGGATGTCTGGAGGATGCAGAAGGACACCTAGCGGAAAACCTATATTTCCTATAAAAAGGGGGAGGAAATCATCTGGATCTCACTTTCAGTCCAGCAGCCCTGGTGTGCAGATCTCTTCAGCCTTGCTCTTGCTCTTGCTCTTCCACAGCATCCAGTCATCTCCACCATGGATCATCGCACACTCCTTTTGGTAGCCGCCATCATTCTACAACAGTGCAAAGCCCTCTACAGGCTCTTTCACCTGTTCTATGCAGGGAAAAGGAGGCGTCCAAGAAGTGTGTGGGTCCGAAGATGGATTGCAAGAAGAGCCAAGTACAGACTGTATGACAAGCTGATGGTGGAGCTGAGGAACGAAGACCCTCGTGCATTCCAGCACTTCATGAGGATGCCACCAGCCATGTTTGACGAAGTTGTGGAGCGGCGGAGACCCAGGTTGACCAAGGCAAACACCAACTTCCGGCCCAGCCTGGACCCTGGGCTGAAGGTGGCACTGATTCTCTGGGACCATGTACAGAAACATGCAGTACACCTGGAAGGTGCCACACAACATCATCAGCATTGTGATCAGAGAAGTGGTGCAGGCCATCATCAAAGAATATCTGGAGGAGCTCCTCCAGTGCCTCTCCACTGAAGAAGGCTGGAAGAAAGTTGCAGAGCAGTGGTATCAGAAGTGGAACTTTCCCCACACCGTTGGAGCCATAGATGTGAAGCACGTGGCCTGCAAAGCTCCAGCCAACTCAGGGTCCAATTATTTCAACTACAAGGGCTTCTTCAGTATCATCCTCTTTGCCATGGTTGATGCTGACTACAAGTTCATGTACATCGATGCTTCAGGCAACGGGTCAGCTTCAGATGCCCAGGTATACAATACCAGTGACCTCAAGGAGGAGCTGGCACGCAATCTCATCATGGGCTTCCCAGATCCAGACCCCCTGCCCAACGACACACAAGATGTGCCCTACTTCATCGTGAGGGATGACACCTTCTCCCTCACAACCTACCTCATGAAGCCCTACACTTCCAGATGCCTCACCCATGAAGAGAGGATCTTCAACTACAGGCTCTCCAGGGCAAGACGGGTGGTGGAGAACGCCTTTGACATCCTGGCCAACAGGTTCCAGGTACTAATCACCACCATGCAGCATCGCCCAGAGACCATGAGGAACATCGTGGAAGCTTGCTGCATCCTGCACAATCTATGCGCACCCGCTACCCAGTGTTGCAGAACAGGCTCGTGGATCTCCAACAAGGCAATGGGGACATGGAGCCTGGTGAATGGAGGCAAGGAGTAAACCTGATAGACACTGTGGATGTGCCAGGCCCCAACAGAGCTTCACGTGAAGGGAAGAAGCAGCGCAACCTCCTGAAACACTGTTGCAACTCCCCAGCTGGAGCAGTGGAGTGGCAAGACAGAATGGTAGATGCTTATTGGATGCTTCCTTCAGCCTGTCTCATCACACTGATGAGATTGTGCCATGTATGTTGAGTGGCCCTACAATGAACAGGGCATTTAATAAAGAGTTGTGTTTATGTTGAAATGTTTTGATGAATGAATAAATTGTTATTGATAATAAAGGGCCATAGGTGTGGCACCTGGGAGGGTGGACCACACAGTCCCACTATGCTTGCACTGGATGTTTATCTATCCCACAGCTATCCTTACCCATCCCACAGCTATTACTCATCCCACAGATATCCCTGTCCATCCCACTGCTATCCTTACCCATCCCACAAGCATGCAAAGGCTTAAACCATTTCTAAAAGTTTCCACCAAGACTTTATTTACTAAAAGAACTGAACCAAGTGTGTGAAGCAAAGATAACCTTTATTAATAACAAACTGTAAAAGCAAAATGACCCAAGTAAAATGTCCCAAGCAAAGATAAAGTCAACAGGTAGCCACCCAGTCTCTGGCACTCTTCTCAGTCACTCTGAGGCATGCCCATGGTCTCAGGGGTGAAGGGTCCAGGTGCTGTGGTGGTGGCAGTGGCTGGAGTGCTGGTCTGAGGCGCCATTGGGGTGCCTGGCCCCGAGAGAACAACAGGGGATGGTGTGTGGAGGAAGCTCTCAGAGAGCTGGCTCAGTCCCGTGATGTTGAGAGGCCCTTCCTCCAGGACATGGGGTGTCAGCCCCAATACCGATGACAGATGTTCTGAGGCCGGGCTTGGCTGTAGGGTGGAGGAAGGAGGAGTGTAGTGGGGCTGTCTGGTCTGCAGGTGAGCGAGGTGAGGGGTCGGTGGCATCTGTGGCGTCGATGGCATCTGTGGCACCTGTGGCATAGGTGGTATCGGTGGCATCAGTGGCACCTGTGGTGTGCGATGTACCTGTGCCTGGACTAGGAAGGGCTGCTTGTGCTGCTGGAACTCCTGGTAGCCATAGCCTTGGTAGGTGAGGGGCTGTGGAAAGCCTTGGAAGGGCTGTGACATCACCTTGGTTGGAGGAGCAGACCTGGACTGGGTCAGAGCAAGTTCAGCTGGGCCTGGAGGGTGGTGCAGAAGACCTGTGATCCTCTCCTTGATCACCTGGTACTGGGATTCGGGCATTTCCATGAGGGTCTGGTTGACGTAGGTGAGGAAGGGCTTTCTGTTCGAGGATGGTATGTCGGACTTTACCAGCTGAGAGAGGAGATCTACGCTGCTCTTGATGGTGTCCCTGATCTCCAAGAGGACAGTGTGGCTCTGTCCCTCCTGTCTGGCTCTCTGCCCGCTTTCTGTGGAGGTGGAACTGGGTGTGGGTGTGGGTTGGTCTCTGGTGGCAGTGGCTTCTTCTTGCTCCATCTGTGTCAGGGGGTCCTCCGTGTGCTCCGCAACGGGGAGTGCAGCTGTTGGGGACCAGCACCAGGAGCAGCACCAGCAGAAGCACCAGCACCAGCAGAGTCAGCACCAGCAGCAGAAGCCCCAGCAGAAGCATAGTCAGCGCCAGGGGGTAAGATGGTGGTCCTGTCCTTCTTGCCAGGGCTGGCAGGAGTAGGCACAGGCTTCCTCTTCTTCCCCATGGTTGTTGGCTGAAGATGTGTCTGGAAGCAGGTCTTTCCTCTGAATGGTGACTTGCTTGTGAGCTGCATCCTTTTATATCCACGGGACTGACGCAATGCATTCTCCCCGCATGTGCAGTGAATGCTTTGCATTTGCTAGGCATCCGCTAGGCGTCCGCTAGGCATCCGTGATGCATCCACGTCATCCACTAGGCATCCACTCTGCATCCACTACTTCCGCTGTGCGTCCGCTTCGCTGTTCTCCCCCGGAAGCCCTGCGGATGTGTCATCTGCTTCCATCCGCTAGGCTTCCATTGAGCATCCACTTAACATCCTCGCTACATCCTCCCCCGTCCGTTCCTTTCCGTTGTTGTCTGCTCTGTTTATGCAAATTTGGTGCACTTTTGAGAGTGGATAACAATGGATGGAAAATTTGCTCATCCGCTGTGTCCTTTTTATATACGTTTTGCATCCGTCGGCCGATGTTACCTAGCCTTAAGCAAATACGTGCTTCCCTGAACTTTAGGGAGTTAAGTAGATTCACCCCTTCTTCTTTCTATTTTCCTCTTAATATCTCCAGTGCATCTCAGTATCTTTTGGATTCTGGTTCTACTTCAGTTAACTGCATCAAAATATGTGTGTGGGGGGGTGTTTGCTCCTTTCAAAAATGTGTCATTGGTGTTAGCCGTCACCTCATTAGAACCATGTCTCATTTGGAAAAATGAATAGAGAGAACATTTACTCCATCCTAACTTGATGTCACTAATGTGGCATTGTTATTCTGGACACTTGTTCCCGTGCAGTTCCAGAACCATGGCTTTATTAAAAGCCAAATTTCCACATTTACTCCATGAAAAAAACAATATGTTTGTAATTTGCTGCCAGTTTTGCTTGAGAACCCACTGCTTCAAAATAAGGATAATAAATTGGTAATATATTGTACCTAAACAGTAGAAACACTCAGGTGTAATGATAAAATAAATGAATAAAACATTGCAAAGTAATTGCAACAAATTGTAATCTATTTAGATTCTTCTCCCTAACTCTCTCAGGGCAGATTAAAACTACAATCATTTCATTGCTTTCCTGCAACAGCCTGGATAACTAATTTACTCTGGATTCCCCCATCTTTCTAAAGGCTAGAAAGTAGGGTTTATTATCATGCTTCCTTCTGACTGTTTTATTTATATAGTTATGTCTTGCTGAGTTCAGTGAAGCTTTCTTACATGCTTCTCTTTCACATGCAGGAGTGATAGGGAATTGGGCAGTGTCCAAAGTCAGAAGGAAAAGAAGCTGCTGCTGAGAGGGTCTTCTGAATAGTCTTGTTCTTCACACTAAGTTTGAGACTGCACGTTCCAGAAGAAACTTCCAGCTGAAAGATTCCTAACAGATTCAAGCTGATCTCTCCCTCCACAAATCCAGTATGACCCGAAGCATTCTCCTAGTTATGAACAAACAACATGGTTTTATTTGTTTTACTGGCATTCAGAACCAAACATTGAAGAGATCTCTACTCCATCCCTATTTTCTCCATCACACACATGTTTACAAGTATAATTTACACAGCAATAATTACTAAAGTCAGTGGGCTTTTAGTTTTGAGTTTAGAGGCCTGTTCTGTGTCTCCTTCACTCAAGCCAACACTTAGCACTGAAGGAAGAATTCGTTTGCAACCTCTTAATTTAAATACAACACTGTCCAACTCCTCTTGGCAAAGATATTCAACCATAGTTGCCTTGCAAAAATGTCTCTGGCAAATTGAACGTCCTTGGACTTCCTCCTTACTGACCCTGATCCAAAACCATGTTGGCTTCCAAAGGATTCTCTCATTACATCCTTCAAACTATCATATACCAGACACTCCTTGCTCTCTAGCCTCAATCCTTCCCACAGTGGACACTTTCGTGGGTGGAACTTACTAGCCAATCCAAGATGAGTTACCCTTCAAACTCAAGCTGCAGGCAGGCATAAAGCAGAGCACATGGCAGGATGAGGAAAAAACTGCACACATTCTCCCTTTCACTCATGCTGCTTGCTTGCCTGATTAAAAAGCTTCCTGCTTTATATATAACTCACCTATAGTCTTCTCATTTTAAAGCTGGAATCCCCCCCATTCTTTACTCTGAATAATCTCTCTAGCTTTAAATCTCTCTCTCCCCCTGACCCCCTTCGATCCTCAGATGCTTCCCTAAGCTAACTAAATCCTTTTCTGATTTTTTTAAGGCACTGTTTCCTACATTGGTTCTCTCTGGGTCAGATCTGCTCATGTTTGCTTTGTGCCTCTGGGTCTGTCTTTTCATGCTTTAACTCTGCCCCTTTTCAAAACTCTAAGCTTTGTTTCTTTCTCTAACCTCTTTCAATTGGCCTTTCTTCTTCCTTTGGATATAGCCCTGTTGTGATTTCCTTGCAGACTTCACTATGTCAGAAACTTTTCATCTGATTCTGTGATTTCTCCCCATATTTCTTCCTGCTTACTTTGATCTTGCTTCTCCATTCTCTTACTTTTGAACCATAGGCACCCAGATTTTATTACACCCAAGACATTTGCCTTTCTGTAGAACCCCCTATTTCCCTTAATTTGGCTAATTTCCTCAATTTTAATGCTGAGGAATTTTAGTACATGGGGAGTATCTAATTTAAACAAATTTCCTCAAGGGACCTGCACTGGGGGGAAAGGATCATACTTTCAAAGCTGGGGCATTCTCTAAGGAAAATTGCTTCCCACTGTTTTGTCATCTTTGCCAATTTGGCCTCTGTTCAAACTGTTTACCAAATAAACATCTACAATTATTCCTAAAACAGTTAAACATGGAGTGTGATATGGGATTAGTCTGAAGACTAATTGGTTGTCACTTTGCATTCAAATGTAACATAATCAGCAATGATTTAACAAGAGGTCACCCTTGAAATCAGCATCTGTTAAATAATTTCTCCCAAAAAAATTTTTAAAAGATTTTTCATATAATTTTCATTAGACTAAGTGCTTATAACAGTAGATGATATGAACTTCCATTTGCATCTATTGTAAAAAAAAAGTGATTGGTTTAAATCTTAAAATATACAATAGAATCATAGAGTTGGCAGAAATCATTTAGTATAATCTCCTGAGGATCTCCTAATGAAGGAAAACTCACATTTCTTGCAGTAGCATATTCTTTTCGAAGATGAGATTACATTTGCTCTTGTCCAATCTTACTGGTGAAAATGTTTTTGCTAGAACCACAAAAACAATCAAAAGGAGAGCTACCTCAGTGGAAAGGAAATTGTTCTTGAACTGATGAAAACTTTATAGCCCACATTAAGACTTAAAGTGGGTTTTTATGTGAATCTATAAGGGTGCATGGTAGGAACAGAATTTTCAAAGCAACATCTAGCACTGTAAAACTGGTAGGTTGGATGATAGATAGATAGATAGATAGATAGATAGATAGATAGATAGATAGAT
>BLBF01000003.1:51959432-51987858 GCA_015471245.1 Laticauda colubrina | reverse complement strand
CTGCTGGTGCTTCTCCTGGTGCTTCTCCTGCTGCTGGTGCTGCTGGTGGTGTTGCTGCTGTGGTGGACCAGCCCCAAGGCCCTCAAAGCCCTGCTGCTGAAGGCCCTGAAGCCCCTGCAAGAGGGAGGAAGAGGCAAGGCAAGGAGAAGGGAGAGAGGAAACAGTACTCCATTTCCAAGGACCATGAGGAGGAGGTGCTGGAATGGCTGACAGAGAATGAGTACTTGTGGAGAAAGGGCCACAGACTCTATCACGACACCAAGAGAAAGCAGGCAACTTGGAGAGAGAAGGCGGAGAGCCTGGGCTACACTGCTTATGTCCCCCTGGGATGGTGGAAGCACATGCACACCTGGTATGGCAAGCTGCACCTGAAGAAATCTGGCCAGGCTTCTGTCAAGCTCACTGACTGGGAGATGTACGTCATGGCCAAGTGCAGCTTCCTGGAGGGTGAGGTCCACCACTGAGGAGCAGCCCCTCTGTCAACCCTCTCCCTCAGACAGCCCACAGACAGCCAGTCCTCTTCCAGCCAGGAGACAGCTACCGTGTCCAGGCAGGTGTCTTTGGAGGGCCCCACGGCAGAGACCGCCCCGACAGCTGCACTCCCCATGCCAGAGGACATGGAGGATCCCCTGTCTCAAATGGAGCAAGAAGAAGCAGCAGCCAGAGACCAACCCACCCCCACCCCCAGCTCCACAGAAAGCAGGCAGAGAGGCAGATTGGAGGGCCAGAGCCACACTGTCCTGTTGGAGATCAGGGACACAATCAAAACCAGCACAGATCTTCTCTCTCAGCTCGTCCACATCGACATACGATCCTTGAACCAGAAGCCCTTCATCACTTACGTGAGCCAGACCTTCATGGACCTGCCCGAGGCCCAATACCAGGTGATGAAGGAGAAGAGAACAGCACTGCTGCACCACCCTCCAGGCCCACCTGAACCTGCTCCGACCCACTCCAGACTGCTCCTCCACCCCAGTCGATGTCATAGCCCTTCCACGGCTTTCAACAGCCCCTCTCCTACCAAGGCTACGAGTACCAGGACTTCCCACAGCAGAGGCAGCCCTTCCCAGTCCAAGCCCAGGTACATCGCATGCCACAGACACCTCATCTCACCCAGCTGCAGACCAGACAGCCACACTACACTCCTCCTTCCTCCATCCCACAGCCAAGCCCCTCAATGGACAATCTGTCATCAGTATTGTGCTTGACATCCCAGGTCCTTGATGAAGGGCCTCTCAACCTCACGGGATTGAGTCAGCTCTCTGAGAGCTTCCTGAACACACCATCCCCTGTTGTACTCTCAGGGCCAAGCACCCCAATGGCACCTCAGACCAGCACTCCAGCCACAGCCACCTCCACAGTCCCTGGCCGCTCAACATCTGAGACCATGGACATGCCTCAGAGTGACTGAGAATAGTGCCAGAGACTGAGTTGTTACCTGTTCACTTTATCTTTGCTTAAGACACTTTACTTGGTTCATTTTGCTTTTTTAATAAAGTCACAGTTTACTTAAGACAGTTATTAATAAAGGTTATCTTTGCTTCACACACTTGGTTCATTTTATTTACTTAATAAAGTGTTGGTGAAAACTTTGAAAAAATGGTTAAGCCTTTGCATGCTTGTGGGATAGGTAAGGATAGTTGTGGGATGGATAAGGATAGTTGTGGGATAGGTAAGGATAGTTGTGGGATGGGTAAGGATAGTTGTGGAATGGGTAAGGATAGCTGTGGGATAGGTAGAGATAGTTGTGGGATGGGTAAGGATAGCTGTGGAATTGATAAACCTCCAGTGCAAGCATAGTAGGACTGTATGTCCACCCTCCCAGCTGCCACACATATGGACCTTTTTTATCAATAACAATTTATTCATTCATCAACACATTTCAAAATAAACAAAGCTCTTTATTAATGCCCTATTCATTGTAGGGCCACAATGGCACAATCTCATCAGTGTGATGAGACAGGCTCAAGGAAGCATCCATTAACCATATACTATCCTGTCTTGCCAGTCCACTGCTCCAGCTGGGGAGTTGCACCAGTGTTTCAGGAGGTTGCGCTGCTTCTTCCCTTCATGTGAAGCTCTGTTGGGACCTTGTACATCCACAGCGTCTATCAGGTTTCATCCTTCCCTCCATTCATCAGGCTCCATGTCCCCATTCCCTTGTTGATAGTCCACGAGCCTGTTCTGCAACACTGGGTAGTGGGTGCGCATGAGATTGTGCAGGATGCAGCAAGCTTCCACGGTGCTCCTCACAGTCTGTGGGTGATGCTGCATGGTGGTGAGAAGTACCTGGAACCTGTTGGCCAGGATGCCAAAGGCGTTCTCCACCACCCGTCTTGCCCTGGACAGCCTGTAGTTGAAGATCCTCTCTTCACGGGTGAGGTATCTGGAACTGTAGGGCTTCATGAGGTAGGTTCTGAGGGAGAAGGCGTCATCCCCCACAATGAAGTAGGGCACATCTTGTGTGTCATTGGGTAGGGGGTCTGGATCTGGAAAACCCATGATGAAGTTGCGTTCCAGCCCATCCTTGAGGTCACTGGCTTTGTATACCTGGGCATCTGAAGCTGACCCGTTGCCTGAAACATCAATATACATGAACTTGTTGTCAGCATCAACCATGGCAAAGAGGATGACACTGAAGAAGCCCTTGTAGTTGTGATAAGAGGACCCTGAGTTGGCTGGAGCTTTGCAGGCCACGTGCTTCCCATCTATGGCTCCAACAGTGTGGGGAAAGTTCCAGCTTTGATCCCACTGTTCTGCAACTTTCCTCCAGGCTTCTGCAGTGGTGGGGCACTGGAGGAGCTCCTCCACGTATTCTTCGATGATGTCCTGCACCACTTCTCTGACCACTTTGCTGATGCTGTTGTGTGGCACCCTTCAGGCAAACTGCATGTTTCTGTACGTGGTCCCAGAGGCCAGGTGGCACAGAGTCAGTGGCACCTTCAGTCCAGGGTCCAGGCTGGGACGGAAGTTGGTGCTCGGCTTGGTCAACCTTGGTCTCAGACGCTCAACAATTTCATCAAACATGGCTGGTGGCATCCTCATGAAGTGTTGGAATGCATGAATGTCTTCATTCCTCAGCTCCACCATCAGCTTGTCATACAGTCCAAATTCCACTCTTCTCCCGATCCATCGTCAAACCCACACAGCTCTTGGATATCTCCTTCTTCTCCTTGCATAGAAAAGGTGAAACGGTCTTGGTTCTGGTGTTGAATGATCACAGCAACCATAAGGAATATGTGATAATCCATGGTGGAGATCAATGGATGATGTGGAAGAGCAAGAGCAAGGGTGAAGAGGTCTATACACCACGGCAGCTGGACTCATACTGAGATCCAGGTGATTTCCTCCCCCTTTTTATAAGAAATGTCGGTTTTCCACTAGGTGTCCTTCCACATACTCTAGGCATACTCCAGACATCCTAAATATCCAAGATACGTCCCATATAAAAACGTTTTGTCCATTTTAATGCTTTATATATGAGATGCATCCGCTTACATCCTTTCTATTTCCGTGCTACTAACGCTGTGTGGACATTCCGTGTACCTTTCGCTTCCTCCCTCTTTCCATTTTCAGCTGGAGTGGATGTGAGTTGTGAGGATGGCCAGAGGATGCTGAGATGATACAGCGGACATGTTACAGATGACAACGGACGTAGAATATTTGTTGCCTGTATGTGTCGCGGATGTACATCGTATGCGGCAGAAAGTTCATCCGCTCAAAAAGTTTTGTGCAGCTCAAAACTTTTTGAGCGGATGAAATAGCAGTAGACAGATGTTTGATGGATAAAGCGTATGAAACACGTACGCAGTGAGTACACAATGGATGCATCACGTTTTCCAACAGATGGCAAGGTTTTTTGTCCATTTTACATCCTCTTTGCATCCATTGGTGCAGTGGGACATGGGCTTAAAAGGATGCAAATATCCAGCTGTCTGCAAGGAATATAAATCCTTCCATTCCCCACTACCCTGTCACAGCTGAAGAAGTTTCTTGGATGAGAAGCGAAACATCTTCAAAGAAAAAAATAAGAAAGTCTAGTTGCCTCCTGAAAAAGTACCTTTGGGATTATTTAAAGAGATACAGATGTGATCCCTAAACTGAATTAATTGCAGCACATTGCCTACTGCAGACACATTGGGTGAGAGAAAGAAGTCCTCCAAAGAAAAGCCCTTTATGGATCTAAATTTGATCCAAATTAGCCCTGTATACTGGACTCCCTGTTGCAGTGATGGGATTCAAAAATTTTACTACCGGTTCTGTGGGCATGACTTGGTGGGCATAGCAGGAGAAGGATACTGTAAAATCTCCATCCCTCCCCACCCCACTCCTAGTGGAAGGTTACTGCAAAATCCCATTTCTTCCCCACCTCACTAACCTGCTTTCCAGCTTCATTCTCCTGTGCAGGGCAACAAAAGAAGACCCAGCCAATCAGCTGGGACTTGGGAGACAAAGAATAGATGGGGGTGGGGCCAATCAGAGGTAGGTATTCTGAACTACTTAATATTTCCACGACCAGTTCTCCGAACTACCCAAAATTTCTGCTACTGCTTCTCCAGAACTGGTCAGAACCTGCTGAATACCACCTCTGCCCTGTTACCATAAGAACAAGACAGAAAGCGTTCCCAGCAACCGATGGGTCGGCAGAAGCAAGTGAGGAGAGGTGCAAGGAGCAGAAGCAGCAGCCCAGCTTGGGTCTTTGGTGGAAACTAGCCAAGATGCATTTATTGGATCATGAAGTCACTGTGGCATTTTTGAGATATGGAACCATTCTTATAGTGAAAATGATGCTCATGAGCTCCATCACAGCTTCTTTTACAGAGTAAGTATTAGTGATCATCATTTATAGTGTTGCATGAATTTTGTTGCAGAAAACATAGATGATGTCTTTTGTTAATCTGGCTATCCTCAGGCTGGGTATCCTCAGATAAGTAATTCTTCAACCTCACAATTTAAGTGGTTTTTTTCCTGTTTTTTCAATAGTAAGTAAAATGATTGGTATTGGCAAAACCATTTTGATATTCACCAAGGTTTTGCCTCCAGATCCGCTCTTTAAAGTTACTTACTTGCAATGAGGAATTGTAAAATAGAACTGTAGTTATATTCTTTCTTGCATTTATAGTCTTAGTTTTATGATGTGGCGAAATATTTAGCTTTTACTTCACGTACCTTTAGATGAGTTCCTCATCTCAGACATGTTTGTCACTGAGTTGATAAAAATTATTTTTGATTGTTGGTTTAATCTAATACAAACCCTTTATATTATGGCTTCATAATTAAAAATGTACCTTACATTTAAGGGGGAAAAAAAAGAACAAGACAGAAAACAACACAACCTCTTTTACTTTGTAGGCATGAGCTGATCAGTGACAAAAGGTGTACTTCAAAATAATTATCAATCAAATTTCCAGCCTTTATTTGCTGATCAGTTCTTTGAGATGTTTATCTTGAGATAATAATTACTGTTGAATACAATATTGTATTCAATAATACAATAATGTTGAATAAGATACTCAGGGAATATGCAGTAAAGATGCAAATATTTAAAAGTCAGTCAAGGTTCAGTTGTATGGATTCAGTCAACTTTGAATGAGAAAATGTAATTTCATAGTTTCTGTTTTATGAATCACTGATGCCTATTGTAAAACATCCTACTTCGAATTTCTTCCACTTAGATGTTCAAGTCATATAGAATCCCAGAGGATTATAAGGACAAACATTCATATTTCTCAAAAAGGAAGAAAGGGGTAATCTTTGTCCTACAGTTTCTTTCATGCTTTTTCTCAAATTTTTGCTGTTTTCTGTTTTTGGTGTTTTTGCTGTTCTGTTTTATTTTGAATTGATTGTATGCCATCAAGTCAGGATCAACTCTTAATAACACATGAATACATAGATCCAGAACTGATTGTTCAAAGTCTTCACTGTCTGTATCTAAACATGTTTTCTATTGCTTTTGTAGCACATTTTTATTTTTCAATTTAAAATCTTTTATTTTCAATATTTTTACTGCTGCTCCAATTCATTAAGTTTAATGTTTGTGAAGGCTTCATTTCTGAAACATCTAGATCATTGTTCACTTATATTTGATTTTATTTTTTTTTCAAATTTCAAACATTTGCTTCTGAAAATGATGAGTAGCCTTGATTCATAAAAGTACTTCATAATTTCTAATCTACATTTGGGACAATTTTTAATCCAGTATCTTTACCTGGATTGCTTAGCAAAAAGAATTGAGTCCTGTGACCCACTTCTACCAAATGTCCAGAAACCACAGCATTGGATTCAGCTCTTGTTGATCCAGATAGCAGCACATACAGTATAGAGGTGTGGTGACTCAGTGACTTAATGACACTGGAGCTGGTCTCCGCTCTAGCGGTATGAGTATGTGGTTTGGTGAGCTCCCATCATTCACCTTGGGTGTCTGTCCATTTAACAGTCCAAATACACATTCTGTGCGAGTAGATAAATAGGTACAGCTTCATTGGGAAGCAAGTGGGTGCTTCATGCAGGAAGTCAGATTTCTGCTTGCTCTGAACCTTCCTGACTGCATCAGACAGCTCTGGCAAAGGGAGGGGGGCTTGGGTGACATTACAAAAAGAGCCACTTGTCTTTCTTTCTGGTGCAAAGCCAACTCACCCTCCTGTGATGCATCTTGGGAAGCACTCAAGTGTGTCCTACAATAGAACTGGTAAATTGGCAGCCAAATTACTACTGTGCAATAGCATTGTGGTCTTCTGCAGGGTTGGAATCCGACAGGGTTAACTACCAGTTCAGTCATTTACAAGTTTCGATGACTTAAGATGTGCTTTCCTGCACACTACTGGCACACACCTGTAAATCGTCAGCAGCATGCTGCGTGCAGAGAAGCAGCCCTTCAAAAAGCCATTTTTTCCTGTTTTTTTTAACTGCAGCTGTGCCTCGCAGGGCAGCTGAAGTTGAAAAAATCAGGAAATAAAGGTCAGGTAAAAGCCCGGGTGGGAAAAAAGATCAGCAGACATAGAACCGGTTCTATGTCTGCTGCTCTTCAGAGCTACCAGTTCTACCGAGGTGGACAGAACTGGTAAAAACCCACCCCTGGTCTTCTGGCATCATCATCATCATCATAAAAACTGAAGGCTTCATTTTGGCTGCCCAAGAATAAGCCTTGCAGAATAATTCCATGAAAGCAAAAATTCAAAATATCAGCAACAACAGCAAATGTTGCTTATGCAATGAGAAAGATGAAACAGTGGATCACCTTATCAATGGCTGCAGCAATATGTCACTGACTGATGGTCTGCAATGTTATGATTGAGTTGCCAAAATTATACAATGGAAGCTTTGCCAGAAGTTTGGGTTTGAATGCAGCAAAAATGACTGGGAACATCAAATTAACAAAGTTCTTGAAAATGAGCAGGTCAAGATGCTATGGGAATTTCAGATCCAAACAGTCAAATATCTGGCCCACACACTCCTGACATCACTACAGGTAGTCCTCAATGTATGACCATAAATGAGCCCAAAATTTATGTTTTGTGAGAAACTTGTGAGAAAGTGAGAAACTTGTTAAGTGAGAAAACAAGTGAGAAACTTGTTAAGTGAGTTTTGCCCCATTTTACAACTTGTCTTGCCATATTTGTTAAGTGAATCACTGCAGTTGTTAAATTTGTAACATGGTTATTAAGTGAATCTGGTTTCCCCATTGACTTTGCTTATCAGAAGGTTACAAAAGGTGATCACCTGACCCTGGGACACTGCAACTGTCATAAATGTGAGTCAGTTTAATTATGATTATGCTACTGGTTTGGACTGGTTTATTTGAACCGATAGTAAAAAAAAGCCGACAATCAGCTGAGAGGAACTAAAAAAATCCTCTGACAATCAGCTGAAAGGAAAACTAAGAGAACAGTGCAGGATCGGCTCTCCCACCTGCTTTTCTCTCCTTTATCCTCTCAGCTGATTGGTGCTGCAAGTGGGGAAAACTGTGTGCCGGCATTAAGCAAAGCACACCCAGCAAGCCACACCCACCGAACCGGTGGTAAAACAGTTTGAATCCCACCACTGAATCAGTTATCAAGCATCCAAATGTAAATCACATGGCCATGGGGATGCTGTAATGGATAGAAGTATGAAAAATGGTCATAAGTCATTTTTTTCAGCACCATTGTAGTTCACTACCTGTATTATAGAAAAGAATTACCTGTATTATGGAAAAGAAAAAAGGCTGATTTATTGATATTACAATACCAGGTGATGCATGAATTGAAGAGAAACAGCTAGAAAAAATAAAGAAGTATTGTGATTTGCAAATTGAAGTTGAGCGACTATGGAGGAAGAAATCAATGATTGTATCAATACTAATAGGAGCTGTTGGAGCAACACCCAAAGGGCTGCCAAGATACATGGAAATTTTGAACTTATTAGACCTGAATATCCTAACTTTGCGGTGGGGAGACCACCCTACTCAGAACTGCCTACATACTGAGACACTACCTTTATAGCTCTTAGGTCCTTAGTTAGAACTCGAATTGTTAAGTTTTTACCAGTCCCAGACTGTGAATCGAATTAAAGATTAAATCTTAAATAATAAAAATAAAAAGAGCACATCTGATATGGGAACTGCTTCTCTCTTTTCTACCATCTGGAATAGGTTATCGGGACGCACTCAGTTTAGTTCTTTGCTAAGGTCTATCTGACTTAGGAGAGTCTTTACAAGAATTTGGGTTCAAAAAACCCATACTTTGGGTTTGAGTTAAGTCCTGCCATGCTTACAAGGTGGCACTCCATGACAAGGAACATTTTTTTATTTTCTTCCTCGATATATCTACTTTGTCACTGAATTGTGTGGTTTTTTTTCTTTTAATAAGTCCACTGACCATCTTTTTAGCATTTTTTCTAATCACTTGAGGTAGAAGTGTTTCAGCTGTCCACAGAAAGGGAATGGCAATTTCTTTCCTGAAATGTGATTTGGGAGAGCACATTAGGGATGGGTGCTGTGGTAGCCCTGAAGGATGCTGTCAAATCATCTGGACAGTATTTTTCTCAACCCATCAGTACAGAGCAACAATTTAAGAACACAGTGGCGTTTTCTCTATAATATCTTTTCCATAATTTCTCTACCTTAGCTCTCAAAATGTTCCTGTAGTAATCAACATATTTTTTTGAAAAATATTTTTTGATAAAGTTAAAGCCAGAATAAGATATCAGGCTTTATTTTTTTAAAAAAATATCCTTGTGAATTTAAAGATTTTGTTTGGGTATAGCAAATACAATGGAGGTTAAGCTCAAGATTGATTGAAAATGATATTTTCTGTCTTCTAGGAGGAGAAATCTGTAAAATTCCTTTGTCTTAAACATCTCATAAGACAGCAGTTCCTGTGCTTCTGTTCCTAACTATAGATCACCCTCCATTCTGATTGGTGAGATGGATAATTGCCAGACTAAACTATGGAATTGTAGCTGCCTTTCATTCTTACAGCAGTGACTGAAAACATATTGTTGTGAGTTAAACTCCAGAGGGATTGTTAAAATACAGCATTATCATTGTTACTGTTTCCTACTTAATATAAAACAAATTTAAGCCATATCTGCAAAACTTGCAAATATTGTATTGGGTTTTAAAGCCCATTTAGCAGATATATGTTGAATGGTCCCTCTGTAAAAGGCTTTTTTAAAAAAAAGAATATATACCTTGAATTTAAATGAATTCATCTACAGTATTTCAACTAACTACCTTGCTAGTTTTGGGTGGGAACATCTGCAGGGATTCAGCATTTGTTACAAAACAGCTCCTGCAATATACCAACTTTATTTGTTTCTATTGAAAAGTGGAAGATCAAAGCAAGTCCTTGGGTTCTTCTGTTCTTAAGGCAGTGGATGATAATCATTGCCACCATTGTGTTTGAACTACCTTGAGCATTAGAGCAGCTATGTTTCTTTTCCTTTCTAGAGAACAAAGATTATTTGTACATTTCATAGGAAAGGTGGTGAACCAGAACAGGAAAGGGCCTTCTTCCCCAATGAGAATTTGGCTCACAGTTGTGCCATGTAACGGATGTATGAAATAAAGGAACAAAACAGCTACTATGATGTTACTATACTTGACCCTTCACATGTGCAAGGATGTGGTTAATCTAATTGTTCTGAAATATGCAACTAAAGCAACCACAAAAGAACAAAGGAGCTTATAGTACAGTATATGTCACAAAGCATAGCATAGCATAGCATTTCCTTCTTCCAGGAAAACATCTCAGTCTATGCAAAAGTTATAGATAGCTGGAAATTTCCTTTTTTTATCCATAATAGACATTTGTTACACATGCACAAGACATTGTTTAAGTAGGGAACATCCAGATTATTTGGAAAGTAACCAGATATTTATCTAATTAGCCAATGTGATTATACCACCTGTAAGTCTTTGTGTGAAAACGAATTCTCCATTTTCAGCCACAATGACCACCTGCAGCCCTCTGCCAACCAAAACAGAGCTGGGGGAAGCTGCACACAGCCTCTCCAAGCTCCATTTTTGCTGGCAGAGGACTGCAGGAGGCTGTTGCAGTCCAAAATGGAGCCTGGGGCTGTGCATGCCCTCTCCAAGTTCCGTTTTTACTGGCAGAGGCACCATAGGCTGGTCCTTTGCTCTTTTCAGGGTGGGCCTGTGGACCAGATCTAAGCATCCCATGGGCTGGATCCAGCCCATGGGCCTTGAGTTTGACACTCCTGACATAGATGATTGAGAAGGATGAAGAGTGCTGAAAGAACTCAGGAATGTTCTCCAACAACTGTCAGTTGGCTTGTAACATCAGGAAGTTCACATAAAAGATTGTTAATGTTAATCTCCTCCAATCTGGTGCCTGCTCTCCAGATATGTTGGACTATAATAATGCTAATCAACTGCAGCTACATTTCTGGGAAAGGCACAATTTCTCTCACTAAGTCCTCCTTCCCCCTTTAAAAAATTATTCTCAGTCTTAAAATAGGGTTGCCACTGGGATTTACAGAGAGAGGAGAACTTAGCTAAAATCAGGTCTCTTACATCAGTGGAACATTCTAAGGAGAACTCCAGAACATCCACATTGTTTTGATGATTAAAGACCACCTCTGGATCCAACTATATAACATGAAAGTTTTATCTTGTAATTCAAAGTAGAATCAGCAATGTGCTCATCAAACCAAAAGCAAAACTAGGCTGATGCTAGAGGATGCGCTTTCCTTCAGAAAACAATATGTTTGTATTTGACACCAAAAATTTCAGGGCAATTTTTAAGGTTCTGCAAACCTCACCAGATAAAAATATGGAAGCATTTGTTGGTGTTTACAACAGACTCACTTTCTTTAATAGGCTGGATGTGGCTGGTGTCATTCAAAAACTTCAAATGTCATCCATCAAACTGATACAATGGTTGTAATTGTTCTGTATGAAAATAGTAGACTCCTAATTCGCTATTCTGATTGGCTAAAAAAGCCAGTATAGGGATTGGTTCACTAGGAACCAATCCAAGAAGCCGCTTAAAGGCGGCAAGATTAAACTACTGTCATTGGCTACAAGCTGGCAGGCAAGCCGCTATAAAAGGGCTGCTGTGGCTTGAGCCAATGTTCCGTTTTTACTTGTTGTTAACAAATAAAGACATTTGTTTGTTGGAACCCGGTCTACCTCGCGTTTTTCCGAACGGAACACTGGCGATGAAGGTGGGATCATCCTAAAATGCGAGACTGTGCACGCGGCGAACTAAAACCAGGCTGAAGACGATGGCTAAGAAATAATGCACCGCCCGCACCCTTCAATCCCAATGAAGAGGATTGGGAATCTTACGTAGACCGTTTCCAAATGTATTTGGAAAGTAACGAGATGGAAGAGATCTCAGACCAGCGCAAGAGGGCTGTCTTCTTAACACATTGTGGGCCAACAATTTTCAAAATGGCCAAGGCATTAGCGAAGCCCAGAGATGTGAAGCAAATGACTTGGCCCGAACTCCAACGAATACTGAAGGCTCATTACGCGCCAGTAGTGTCAAACCTTATCAAACGGCACAAATTTTACCTAAGAGACCAAAAAGAAGGCAAGACCATCGCTGATTTTGTGGCAGCCCTCCGACAACTGGGGGGAGCATGTGAGTTCCTGAACTTAGATGAAGCGATGCGAGATTGAGTAATATTGGGTTTAAGAGACTCTAATTTATAAAGCAAGCTGCTAAATAAACCCAACATAACCGTAGCCGAAGCCATCGCTGAAGCCACAGCTGCTGAAGCCGCAAAAAAATCAGCGGTCAAAATGAAACAGATGAATGCAAACAATGACGAAGCAAGCCTAACTAGAGGGAAGAAACAATTTCCCGCCACCACACACCACGAAGATTTTGATGAGATGTCAGAATCCAGAGAGGAAGACGATGAGGTCCACCACTTACACGCCAACAAAAAAGGGCGCAAAAAAAGAAACTGGTGGGAATGCGCCAGCTGCAGAGGAAACCACCCTCGAACCAATTGCAGATTCCTTGATGCCATCTGCAGAGCTTGTAAGAAAAGGGGACACATCGAGAAGGTCTGCAGAAATAAAAAAAAATTCAGCCCAAACAGACGCAGCAACTCTCCCCCACAAGCTGAGCCAAAACAAACTGAGAGTAAGTGGCAGTGAAACAAACAAGCCAGTAACCGAGAAAAAACCCATCAGACTTTCACTATCGGAAGCGCTCAGATGGAAAGCGGAAAAAAAGGCAAAATAATAGTAAAAATCGAAGGCAGCCCCTGCGAAATGGAGGTAGACTCAGAGTCTTTCCTGTCAATGGTGTCATGGGACACAATCAAACAACTGGTCCCTAATATCAGACTTAAAGAGCTCCAGAAGCAAAAATTAACCCTGAAGGACTACCAAGGAAATCGAATCCCTGTGGTAGGTCTAGGACATTTCCGAGTCACCTACAAACAATATGTCGAAGTCCTGCCGTTGACAATAGTCAACCGAGACCGACCAAGCCTCCTGGGCATCGAATGGTTCACACCATTGGGCATCGGAATGACTGGAGTTGACCGGGTGGCCACAACTGACTGGGAAGAAAACCTGATCCACGAATTCCAGGATGTTTTTGACGGCTCCCTAGGTAGGTATTGGGGGACCCCAATTTCCTTTAGTTTAGACCCCCAGGTAGCCCCTAGAAGACTAAAGGCCAGACAAGTTCCTTTTGCATTAAAAGCAAAAATAGAGGAACAACTAAACAAATTGGTTGACCAAGGGGTTTTGGAACCTGTTGACCATGCTAAATGGGAGACGCCCATTGTAACACCAGTTAAACCTGATGGGTCGGTTCGCACCTGCGGAGACTACAAGGCTACTCTGAACCATGCGCTGCAACAAAGCGCATACCTGGTGCCAGTCGTACAACATTTGTTACATTCACTTGGGGGAGGAAAAGTTTTCGCTAAACTAGATTTAGCACAAGCTTACCAACAGCTTCCAGTAGACCCCTTAACGGCTGAGGCAAAGACAATAGTGACCCACAAAGGGGCATTCAAGTGCAACAGACTCCAGTTTGGAGTGAGTATGGCCCCAGGCATGTCCCAAAGCCTCATGGAACGCCTATTGAATGGAATACAAGTGATCGTACCATATTTTGACGACGTCCTAATTTCAGCCAAAGATACAACCCAACTAGAAAAAAGACTAAGAAATGTACTAACAAAATTCAGAGAATCTGGCCTGAAAGTAAAAAAAGAAAAATGCTGCTTAATGACTGATCGCGTCGAATTTCTGAGCTATTTAATAGACGGAGAGGGTATACACCCTACTGAAAAAAAAGTCAAACCAATTAAAGACGCACCACAGCCAAGAAACAAAACTGAATTGCAGGCATTTTTGGGACTAATAAATTTCTATAACGTATTCCTCCCCCACAAAGCGACAATAGCGGAACCATTACACCGGTTACTGGATAAAAAAACTAATTGGACTTGGGGTCATAGAGAGCAAAAAGCCTTCCAGAAAATAAAAAAATTATTAACATCAAACACCGTTCTTATCCAGTTTAGTAACACACTTCCATTGATGGTGACCTGCGATGCCTCACCGTTTGGAGTTGGTGCCATCCTGAGCCACCAATTGCCAGATGGGAGAGAGGCACCCATCGCTTATTACTCAAAGACTCTGTCTAAAACAGAACATAACTATAGTCAACTAGACAGAGAAGCCCTGGCAATCGTCGCCGGAGTGAAATGCTTCCACGAATACCTTTATGGAAGAACATTTTTGATTGTAATGGACCATAAACCGTTACTAGGAATTTTGGCAGGAAACAAGCCTACACCGAACATTTTGTCCCCATGAATGACTAGATGGTCAGAATTCCTAGCAGCCTACTCTTATACATTAATGCATCGACCCGGTAAGCAAATCTCCCATGCAGATGCATTAAGCAGAATGCCGTTACGGACAACGGAGGAAGACCCGGCACCAACGATGACCACCTTGCAGATAGAGACATGCCCTGAACTACCAATATCTGCAAACGATGTTGCCAGAGCCACCACAAAGGACCCAGTAACTGCCCACATACTAAACTGGGTAGGTAAAGGCTGGCCGGAAAACCAAACAACTGAAAACTTTCAACCTTTCCGGACCAGACAAACCGAACTCTCAATTCAAAAAGGTTGTTTATTGTAGGGTGATCGGGTAGTAATCCCTCCTAAACTACACACTAGGGTGTTGGGTATGCTTCACGAAGGCCACCCTGGTATTGTTAAAATGAAAAGCCTTGCTAGAAGCTATGTCTGGTGGCCGGGTATAGATAGGGACATCGAATACTGGGTTAATTCTTGCAACAAATGTCAAAAAACCAGGCCTTCTCCACCACAAGCACCCATAAGGGACTGGGAAACCCCACAAGGCCCCTGGTCTCAGATCCACATTGACTTTGCGGGACCTACTAAGGGACATACATTCCTAAATGTCGTAGATGCATACTTGAATTGTCTGGAAGTTGTAGTTATGCCATCTACAACATTAAACAACTTGACAAACTCTTCGCAACCCATGGACTGCCGGACGTCCTAGTGTCCGACAACGGGCCACAATTAACAAGCATCCAATTCAAACAGCACCTAGCCTCCCTAGGTATGCACCATGCTCTAACCGCGCCGGCCCACCCAGCTGCAAATGGTAGAGCGGAGAGAATGGTCAGGTTTACCAAAGAGGGTTTAGAGAGAATGGACATTGGGGATGTCCAAGATAAAATTAACCGCCTACTCACCCTCCAACATATCACACCCAGTACTATAACCAACAAAAGCCCGGCGGAACTATTAATGGGAAGAAAACTTAGGTCGCAATTAGACAGATTGCACCCAAATTATATATCAGAAAGACCCCCCGACACCTCCACCCATTTCAGAACATTTGGAATCGGCAACCTAGTCTATGCAAAAAATTTCACCGGGGACCCCTTATGGCTTCCAGGCACAATCACACAAATTACAAGCCCCCGGTCCTACCGACTAACCGTAGACAATGGCAGGGAATGGAAGCGGCACATAGACCAGCTTCGTTCCTGAAACATTGAAAGGAATACAAACGCACAACCACAAATAATAAAGAACTACGAAAAACAAACCAAGGGGGGGGGGAATACAAGAAGATAATAAAGAACCGTTTAAAATAAACCCAGAATATTCTAACAAACAAAAAGAGCAAAAAAGATACTTACAGTTAGAAGAAATTTGCGGGAAGAATCCAATCGAAGGGGCCAGCCAGGCCAGCTTGACCTGCCTGGAGAAACCAGGAGGGAGCGGCAAAGCCACCGGCCTGAGAAACTCAGGCGGCAGCAAAATGGCTGACTCACCCTTCCAGGCAGTTCCATGGAGAAGAGCTGGAGAGACAGCAATCCCATCCGAACCGGTCGAAGTCTCCAGCGAAAATGAATCACGCAAGTCCAGTAGAGTCAGAAAAAGCCCCACCTACCTGCGCGACTACGTCACCACGTAGGACTGAACCAAGAGGGGAGGGGTGTTCTGTATGAAAATAGTAGACTCCTAATTCGCTATTCTGATTGGCTAAAAAAGCCAGTATAGGGATTAGTTCACTAGGAACCAATCCAAGAAGCCGCTTAAAGGCGGCAAGATTAAACTACTGTCATTGGCTACAAGCCGGCAGGCAAGCCGCTATAAAAGGGCTGCCGCGGCTTGAGCCAATGTTCCGTTTTTACTTGTTGTTAACAAATAAAGACATTTGTTTGTTGGAACCCGGTCTACCTCGCGTTTTTCCGAACGGAACAGTAATGAACAGTTGTCCTGAATAAATACTGTGCCTAGAAATACAGGTAATTTCATTGTCCCTTCCCAAATCCAGAGTTCTAATCTGTCTTGTTTAAAGAACATAAATATTATATATCAAAGCAGAACTGCCATTCTTACCTTCACCTTACTCATGAAAACATGCATATAGTTATACCCAATTGGCCAATTTGAACTAGGTATAGCCTTACACCAAATGCAGTTCATTCAAAAATTGTTCTGTGTGGTTGTCTCCATGAGGTAAGCAAGCAAAGAATTTGGAAAACCTCATTGCTCATTCATCACCATTTTTCCAATGAGCCAGCTTTAAGACACTACTACAGATAAGTATTCTTCTGTACACAAGAGAGAGCTTCTTTTTCTGGCTGATTGGCCATTCCCCAAGGTTCTTCTTCAGCCATTCCCAGTTGCACTGTGAATCTGCTTTTGGACCGAGAGTAAGAAAGGAATTTCCTTCAATACCTGGTTTTCATAGAGTTGTCACGCTCAACAGTGGAATTTGTTTCACTAGATTATGCTCCTTATCATGGTTAGCCAGTGGTCTGACTAACAAAGGTGGCAACAACTAAGTCTAAGCAATAAGTTAATATGTAGAGAAGATCAGAGCAAACTGAACTGATATGTCCTGAAGTTGACAAAATTACATTCACATGATCTAGGTGGTTTGCTGTCAGAGGAAAGGTTTGGCATCTCCATTCCCATTGTAATGTCATCCTTCTTGCCTAATCTTGACAAAGCCAATGAGTATTGGCAGCCACTTCAGGAACAGTTCTGAACAAGTCCAATTCATCACATTTTCCTGCTTTAGGGAGCTGAGATAGCTTATTTCTAGCTTTATGCCAGTTTTTGGAACCCAGATCAAAGCTAGATTTTTACATGCAATGTGGCAAGCCTTGTAGACAGTTTAGTCTCACTTTGGTGGGACCTCTTGCCTTCCCCTATATCTTCCCCACACCCAAAGCTTCAGCAACTGTTTTCTTATTGCTGCCTCAATTCTCTTATGGGTGAGGTAGTGGGATAATTGATTTAGCCATGATGCTCTCACCATTTCAAGGTAAGCAGAATAGAAAAATATCACAAACACAAGCACATACTCTGGTTTCTTTTCAGATGGTATAAAACACAAGCATTAATGTCTGTATTCTGGAATGTATAATGTTCAATTCTTTTGAATTTCTTGCAATTTGGAGGGCATTGTTTATACAGTAAGCTGCCCATATAGCTGTTTCTAAAAATTGTCATGTTTTAATTATTGTTAAAAGTTCTTGTTTAGGTTGTTTTAGGGTTTTTTTGTTTGAGCTGCTTAATATTCAGCATTCTTGACAAGCTTGGATTTCAGGATTCTGTGTCTGAAATTCTTTTCCTGAGGATGTATGCCTCAGGATACAAACAGAGTGGTAGGATTACTGACATTATATCGTACTTTGGTTTAAAAATGAATATCCTCTATGATATTCAGGCAGTGGCAGTAGCATGTTAACCCAATGTTTTTCTAGAGTGATGAAGCAGAAAGCTTGGTTTTAATAAATTCTCAGTGAGAACTATTAGAAATGTGCAGGGATAGATTCCCTTCAATAGCATTTTACTGATTGTTTGTCAATTATTTTATAATGATATTGAAACAAACCTGTGTTATTTTGCTGAAAATGTGATTTAAAAAGCAAACTAAAACAATCATTTTAAAAGGAATATCCAGAGAGGGCCATTCTGTTGTTCATTATAAATTATCCCTGCAATGAAAATAGCATTCCAGGGTTATGTTATATTTTTAGCAAATAGCTCTTTGACTTATATGCTGCTTCATAGTGCTTTACAGCCCTCTCTAAGAAGTTTATAGAGTCGGCATGTTGCCCCCAACAATCTGGTCCTCATTTTACCAACCTCGGAAGGATGAGTCAATCTTGAACCAGTCAAGATCGAACTCCAAGCTGTGGGCAGAGTTAGCCTTACAATACTGCATTCTAACCACTGCACCACCATGGTTGTTTTAAATAGTACAATGCTTGTGATGCAGCCAGTATTGTGGGGGTTACCCATCTATTTCCTACCAGTGATCTGAAAGTATCCCATCGGTTTTACTTTTCTGGAGGAACAGGGTTTTTCCTCAATGGGAAACAGCTTTCCCATGTGTAGAAGAGACACCCATTCACAGTGAGTCATACCTGAATTCAGCATGTTTCCTGAATCCATAGATAATCATAGTAGATAATTATCTTGATTAAATAGGATTGTTTTTGTTACATTGATTGGCCATGACTGACATTCTTCTAATTACCATGGATAGTGATTTGTATTCCTAAATTGTTTATTTCATTTGAACACAAGAATTACTATTTCAAGGCCACAGCTTTTAACAGAGGAGAGTTTGTCCAAAAGATCAGAATGCGATGTATTTTGGGTCAGTTCTGTACAAATTGAATTCAGTGGGTTGACTAGTGTGAACTTTGCTCTCGCAAATAGTTTGCTCCTCATACAATGTAGACCAGTTAATATTAAGATGCAATTATTTTTCACTTGTTAACAAGACATCTTGGAGTTTGGTGAAAATAATTGCTTTAATAAATAGTTGAATGAGGATGTCAGCCTCTATTTGACAGGAATGCTTCCTAGAAAATATTTGAGTTTGCAGTCCTCAGCTCAGTGAGAGTTTTTAGGAAAATATGCTTAGTGAATTGTAATACTAAGACCTGTGTTCAGAATTTATAATCCCTGCCACTGCTCAAGCATCAAAACATTAATATTCTCTTTCAAACGTATCAAACATTACAAAATTTTTATGCCTATCCATAAATTGGTATATTCATCTTTATCTTGTGCTGGCTAGTATTTTACCCAAAGCAAACTGATGAATTTCTTGGTTCAAATGTGTTTTTTTTTCCAAAAAATTCAGCAGTTATCTCTGATCTTCAAGAAGAAAGGTTGTGTAAGACAAATTGAAATTCTCCGTGCCATCAGGGGAGTTACTTATCTTTCTACTGTATATGCTTATAAAATAATAATAGGCATTTTATGCTAAGAGATTTGATTTCCTTAATAACTCTTTGGGAAGTATGGGCTTTACCTGCATATGTTTCTTTTCAAAACTAAAATGAAATCTAAGACTCTCTAAGGTTTATTCTCACTCCCCAGTTTCCCGTTACCAAAACTAGCGGCAGCCATTTTGGATGATCTAAAAAGAACAATCACTCCTCTGCACATTATCAAAATTGCCACAGGGCCTATTATTATTTATTTGTTTGTTTGCACTTCCAAAATGCAATTGCTTTTCCATAACTGTGTCATCTTGTCTCAGTCTGTGATTCACCAGCTCACTGTCTCTCGGGAACAAAGGGTACAATCACCTCTAAAATCTTTAATCTTTCCTTTTCCTTTGCCAGGAATTACCATAACAGAACACTGTTTACAACACCTCCCTTGTAAACAGAAAACTGCCGGTTCAAAACCTAGTAGGAGTCTTTCAAATTACTTTCCCTGAACAGCCAACTTTTCCTTCTGTGTGCTTTTTTTTTTTTAAATAATCCACTTGTGCACTGTTTCATCATTTTACCAGTCACTTGAATTAGAAAAGATTCATTTTCATTTTCCAGTAGTTCAAGTAACTGGAAAAAGGATGAAAGTTTTACTGCTGGTTTTGTTTTAAAACCCCAGGGAAAGGTATCTACCTCAATCACTCTGGTGTCAAAATGCACTTAGAGACTTTAGTAATCACCGTGTGTTTTGCCAGAACAGTATTTTGGGGAGGGGTGTTAAACTGATCCTTATTATGTTGACTTTAAGGCAGGGGTCTCCAACCTTGGCAACTTTAAGCCTAGAGGACTTCAACTTGAAGTCCGCCAGGCTTCAAGTTGCCAAGATTGGAGACCCCTGCTTTAAGGCAAATTGTTTTTATTGACGAAGTATTACAACTATCAATTAAATTTCTGCTGAAATGCCACATAAGGACATATATTTCCCTTCTACTTTTAAAATACTGACATATATTCTTCACCAGGCTTGCAAAAAAATTGCGAACAAATTATATTTGTAGTAGACATAATTTACTGGAATGCAAGAAAAGTCCTAGCCTGAAGCTGTATCTTATTGAGTTGAGGCTGTAACCTCACAGAAAGAAGTCCTGCCAAATCAGGATTTGCTGACTTGGGTAAACATCAGCTTTTAGATGAAAGGAACAGACAAAAAGAATGTGGCTTTGCAACATCTACCTCGAAGTGGTCCATTGTAAGTTTTTGTCAGAACATTCCAATTGCAAGCCCTGAATCTCAAGATGTAAATATTTCTTCTAAGTAAGGCCATTGTTCTCAATAGATAACAAATTGGGAGTAATCTGAGATCTATTATATTATTATTTGATGAATATGTATGCATGCAACATTTTCCCCTTCTTTCTGAAGTATATAAATATTAGTGCATCTCTTTGTCTGCAGGGGTGTGTCTTCCATTACTCTTTTGTAAGAGATCTCCTTCAGTACATATTCAGTACAGTGCAGTGAGCCTTGATTACTGGCTTTGGGTCCTGCATTTTGATTCCACATGACATATTCAGAAACAAACACCAACAATTCCAATTCTATATCCAGTTAAGCTTGTTAATTAACCAGAGTCCAGAAGCCTTGAACAGCCAAATGCATCCTGGATTGAAGTCCTAATTTTTGAATCTCTACTACTTTCACATGAGTAAAATTATAAGCAGAACAGTGCTTATAGACTAATTCTACTCTAATGTGAACAGTAAAGAACAAGAACAGAGATCAGTATCCTAAGAAGTTATTAGATGGAAAAAAATATAACTCTTTTTCACTCATCTCTAACTGAAACTTGGCTTTTCATTCAATACTGTATGTATCCAACAAAGTAATTACAGCCTAAAACATATGAGTATCTTCAATACATCTCAGTATCTAAAATTATTTGAATTATATGTTTCATATTTTGCTTTTATTTTATTAATATTATTAAAGTATTTGTTTATTAGCTATTCATATTTGAGCATAATTTGTAATACAATCTGTTCTGTATGGAACTTGGTAGGTTCCAAAGTCCCTTGTTCTGATTGGCCAAAAAGGCCACTTACGGATTGGTTGATTAAGAGCCAATCCGGGAAGCCGCCAAACAGCGGGAATAGTTAAATGAGTGTCATTGGCCACAAACCGCAGGCAAGCCGCTATATAAAGGGCTGCTGCGGCTTGGGCTATGTTCCGTATCTTTTGCCTTGTGAGTTTAAATAAAATAGTTGTTGTTGGAATCCGGTCTCACACGCTTCTTTCCAGATGGAAAACTGGCGATGAGGATGGGATTGTCGTAGAAGGTGAGACCGAAACATGCGGTGATCTGAACCGAGCAAGAGAGGTGGCTGGTAACAACGTGCCACCTGTACCATTCAATCCTGATGAGGAGGATTGGGAATTGTATATCGATCACTTTTTATGTTCTTAGAAAGCAACAAAATGGAAGAAATCTCAGACCAAAGGAAGAGGGTTGTCTTCCTTACACACTGTGGACCAGCCGTTTTTAAAATGGTGAAGGCACTGGCAAAACCTAGAGATGTCACACAGATGACTTGGTCCCACCTGAACCGAATGCTCCAAGCACACTACGCACCGATGGTCTCGAATTTGATAAAAAGGCACAAATTCTATAAGAGGGACCAGAAGGAGGATAAAACTATAGGAGATTTTGTAGCAGCCTTGAGACACATCGGAGGAGCCTGTGAGTTCCAGAACATGGATGAGGCAATGAGGGACCGTGTGGTCCTCAGCCTGAAGGACACTACCTTTCAGAACAAACTCCTGAATCGGCCAAACATAACCGTGGCCAAGACCATTGCAGAGGCAACCGCCGCCAAAGCAGCAAAGCAGTCAGCAGCCACCATGTGGCAAATGAATGCAATTCCAGACCTGCCAACCCAAACCAGGGAGAAGAAGGCAGAGGGAGGAAGGAAACAGCCCACAGTGACAGCCCACTACGAAGACATCGAATCCCAGAGTGATACCGAGGACGACAACAAAGACGTCCATAGGCTCCGTTCAGATAAAAAATGGTGCGAAAAGAGGAGAAATCGGCGGGAGTTTCAATGTGCGGGCTGCAGAGGAAATCACCTGCGAGCTGAATGCAGGTTCCTCGACGCAATATGCCGGGCTTGTAATAAAAGGGGGCACATCGAAAGGGTCTGCCGCAAAAAAAAGAGCTACAGTCCAAAAAGACGTGGCAGCACCCGCACCCCCAGACATGAAGAAAGACAAGCCGGCAGTAGATGGAACCATAACAAGAGAACTGGTGACAGGGAAGAAACACATCAGACAGTCACCATTGGCAATGCCAGGGCGGAGAATGGAAAGAAGGTTTGAATAGAGGTGAGCATCGAGGGGAGACCCTGTGAGATGGAAATCAACTCAGGGTCATTCCTATCTATGGTATCCTGGAATACCATCCGGCACCTGATACCGAACATTAAACAGAGAGAACTACAGAAACAAAGACTAGTGCTAAAGGACTATCAGGGAAATTGAATTCCAGTAGTAGGCCTTGGACATTTTCTAGTCAAAGTTAAAAACCACGCCAAAATCTTGCCTCTGACCATCGTCAACCGTGACTGCCATAGCCTATTAGGGATCGAATGGTTCGCGCCCCTGGGAATCGGGATGACTGGTATCAACCACATCGCTACAACCAACTGGGAGGAGAGCCTGAAGAATTCCAAGATGTTTTCGATGGGACTCTAGGCAAGTACAAGGGGACCCCAATTTCATTTAGCCTAGACCCGAAAATAGCCCCCATCAGTTTAAAGGCCAGACACATCCCATTTGCAAAGCTCGACCTCGCACAGGCCTATCAACAACTACCCGTTGATCCCATTATGGCAGAGGCTCAGGCTATCGTAACACATAGAGGGGCATTCAAGTATAACCGCCTCCAATTCGGTGTTAGCGTTGCCCCAGGCAAGTTCCAAAGCCTCATGGAATGCCTGCTAAATGGAATCAAAGGTGTTGTCCCCTACTTCAGCGATGTACTGGTCTCAGCAAAAAATGCCAACCAGTTAGAGACCAGATTAAGAAAAGTCTTAACAAGATTTAGGAAATCGGGCCTCAAAGTAAAAAGGAAAAAGTGTGAATTAGCCGCTAACCAGGTCAAGTTTTTGGGCTACTTAATCGATGAACAAGGCATTCACCCCACCGAAAAAAACAGTGAAGGCAATCAAAGACGCTCCCAGGCCCAGGAACAAAACCGACCTTCAAGCGTTCCTAGGCCTCATAAATTTTTACAACGTGTTCCTGCCCCATAAAGCAACAATAGCAGAACCCCTACATAGACTGCTAGATAAAAAAAACCACTTCGACATGGAGCCACCAGGAACAGAAAGCCTAACAAGGTATCAAGGACCTATTAACATCAGACAGCGTTCTCATCCAGTTTAGCAACACCCTGCCTTTGACGGTCACCTGTGATGCCTCACCTTTTCGGGTCAGCGCCATCCTAAGCCACCAGCTACCAGATGGCAGAAAAGCACTGGTCGCCTTTTACTCCAAGACACTCTCCAAGTCAGAAAGCAATTACAGTCAACTCAATCGAGAAGCTCTTGCAATCATCACCAGAGTCAAAACATTCCATGAGTACCTTTACGGTAGAACTTTTTCTATAATAACCAATCACAAGCCCCTTCTTGGAATCTTGGCAGGAAACAAGCCAACCCCGAACATTCTGTCACCTAGAATGACAAGGTGGTCTGAATTCCTCGCTGCCTACTCCTACTTGCTGTAGCACTGACCCGGCAAAGCCATCACACACGCCGACGCCCTGAGCCGTTCCCCACTGCCCATCACAGAAGACAACCCTGCTCCAACAACCTCCACATTTCAGCTTGAGACCTGCCCGAAACTACTGCTGACTGCAGCCGACGTCACGAGAGCCACAGCCAAACACCCTTTGATAGCGCGCATACTGAACTAGGTAGGTAAAGGCTGGCCGGAGGAGAACAAAACTGATATTTTTAAACCATTCCGTACCAGACAGACCGAACTGTCTATAGAAAAGGGCTGCATTTTATGGGGTGACAGGGTGGTAATTCCTAGCAGTCTCCAGGAAGACATTCTGGGCATGTTGCACGAGGGACACCTGGGCATAGTCAAAATGAAAGCCCTGGACAGGAGTTACATCTGGTGGCCAGGGCTGGACAAAGACATTGAATGCTGGGTTGCAACATGCCATGACTGTCAAAAATCGAGGCCTACCCCCCCCACAGGCACCAATAAGAGACTGAGAAACTCCCTGGTGTCCATGGTCTAGAGTACACATAGACTTCGCTGGGCCAATGAAGGGAAACACTTTTTTGATAGTGGTTGATGCATACTCGAACTGGTTGGAAGTCATCCTCATGGCTTCCACAACCACCGAAGCTGTAATGAAACAGCTAGACAAACTATTTGTGACACATGGGCTACCTGATGTACTGGTTTCAGATAACGGGCCCCAATTTACAGCCTTGCAATTCGAGCAATATCTGGCTGCCCAGGGTATCTGACGTGCCTTAACTGCGCCGGCCCATCCGGCTGCGAACGGCAGGGCTGAACACATGGTTCGGTATACTAAAGAGGGCCTAGACAGAATGGACAAGGGGGACGTGCAGGACAAACTAAGCCGACTACTAACCTTGCAGCATATTACCCCTATCAGCACAAGCAATAAAAGCCCAGCAGAACTTCTAATGGGTAGGAAACTACACTCCTACCTGGACAGATTGCACCCCACTTACACCTGGGACAAACCCCCCAACTCCTCCAGCAAATACCGTACGTTTGAAATTGGTGACCTAGTACAACTGAACCCACACATGCAACCTTCTACAATGCAGTAACAAATCTGGGACTAGAACAACTAGTAACCAACAACACTAGACTTAACAACTGCCTCGATCTCATCTTCTGCAATAGTTTGAATTCAATTTATTTTCAAATTAACAGTGACCACAATCTGATTGACTTTTGTCTAAACATACGTCCACACAAAAATCATCACAATGATGGAATCCCCAATTATAACTTCAAAAAAGGCAATTATGATCTTATAAACAATGATCTCTCATCTCTTGATTGGCAATTTCTATTCACTGGATGCAATACTGTAGAAGACCCATTACAACATATTTTTACTTGAAGTCAAAAGAATCATCAAACTATATGTACCATTAACAATTCCCAAAACCAGAAAAAACAAATTACCCACAACAATAAGAAAGCTTCAATCCAAAAAGAAATCACTTTGGCGGAAAAACAAATCTGGTCACATTGCCAACTTCAAAAGCCAATACAAAAATTTATGCCACAGATAAAGTCTGAATGCAACAATTATCACATTAAACAAGAAGAAAACATTCTACGCACCAATTCCACCCACGCTTTCTACAATTTTATAAACAACAAACTAAAAGACTCAAAGTCCATCCCACCCCTGAAAGGACCTAATGGTAAAGACTGCAACGATGACACCATTAAAGCCAACCTCTTTAACACATTCTTTGGCTCAGTATTTATAAACAACAATGGAACATGCCTAGTATTTCCCAGTTGAACCATAGTCAACTGCAATGACCTAATACATATCGACTTTACAGAAGATGATGTTGAAAAAGCACTATGCAATCTAAAACCATCTCTATTGGATCGGACGGAATATGTGCTTACTTCTTTAAAAAGCTATATACTGTCTAAGTATAATCTTTGAAAAATCTTTCAGGACCTTGCCAAAACTATGGTCATAAGCCACAGTCATCCCCAATTGCCACTCCAAAGGAAAAAAGGAAAAAGAAAATATTCAGGCAGTTGTATACCTTAATCCAATTAGTTGTCATGGTAGATGTAAAAAGTAAAAAAGGAAAAAGGAAAAAATAAAAATATTCCATATGTTCATCTTAATAAACAAAAAGAAAACCAAAATAAAAGGCTTTCATTCTAGTTCCTGGTTTAAAAAGTTAAAATCCAATTAAAGAGAAAAAAAAACCTCACTAGTGGTGGGGGGTAGAAAGGGAGGCAAAAGGTAAAAAGCAATTTTAATATAAAACAAGTCTCTGCCGCCAAATATCCAAGGCTCTTTGATAAATTAACTCAGAATTTTTCAAGGTCATTTCAATATTCTTTCTTTCAACTTCAACTCCAGACTCCATCTATCTGTACAAATGAGCACATGAATAAACAAACTCCCATGCTCATTTCTATCTTTTGCAAAACAAACCTAGGACTGCTTGACTGTAAAGGCCAGGTCACATCGCCCGACGGATGCAAAACATATGTAAAAAGGACACAGCAGATGAGCAAATTTTCCATCCGTTGTTATCTGCTCTCAAAAGTGCCCCAAATTTGCATAAAGAGAACAGAAAAGAACGGACGGGGGGAGGACGTATCGCGGATGTAAAACGGATGCTCAATGGAAGCCTAGTGGATGAAAGCGGATGGAAGCGGATGGCACGTCCACAGGGCTTCCGGGGGAGAATGTCAAAGCGGAGGCGTAACAGAAAGAGCGGATGCAGAGCGGATGAAGCAGATGCAGACCGGATGCAGAGCGGATGCATAGCGGATGACGTGGATGCGTCACAGATGCAGAGCGGATGCGTAGCGGATGCCTAGCGGATCACTGCACATGCGGGGAGCATGCATTGCGTCAGCCCCATGGATATAAACGAGGAAGCTCGCACAAGGCCAGCATTCAGAGGAAAGACCTGCTGCCAGACACATCTTCATCACAGACATCTTCATCACAGACATCTTCATCACAGATATCTTCATCATGGGGAAGAAGAGGAAGCCTGTGCCATCTTCTGCCAGCTCTGGCAAGAGGGATAGATCCACCATCCCACCCCCTGGCACTGACTCTGCTGGTGCTGGTGCTTCTGCTGGTGCTGCTCCTGGTATTGGTGCTTCTGCTGGTACTGACTCTGCTGGTGCTGCTTCTCCTGCTGCTGCTTCTCCTGCTGCTGCTGTGGTGGACCAGCCCCAAAGCCCTGAAAGCCCTGATGAAGAAGGCCCTGCCAGAGGGAGGAAGAGGCAAGGAAAGGAGAAGGTAAAGGGAGAGAGGAAGCAGAACTCCATTGCAGAGGAGCATGAGGAGGAAGTGCTGGAGTGGCTGAGGGAGAATGAGTATATGTGGAGGAAGGGCCACAGGCTCTATCGAGACACCAAGCGAAAGCAGGCGGCTTGGAGACAGAAGGTGGAGATCCTGGGCTACACTTCTGATGTCCTCATGGGGTGATGGAAGCACATGCACACCTGGTATGGGAAGCTGCACCTGAAGACGTCTGGCCAGGCCGCGGTCAAGCTCACCGACCGGGAGACCTATGTCATGGCAAAGTGCAGCTTCCTGGAGGGTGAGGTCCACCACTGAGGAGCAGCCCCTCTGTCTACCCTCATTCTCAGGCAGCCCACAGACAGCCAGTCCTCTTCTGGCCAGGAGACAACGACCATATCTGGGCAGGTGTCCACAGAGCGCCCCGCGACAGAGATCCCCCCGCCAGCTGCACACCCTGTGCCGGAGGACGTGGAGGATTCTCTCACACACATGGAGCAAGAAGTAGCAGCGACCACCAGGGACCAACCCACACCCACCCTCAGCTCCACCTCCACAGAAAGCAGGCAGAGAGCCAGACCGGAGCGACAGAGCCACACTGTCCTGCTGGAGATCAGGGACACCATCAAGAACAGTGCAGATTGTTAGGGATAACATTGTTCACCCTAACTGGTTTAGGTGAAATAATAACTATGAATCATAGTTAGTGTATGTTAGAGTGTATACAGCTTTAACTGGGAAATAGCAATTAAAGGAGTGGTTAAGAAAACAATATAAAAGTAGCAAGACTACGGCTTGCTCTCACTCTCTCTCTGGCTTTGATGATCCCTGATTACTGCTTGGAATCAAGACTGCATTGCTCAAACGGGAGAGACAACAAAGGACTGATTTTGTAAGTGAACTGACAAAGGATATTCTACATGGACTTTGCTAACTGAATATCCATGAATGGACTGACTACATGGTAAATGAATATTGGACTGTTATTTGACTATGCCATAAACTTATACTGGAATAAACTATATTCTTGATAGCACAAGCGTATCTGTTATTTTTACTGTATGTTAATAAACATACAAGCTTAGCTCACTCATTTATCTGTGTGCCTATCTGACTAACG
>BLBF01000003.1:51923530-51959422 GCA_015471245.1 Laticauda colubrina | reverse complement strand
ATACAAGCTTAGCTCACTCATTTATCTGTGTGCCTATCTGACTAACGCTGCACATTCTGTTTAGCTTGTCTACCTAACCCTGGTTGGGGAACCCAGGCTTAACACAGATCTCCTCTCTCAGCTGGTACACTTTGAAATTCCATCCTCAAACTGCAAGCCCTTCCTCACCTAGGTGACCCACACCCTCATGGACATGCCCGAGCCCCAGTACCAGGTGATGAAGGAGCGGATCACGGCGCTGCTGCATCACCCTCCAGGCCCAGCTGAACTTGCTCCCACCCAGTCCAGGTCTGCTCCTCCACCCCAGCCGATGCAACAGCCCTTCCAAGGCTTTCAACAGCCCCTCTCCTACCAAGGCTACGGCTACCAGGAGTTCCAGCAGCACAGGCAACCCTTCCCTGTCCAGGCACAGGTCCTCGGATGCCACAGGTGCCACCGATGCCACCAATACCACCGATACCACCAATGCCACAGACGCCACAGATGCCACCGATGCCACCGATGCCACTGATGCCACCAATGCCACCGATGCCACCGACACCACAGATGCCACTGATGCCCCAGATGCCACCGACAGCACAGATGCCACCGATGCCACAGATGTTTCCTCACATGCCACAGATGCCTTACCTTGCCCAGCTGCACACCAGACATCCCCACTACACTCCTCCTTCCTCCACTCCACAGCGAAGCCCGGCCTCAGAACATCTGTCATCGGTCCTGTGCCTGACATCCCAGGTCCTTGATGAAGGGCCTCTCAACCTCACTGGGCTGAGCCAGCTTTCTGAGAGCTTCCTGAACACACCACCTCCTGTTGTCCTCTTGGGGCCAGGCATCCCAATGATGCCTCAGACCAGCACTCCAGCCACTGCCACCTCCACAGTCCCTGTCCCCTTTACACTTGAGACCATGGACATGCCTCAGAGTGACTGAGAACATTGCCAGAGACTGAGTTGTTACCGGTTGACTTTATCATTGCTTGGGACACTTTTCTTGGTTCCTTGTGCTTTTTAAATAAAGTCCTACACTTTACTGTTATTAATAAAGGTTTTCTTTGCTCCACACACTTGGTTCATTTTTTTTACTTAAAAAAGTCTTGGTAGAAACTTTTAGAAAATGGTTAAGCCTTTGCATGCTTATGGGATGGGCAGGGATACTTGTGGGAGGGGTAATAGCTGTGGGATGGGCAGGGATACCTGTGGGATGGGTAATAGCTGTGGGATGGGTAATAGCTGTGGGATAGTTAAGCCTCCAGTGCAGACATAGTGGGACTGTATGGTCCACCCTCCCAGCTGCCATACATATGGCCCTTTATTATCATTAACAATTTAATCATTCATCCACACATTTCAACATAAACAAAACTCTTTATTAATGCCCTATTGATTGTAAGGCCACTCAACATACATGGCACAATCTCATCAGTGTGATCAGACAGTCTCAAGGAAGCATCCATTAAGCATCTACCATCCTGTCTTGCCACTCCACTGCTCCAGCTGGGGAGTTGCACCAGTGTTTCAGGAGGTTGTGCTGCTTCTTCCCTTCACGTGAAGCTCTGTTGGGGCCTGGTACATCCACAGTGTCGATCAGGTTTTGCTCCATTCACCAGGCTCCATGTCCCCATTGCCTTGTTGGTGGTCCACAAGCCTGTTCTGAAACACTGGGTAATGGATGCGCATGAGATTGTGCAGGATGCAGCAAGATTCCACGATGCTCTTCACGGTCTTTGGATGATGCTTCATGGTGGTGAGAAGTACCTGGAACCTGTTGGCCAGGATGCCAAAGGCGTTCTCCACCACCCGCCTAGCCCTGGACAGCCTGTAGTTGAAGATCCTCTCTTCACGGGTGAGGTATCTAGAACTGTAGGGTTCCATGAGGTAGGTTCTGAGGGAGAAGGCGTCATCCCCCACAATGAAGTAGGGCACATCTTGTGTGTCCTTGGGTAGGGGGTCTGGATCTGGAAAACCCATGATGAGGTTGCATTCCAGCCCCTCCTTGAGGTCACTGGCATTGTATACCTGGGCATCTGAAGATGACCCGTTGCCTGAAGCATTGATGTACATGAACTTGTAGTCAGCATCGACCATGGCGAAGAGGATGATGCTGAAGAAGCCCTTGTAGTTGAAATAAGTGGACCCTGACTTGACTGGAGCTTTTCAGGCCATGTGATTCCCATCTATGGCTCAAACGGTGTGGGGGAAGTTTCACCTCTGATACCACTGTTCTGCAAGTTTCCTCCAGCCTTCTTCAGTGGAGGGACACTGGAGGAGCTCCTCCATGTATTCTTCGATGATGGCCTGCACCACTTCTCTGACCACAATGCTGATGGTGTTGTGTGGCACCCTCCAGGCGTACTGCATGTTTCTGTACATGGTCCCAGAGGCCAGGTGGCGCAGAGTCAGTGCCACCTTCAGCCCAGGGTCCAGGCTGGGATGGAAGTTGGTGCTCTGCTTGGTCGACCTGGGTCTCAGACGCTCAACAATTTCGTCAAACATGGCTGGTGGCATCCTCATGAAGTTCTGGAATGCACGAGTGTCTTTGTTCCTCAGCTCCACCATCAGCTTGTCATAGAGTCCAAATTCCGCTCTTCTCCTGATCCATTGTCGGACCCAGACACTTCTTAGCCGCCTCCTTTTCTTCCCGTAGAAAAGGTGAAAGAGCCTGGAGATGACTTGGTTCTGGTGTTGAATGATGGCGGCTACCAAAAGGAGCATGCGATGATCCATGGTGGAGAAGAATGGATGCTGTGGAAGAGCAAGAGCAAGGCTGAAGAGGTCTGCACACCAGGGCTGCCGGACTGAAAGTGAGATCCAGGTGATTTCCTCCCCCTTTTTATAGGAAATGTCGGTTTTCCGCTAGGTGTCCCTCCGCATACTCCAGGCATCCTCCAGACATCCTAAATATCCGAGATACGTCCCCATATGAATGTTTTTTTCCATTTTAATGCTTTATATCGAAGCTGCATCTGCTTTCATCCTTTCTACGTCCGTGCTACTAACGCTGTTCTGCATTCGTTTCACTTCCTCCCTCTTTCCGCTTTCTGCTGCAGTGGATGTGAGTTGCGCGGATGTGCAGCGGATGCCTAGCGGATATAGCGGATGCGTAACGGATGACAACAGACGTATAACGGATGTTCCCCATATGCGTAGCGGATGTACAGCAGACGCATTGGATACTTCATCCGCTCAAAAAGTTTTGTGCAGCTCAAAACTTTTTGAGCAGATGAAATCTCAGTAGACGGATGCTGGATGGATAGAGAGTATGAAAAACGTATGCAGTAAGGACACAACGGATGCATCGCGTTTTCCAACAGATGGCAAGCTTTTTTTTACATTTTACATCCTCTTTGCATTCGTTGGTGCAGTGTGACAGGGGCTTAACACAAGCTAGTGATCGAAAAAAAAGAAACAATGTATTCAAGCCTCTGAGTTGCAGTGCTACTTATTTTCCTTCACTTTCACTTCCCCCTCCTCAATCTGCAACCAGGAACTAAAAAAAAATGTAAAATCTCCCCCCCCCTTTTTTTTTTTAAAGGTGAAAAATAAATCTTAAGTCAAGCAGAAAAATCTTAGTCAAAAAGGGATTTTCAAAAGTGTTCTTTAAAAAAGGGAGAAAGAAATACAAACAAAATTAAAAAGATTAAAAAGTACCAGTCCAGCTTAAACTTAAACAGCTTTGCCAAATTCAAAATTGCAATAAAAAGGGAAAAAAGAAAAAAACTTTCACTTTAACAATTAATCACACCGCTTAAATTCTTTTCTCTTCACTTTTAGTCCTCTTTAATTTTTTCAGGGTGTCCTCTCCAAGAAATAATAAGCAAAAGTTCATCTCACCAAACTGTCACACTTCTTTCCAATCTCTTCCATTCCAGCTTCAGCAACTTGGAAGGCTGCCTCTCTACCTCTGGCAAAAAGGATTTTTCCTGGATCAACCAGGGACTTTGCCATGTCCCTGGGATCAACAGGATGTGCCCTCCCCAATCACCGTCACTACGGGATGGTTTAGGTCCAGTGGAAATGTCCTGCAACAGAGATATCAGAGGCAATCTTGGAGCTTCAAGATCACACGCTTTACCGCTGAGACATTCTGCCCCCCTTCTATCAAATTCTGTACCTATCAACAGTGGTGTCCCCCAAGGCAGTGTTCTAGGACAATCTCTCTTCATACTCTACACAAATGACCTTTGTGATCATATTAAGAGCAACTGCGTTCTCTTCGATGATGATGTAAAGCTATTCAACACCACAGACAATACTACTATCCTTCAGTGTATCAGAATGGTCAGACAAATGGCAACTTCAAATCTCAACAAATAAATGCTCTGTCCTACATGTTGGCAAAAAAAAATCAGAAAATAAAATACAGGCTGAATAGTCAAGTCCTTGTTGGTAATCCAAACTCTGTCAAGGATCTTGGAGTACCCATGTCTAATGACCTAAGTGCTTGAGCCCACGGTAACTTCATAGCCAAAAAGGCGTTAAGAGTTGTTAACCTAATCTTATGCAGCTTTTCTCTGATAATATTACACTACTAGCTAGAGCATATAAAACATTTGCTAGACCAATACTCAAACACAGCTCATCAGTCTGGAACGCACATTACATATCTGATATTAACACAGTTGAGAAAGTTCAGGAATATTTCACAAGAAGAGTTCTCCACTCCTCTACTCTTTGCAGAATACCTTATGACTCCAGACTTGAAATTCTAGACCTAGAAAACCTAGAACTATGCTGCCTTCGGTCTGATTTCAGTATAGTATATAAAATCATACATTGCAATGTCCTACCTGTCAATGAATACTTCAGCTTCAACCATAACAACACAAGACCAAACAATAGATACAAACTCAGGGTTAATTGCACCAAACTTGATTGCAAGAAATACGACTTCAGCAACAGAGTGGTCAATGTCTGGAATACTCTACCTGACTCTGTGGTTTCTTCTCCAAACCGCAAACTTTAATCTTAGACTGTCTATTGTTGACCTCACCCCTTTCCTAAGAGGTCTGTTGAGGGCATGCATAAGCGCACCAACGTGCCTATTGTCCCTGTCCAATTGTTTCTTTTATTTTTCATGTATTCATAACTATGTATATACTTATACCTATTATCTTGTAAGCGATTAACAAATCAAAATAAATAAAATAAATAAATAAAGTTATCCGTATTTAATATTTAGTTATGTAACCTTGCTTAGAGACACAAACGAGTGAATAGAAAATAAGTGAACAGATGAAAAAGTTTTCTAATTTATTGAAATTAATTTATTAATTTATTAATTTATTGAAATTAAATCTCAGCAGAAGCTATACAAATTGTATTATGAATATGTCAGTTTCAGTTATATGGATTCACAGCTAAATCTCCAGTATTAAAATATTTCTTCAGATGATATCACAAGCAGTTTTCATAGCATGTAAGTTTTTACCATTATCACCACCACCACCATCATCACCACTCTTTTTTTATTTTTTATTTCAAAATATGCTAGGAACAATGTATTCTGTGTGATTGCCATCAATAAGACCATCTCCATTGTTGTGAATAAACCAGCAAGGGATATTGGTGCCATGCTGGATATCAGCTGTGTAATCCTTCTGCCATCCCCTACAATATAACACAGAAAGAGCATCCAGTTTATGGAAGCATTTCAATCTCAGCCAAAATATCAGGCTCTCTTTACCTGGTTACTATCAACTGGTTATTTTTCATAATCATGGTGGCATCTGGTTTTTGTGGATCTGATCCAGGGTGGACCTCAAGTATATCAAAGTTGATTGGGTGGAGGAGGAGGAGCTGGTGTCACGATGATACTGCATGCAATCTTGAAGGTCTGAGATTGCAGCTGATATCTTTGCCCCTGGACGGTCCAAATGGACCGAAACCGTCCGGACGAGATGGTGATAGTGAAGGGCGCATCCTGTAGATCCCAGGGATATCACAAAGTCCCTGATTGATCCAGGAGAAGCCCTTTTGCCAGCGGCAGAGAGGCAGCCCTCAAAGCTGCTGAAGTTGGGACAGCTCCGAATGGAAGAGGTTAAAAGAGAAAGTGTGTCGGTTTGGTGAGAACTGTTCTTTTATTATTCTAAGACTTAAAAGGACTTCAAAGGACACCCTAAGGAGAAAAAGAATCTGTAAAAGTTTTGACAGAACTGAATAAGCGGCGGTTTTTAAGCAGAAGTGTCAAAGAAAGGCTTTGTTTTATGTTTTCTATGGTTGGATTCCTGTTGTGATTCAGCATTTGCTAACTGAACTGGTTTTTTTTCTATTTATTTATATCTATTTTTTCCTCTTCTCTTCTTTTTTGATTTTGTAATATTTTAGGTTACAGGCTTTTTGTAATATTTTAGATTAGAGGCTTCCTTAAGCTATACTTTTTTCTAACTTTTATTACGTTTTGTCTGGGAATGGAGGGGGAGAGTGAGAGTAAAGAAACTTTGTAACACTGCCAACTAGAGGCTTGTGAAATTCTTTTTCAAGGACATTGCTACATGATAAAATAGAGGGAAGAGCACGGAAGAGTGTTACTGCAGGTGGATTTCTGGATTTCTATCAACAATTGAAACTTGGCTTTGAAGTTTGGAAAGGCTATGATAAGAGCCTTGGATAATTAAATAAAGTGCAGTATGTTTCTTTTTATTTTCTTAAGTTGGGTCACCCACCCCCCACCAGCTGTATTGTTCATTTTTTCTTTTTAAAACCTTTATTTCTGTAATATTTTCATCTTTGCTTTGTATTTTAAAGGGAAAGCCTCAAATTTTTTCTTTTTTTTCCCCTTTCTTCTTTGGGACTTTTTGTTTTTTGATATGCTTTTTTTTATTTGAAAATTTTCAATTGGATTAAGGTGTTGAAGAACCTGAAGAATTACTTTTTTAAAAAATTCTTTTTTACTTTTTGCTCTTTTTGCTCTTTTTTTATTCTTTCTTTCCTTTCTACCTAATTACTGACTGGATTAAGGTTAAGAAGAACCTGAAGAATTTTTTTTCTCTCCTTTTCTTTTTATTATTATTGGGTTTTTCTCTCTACCATTTTTATTTTTCATTTTGGATTATAATTGGCTATTTCATAATTGGATTGGGGTTTAGAAGAACCTGAAGATCCTGAATTGTTTAAAATGAGTAGGAAATTTATAGCTTCTGGCTCTTCAACTTCTACTTATGCCTCCCCACCATCTGGAGGACAACGTTCAATTCAGACAATGTTAAAGCAAGACAAAGATCAAGAAAGAGTGACTGTACAGATGATGATGCAAGGAATCCAAGACCTTAAAATAAAATCAGATACCATTGAAAAGAGAATAGAAAATATTGAGCAAGGAACAGAGAAAACTGATGAAAAGGTGGAGAATATTCAACAAATGATGGTGAAATATGATGAGAGATTCCAAAAAATTGAAGAAGAAGACAAACAAAGAGACAAGAAGATTGGAGATACTGATATCAGATTAACAGTGGTTGAACAAGATAAAAGTGAGATACTGAAATGGGAGATGGACAAATCAGAATTTTATCTCAGATTTCAAAATATTGAGGAAGAAAAAAGACAAAATTTAGCTGAGATAATGATAGAAATATTGGCTGAAGCTTTGGAAATAACAGAAGAGAAGATGATGGATGGAGTAGATGAGCTAAAACGAGTTTTTACAAGATATGCAATGAGAAATAACCTACCAAGAGAAGTTCATATCAGATTTACAAAAAAAGCCATTAAAATACAAATATTACAAGTGGTAAGAGAGAAAACATTGAAATACAAAGACAAAGAGATAATGTTTTTAAAGCAAATACCTAGAAGAGTGAGAGAGATGAGAAGACAATATCGATTTTTGACTAAAATGCTATTGAAAAAAGAGGTGAATTATAGATGGCTAATCCCAGAAGGGCTAATATTTACATGGCAAGAACAGAGATATAGAATTGATTCAATCGAGAAAGCAGAATTATTCTATGCAGAATTTTTTGGAAGGAGAGAGGAGGCAGAAAAAGAGATTTCACTAATTGAATTCCAAGACGACCAAATGGAGACTGAAAAAGAAGAAGGCGCAGTAGGTGGATTGGTGGAGACTAAAGAATAATGTGAACCAAGATCTACGAGAGCTGCCAAATCTAATTATAAAGCATAATTATGGAAGAGAAAAAACTGATTACAATGAATATAAATGGACTTAATTCATCTGTTAAAAGAAGGAAAATTTTTCACAGATTAGAGAAACTAAAATTTGATATAATTTGTCTACAAGAAGTACATATTAAAAAACAATATGAACAATTGTTGAAACAGCCAAAATTAGGGAAAATATTTACTTCTTTGACTCAATGTAAGAAAAGAGGAGTGGTTTTATATATCAAAGAGACCATTTCAGCAAAATTGATTTATACTGCTGAAGATGTAAGAATTGTGGAAATAATGGATAACAATAAGAAAACACTCTTGACTGCAATTTATGTTCCGAATGATAAACAAGAAGAATTTTACAAAAAATTACACATGAATATAATTGAACTGGACTATGTCAATATAGTTATGATGGGAGATTTCAATGGAATTGTAGACAATAAACTGGACTATATAACAACAGTAATAACAAAGCAAAATAGGAAGACTCTCCCCAAATCCTTTTTTAAAATGATTGATGAAATAAATTTAAAAGATATATGGAGAGAAAGAAATGTTAAAACCAAACAATACACTTTTTACACAAATAGACATTTAACATGGTCTAGAATAGATATGATTTGGACTTCAACAGAATTAATATCTAATATTCAAGAAACAAATATCAAGAAATGGTTTTTTTCTTCAGAGAAAATAAAAAAGAAGATACTTCAATTCAGAACGTATGAGACACAATGAAGGCATATGCTAGAGGCTTGATAATAGACAAGGAAAAGGAACATTAGGAAAAGGCAAGCCACGGAAGCTTTAGAAGATGAGTATAAAAGACTCAAAAATGAACTACAGAAAACGCCACAGAAAAAAGACATGAAGCTAAAACTGGATACAATTAAACATAAAATGAGTTTAATAGAGAAAGATGAATTAGCACAGAAAATTAGAAGTGCTAAACAGAATTATTTTGAGGATACAAACAAACCAGGTAGATGGTCAGCATACAAATTGAGAAAGGAAAAAGAATCAAGGAAAATACCACAGTTAATAGATGATCAAGGTCAAGTTTGTCATGGCAATAAAGAGAAGAAGGAAATCATTTGAGACTTTTATGGGAAATTATATGAGCAAGAGAATATTGATGAGGAAAAAATTAAACAGTATTTACAGAATGCTAATCTACCTAAGATACCTAAAGAGACTGAAAAAATGTTGGTTGAAAGCAATATAACCATGATGGAGTTAACCGAAGCACTTAAGAAACAAAATAATGGGAAGGCACCAGGCCCAGATGGACTTTCGGCAGAATTCTATAAAACATTGCAAGAATTGCTGAACCTTCCATTGCTAGAAGTCATGAATGAAGTTATGCTAAAGAAGAAGATACCGAAAACATGGTCAGAAGCCTATATTACACTTATTCCAAAAGAAGAGACTGATCAATTACAAATTAAGAATTATAGACCTATTTCTTTATTAAATGCAGATTATAAAATCTTTACTTCAATATTGGCAGAGAGACTCAAAAAATATTTAAATAATTTTATTCACTCTGACCAAAATGGATTCCTGCCAAAGAGACAAATTAAAGACAATATGAGAGTAATATTGGACATTTTGGAATATTATGAGGCTCACCCTGAAAAACAAATGGCTTTGATATTTTTAGATGCACAAAAGGCATTTGATAATGTGAACTGGAGATTCATGTTATTTTTATTGGAACAGGTGGGATTTGCCAGAAAATTTATTCAAGCAATACAAGCCATATATTATAAGCATATGGCAAAGGTAATGATAGAGGGAGAATTAACAGACTCTATCAATATAAGAAAAGGTACAAGACAAGGTTGCCCACTGTCACCTTTGCTTTTCATATTAACTCTGGAAGTGTTAAATAGAAACATTAGAGACAAAAAGAGTATAAAAGGAATGAAAATTAAAAAGGAAGAATTTAAATTGCAAGCTTTTGCGGATGACTTGGCTTTTATTTTAGAAGACCCTCTAGAAACAGCACCAAAACTCTTGGAAAAGATAGAGGCATATGGTAAGGTGGCCGGCTTGAAAATAAATAAAGACAAAACAAAGATTTTGACAAAGAACATGTTACTAAGACAAAAAGAAGAATTGGCAGATGTATTGAAAATTCAAGTTATGAATAAGGTTAAGTACTTGGAGATACATTTGACAGCAAGATGTAGTACATTAAAAGAGAACAATTACATTAAACTAAAACAATAGATAGCACTAGACTTGACGAAATGGGAAAACCTACAATTGTCACTAATAGGGAGAATTTCAACAATCAAAATGAATATTTTACCTAGAATTCTATACTTGTTTCAAACAATACCAATTAGGCTTGGAAAGGACTACTTTGAAGATTTAAACAAAATTGTGTTGAAATATATATGGTAAGGTAAGAAAGCGAGAATAAAGTTAAAAATCTTTCAAGATGCTAGAATTAGAGGAGGATTTGGTCTGCCTAATTGGGAGTTGTACTACTAAGCTACAAACTTGACATGGGTTAAGGAATGGATAACATTAAGAAATACTAGATTGTTAACATTAGAAGGACACGATTTGTTGTTGGGGTGGCATGCCTTTCTATGGTATAAAGGAACTAAAATACAGGGTTATTTTAGAAGATATCATGTACGAGAATCTCTGTGGTTAAATTGGAAGAAGATTAAAAGACAATGTTATTTGAAAATTCCAGTCTGGTTATCGACTATTGAAGCATTTCTTATCCTATAACATATAAGAAGGAACAAACAGTTAAATATGGGGAAATTTTGAATGAAAAGGGTGAACTTAAATTGATGCAAAAACTAGAGGAACAAGGTATAAAGATGAATTGGACCCATTGTGGCTTCCAGTCACCATCACACAAATCACAGGCCCCTGGTCCTACCGACTAACTTTAGACCATGGTAGGGAATGGAAGCGGCACATAGACCAGCTTCGTTCCCACAACCTCAAACGAAAAACCACCACAGAATCAAAAATAAATACCTACTATAAAACAGCCAAGCGGGGGGGGGGGGGGAAGTACAAATAAATAAAAAAGGGAGAGATGAACCTCCCATAACAAGACAAACTTTGCAAAACGACAATCTAACCAAACAAAAAGAGCACTCATGGTTAGATGAACCCCAAGAAAGAAGTCCGGGAGCAGGAGAGCAAAGCGAGGCCTTCCTGGAAGGATGCAGCCAGGCCAGCTCAACCAACCCAGTAAAACCAGGAGGGAGTGGCAGAGCCATCTAAACCAGCCCGAGAGACTCAGGCGGGAGCAGCAAGGCTGACTCACCCTTCCAGGAGGTTCCATGGAGAAGGACGGGAGAAGCAGCGATCTTGTCTGAACCGCGAGAAGACCACGCCGAGACTGAGCTGTGCAGGTCAACTAGGACTAGAAAAAGCCCCACCTACCTGCATGACTACATCACCCACATTGGACTAAACTAAAGGGGGAGGGGTGTTCTGTATGGAACTTGGTAGGTTCCAAGTCCCTCGTTCTGATTGGCCGAAAAGGCCACTTATGGATTGGTTGATTAAGAACCAATCCGGGAAGCCAACAAATGGCAGGAATAGTTAAATGAGTGTCATTGGTCACAAGCCACAGGCAAGCTACTATATAAAGGGCTGCCGCGGCTTGGGCTATGTTCCGTATCTTTTGCCTTGCAAGTTTAAATAAAATAGTTGTTGTTGGAACCTGGTCTCACGTGCTTCTTTGCGGACGGAACACAATCTATATCAACTCCTTATCATCCATCCCCCTCCCACTTGTGACTGTATGAATGTAATTTTGTCACTTGCATCCTTACGATTTATATTGACTGTTTCCTTGTATGATTTGATTGCTTATTGTACCCTATAACTATTATTAAGTGTTGTACCTTATGATGCTTGACTCTTGACGAATGTATCTTTTCTTTTATGTATACTGAGAGTATTTGCACCAAGACAAAGTCCTTGTGTGTCCAATCACACTTGGCCAATAAAGAATTCTATTCTATTCTGTTTATTTTATGAATTTTATTCCAGTTTATTTTATGAATTTTATTCCAGAAGGGGTTTGTAGATTTCACCAAACTTTAAAGTTGTCCATAGCCAAAAAAAAAAATTAAGAACCCCTGGGCAAGAGAGGTATGTTTTCTGAAGTGACTTAAAATTGAAAGCACTAGAAGGGTGATTCCAAATATTAAATCTCAGTTGTTGAGTGTCCTCATTTAATCAAATTCTGGGGACTTTTCCTGATAAGTTCGACAAGTTAGAATTTGCTAATGAAAAAAAGAGCAGCATAATTAATTTGCTGGGTGGAGTCTTCCCTTTTCCTATACTGTTTTGTACTTTTGTACTTTTTTTTTTTTTGCACTTTCTACTGTTTTGCACTTTAGTTATTCCTCTATGTCTCCCTTATTAAATCACCTCCTGCAATTCAGCAATTTTTAAAATTTGATCCAAACACTTGTTTCTTATGTTTTCTTAATGATAGGAGATACTTCCTAGCTAGGAAAGCTTTCTAAATGCAGCATGACGCCAGGAGCAAAGAATCCCTTCAAAAGCAGAAAAAAATTCCCTCTGAAAATACCAATTTATTATCTTGTATATCACAACACTCTATTAAATGAATTTATGGCAAAAATCTTCATAACTCATGAAAATGTAAGTTGTAATATAGTTTATTCTAAGATCATCAACCTCTCCTCCAGCAAAAATTCGTGTCCATCATGAATGCAATGAATGTAGACTCATAATTCTCCTTATTAAGCTAGACACAGAGCTTCTGGCTTCAGCTTCTCAAATTTATTGCCCACCAGTTATGTTGGACCAAAATCATCAGATGTCTGAGTGTTCTAGAAATGTTTTCAAAATTGCTATGTTGACATTCCTAGGGGATATAGTTACAAAGGCATGAAACACAAATAAACCCAGTTGGGCAACCGTGTTTCTCACAAAATAAGGCCGTCTTATTTTTTTTTGACCCCCCAAAAAATGGCTAGGCTGTCTTTTCGGGGGTGACTTAATTTCCTCCCCCACCTAGAGCAGCCCACACGCATGTACTTCGCTGTGAGGTCGCTTCTATCAGCCAATGAAAGCTCCCTGAAGGCAGAGCTGCTTCAGGGCATGGCGTGGCTGCCCATGTCCCCTCACCATTAGGCAGTCTCTTTCAGGTGATGGAAGCTCCCCAAGTGCAGTCACCAGCTATTTTGATCGGCCGATAGAAGCAGCCTTGGGGCAAGTGCACACAGACACTCTCCTCATTGCCAGGCCACTTATATCGGCCGATCAAAGTGGCTGGTGACTGCACTTGGGGAGCTTCCATCACCTGAAAGAGACTGTCTAAAGGCAAGGGGACATGGGCAGCCACGCCACACTCTGAAGTAGCTGGGGACTCTGCCTTCGGGAAGCTTCTATCAGATATCAGGGTATTCTAGCCTAGGCTACCTGCAGGACACTCCTAAAGGCAAGTTTTCTCCCCATCCCCCCCACCCTTCCCCCGCCCATTTCTCTTCACCTCGTGTAGTTCTAACGAACAATGTGAGAAATGGCGGGGGAAATGCATGGTTTAAATAGGCCTAAATTTGGGGGGTGGGGCTTAATTTCACCTCATGCCTAGAAATCATGCTGGGCCTTGCTATTGGTGGAGGCCGTATTGTTGGAGAAACACAGTAGGTAGTTCTAGAATAAATTGAGCAGAATGCACTTCATGGACAAATTGATGTGTAAACTATCTTCTCCATATGAGATAACATTTCAGCAGTTGCCCCAGATTTCAGTGTGTCCTGGGGACAGATGGTTTATTTTACCTGAATGAGTATCTTTCCTTGCAATATAGCCCATGCCAATCAAGCTACATCACTTCCTGCAAGTGATGGGCAATTTGCATGCTCTTTGTTACATGAACACAGCTCTCTGCTGTGAAAGAAACTGAAATCTCTGTGAAAAAGGAAGACTTAAGATATAAAATTCGGTGGGTTCCTTCATGAATGTATTATTTCAGTATGTTGTTCCATCTCTGTGGTCCTCTCTGAATTCACCTTCTTAAAGAGAGAAAAAAGTGAATGAGGAATCTGAAAAAGCAAAAAATAAGATTGCCCGAGAAGTTTGGAGTGTACCTTAGAAAGTTCTAAGTCTCCAGAACTGTCCCAAAAAAGCCAAGATTTAGAGCCAATGCTGCATAATTTATTGGCGATGGTTTCTGGACAAATTAATCACAAGTTAATTGGTGTATGAACCATTTCTTTTGGCAAGAAGATGTTCACAATGGGGTGTGTTTCAAGATAGTGGGAACCAAATGAAAAAAAGCTCACACTCATATCCATGCGTGCCTATGTCTCAAGAACAGAAATATTTAATTAGTTAATTAAAATATCTAATGGAAGCAAACTAACTTAAGGCCTAAAGCAAAGGGCACATATAATTTTATGTCGAACATATACCATCAATACACATTTACAGTGCAGTCAGAAAGTATTCAGATGCCCTTCACTTTTGTCATTTTTTTATTGCTACAGCCTGATTCTATAATTGTTGATGCTCATTTTTTTCTCATTAATCTACACTCAGGACCACATGACAAAGTGAAACAGAATTTTAGAAATGACTGTAAATTTACTCAAAAGAAAAAACTGAAATATCACATTGGTATAAGACTCCTTACTCAGTAGTGATGCATACAACTTTGCCTTGTGCAGGAAAAACCTCATCAAAATGAAAACAATGAATGCTACCAACGTTCTATTGAAATAATACTTGTAATAAAAAGCCTTCTCTTTTCCAGTTTTCTGTTGACATAGGTTTATGGCATTTAAATCTTTGTATTGTAATGAAAGCCTGATGCAAAATCATGTTCATATTATTATATGGATCAACCTGCATTCATTATAATCATGCCAATAATTTCCCTCATGAAATCAGTCAAGTAGAAAAAGAATAATATATTTAAGATGTTGGATAGCATTGTATTTAAGATCGGCTTCAGTAAGAATGAGAAGAAACAATATACTGAAATCCTCAATGTAAGGAAGTGTTTGAAGGGAATGGGTTTCTGTAACCTTTGAAAGTCCATTCAGTACAAATTTGGTAATTACAATGAGTGTATTTCATCTGCATAATTGAAGTGTTTTAAATGACATTCTTTATACAAATGTCAATGACATAATTGGTCTCATGAAGTCAGGATGCAGCTTCCAAGGTTTTTATTTATTTATTTATTGCCATTTATTCCAAATGGAAACAGGAGTGTTGTTAGTCAGTTCAAAACACCGCAGCATCTCTCACATTTTTTCAGATAGGTCTGAAATGGGTTTGATGCATCTATTGTCTTCATTTTGGTGAACTTTTCCCATTATATAAAAACAGCTTGCTATATCTTTCACCTATAGAAAAGCCTGAAAACTGGGAAAGAAAAGCTGTTGCCTCCTCTGGGGTTTGCAGGCTTTTTATGGAGGATGGTCTTTCCCTCTGTAGAGAGGGAGTCTTTCAGCTCCATTTCGGCAGGAAAAGCCCTGAGATAAGAGCTGTATGCATTTTTCTGATCCCTACCAGGAGCAACAAAGGTAAATGAGAAAAGAAGACCTAAGGCAACTCTTGGAAGAAGAAAGCAGTCATAGAATAGAAAACTGTTTCTCAGAAACCATAATATTGGAAGGGATGCAAACTGGCTAGGGAATTCTGGGAGTTGAAGCCCACACATCTTAAAGTTGCCAAGAAACACTTAAGAAACACTTTCTGCCATAGCAGAAAGAACTGACAAGAATACACATGGTTTTATACCCATCAGTATAAATCTATTTATTTCAAGAAAATTAGAATTGTTCTTCATTCTCCAGGCTGCCAAGGAACTAGAAAATTAAATTACAGAATAACAGGCTCAGTGTAGATTTTTCTGACATTCAGGTATTATCAGAGTCAGGCAGACCTTGCTACAGTTGTCAATCTAGAGGTGGAAAATGTTTGAAGGACTGTAATTCAGCATCCTAACTCTTGAAAAGAGTGTTGTAGAGTAACTAATTAAACTGTTTTGTCCCCAGAATTTTGGGGTTTCTTGGAGGGAGGGTGAGATTTTAAACATAGGAAGAAGAATTTAAGGCTATAGCAGGCAAACAGCTTCCATTTCTGACTTCCTCTTCAAATTCTAAAGAACAGCCAAAATCATTTTACAAATCAATCTCAAGCTCCTACAGACAGCTCCCATTTTCACCTTTAAACCTGCCTAAAAGACTAAAATTAGAGGGCAACTTGGGAGAGGTAGTTGAAAGTAGGATATTTCCTCCAAGAAATCTTCCACTTCTATTTGTCCCCAAAAATTAAAGTTATGCCATCAAAATTCAACCACTTTGCTAATTCTATGATCTCAAAATTTTAGCATTTATCTGTTCCTGGAAAAAGACATGTGTCCCATAATTGTCTATGCCGACTTGATGTTCTAGTTTTCCTTTTTTTTAGTTTAAACCCCTCTAAAAGATAAAGATTCTCATAAGTCAGCAACGTCACTGAGATCAGGAAAAATCACTTTCGTTGTCTGAAAGTTGAAGGGAGCATAGCCAGTGATATAACTTCAACAGAATTAGCTTTTCTGAATATTTCAGGAAAATGGGTGGAGATAAGCATCTTTTTTGCCATTAGAACATATAAAAATGAAGGGTAAATCAGCACTTTATTGCTTGGGGGTTAGGTTTTAAAGATTTAAATGGTTTAAAGCACATACAAATGCTTTAAGTCCATGTTACTGGAAGTACAGCCTTCATCCAAATAAAACTTGTTTGCTCACAAATAAGAATAGCTTGATATTGCTAACATAAGAATAAGATCTTCTTGGTATTTTTGGTCTCCTACTTCTGCAACCATTTTCTAAGAAAAATCCATTAGATCCATAATTGTTCACTTGATCCTAAATACATCTCTTAATTAGTCTTAAATCAGGACAGATTTAAAGCCCATGTCACACTGGCCAACGGATGCAAAAAGGACAAAGCGGACGAGCAAAATGTTCTATCCGTTGTTATCCACTCTCAAAAGGGGCAAAAATTTGCAAAACCGGAGCGGATAACACGGACGCGGGGAGGACGCAGGGCGGATGGAAAGCGGATTTGGAACAGAAGCCCAACGGATGGAAGTGGATGGGAGCGGATGGCGCAACCGCTGGGCTTCTGGGGGGCCTCAGCGAAGCGGACGCGGAACGGATACAGCGGATGCAGAGTGGATGCCGAACGGATGAAGCGGATGCACAGCGGAAGCCTAGCGGTTGAACAGCGGAAGCCTAGCGGATGCCTGGCGTTAATTGCGCATGCGGGGAGGATGCATTGCATCAGCCCCACGGATATAACGGAAGCAACTCGGAAGCAGGTCGCCATTCAGAGGAAAGACCTGCTACCGGAAGGATTGGCTGCCTTGCTTGCCCTGCCTGCATGTCTGCCTGCAAGCCTTGCTGCCAGCCTTCCTGCCAGCCTTGCTACCAACCTCCCTGGCAGCCAGCAACCCCACAACCATGCGGAAGCACAGCAAGCCTCAGCCATCTGCTGCCAGCCCTTGCAAGAGGGACAGGGCTACCATCCCGCCCCCTGGCCCTCACTCTGGTTCTGCTGGGGCTTCTGTAGCACGGGCTCACTCTTCTGGGGCTGGGGCTTCTGCTGCTTCTGCTTTTGGAGGAGCTGATGACAAGCACTCCAGCACCAGCCACCTCCACAGCACCTGGACCTTTCACCCCTGAGACTGAGCGACCAAGAGGAGTGCCAGAGACTCATTTTTGTCTTATAGCTTGTTGTTAATAAAGTCTATTTTTGATTCACACACATGCTTCATTTCTTTTTTTTAATAAAGTCTTGCTGGAAACTTTTAGAAATGGTTTAAGCCTTTGCATGCTTGTGGGATGGGTTAAGATAGCTGTGGGATGGGCAGGGATACCTTTGGATGGGAAATAGCTGTAGGATAGATAAACCTCCAGTGCAAGCATAGTGGGACTGTATGGTCCAACCTCCCAGGTGCCACACATATGGCCCTTTATTATCAATAACAATGTAATCATTGATCCACACATTTCAACATAAACATAACTCTTTATTAAACGCCCTGTTCATTGTAGCCCAACCAAACATACATGGCCCAATCTCATCCATGTGATGACACAGGCTCAAGGAAGCATCCATTAAGCATCTATCATCCTGTCTTGTCACTCCACTGCTCCAGCTGGGGAGTTGCACCAGTGTCTCAGGAGGTTGCGCTGCTTCTTCGCCTCATGTGAGGCTCTGTTGGGCCCTTGCACATCCTCAGTGTCGATCAGGTTTTGCCCTTGCCTCCATTCCCCAGGCTCCATGTCCCCATTGCCTTGTTGACGGTCCACAAGCCTGTTCTGCAAGACTGGGTAGCGGGTGCGCATGAGATTGTGCAGGATGCAGCAAGCTTCCACGATCCTCCTCATGGTCTCTGGGCTATGCTGCATGTTGGTGAGAAGTACCTGGAACCTGTTGGCCAGGATGCCAAAGGCGTTCTCCACCACCCGTCTTGCCCTGAACAGCCTGTAGTTGAAGATCCTCTCTTCACGGTTGAGGTATTTGGAGGTGTTGGGCTTCATGAGGTAGGTTATGAGGGAGAAGGCGTCATCCCCCACAATGAAGTAGGGCACATCTTGCGTGTCGTTGGGCAGCGGGTCTGGATCTGGGAAGCCCACGATGAGGTTGCCTTCCAGCTCCTCCTTGAGGTGACTGGCGTTGTATACCTGGGCATTTGAAGCTGACCCGTTGCCTGAAGCATCGATGTACATGAACTTGTAGTCAGCATCGACCATGGCGAAGAGGATGATGCTGAAGAAGCCCTTGTAGTTGTGATAAGTGGACCCCGACTTGGCTGGCGCTTTGCAGGCCACGTACTTGCCATCTATGGCTCCAACGGTGTGGGGGAAGTTCCACTTCTGATACCACTGCTCTGCAACTTTCTTCCATCCTTCTTCAGTGGAGGGGCACTGGAGGAGCTCCTCCTTGTATTCTTCGATGATGGCCTGCACAACTTCTCTGACAACAAAGCTGATGGTGCTGGGTGGCACCCTCCAGCCGTACTGCATGCTCCTGTAGGTGGTCCCTGAGGCCAGGTGGCACAGAGTGAGTGCCACCTTGAGCTCAGTGTCCAGGCTGGGCCGGACGTTGGTGCTCTGCTTGGTCAACCTGGGTCTCAGCTGCTCCACAACTTCGTCAAACATGGCTGGAGGCATCCTCATGAAGTTCTGGAATGCACGAAGGTTTTCGTTCCTCAGCTCCACCATGAGCTTGTTGTACAGTCCGTCCTCTGCTCTTCTGGCGAACCATCTTTGGACCCAGACTTTTTTTGGGTGCCTCCTTTTCTTCCCGTAGTAGAGTTCACAGAGCCTGTAGATGGTTTCGCACTGTTGCAGAAGGATGGTGGTTGCCGAAAGGACTTTGTCACAATCCATGGTGGACATGACTGGATGCTGTGGAAGAGGAAGAGTCAGATGAAGGCTGCAGAAGTCTGCACAGCTAGGCTGCTGGTCTGAAAGTGAGATGCAGACGAGTTGCTCCCCCTTTTTATGGGCAGTATAGGTGTCCATTTGCATCCTCTAGGCATCCTCTAGGCATCCTCTAGACATCCTTAATATCCAAGATAGGTCCCCTCTGTGAACGTTTTTTCCACTTTAAACGCTTTGTTTCCGCTAGGCATCCATTCTGCATCCGTTCTGCATCCGTTCTGCATCCGTTCCGCTTCCTCCCTGCGTCCGAGCGGATGCGAGTTGCGCGGATGCGCAGCAGATGCCTAGCGGATATAGCGGATGCGTAACAGATGAAGAACAGATGCCTATCAGATGTGTAGCGGATGCAGAACGGACGAACTGGATATGTTTTCCGTGCAAAAGTTTTAGGCAGCCCAAAACTTTTGGAGCGGATGAAACGTCAATAAACGGATGCTGGATGGATAGAGAGGAAGCCAAACGGAGGCAGTGAGTACATCGCATTTTCGAATGGATGGCAAGGTTTTTTGTCCGTTTTACATCCTCTTTGCATCCTTTGGTTCAGTGTGACATGGGCTTAAGATTCTACTAGTATCAGAAGGCAACCAGCAGATGTCCAACTCTATTTCTATGTCCTCTAGTACCTGTTTAGGGAAAGTCATTAAACATTTTGGCAGCAAAAATTATCAGTTCTGATTCTGACCACATCCAGATCCCTACTTGCACCTACAGACTTTATTGGCGCTTGAGGCCCAGAATGCAAACCTATTGAATCCCTCAACGATTTTGGCTTCTCCTATGAATTTACTTAAGCACACAGAGCAGTTGTGTACTTGGCTTCTTAACACTACTCCAGATGTGTTATTGTCCTAGTGTGGTCTTCTGAGGGTCCTCCTTACATTTTAATAAACTTATCCTGCCAACCCAATTTTCTTCTTTGCTTCCAAACAGAGCATTTGAAATTTGATGTTTGTTACCTCTGTAAAGAAGAAAAAGGAAGGATTAAAACTCTAAGCAAAAATGCTGTTTGTAACACAAGGGGTGGGGTGAGGGGTATTACAGATTACCTTTTTAAGAAAATTTACCCAAGTCAGGTGATGTCAGAATCAGTCAGAGGAGGAGAGAAATTGGAAGAAGGTTAATGTTCCCTGGCAGTTTGAAGAAAGGATGAGCAACAATTTAACTTAACAATGGGGAAAGGCCCTCTCTGTATGCTGGTGGTTACTCTGTGTCAGCCAAAACTGCTATCACATATGGAAAATCATGTAAAAGACTATTGAAACATTCCTGAATAATCTGGAATCACCAGTTAAAAGAAGCTAAGATTAAGAGAACGAGATGGATTTTAAATGTGGATTTACCAAGCAAATATATTTTTTCCTCAATTTCATTGCTGTCAAAATTAATTAAGGTAAGCTATCACAACCTACCTACATCTCACAGATAATTTAGGAAGGGTAGCCCTTCTAAAACCATAATAAAATGCTCCAGTTTGATCACAAAATCTAGGGGATTTTTTTCCAGAAGCCATATCAAATTATAGAAAGAAAGCTGCCAGATGAAAAATGCTTATGATTATCCATTTCAGTTTTAATCTACAATGGTCCTCTTGGAACAGGTGTGATTTTTTTTTCTGATATTACTTTAGCTTCCTTGAATAAGGTTTGTAAAGTACCTAACACTATCTTTCCTAGGCATTCCATACGTGGGCCATAGGAACACAGAAAACCACTAGATGGCAGAGAAAATCAGAGATTTAGAGATACTTTGCTGCCCTCTGACTCTTACCTGGATCTTTGCAGCCCAGACATGATACAGTACTGCAGAAGTCTCCAAATTTGACAATTTTAAGACTTGTGGGCTTCAACTACCGAATGCTGGCTGGAGAATTCTGGGAGTTGAAGTTCACATGTCTTAAAGTTGTCAAATTTGGAGAGCCCTGCAGTTCTGTATGCCTAATCTTTCCCAATCTAATAAACTTTAGATTTACCTTTTTTGAGCGATGACTGTGAATTATGAGAGTTGTTTGCTTGGGAGTTGCATTGTGAATCAGCTTCTTACACCACTGATGTTTTTACAGCTTTGACAAATCAGAGAAAAGTGTGAAGCAGTTCGTCCAAATCATTTTCATAGCTTACATAGACATGGCAGAATTTGACAGCATCTTCATCTTGACTACAGATGGGGAAATCTGTCCAGCTAGAGTGATAAAGAACGAATTTGGCTGTGGCTGAGAAGACTCTTTCCTAACTCTCTCCCAAATTCTACCCTGAGTAACAAAGAGAGATGGGGGCGGTGCCATCCATATGCCATCACTATTGCATGCACTGTAATTGCCTATCTCTTTTAAGCCACCCTTCCCAAAATGGGTATTTTCTGACGTGCTGGGGCTACCAGATGTAAAGCTTGGGAAATCTATTAGTTGTGTATACAATACATTTGAGGTTCCAGAATGCGGACAGCTGTCAGGCCACTGAGTGAAGTAGCAGGACTATAGAAATGCATGTCGTAACAAACAGGAGCAGCTACCAGCCATTTTAAAAAGAAGTGCATTTGCCAGCAACACATTCTATACACATATACAGGAAGTGTATTTCCCTCTCTTCTCCCACCGGATGTATAGAATAGTCTAAATTGATCATAAAACCCATCACTCGACTCTTCTTCTTCAAGTTTCACTGTTTGTGATATATTTAGAAATAAATATGGCTTCTAAGGTTTATTTAGAAAGTAAATTTTTATCTTCTTACAGAAAAACATGTTCTGTCCAGAGACAAATTTGGCTTTAACAAGGGCAGGTAAAGGTTAATTAACTTTGGTGCTGTTCTTCTTACTCAGATAACTTTATTTAAATGGGAGACTGTCTCATTTTAATCTAATAAAAGTACTCCCACCACAATTTCTAATGGACAATCAAAACAGAATTAATTCTCAGGTTTAAAAATAGCTTTTCCTTCAAGAATTCTCCAGGTGTCCAACTTTGCTGACAACCTCAAATTACTTATTCTGGGTTAAAACACCGATACAGAAAAAGATCAAACTGAGGAAAATCTGATTCAATGCAAATGCAGAAGCATAAAATTGTGTTTTTATTGATGATTGGTTGATTGATTGATTGATTGATTGATTTTGTGATATCAAGTCATCTTTGACTTCTAGCCATCAGTAGGCAGATTTTCTCCATAAAATTAGGCATATTAGAGTAAAAATATAGCCATAATTTACCTATATATAGTTGGAAATTAAGTATTCTATGATTTGATCGAGATCCTTCAATGGCTAAAGGCTAGGTCTCACTGGCCAACGGATGCAAAACGTATGCAAAAAAGAAACAGCAGACGAGCAAAATTTTGGGGGTGGCTCCATCCATTGTTATCCACTCCAAAAAGTGCCCCAAATTTGCATAAACAGAATGGAAAGGAACGGACGGGGGTAGTACGTAGTCAGAATTCAGAGGAAAGACGTGCTGCCACAGACATCTTCGAATAACACCATGGTTCATCAGTCAGGGAAGAAGAGAAAGCCTGTGCCTACTCCTGCCAGCCCTTGGCAAGAAGGACAGAACCACCATCCCACCCCCTGTCACTGACTCTGAAGCTGCTGGTGCTTCTCCTGCTGCTGGTGCTGCTGCTGCTGGTGGTGGTGCTGCTGCTGGTGGTGGTGGTGCTGCTGGTGCTGCTGGTGCTTCTGGTGCTTCTCCTGATGCTGGTGCTGGTGCTGCTGCTGCTGCTGCTGCTACTGCTACTGCTGCTGCTGCTGTGGTGGACCAGCCCCAAGGCCCTCAAAGCCCTGCTGCTCAAGCCCCTGAAGACCCTGCTGCTCAAGCCCTTGCCAGAGGGAGGAAGAGGCAAGGGTAGGAGAAGGGACAGAGGAAACAGTACACCCTTTCCGAGGACCATGAGGATGAGGTGCTGGAATGGCTGAGGGAGAACGAGTAACTCTGGAGAAAGGGCCACAGATTCTATCATGACACCAAGAGGAAGCAGGCAGCTTGGAGAGACAAGGCAGAGAGCCTGGGCTACACTTCAGACCTACTCCTGGGATGGTGGAAGCACATGCACACCTGGTATGGCAAGCTACACATCAAGAAATCTGGCCAGGCCGCTGTCAAGCTCACTGACTGGGAGATGTATGTCATGGCCCAGTGCAGCTTCCTGGAGGGTGAAGTCTGTCACCGAGGAGCAGCCCCTCTGACAACCCTCTCCCTCAGACAGCCCACAGACAGCCAGTCCTCTTCCAGCCAGGAGACAGCTACCGTGTCCAGGCAGGTGTCTTTGGAGGGCCCCACGGCAGAGACCGCCCCGACAGCTGCACTCCCCATGCCAGAGGACATGGAGGATCCCCTGTCTCAAATGCAGCAAGAAGAAGCAGCAGCCAGAGATCAACCCACCCCCACCCCCACCCCCAGCTCCACAGAAAGCAGGAAGAGAGGCAGACTGGAGGGCCAGAGCCACATTGTCCTGTTGGAGATCAGGGACACAATCAAAACCAGCACAGATCCTCTCTCTCAGCCGGTCCACATCGACATACCATCCTCAAACCGGAAGCCCTTCATCACCTACGTGAGCCAGACCCTCATGAACCTGCCCAAGGCCCACTACCAGGTGATGAAGCAGAAGATAACAGCACTTTTGCACAACCCTCCAGGCCCAGCTGAACCTGCTCTGACCCAGTCCAGGTCTGCTCCTCCACCCCAGGCGATGTCACAGCCCTTCCACGGCTTTCAACAGCCCCTCACCTACCAAGGCTACGAGTACCAGGACTTCCCACAGGAGAGGCAGCCCTTCCCAGTCCAGGCCCAGGTTCATCGCATGCCACAGATGCCTCACCTCGCCCAGCTGCAGACCAGACAGCCCCACTACACTCCTCCTTCCTCCAACCCACAGCCAATGCCATCAATGGACAATCTGTCATCAGTCTTGGGCCTGACATCCCAGGTCCTTGATGAAGGGCCTCTCAACCTCACAGGACTGAGTCAGCTCTCTGAAAGCTTCCTGAACACACCATCCCCATTGTACTCTCAGGGCCAAGCACCCCAATGGCACCTCAGACCAGCACTCCAGCCACAGCCACCTCCACAGTCCCTGGCAGCTCGACAGCTGAGACCATGGACATGCCTCAGAGTGAATGAGAATAGTGCCATAGACTGAATTGTTACCTGTTCATTTTATCTTTGCTTAAGACACTTTACTTGGTTCATTTTGCTTTTTTAATAAAGTCATACAGTTTACTTAAGACAGTTATTAATAAAGGTTATCTTTGCTTCACACACTTGGTTCATTTTATTTACTTAATAAAGTGTTGGTGAAAACTTTGAAAAAAGGGTTAAGCCTTTGCATGCTTGTGGGATGGGTAAGGATAGTTGTGGGATGGGTAAGGAAAGTTGTGGGATAGATAAACCTCCAGTGCAAGCATAGTGGAACTGTATGGTCCAACCTCCCAGCTGCCACAGATATGGCCCTTTTTTATCAATAACAATTTATTCATTGATCAACACATTTCAAAATAAACAAAGCTCTTTATTAATGCCCTATTCATTGTAGGACCAATCAACATTCATGGCACAATCTCATCAGTGTGATGAGACAGGCTGAAGGAAGCATCCATTAACCATCTATCATCCTGTCTTGCCACTCCACTGCTCCAGCTGGGGAGTTGCACCAGTGTTTCAGGAGGTTGCGCTGCTTCTTCCCTTCACGTGAAGCTCTGTTGGGGCCTTGTACATCCACAGTGTCAATCAGGTTTCGTCCTTGCCTCCATTCACCAGGCTCCATGTCCCCATTCCCTTGTTGACGGTCCACAAGCCTGTTCTGCAACACTGGGTAGTGGGTGCGCATGAGATTGTGCAGGATGCAGCAAAATTCCACGATGCTCCTCACAGTTTGTGGGTGATGCTGCATGATGGTGAGAAGTACTTGGAACCTGTTGGCCAGGATGCCAAAGGCATTCTCCACCACCCATCTTGCCCTGGACAGCCTGTAGTTGAAGATCCTCTCTTCACAGGTGAGGTATCTTGAACTGTTGGGCTTCATGAGGTAGGTTCTGAGGGAGAAGGTGTCATCACCCACAATGAAGTAGGGCACATCTTGTGTGTCATTGGGTAGGGGGTCTGGATCTGGAAAACCCATGATGAGGTTGCGTTCCAGCCCCTCCTTGAGGTCACTGGCTTTGTATACCTGGGCATCTGAAGCTGACCCGTTGCCTGAAGCATCAATGTACATGAACTTGTAGTCAGCATCAACCGTGGCAAAGAGGATGATACTGAAGAAGCCCTTGTAGTTGTGATAAGAGGACCCTGAGTTGACTGGAGCTTTGCAGGCCATGTGCTTCCCATCTGGGGCTCCAACAGTGTAGGGAAAGTTCCACCTCTGATACCACTGTTCTGCAACTTTCCTCCAGCCTTCTTCAGTGGTGGGACACTGGAGGAGCTCCTCCACGTATTCTTCGATGATGGCCTGCACCACTTCTCTGACCACTTTGCTGATGCTGTTGTGTGGCATCCTTCAGGCATACTGCATGTTTCTGTATGTGGTTCCAGAGGCCAGGTGGTGCAGGGTCAGTGCCACCTTCAGTTCAGGGTCCAGGTTGGGACAGAAGTTGGTGCTTGGCTTGGTCAACCTTGGTCTCAGACGCTCTACAATTTCATCAAACATGGCTGGTGGCATCCTCATGAAGTGATGGAATGCACAAGGGTCTTCGTTCCTCAGCTCCACCATCAGCTTGTCATACAGTCCAAACTCCACTTTTCTCCCAATCCATCATCGGACTCACACAGCTCTTGAACGTCTCCTTCTTCTCCTTGCGTAGAAAAGGTGAAACAGTCTGAATAGGGCTTGGTTCTGATGTTGAATGATCGCAGCTACCATGAGGACTGTGTTATGATCCATGGTGGAAATCAGTGGATGATGTGGAAGAGCAAGACCAAGGGTGAAGAGGTCTGTACACCATGGCTGCTGGACTCATACTGAGATCCAGGTGATTTCCTCCCCCTTTTTATAGGAAATAACGGTTTTCCGCTAGGTGTCCTTTCACATACTCTAGGCATACTCCAGACATCCTAAATATCCAAGATATATCCCATATACAAACATTTTGTCCATTTTAATACTTTATATACGAGATGCATCCACTTACATCCTTTCTATGTCCATGCTACTAACACTGTGTGGACGTTCCATGTACCTTTCGCTTCCTCCCTCTTTCCATTTTCAGCTGCAGCGGATGTGAGTTGCAAGGATGTCCAGAGGATGCCAAGAGGATACAGCGGATGTTTAATGGATGACAACGGATATAGACCGTTTGTTGCCCGTATGTGTTGTGGATGTACATCATACGCGGTGGTAAGTTCCTCTGCTCAAAAAGTTTTGTGCAGCTCAAAACTTCTTGTGCGGATGAAATCTCAGTGGACGGATGTTTGACGGTTAGAGCGTATGAAACACATATGCAGTGAGTACACAATGGATGCATCGCATTTTCCAACGGATGGCAAGCTTTTTTGTCCGTTTTACATCCTCTTTGCATCCGTTGGTGCAGTGGGACATGGGTTTAACAAAAAAAGTCAAACATATTCAGTTTCCTTAAAATTAGTTTAACTCCTAATGCTAAAGGATAGAACCATACAGTTTTCTTGGCAATAGTATGAAGTGATTTGCCATTCTGAGATGTTGTTTCAAGTTCCCAGTCTAACTTACATTCATTGTATTTTGGGGTAGTTTTCATTCCTTTTAACTAAGTCTGACTCATTGTGTTTTTTTTATAAAGAGAAAATTCCATGTTGAGAACATTTGGACAAGAATATATATTTAAAAATGTCTACATCACATTATCCTTTATGTAGCTTTGGTGTATGACTACTATCAATACACCACAATACTAAAAAGGTATTGGACAGGGCTACCAGATCTGGACTGTAAAAATCCAGACAACCCACGAGATGAATATGGAAGCTGATAACTTTTTTCAGCCATCTACTGATTATCTGGACTTTTGCCTTCCAAATCTGGTGGTCCTAATATTGGAGAACTGGATGGAAGAATTAGAAATCAACAAAAAGCTGGTGCAAATCCTTTAAATAAAGTTTTAAAATTAGATTTTAAAAATTCAAATATAAAAAGACATGATAATAATGCCTATAGTATGGCACATACAAAAGAAGAGAATAAAACTGTTTTTCTCTCCCTTTCTCCCTCCTCCTCTCTCTCCTCCTCTCTCTCAATCTAAACTTTATGCAAGTTTCAGAACAAATAAAATGTACTTTACTTTACATAAATATGGAATGTACCTCATAACAGAGTATCTCAAAATAAAGCTGTAAAATGGATGAAGTAAGATATCGGTACTCATTAGACATGCAGTTATATGTTTTATAGTTGTGCAAATCATCCAATATCCAATATGGCATGAATTGAATCAATCAGCATAATCTAATCACTTAGGTTAGAATGATCAATTCAATTAAATAGCATGTGCTCACATGCAAAAATATACTGACTGAATCATTATGAAAGCACATAATTAGATTATTTAATTAAATCGTGATCCATTTGAAAGATTCTGTTTGAAGGGAGAATTGATAAATTTGCTTTTGAATCAAATCTTCCAGTCAAATCTTTGCATATTTCTATATTATTCTTAATGCCAGAGACAACATGCTATGAACATCAGTTGCTATGATTGTTACTAAGGTATTTTTCTGTTTTTAATTTTCAAAGTTCAGCTCCAGAGTTTCAGCCCATGGTGAATGAGAAATAGGTCCCCTTTCCATTTGCAGCTACTAGCATTCAATCATAAAATTTAATCTTTGTTTAATTTAAAATGTATAAACACAACAAGCATAACATGTTTCCTCCAAGAATCCCTGAAGGAATGAGCAATAAAACAAAACTGAATGCATTCAAAAATGATTTAGTAGGAATATATACAAGTTTTAAAATTCCTCAGGGGAAGGACAGAATTGATAAATAAGAAATGGGTTAATCCTAAAGGATGCTATGCCAAAAAAATAAGAGGAAACTCTCCTTTCATCTACATACACATCTACGTTTATTTGGAAACACATTGTTTTCTTTAAAGGTTCTTGGTAGCATGTTGCTCAGGAAACTCTTTTAAAAGTAGAACAACATTTATCAATAATATATTTCCTTATTTGGTGTCCTCTAGGTCAGCAATCTCCAACCTTTTTGGCTCTATGGACCAGCAACAGCGGCAGCAGCAGGAGATGAGGAAATAGTTTCACACTGCTGTTCCAAAACAGACCTAACCTGACACAGAAGCCAATGAAAGCCAAACAAGAGTAATTGTCTTTCTTGGAAACTTTTATTGAAGGGGTTCAGCAAAAGGGTCCCAGCTGCTAAAGGAGCTGAGACCTCAAACAACATGATATTTTATACAATTTGAATACCAGAAAGAGGGAAGTACAAATTTCATAAAGCGGTTACCTTTTAGGGAGTTATTCTTTGATTTTAGTCTACACATCCTTTTGCCCCTAGAGCTTGCTTAAGCCTACATGTCCTTTCAGTTTTTGGGTAGGGGTTATCCCATTTCCTCCATTTAAAACTGACACATTATATAATCACATTTTTAAAATTTTTACTCCCTTCTGGCAAGGGGGTTTCGACCTATATCCTGTACATGCACAAGTGAAGCTACACACACTCATCTGCTGCTTCCATGAACCAGTTCCCAAAAGGCCACAGACCGGTCCATAGCCCAGGGGTGGGGAGCCCTGCTCTAGGTGCATTGAGATTCAGTTCCAAAATTCCCTTGGATGACCACATTGCTTGGGAATTTGAAGTTATAGGAAAGAAAAAAAGATAGTAAAACTATTGTGCCTGTTTGATGGGAAGTAAATAAATACAGTGACTAAGCTGCATAACTGCAGCTGTCAAAGAACAAAAGGAGAAGGAACCAGAGGTCACATAAACTGAATTTCTACTTTTTCATCTCGACAATATTTATTTACAGTAGATCATAAAATCTTTGACAGCAAAACTGACAGAGCCAACATCTTTCTTGCTTGTGACAAATCAATAACAGTCCTTAACTGTGTTGTTCTGTCCATTTTTTAACATGAAAAGTGAGCAGGTCATATTGAAAAGATAAAACAGTGCTTAGTTCACTATGCATGGCCTGCACATATCTGAAATTGATGTTAGTGAGCAAATAACATGCCCATTCTTTGGCTTGTTACACAATTATCTAAATTTTGCTGAACTCTTGGGAAATTCTCTGAAATACTGAGAATTTGAGGCTGTCTTGATAGTTAAGATGCTCAGAAGAGTTCTTCACCCATTTCCCACCACAAAACTTAAAGCTTGCAAAAGAGGAATGAATTCAAGTGGAGCCTTAAATAGAAGCAAAGTAGTGAAATTGTCTTTAAGACTAGGATTTGCTTGTTGGTGTACAGTTTGGAAAATGGGGTTGCACGTGTCTTCTCTTTAGAGGCATAGGAATCTACATATCTGTGCTTCCCAATGGTAATCAACACTCCAGTTAAATAGAAATGGTTTCCCTGCTGTATAAAACATTCCCCTTAGATTTACTGCTCTCTCCATGTTTCAGAATATCAGACAGTTACAACAAGTGAGCCTACTGCAGTGATGTTATAACTATAACATGTATGTCAAAGGTGACACACCGCAACATTTTGGGTGACACGCCAGCATTAACCAACATTTTCAAGTGCATACCCCATTCTGTGCAAGAGGGTGAATGCTCTTACACAGCCTCCAAACTCTCTGGAAGTTGCAAAAGAGGCCTTGTTCTCACACCACTTCTGGAGCCTCCAAAAATCATGTAAGAATGGGCTAGGATTCGGGTTTGGGTTCTGGTTAGGGTTAGAGTTAGAGTTAGGTAAAATGTAGTGTGCTTTACACAGTTTTCAAAGGCTGCAGGAGGTTGAGGAAGAGCATTCTCCAAAGGTGATGTTCTGTACAACTTGGAAGGTTCCAAGTAGTCTTTTCTGATTGGCCAGAAAGGCCAGTAATGGATTGGTTCATTAGGAACCAATCCAAGGAGCCGCTCAAAGGCGGCAAAGTTAAAACAATGTCATTGGCTACAAGCCAGCAGGCAAGCCTCTATAAAAAGGGATGCCGCGGCTTGAGCCAATGTTCCATTACTGTTTGCTGTTAACTAATAAAGAGTTATTTGTTGGAACCTGGTCTACCGCACGTTTTTTCCGGACGGAACACTGGCGATGAGGATGGGATTGTCCTGAAGCGGAGACCGAGCACGCGGCGAGAAAACAACCACGCTGGACGAAATGGCTGGTAGCAACGCATTGCCCACACCTTTTAACCCCAATGAAGAAGATTGGGAGTCTTATATCGATCGCTTCTTGATGTTTCTGGAGAGCAACGAAATGGAGGAAATTTCAGATCAGCGAAAAAGGGCTGTCTTCCGAACACATTGTGGGCCAGCCATGTTCAAAATGGCAAAGGCATTGGCAAAGCCCAGAGACATGAAACAGATGACCTGGTCTGAACTTAACAGAATGCTAAAGGCTCACTATGCGCCGGTTGTCTCAAATCTTATTAAGAGACACAAATTTTATAAAAGAGACCAGAGGGAAGACGAGACCATTGTGGATTTTGTGGCAGCTCTCCGCCATCTGGGAGGTGGTAAAACCTGATGGGTCTGTGCACATCTGCGGAGACTACAAGGCTACCCTGAACCATGTGCTGCAGCAAAACGCATACCCGGTACCAGTGGTGCAGCACTTACTGCACTCACTTGGGGGAGGAAATTTTTTTGTGAAACTCGATTTGGCTCAGGCATATCAGCAGCTTCCAGTAGACCCAATAACAGCCGAAGCACAAACAATAGTAACACATAGAGGGGCATTCAAATGTAACAGGCTTCAAATCGGAGTAAGCATTGCCCCAGGCGTTTTCCAAAGCCTCATGGAACGCCTATTAAATGGGATAAAAGGGGTCATTCCATACTTGATGATGTCCTAATTTCAGCAAAAAACACAACCCAAATAGAAGCAAGCCTAAGAGAAGTGCTAACCAAATTTAGAGAATCCGGCCTAAAAGTAAAAAAGGAAAAATGCTGCCTGGCTACCAACCGCGTTGAATTTTTAGGGTGTTTAATTGATGAACAGGGTATTCACCCAACAGACAAAAAAGTCAAAGCAATGAAAGACGCACCCAGGCCAAAAAATAAAACAGACTTACAGGCATTCTTGGGTCTGATCAACTTTTATAACTTATTCCTCCCCCACAAAGCAACGATAGCAGAACCATTACACCATTTGCTGGATAAAAAAACTGTCTGGACTTCGAGTCATAAAAAACAAAAAGCATTCCAAAGCATAAAAGACTTATTAACCTCAGACACCATTCTTATTCAGTTTAGTAATACACTTCCATTGACGGTCAGCTGTGACGCCTCACCTTTCGGAATCGGTGCCATCCTGAGCCACCAATTACCTGACGGGAGAGAGGCACCCATCGCCTTTTACTTGAAAATGCTCTCCAAAACGGAATGTAACTATAGCCAGCTAGACAGGGAGGCTCTGGCAATCATCGCCAGAGTTAAATATTTTCACGAATACCTCTATGGGAGGACATTTTCTATTGTGACTGACCATAAACCGTTACTGAGAATTTTGGCAGGGAACAAACCCACACCGAACATTCTATCCCCATGGATGACTAGGTGGTCAGAATTCCTGACCGCCTATTTATATACCTTGCTGCATCGACCCGGGAAACAAATCACCCATGCAGACGCTTTAAGCAGAGCACCATTACCAACCATAGAGGAAGACCTGGCTCCAACCACCGCCACCCTACAAGTAGAGACTTGCCCTGAACTTCCATTGTCTGCAAATGATGTCACCAGAGCCACGGCGAAAGACCCAGTGACTGCCCGCGTTTTGACTTGGGTAGGTAAAGGCTGGCCAGAAAGCCAAAAGACTGAAGGTTTTAAATCTTTTCGGACTAGACAAACTGAACTGTCTTGACAAAAGGGGTGCTTATTGTGGGGAGATCGGGTGGTAATTCCATCCAGACTGCAGGAAGAGGTGTTGGGTATGCTACATGAGGGCCACCCAGGCATAGTAAAAATGAAAAGCCTGGTATAGACAAGGATATTGAACGCTGGGTTGCAACGTGCCACAAGTGTCAGAGAGCTAGACCCACACCACCACAAGCACCCATACGGGACTGGGAGACCCCATGAGGCCCTTGGTCTCAAATCCATATTGATTTTGCAGGACCAACCAGGGGCAATATGTTCTTAATAGTCATAGATGCATACTCAAATTGGTTGGAGGTTATAGTTATATCATCCACAACAACCGACGCTGTTATAAAACAGCTAAACAAATAGTTTGCAACTCATGGTTTGCCTGATGTATTGGTATCCAACAACGGGCCACAACTAACGGCTATACAATTCGAACAGTACTTAGCATCCCTGGGTATACGCCATGCACTAACCGTGCTGGCCCACCCGGCGGCGAATGGTAGGGCCGAACGAATGGTCAGGTTTACCAAAGAAGGCCTAGAAAAAATGGACCATGGGGATGTCCAAGACAAGCTGAACCGTTTACTTACACTACAACACATCACTCCTAGCAGTACAACAAACAAGAGCCCAGCAGAATTGTTAATGGGGAAGAAATTCAGATCCCATTTAGATAGGCTGCACCCAAATTACGCTTGTGAGAAACCCCCGAACTCATCCAGCTGATACTGCACTTTTGAAATCGGTGACCTAGTCTATGCAAAGAATTTTACCGGGGACCCTCTCTGGCTTCCAGCCATTATCATGCAAATAACAGGCCCCCGGTCCTACCGACTAACCGTGGACGATGGAAGAGAATGGAAGCGGCACATAGACCAGCTTCGTTCCTGAAACATCGAGCGTAAAATGACCATGCAACCTCAAATAATAAAAATCGATGAAAACAAAACCAAGGAGGGGGGGGAAACACAAACAAATAAAAAAGGGTGTGAAAATGAACCATTGAAATTAAATCTAGAACATCTAACCAACCAAAAAGAGCACTTACGGTTAGATGAAACCATTGGAGGTAGTCCAAGCGAAAGGGAAGCCGTCCTGGAAGGGGCCAGCCAGGCCAGCTCAACCAGCCCGGTTGAACCAGGAGGCAAAACCACCAGCCTGAGCAACTCAAGTGGTAGCGGCAATGCTGACTCACCATTCCAGGCGGTTCCATGGAGACAAGCCGGAGAGACAGCGATCCCAACTGAACCGCTTGAAGTCCTAGGCGAGAATGAGCCGCGCAGGTCAACTCGGACCAGAAGAAGCCCCACCTACCTGCGCAACTATGTCACTCACGTAGGACTGAACTAAAGGGGGAGGGGTGTTCTGTATAACTTGGAAGGTTCCAAGTAGTCTTTTCTGATTGGCCAGAAAGGCCAGTAATGGATTGGAACCAATCCAAGGAGCTGCTCAAAGGCGGCAAAGTTAAAACAATGTCATTGGCTACAAGCCGGCAGGCAAGCCTCTATAAAAAGAGCTGCCATGGCTTGAGCCAATGTTTCGTTACTGTTTGCTGTTAACTAATAAAGAGTTATTTGTTGGAACCCGGTCTACCACGCGTCTTTTCCAGATGGAACAGGTGAGTTAAAAATTCAAGGCCTGGTGTGACCTGGAACAGCCTTGGGTAGGCCACAGGAGCATGTCAATTGAAAGAAAACACTGCCTAAAAGTAAGTACCACACACCAGAGTCTGGGGAGCACTGGACTGTGGAGGCAATGGTGCCCCATTCTTTATAAATACACAAGCACATATACACAGATGATGTTAAAAAATCTATTGACGCTTTATCTCAAAACATTTACATCACACCATTCATTAAAAAAATGTACAAAGAGGCCAGCATGAATCAATTAAAAGTGAATAAATCCCAACTGCCTAATTTCTACAAGCAGCAAAATACAAAAGTGAAAGGCTTGTTGTCTTCATAATAACACAAAATATTTTAAAATCATTTTTAGCCCTTAACTCAAAACTTGTTTTAAGAAAGGATTTCTCCTAAGACATGAGCTTTTATAGTGTTCCCAGAAATAAACTCTGTAAATGTTCACACTAAACTTCATAATTTGAAGCATCCAACTTTGAATTAAATTTTAGAAAACATTTCTGTACAGTCTTCAGAAAAAAAATAAGAAAATAAGAAAAAAATAAAAAGAGTACACTGCACTTTGTTTAATTATCCAAGGCTTTTATTATAGTTCCCTTCTCTCTTCTCCAAAAGCTTATCACTTTTTCTTTTCCGAGGTTTCAGCACCAGACTCCAGCTGTTGATAGAAACCCAGAAGAGCACCTGCAATAATACTCTCCCATGCTCTTCCCTCGATCTTATCAACCAGGCAATGTCCTTGAAACAAAATCTCAATTCTTCCTCAGCTTTGTCTGGTAAAGAAAAAACAGAATACTTCCAAGCCTCTAGTTGGCAGTGCTACAAAGTTTATTTAGCTTTCACTTTCCCCCCTCCTTTTCCAGGCAAAATATAATAAGGATTAACTAAAAAAGAAAAAAAGTATTTAAAAAATTACTAAAAAGGAATCTCTAGCTTAACATGTTATAGAATCAAAAAGAAGAAAAGAATAAATAACAAGGAGAAAAAGAAATCAGTCCAGTTTCAAAATATAAAATAATATATAAAAATCCAACAAAGAAGAAAAAGAAATTATTACTTTGACATCCTTGTTTAAAATCGCCATTTAATCACTTCTGTCAAAACTTTTACAGATTCTTTCTTTTCTTTAGGGTGTCCTTTCAAGTCTTAAAATATAAAAAAAAAGGTTCTCACCAAACCGGCACACTCTCTCTTTCTGTTCTATTCCGTCTTGGAGCTGTCCCAACTTCAGCAGCTTTAATGGCTGCCTCTTTGCCGCTGGCAAAAAGAACTTCTCCTGGATCTACCAGGGACTTTGCAGTATCCCTGGGATTGACAGGATGCACTCTTTAGGATAGCCATCTCTTTGGGATGGTTTAGATCTAATTGGACTGTCCAGGAGCAAAGATATCAGCAGTAATCTCGGACCTCCAAGATCGCATGCCGTATCGTCGCGATGCCAGCTCCGTCCTCTCCTTCTTTCTCTTCTCACCTCACTGGCTGCTTCTTGTCCGGATGGGTCTAGCAGTGGCTGCCTTATAGTTAGATAGTTAGTTTATAGACAGCTCTCTCATTAGTTCCACTTTTATTGTACTTTTCCAGATTTTTGAGAAACTTTGCACAAACACTCCTCACATCACCTCCTTTGACACTAACATATATTCTTTTTTATCTATCTATCTATCTATCTATCTATCTATCTATCTATCTATCTATCTATCTATCT
>BLBF01000003.1:51903116-51913724 GCA_015471245.1 Laticauda colubrina | reverse complement strand
CTCCAAATCCTCGATTGTGATTGGCTAGAAAAGCCAGCATAGGGATTGGTTCACTAGGAACCAATCCAAAAGAGCTACCAAAAGGCGGCAAAACCAAGTAACTGTCATTGGCTACAAGCCGGCAGGCAAGCCGTATATAAAGGCTGCCGCGGCAAGAGCCAAACTATTCCGTTTTCATTTAACTGTTGAAATAAAGACCTTTACTGTTGGAACCCAGTCTACCTCGCATTTTTCCGGACAGAACACTGGCGACGAAGATGGGATTGTTCTAAAACTTGAGACTGTGCACGCGGCGAATTGAAACCCAGGCTTGAAGCGATGGCCGGAAATAATGCACCGCCCGCACCCTTCAATCCCAATGAAGAAGATTGGGAATCCTACGTAGACTGTTTCCAAATGTACTTAGAAAGTAACGAGATGGAAGAGATCTCAGACCAGCGTAAGAGGGCTGTCTTCTTAACGCATTGTGGACCAACGGTATTCAAAATGGCCAAGGCATTGGCGAAGCCCAGAGACGTAAAACAAATGACCTGGCCCGAACTCCAGCGAATGTTGAAGGCTCATTACGCACCAGTGGTGTCAAATCTCATCAAACGGCACGAATTCTACCGAAGGGACCAAAAAGAAGATGAGACCATCGCTGATTTTGTGGCAGCCCTCCGACAACTGGGGGGAGCATGTGAGTTCCTGAACTTAGATGAAGCCATGCGAGATCGAGTAGTATTGGGTTTAAAAGACTCTAATTTACAAAGTAAATTGCTAAATAAACCCAACATTACCGTGGCTGAAGCAATCGCAGAAGCCACAGCTGCAGAAGCTGCGAAAAAGTCAGCAGCCATCATGAAACAAATGAACGTGAACAACGACGAAACAAGTCTAACCAGAGGGAAGAAGCAATTTCCCACCACCACACACCATGAAGATTTTGACGAGACATCAGAATCCGGAGAGGAAGACGATGAGGTCCACCACCTATACGCCAACAAAAAAAGGCACGAAAAAAGAAACTGGTGGGAATGTGCTGGTTGCGGAGGAAACCACCCTTGAGCCAATTGCAGATTCCTTGATGCCATCTGCAGAGCTTGTAAGAAAAGGGGACACATCGAGAAGGTCTGGAGGAATCGAAAAAATAACAGCCCTAACAGACGCAGTAACTCTCCGCCACAAGCTGAATCGAAACAAGCCAAGAGAAAGTGGCAGTGAAACAAACAAGCCAGTAACCGAGAAAAGACCCATCAAACTGTCACTATCGGAAGCGCTCAGACGGAAAGCGGAAAAAAAGTTAAAATCATTGTAAAAATCGAAGGCAGCCCCTGTGAGATGGAGGTCGATTCAGGGTCTTTCCTGTCAATGGGACAGGGACACAATCAGACAACTGGTCCCAAATATTAAACTAAAAGAGCTCCAGAAACAAAAATTAACTCTAAAGGACTACCAAGGGAATCGAATCCTTGTGGTAGGTCTAGGACATTTCTGAGTTGTTTACAAGCAGCATGTCCTGCCTCTGACAATAGTCGACTGAGACTGACCCAGCCTCCTGGGCATCGAATGGTTTGCACCATTGGGCATCAGAATGACCGGAGTAGACCGAGTGGCCGCAACCGACTGGGAAGAAAACCTGATCCACGAGTTCCAGGACATTTTCGATGGCTCCCTAGGCAGGTATTAGGGGACCCCAATTTCCTTTAGCTTAGACCCCCAGGTGGCCCCTAGAAGATTAAAGGCCAGACGAGTTCCCTTTGCATTAAAAGCAAAAATAGAGGAACAATTGAATATATTAATTGACCAAGGAGTTTTGGAACCTGTTGACCATGCTAAATGGGAGATGCCAATAGTAACACCGGTTAAACCTGATGGGTCGGTATGCATCTGGGGAGACTACAAGGCTACCCTGAACCATGCGCTGCAACAAAGCGCATACCTGGTGCCAGTTGTACAACATTTGCTACACTCACTCGGAGGAGTAAAAATTTTTGCTAAACTAGATCTAGCACAAGCATACCAACAGCTTCCAGTAGACCCCTTAACGGCCGAGGCACAGACAATAGTGACTCACAAAGGGGCATTCAAGTGTAACAGACTTCAGTTTGGAGTGAGTGTGGCCCCAGGTGTTTTCCAAAGCCTCATGGAACACCTATTAAATGGAATAAAAGGGGTCGTACCATATTTTCACGATGTCCTGATTTCGGCTAAAGATACGACCCAACTAGAAAAAAGACTAAGAAGTGTACTAACAAAATTTAGAGAATCCGGTCTGAAAGTTAAAAAAGAAAAATACTGCCTGATGACTGATCGTGTCGAATTTCTGGGCTACTTAATTGACGGAGAGGGTATACACCCCACTGAAAAAAAAGTCAAAGCCATTAAAGATGCACCACAGCCAAAAAACAAAACGAAATTGCAGGCATTTTTGGGTCTAATAAATTTCTATAACGTATTCCTCCCCCACAAAGCAACAATAGCGGAACCATTACACCATTTGCTGGATAAGAAAACTAATTGGACTTGGGGTCATAGAGAGCAAAAAGCATTCCAGAAAATAAAAAAATTATTAACATCAAACACCGTTCTTATCCAGTTTAGTAACACACTTCCATTGACAGTAACCTGCGACGCCTCACTGTTTGGAGTCGGTGCCATCCTGAGCCACCAATTGCCAGATGGGAGAGAGGCACCTGTCGCTTATTACTCAAAGACTCTGTCTAAAACAGAACGTAACTATAGTCAACTAGACAGAGAAGCCCTGGCAATCGTTGCCAGAGTGAAACGTTTTCACGAATACCTTTATGGAAGAACATTTTTGATTGTAACGGACCATAAACCGTTGCTAGGAATTCTGGTGGGAAACAAGCCTACACCGAACATTTTATTCCCGCGGATGACTAGATGGTCAGAATTCCTTGCAGCATACTCTTACACATTGACACATCGACCCGAGAAGCAAATCTCCCATGCAGACGCATTAAGCAGAGCACTGCTGCCGACGATGAAGACTCGGCGCCAACAATGACAACCCTGCAAATAGAAACATGCCCGAACTACCAATATCTGCAAACAATGTTGCCAGAGCCACCGCAAAGGACCCAGTGACTGCCCTCATATTAAACTGGGTAGGTAAAGGCTGGCCGGAAAACCAAAAAACTGAAAACTTTAAACCTTTCCGGACCAGACAAACCGAACTCTCAATTCAAAAAGGTTGTTTATTGTGGGGTGATCGGGTAGTAATCCCTCCTAAACTACACACTAGGGTGTTGGGTATGCTTCACGAAGGCCACCCTGGTATCGTAAAAATGAAAAGCCTCACTAGAAGCTATGTCTGGTGGCCTGATTTAGATAAAGATATCGAATATTGGGTTGCCACTTGCACTAAATGTCAGAAAACCAGGCCTTCCCCACCACAAGCACCCATAAGGGACTGGGAGACCCCACGAGGCACCTGGTCTTGGATCCACATTGATTTCACGGGTCCTACTAGGGGGCATACCTTTTTAATTGTCATAGATGCATACTCAAATTGGCTGGAGGTTGTAGTAATGTCATCTATGACAACCGAGGCAGTCATTAAACAACTTAACAAACTTTTTGCAACCCATGGATTGCCGGACGTCCTACTGTTCGACAACGGGCCACAATTAACAAGCATCCAATTTGAACAATACCTAGCCTCCCTAGGTATACGCCATGCACTGACCGCGCTAGCTCACCCGGTAGCAAATGGTAGGGCAGAGAGAATGGTCAGGTTTACCAAAGAGGGTTTAGAGAAAATGGACCTTGGGGATGTCCAGGATAAAATTAACTGTCTACTCACCCTCCAACATATCACACCCAGCACCGTAACCAACAAAAGCCCAGCGGAGTTATTAATGGGAAGAAAACTTAGGTCACAATTAGACAGGTTGCACCCAAATTACATGTTGGAGAGACTCCCCGACTCCTCCAGCCATTACCGAACATTTGAAATCGGCGACCAGTCTACGCAAAAAATTTTACCGGGGACCCCCTATGGCTTCCAGCCACAATCACACAACTCACAGGCCCCCGGTCCTACCGACTAACCGTAGACAATGGCAGGGAATGGAAGTGGCACATAGACCAGCTTCGTTCCCAAAACATTGAAAGAAATACAAACTCACAACAACAAAAAATAAAAATCGATGAAAACAAAACCAAAGAAGGGGGGGAAATACAAGAAAATAATAAAGAACTTTTAAAAATAAACCAAGAACATCTAACCAATCAAAAAGAGCAAAAAGGAAACTTATGGTTAGATGAGACTTGCGAAAATAATCCAGACGAAGGGGCCAGCTAGGCCAGCTCGACCTGCCTGGAGAAACCAGGAGGGAGCGGCAAAACCACCAGCCTGAGAAACTCAAGCGGTAGCAAAATGGCCTCACCCTTCCAGGCGGTTCCATGGAAAAGAGCCAGAGAGACAGCAACCCCATCCGAACCGGTTGAAGTCTCCAGCGAAAATGAACCGCGCAAGTCCAGTAGAATCCAAAGAAGCCCCACCTACCTGCGCAACTACATCACCACGTAGGACTAAACCAAGGGGGAAGGGGTGTTCTGTATAAAATAGTTTACTCCAAATCCTCGATTGTGATTGGCTAGAAAAGCCAGCATAGGGATTGGTTCACTAGGAACCAATCCAAAAGAGCTGCCAAAAGGTGGCAAAACCAAGTAACCGTCATTGGCTACAAGCCGGCAGGCAAGCCGTATATAAAGGCTGCCGCGGCAAGAGCCAAACTGTTCTGTTTTCACTTAACTGTTGAAATAAAGACCTTTACTGTTGGAACCCGGTCTACCTCGCATTTTTCCGGACAGAACAGATCACATCTTATCTTTATATGTTGAGCTAGAAGGAAATGCCTCTTTTTCTTTTTCCTCCATGAAACTGTTCTTTGCTACAAATAAAATGTGTTTGTTTACTGACTAGCATAATAATTCACATTCTACGTCAAATGTACCATCTCTGTTCTGATTTTGGCTTTGTGCCTTAGATATAGCTATGGTGCAAAGTTCTACCTCTTCTTTGCATCATTTCCAAATATGACTTGGCCCAGCATCAGACATGAAAACTGTACAAAAGGAGATGGGGCCAGGAGGGAGAGGATTCAAGTGAAAACAGAAATGATGTTCCAGAAAATTTCTAAGAAAAGCAGGCTTATGGAAAGCTGTTTAAATTTGATTTTTTAAAGTCACAGACATCTACATGTGATACTCCAGCACAAAGAAGTAATAGAGATTAAAATATTTGCTTATATCTTATATCTTATCCAATCAATTTGGGCATGTTTTAGAAACAATTTGGGCATGTTTTAGAAACAGGCACAACTTTAACAATAGATAGAAAAATTATTAAGAAAACCATTTCAGAAATCCTTTCAAATGTAAGCTTTGATATAAAATTGTTCCTGATTACATATCATTTTTAAAAATGTCATCATCTTTTATCCTCTCAAGGCAAAGAAATGCCCCAAGGCAGAATTATGAAAATATTAATATGACAATGCAAATACAAAATATTACTCACCTTACTTTTTCAGAGTACTATTTGTTCCATAAATCTATTCCATAATTCATTAAATATATATGAATGAATGTGTTTGCTTTCAGTGCATTGACACTTTTGAGTGTTTTCTTGAACAACAATAAAATTATTAGATATTTCTGGGAAGGTGTCCAAGCTCTGATTATTACTACTCCAGGATGACCTATTGGATTTGAGAATCTCTATATACTTTTGAATGTGGCAGATATTTTCCTGGAATTACTCTATGATTTGCATTGCCTCTTTGTGAAACTACCTCTGCACATGCATCATCCAGTCAACTCATTTGTGGGGTCAACAAGATACCCTTCATATAAAGCACTGAATCAGTCTGGCAAATCTGCACCCAAAACCAATTTAAGAGGCAGCAAGAGACATCTCGTACATTGCCAACTTAGATAAATTCACAGAAGATTTAACTCAAGCAAAGTATTTGATTTGCAAACCTACTTTCTTCTCCCCAGAGTCTTTTCTCCTTAGCCTAAAAATATTTCTATCAATAGGTGCACTTTACATTATTTCCTTATTTGTGTACAGATTAAGCCTGGACTCTCATTTCCTCAGTAGGCATTGAAGCAGATAACTTTCATGACAGACAACAGAAAATTCCAGATACTCAAGTGAAAGTTTCCACTTCTTTTACTTAAACAAGCAGGCAAAACAATTACACGGCAAAGCAAAGCATGTACATGTCCCTTCAAGTCCCAATATCATAATCAATAAGCATATCTTATATTGTAGGCCTAATTGGGTGTCCAGTCCAGTTAGATATCCACAGAAAAATTTACAGAAGGAGCAGAAAAGTGCTTTGGGAAGGTGGTTTGAGTCAGCCACAGCAATAAAAAAGACCCTCCCAAATTTCTCAGCGACTAATTTAAATCTTTTATTCATTGGGATCCAGAGTGCATGTTCCTTCTTATTTCTGACCAGTCACCTTTACACAACAATCCAACCCCCTAGCTTTTTTAGGCTCTTCATAAGATATTTGTCCAACCTACACTTGTTACTGATTTGACTTATCAGGTCCATCTGCCTTATTTTGGTTGATTTGCCTCTGGACTATTGTTCTTTTTTGTGTGACAAATCTAGACTGCTTTTGAAACTGTGTACATACTAAGCTATGTACTGCATAGATGCATATAGCATAATGACATATTGCTATATCTGCTTTCTATTTGTCCATCCATCCCTCTATCTCTCTATTTGCAGTAACCCAAGCTGCATAACAAGGCCTCTACCAAAAACATTCCATCTTTTCTCCCATATAATTTATATAGCAAAAATTGGCTTGCAGAAGAAAATGCAATAAAAAGAAAATAATAAAAGGAGTTGCAAAACTTCTCACACAATACAGAGTGTATAGATTTTTCTGCCTCTAGTAAGTATAGAGTACAGAAATAGAGCTCCAAACTACAGAGTGGTTGGAAAACAATTTGGGGTGTAGCTTTAAATAATTGTAAAGGAATGCAACGTGCACAGGAAAAGTGATAATTGGCAGTTTATGTGCAGCTATAATCTCTTGCTCCCTTATTTGCTGTATTAAACAATCCCAAAATGCCAGGTTGAAAGTGTGTTGTTGCTCACTCATGAACAATTAGAAGAAACACTATAGTTACCCCACATATGTAGTTAAGGAAAATAACTCAACAAGAAGAAATTACCAAATTAATTGGTTCTCTTATCTGAATTTTTCTTTAGCTAGTGCGGGGTCTGGGTCCCTCCTTCTTCAGCTCTTGGATTCTTAAAACCTTTGGTCTTCAATTAACTTCAGCAGGTAAAAGGTACAAAAATATATTCAAGGCCAAATCTACCTGAAGCACTTTTCAGTTCCACTTATATTAGTGAAAAAGTAAGCTTTGACTGTCTTATATACCTGGTAACTTTCCCTTTAATCCTCTTTAAATAAAACCCTCTAGTCTTTACCTTCCAGGAGGCAACCAAATTGTAGCTCCCATGCCACAAAGCTGCAGGATACTCTTCATCCCTGTCTTCCTTCATCAGCCCAAGTCCATAGTGCGTGATCTACTTCTAGGTGATGGATATTTTTTTGGTTTCCAACACCGCCTTCCTGAAGAGAGAAATGCTTTGACCACACTCTTTCTCTTTAACCTTGGCTTTAAAGAGAGATGAAAACAACAGCATCAGTGTTAACAAAGTTAAAAAAGGAAAGAGAAAAGAAAATAGCCTTTTAGCTGGGCTATTCCATTGACCAGACAATTACACCCTGGCTAAAACAACAGTGTCTCAAACGTTAGACTGCTTTGGGTACTGGTCACAGATCGAGATGGGTGAGATTTGAGGTGCAAAATTGAGGGTAGATCAAAATATACAATTCTTCTTTTTCTTCTTCCTCTTCCTCCTCCTCCTCCTCCTCCTCCTCCTCCTCCTCCTTCTTCTTCTTCTTCTTCCATATCCATCATCAGACATCAGTGATCATGTTCACGATCCTATTTTTATCAACAGCCACACAAAAAAGTGCTGCTGAGTTTTGTTTAAATCAGTCCCTTAGATTTTGAAGCCATGATGTTCTTCTTCTGCCTGGATCTCGTTTGCTTTCAATCTTTCTCTGGAGGATTAAGTGAAGTATGCTGTATTTTTCCAGGTGTTGCATCACATACAATACAATAATTAACTTTACACAAAGACCATATACTTCTGAGGCAAATTCTTGAAATGGTTAGCAGATGTTTTTTCCAAATAAAAGAATTCAGGATTTGTGGATTGTCATAGCTCTGAGTTACATCCTGCCTTACTTTTAGTCCCACAGTAGTTCAGTTTCAGACCTATCATATTCTGCTAGCTCACTATAAGACCAGGTGGCTTTTTCAAGCCTCCATCTTGATTGTGTGTAGTCTCACTTTTCCCCCTTCTGGCTGTTATTCCTTCTGATCTCCCAGCAATTCTCCTTGTCTTTTCTTAGCACAAAGAAAGGGCTACAGAAAACCTGTGGAGCCTGTCCAAATTAATTGCTTCCCCTCTCTTGTGGGACCTTGAATTTTGAATCCCCCTCCCTATTTTTATTCCTTGTTGCTTCCCTGCTGCAGATATACAAAGTCACTAAATTTCTTTTTTGTCTGTGTATAAACTTGTTCATGAAGTCATTGTAGATATTATATTACATATTCTTAATTACTGTAAAGCACCAAGAGCCATAATTAAGGTGGGTATAAATTTGATAAAAAATATATTATCTTTCATAATTAAGATAGTATTAATTGTATATTCAAGTAGAATAGTGTTTTTAACACTCTGAGAGCTGAAATGCAATGCATCTGTAGGACAAGAGTAGGACAATACTGCTAAAAGATGCAAAAGCTGAGTTCACAAAACGTGCTTAACCAGGGCAATTAAGGGCTTAGCAGCAGCAATTGCCAAAGACATCAAGCTTGGTTAGCTTTAATTTGAGTTGGTATGATTGGAAAGGTAGATTTTCATTTATAGCCCAGGGTTATAGATTGGGTAAAACCAGTAAATAGGTTGATTCAGATCTATATTGTGAAAGGTCAACCGATATGGCAAGACAATGCAATGATAAGAGGCTTTGTTAGAGCCTGTTACTACTGGAGCTATTTTGCAGCTGTTAAACCAAGTCATGGCAAGGATCGGTAGATCATAGGTAGCCCTGCTGGGCTACTACAGAGAAGATTCATGGAGGAATGTAAATCAAGGGGCAATTGCATGGGGATCCAGCAGCACCATTCTTTGGGTATTACCTGGATTTGAAAAAGCAACACATTGTGCCACCTGGCTGTTACAAGATATAGTATCCATCTTCTTTTCCTAGAATAATAGGGTGGGGATGACTAGATAAATTAACTCAGTCCCATTGTTATTTGCAAGCAATGGGGGGGAATGTTCCATTACTGTGACCTCATTAACTGCCTCCACATGCGGATGGCAGGACAATCCCTACAATGAGCATCATCAGAATTTCCCAGCATTCTGCACTTTTCATATTTTGTATCTAAATATTTTCCTCCCACATGTTATCTTTAGCAGCTGTTCCACTGATATAGCAACAGCTTACCTACGTCTTTCTGGGTAATGCAAAAATAGGATTGCCTTTACAATATGTCTTTTTAAGTATTCCCATATGATGAAAGTACAAGACTAGACAGAAAATGTCAATTAGTAATCCATTTCAATTAGTGATAGACCACACACCAGCCCTGTTCAGCGTTTAAGGAGCTTGAAGTAAATTCTGCTTAAGTTTGCTCCCCAAAGGGTACTTGTTGATGGCAAATGAAGGTATGTTACCAAAGTGCTTAACCTCTCCCCCCCTTCAACTCAGCATCTTCCAAGATGTGGTAGATGGCTACTTCCATTTGCCCTATCCCCCTCTCCGCAGCAGGGGGCGGTTTATCATTAAAATGCTTCTTCTGAAGAACTGTTCTTTATAAATCTGGAACTCCTGCTGAATTTTAATTACTTTCTCAAATTTTATTACTAGGGTCACCAAAAAACATTAAGATTCTTTAAAATAAATCTGTAGTTGAGATGCCGTGTTAAGTTCTATGTATCTCTAAAGAATATATTCTAATTAACTGCTAGAGACATATATTGATTTATTCTGTCAAATTCAGCCTGAGTTCACCATCAGAAACTGTAATGGGGTGGGGTGGGGGAAATCCTCCAATCATCCAAGGGTGTACTACTGTGAAAAATAATTAACTAAAACTTCAAGATGAATAGGTATTAAAAGTGACAGAGTAAATATTGTTTTCCTCTTGTGTTTCATTAAAACAGATAGCATCAGGATTCTTACTCACAGCTTGCTTTTAAAATGCATTAATAATTTTTGAATATCAAATAAAATCAGCAGAAAATTAATATATGTTACTGTATTAAAATGACTGAAAATTCACTGCCTATTTAATTTCATTTGCAATATTTATATCATCTTTTATTTCTCTATCATTAAAATTCCCAGGAAAAAAATTGCACACTGAGAAATAAGTATCACTACATGATAAGACATTAAATTTCAGAAGGCCAAATTAAAACAGAGATTTTTATATATATATATATATATATATATATATATATATATATATATATAT
>BLBF01000003.1:51841591-51902716 GCA_015471245.1 Laticauda colubrina | reverse complement strand
ATATATATATATATATATATATATATATATATATATATATATATATATGGTTTAAATATAAGAGAAACAATAAAATAGTCTTAACCATGTATGACACCCATTTTTCAGATGGTAATTGCTAAAATATTTTATGATAAATAAGTCTGTTAATGTCAAAATTAGTAAATGAACATTTACTTGCCAGTATCTCATCCCTTTACTGAGGGTCCTTTGAGCAACTTTTGTTCATCCTTTATCTGTGCCATTTGATTTGTCGTGGTTTGTCAACAAAGGCCAAAATTAATACTTTACATATTTCATTAAATATTTCTTTGTTGTTAATTACTCTCACCAATATTTGCAAATGCTCGCAGAGCTTCAACTGGTATTTTACAAAAAAGATTATCTTCACATTGTTAAATAAAACGTCGATTTTAAATGGACTTTGAAAAGTGGTGGTAAGGTTTTGTGACCTACTGGAAGCATTCCAGTTGCCAGTACTTATTGTTTCCTTACAGAGGTTTATTAAGGTTAAATTTGGGATATATAATGTTGATCTATCATGTTGAATCACTATTCAGTTTCTAAGGCATTAATATCCATAACCAATATTATTTTTACTCATGAAAGCTTCAGAATGACAAAAGTATACATCAGCAGTAACTGGCATTTGTCAATCTGTGAAACAAAATGACTGTCCTTTTTCAAAAATCAAAGCATCTCTTTACAGAGAAAAGAAGATGGATCAAGACAGACTGCAACAGCAATACTTTATTTTCAGATTCACAGTCACTGTTCTCAAACAAGAGGGAACAGCAATAATACAAACATAAGTCTAAAATAAAATTTGAACTAATCAAATGATAATAAAATATCATTACTTGATCAACCATTGATTTACTGGCACAAATATTATGAGATTCTCCTGCGCTACATGGCATTTATGGAAACAAAACAGGGCCATCAGTTCATATTGTGGCCATATCATTTAGCAATAGACTTTTTAAAAATATAGAAGTATTTTTTAAAAAAAATCTTTCAAATGAGAACGATATCTGAAGACTTCTGACAATGCCATCATGGGATGCTTTTTTTTTTTAACCAATCTTCCATTTTTTGCTGGGGGATCCAGCAGTACTTTGCAGCAGGTGGGACAGATAACAAGCATCATGAGCCCCTTTGTATATGTATCAATAGGGTGGAATTGTCACACCGTACAAGTTATCTTGCAGGGCTTGGTCACTTTCCAGGGCGACCAAATTGGGAAGGAGTAAAATCAGTTTAAATTCAGGATTATCTTTCGGGTAAAGACAGTACCATAATGAAGCAATAGTGGATGACTACAGATAGATCTCAAACTGCAAATTACAGGTGCTGAAATATGGATTTTATTTACATGGGCCTATATATACCACATTTTCCTAAGGTTTACTTACTCCACTATGTTTTAAATTTAATCCATATTATTATTATTCCTACCATATTCCCACAGGTGCAAGGTCTGCTTTTTGAATCACTGAATGCCACTTTGCGCAGTCAGCTGTGTCTCCGGGGTGCAGGCCTGCTGTTTGCATGTCTTTCTTGATGGTATCCCACCATCTCAATTTTGGATGCCCACGAGATCTCTGGCTATTGACTTTTAGTTGGTAGGCTGTTTTGGCAACAGTAGAAGGTGCTGCTCCACTGTGTCCATACCAGCGGAGCCGGCCTTCTCTCATATTCTCTGTAATGGGTGCCACACAAAATGCTGTCAAATGGTGTCATTTGTGATGTGGTCAAGAAGGGAGATGCCCGATATCCAATGGAGCATTTGCATTTCCGTGACGTGGAGATAGCTTTTGATCCCTATTGTCCAGCATTCAGTGCCATACAGTGGAACAGGGTAGATGGTTGTTTGTAAATCTTAGATTTAAGATGGATTGGCATTTGTCTGTCACATAACACACCAGTGAGTTCTCGCCAACACATCCAGGTTGCATTCATCTTTGCTTGCACCTCACCATTGATGTCACAAATTGTCTTGGAGATGGGATGCAAGATACTGAAAACTGTCCACCTTCTTTAGGTTTTCTCTATTGAAGAGTTCCAGGTGTGGTAACAGTCTCTAAGTATTCGGTTTTCTTGATGTTGAGGTGGAGTCAGAAATGGTTGAGCGATCATTCCATGTTTGAACGTGCTGTAGTATTTCTCCTGTGGTGGTAGAAGCAAGCATAACATCACCCGCATAGAGCATAGTCCAGGGTGTATTCTGCTGCAGGTCATGCGTGATGGTGTCCATGACCAGCATAAACATAAGTGGTGACAGTGCGGAGCCTTAATTCACCCCAATCGTCACTGGGAATCTGTTGGAGAGGCTGGCCGGGCATCGCACTTGGCTGTTGGTGTTCTTATATAACATTTGACCCAGTCAATGAGTGGTTCAGGTACTCTGTGATCCCAGAGGGCATACCAGATCAGTTGGTGTGGAACACAATGAAATGCCTTCTCCAGGTCTAGGAATGCCATGTGTAGTGGTTGTCTCTTCTCATGGTGTTTGTCTATGACCTGACGGGCTTAATTCAGTCCATATTAGCCCTCTCTAAACATTTATCAAAAGGCTAGCAAAGCCAATGTTCAACCCTGGCCCATCTTGGTTTCCTCATGTTGATCAAAACAAATAATAAAAAACATATACAGCAATCAAGTTAAAGAAATCAGCAAATACAATTAACATAACTATAATACAGGATCAACCAATCCCCAGGGCTCCAGGCTCTGCAACATAATCTTCAAGGACTTAAAGAAATCCAGCAGAGTCAGAATAAGTCTGATGTCTGGGAGAATCATATTCCAGAAAGCAAGCATCATATAAAAAGATTATCTTCCTAGGTCCTGAAAGATGACACTTCTAATAGATAACTATCCTTGCTTTCATTGCATTCATACATTTTTGTTCTTTAGATTCCTCATGTCTCTTTTTTAGGATCCCATCAAATCTGTGAAGCTATTACTTTCTCTCACTCTACCCATCTCCTTCCCCTTCTTTAAATATTTGTTTTACAATTCAAGCTCTTTCTTTCTATCTGAAGATGAAACCATCACAAGCATGTTTTCCCCCCCATACTGATCAATCGCTTCTGCCCTCAGTCCACATTCATTCTGCAATCATTCACTTTTTATCTTTTCTGTACCTGTCTTACCACATACACTTCTTAAAGTCCCTCATTCACACTTCATTCAATCCATTTTTATGTTTCTCTTGACATATCCAACTCTCATCATGAAACCAGTTCTTTTATGAAGTCATTTTGCTTCTTTTGGAGAACATTAGTTTAACTGAATAGACCACATTCTACATACTACCTTTCTATTAGCATTTGCATATTTTAAGATTTCTCACTATATTTTTTTATCTTTAGTAAAAACTCCTTACCTAGGTAAACAGATAAGTCTTCACCATTTATGTACATTTAAAATGATCCACTTCATTTTTTCAGTCAAAGAACCCTGTTACTAAATATTCAGATTTATACTACTCACTGCATTATATAATCCACTAACATCAACACAAATCATTAGATTCTCAGCCAGTAATTTGCTCTCACATGCATACAAAATAACATACAATCATATCCCCAACTACCTCTAAACTCATCATAGCAAATTCTTATACATTTTGCAGAAATTCCTAAGGCAACGCCACATATCTTTGTTCAGCACTGCCAAAGACAATATACAGATAGTTTTAAGCACATTTTGGCCAAAATATACATTCATTCGAACCCAATTATCCCCCCGAATTCTAATGCTATACTATATAAGGTAGGTTCTCTAATCTAGAGACTAAAGGCTAGGTCACATTTGCCAATGGATGCAAAACGTATGCAAAAAGGACACAGCGGACGAGCAAATTTTGGGGGGTGGCTCCATCCATTGTCATCCACTCCAAAAAGTGGTGAAAATTTGCATAAACAGAATGGAAAAGAAAGGAAAAGAACGGACGTGGGTAGTATATAGCATAGATGTTAAAGGGATGTTCATAGGAAGCCTAGAGGATGTATATAGGATGCAAACTGTTCACTGCTCATCCTTTCTATTTCCGTGCTACGAACGCTGTGTAGACGTTCCATGTACCTTTTGTTTCCTCCCTCTTTTCGTTTTCAGCTGCAGCGGATGTGAGTTGAGGGGATGCCCAGAGGATGCAAAGAGGATGTTTAATGGATGATAAACGGACATAGAATGTTTTTTGCTCGTATGTCATGGATTTACATCATACACAGCGGAAAGTTCATCCGTTCACAAAGTTTTGTGCAGCTCAAAACTTCCTGAGCAGATGAAATCTCAGTGGATGGATGCTCGACGGATAGAGCGTATGAAACACGTATGCAATGAGTACACAATGGATGCATAGCGTTTTCCAATGGATGGCAAGCTTTTTTTAACATTTTACATCCTCTTTGCATCCGTTGGTGCAGTGTGACATGGGCTTACAGTCTAAATCAACATACTAAAAATGGAGAAATTATGTAAGAGTACACCAGATATAAAGGCTAGGTCACACTGCTTGACGGATGCAAAACGTATGTAAAAAGGACACAGCGGATGAGCAAATTTTCCATCCATTGTTATCCGCTCTCAAAAGTGCCCCAAATTTGCATAAACAGAGTGGACAACAATGGAAAGGAACGGACGTGGGGAGGATATAGCGGGGATGTAAAGAGGATGTTCATAGGAAGCCTAGCGGATGAAAGCGGATGGAAGTGGATGACACATCCGCAGGGCTTCCGGGAGAGAACAGTGAAGCGGACGCGTAGCGGAAGGAACGGCTGCGTAGAGGATGACGTGGATGCATCACAGACGCCTATAGGATGCATAGCAGATGCATAGCGGATGCAAAGCATTCACTGCGCATGCGGGGAGGATGAATTGCGCAAGCTCCACGGATAAAAAGGATGCAGCTCGCAAGCAGGTCACCATTCAGAGGAAAGACCTGCTGCAGAGACATCTTGAAAGAACACCATGGGGAAGAAGAGGAAGCCTGTGCCTACTCCTGCCAGCCCTGGCAAAAAGGACAGAACCACCATCCCACCCCCTGGCGCTGACTCTGAAGCTGCTGGTGCTGCTGCTGGTGGTGCTCCTGGTGTTGCTGCTGCTGGTGCTTCTCCTGCTGCTGGTGGTGCTGCTGCTGGTGTTGCTGCTGCTGCTGGTGCTGCTGGTGCTTCTCCTGCTGGTGCTGATGCTGCTGTTGCTGCTGCTTCTCCTGCTACTGCTGCTGCTTCTCCTCCTGCTGATGCTGCTTCTCCTGCTGCTGCTGCTGCTGTGGTGGACCAGCCCCTAGGCCCTCAAAGCCCTGCTGCTGAAGGCCCTGAAGCCCCTGCCAGAGGGAGGAAGAGGCAAGCCAAGGAGAAGGGAGAGAGGAAACAGTACTCCATTTCTGAGGACTATGAGGAGGAGGTGCTGGAATGGCTGAGGGAGAACGAGTACCTGTGGAGGAAGGGCCACAGGCTCTATCACGACACCAAGTGGAAGCAGGCAGCTTGGAGAGACAAGGCGGAGAGCCTGGGCTACACTTCAGATGTCCTCCTGGGGTGGTGGAAGCATATGCACACCTGGTGTGGCAAGCTGCACCTGAAGAGATCCGGGAAGGAGGCTGTCAAGCTAACTGACCGGGAGACCTATGTCATGGCCAAGTGCAGCTTCCTGGAGGGTGAGATCCGCCACCGAACAGCAGCCCCTCTGTCAATCCTCTCCCTCAGACAGCCCACAGAGAGCCACTCCACTTCCAGCCAGGAGACAGCTACCGTGTCCAGGCAGGTGTCTTTGGAGGGGCCTCCGACAGAGACCCGTCCAACAGCTGCACTCCCCATGCCAAAGGACGTGGAGGATCCCCTGTCTCAGATGGAGCAAGAAGAGGCAGCCACCAGAGACCAACCCACACCCACCCCCAGCTCCACCTCCACAGAAAGCAGGCAGAGAGGCAGACCAAAGGGACAGAGCCACACTGTCCTCTTGGAGATCAGGGACACAATCAAAACCAGCAGAGATCTCCTCTCCCAGCTGGTCCACTTTGACATACCATCCTCCAACCGCAAGCCCTTCATCACGTATGTGAGCCAGACCCTCATGGACATGCCCAAGGCCCAGTACCAGGCGATGTAGGAGAGGATCACAGCTCTTCTGCACCACCCTCCAGGCCCAGCTGAAGCTGCTCTGACCCAGTCCAGGTCGGCTCCTCCACCCCAGGTGATGTGACAGCCCTTCCATGGATTTCAGCAGCCCCTCACCTACCAAGCCTACCACGACCAGGACTTCCCACAGCAGAGGCAGCCCTTCCCAGTCCACACCCAGGTTCCTCAGATGCCACAGACACCACAGACGCCTCACCTGACCCAGCTGCAGACCAGACAGCCTCACTACACTCCTCCTTCCTCCACCCCACAGCCAAGGCCTTCCTCAGAACATCTGTCATCAGTCTTGGGCCTGACATCCCAGGTCCTTGATGAAGGGCCTCTCAACCTCATGGGACTGAGTCAGTTCTCTGAGACCTTCCTGCACACACCATCTCCTGTTGTACTCTCGGGGCCAGGCACCCCAAAGGCGCCTCAGACCAGCACTCCAGCAACAGCCACCTCCACAGTCTCTGGCCCCTTTACATCTGAGACCATGGGCACACCTCAGAGTGACTGAAAAGAGTGCCAGAGACTGAGTTGTTACCTGTTTATCTTATTTACCTTATCTTTGCTGAAAGACACTTTACTTGGGTCATTTTGCTTTTTAATAAAGTCATACAGTTAGTTATTAATAAAGTTTTTCTTCACACACTTGGTTCATTTTTTTACTTAATAAAGTGTTGATGAAAACTTTGAAAAAAGGGTTAAGCCTTTGCATGCTTGTGGGATTGGTAAGGATAGCTGTGGGATGGATAGCTGTGGAATGGGTAAGGATAGCTGTGGGATTGGTAAGGATAGCTGTGGGATAAGGATAGTTGTGGGATGGGTAAGGATAGCTGTGGGGTAGATAAACCTCCAGTGCAAGCATAGTGGGACTGTATGGTCCACCCTCCCAGCTGCCACACATATGGCCCTTTATTATCAATAACAATTTAATCATTGATCCACACATTTCAACATAAACAAAACACTTTATTAATGCCCTGTTCATTATAAGGCCACTCAACATACATGGCACAATCTCATCAGTGTGATGAGACAGGCTGAAGGAAGCATCCATGAAGCACCAGAGTCTCAGGAGGTTGCACTGCTTCTTCCCTCCACGTGAAGCTCTGTTGGGGCCTTGCACATCCACAGTGTCTATCAGGTTTAGTCCTTGCCTCCATTCACCTGGCTCCATGTCCCCATTCCCTTGTTGATGGTCCACAAGCCTGTTCTGCAACACTGGGTAGCGGGAGCACATGAGATTGTGCAGGATGCAGCAAGGTTCCACAATGCTCCTCACGGTCTGTGGGTGATGCTACATGGTGGTGAGAAGTACCTGGAACCTGCTGGCCAGGATGCCAAAGGCATTCTCCACCACCCGTCTTGCCCTGAACAGCATGTAGTTGAAGATCCTTTCTTCACGGGTGACATATCTGGAACTGTAGGGCTTCATGAGGTAGGTTGTGAGGGAGAAGGCGTCATCACCCACTATGTTGTAGGGCACATCTTGTGTGTCGTTGGGTAGGGGGTCTGGATCTGGGAAACCCATGATGAGATTACGTTCCAGCCCACCCTTGAGGTCACTGGTGTTGTATATCTGGGCATCTGAAGCTGACCCATTGCCTGAAGCATCGATGTACATGAATTTGTAGTCAGCATCAACCATGGCAAAGAGGATGATGCTGAAGAAGCCCTTGTAGTTGAAATAATTGGACCTTGAGTTGGGTGGAGCTTTGCAGGCCACGTGCTTCCCATCTATGGCTCCAACGGTGTGGGGAAAGTTCCAGCTCTGATACCACTGCTCTGCAACTTTCCTCCAGCCTTCTTCAGTGGTGGGACACTGGAGGAGCTCCTCCACGTATTCTTCGATGATGGCCTGCACCACTTCTCTGACCCCAATGCTAATGGTGTTGTGTGGCACCCCCCATGCATACTGCATGTTTCTGTACGTGGTCCCTGAGGCCAGGTGGCGCAGAGTCAATGCCACCTTCAGCCCAGGGTCCAGGCTGGGACAGAAGTTGGTGTTTGCCTTGGTCAACCTGGGTCTCAGAAGCTCCACAACTTCGTCAAACATGGCTGGTGACATCCTCATGAAGTGATGGAATGCACGAGTGTCTTCATTCCTCATCTCCACCATCAGCTTGTCATAGAGTCCAAACTCCGCTCTTCTCCCGATCCATCATCGGATGCACACAGTTCTTGGACGTCTCCTTCTCTTTGCATAGAAAAGGTGAAAAGTCTGAAAAGGGCTTGGTTCTGGTGTTGAATGATGGCGGCTACCAAAAGGAGTGTGCGATGATCCATAGTGGAGATCAATGGATGATGTGGAAGAGCAAGAGCAAGGCTGAAGAGGTCTGCACACCAAGGCTGCTGGACTGATAGTGAGATCCAGGTGATTTCCTCCCCCTTTTTATAGGAAATGTCGGTTTTCCGCTAGGTGTCCTTCCACATACTCTAGACATCCTCCAGACATCCTAAATATCCGAGATACATCCCATATACGAACGTTTTGTCCGTTTTAATACTTTATATACAAGATGCATCCGCTTACATCCTTTCTATTTCCGTGCTACTAACGCTGTGTGGACATTCCATGTACCTTTCGCTTCCTCCCTCTTTCCGCTTTCCGCTGCAGCGGATGTGAGTTGTGCGGATGTCCAGAGGATGCCGAGAGGATACATCGGACATGTAATGGATGACAACGGACGTAGAACGTTTGTTGCTCGTATGTGTCGCGGATGTGCAGCTCAAAACTTTTTGAGCGGATGAAATAGTAGTAGATGGATGTTTTATGGATAGGGCATATGAAAGACGTACGCAGTGAGTACACAATGGATGCATTGCGTTTTCCAACGGATGGCAAGCTTTTTTGTCCGTTTTACATCCTCTTTGCATCCGTTGGTGCAGTGGGACATGGGCTTAAACAGCAACTATCTCCGTGTAATACAGATACTTAAAAGCAAGAATACTTGGGGGCATTTTATTTTACCTCAAGAATACCCATGGAAATAATGATTCTGTGTCTCTGCACTTCTTCTTCTGGCTAGGTGATATATCTTTTGATATGTTACATTTCATTATCACCCAGAATGTACTGAAATTGTAAGCCTAGAATATCTGCACATCTGACCACCTCCCATGACCTGTTATTTGTTTTCTTAGGCACAAACAGTGTAATAGTTTGTACAGTGCAGAAACAAATTGTAGCAAATGTAGTAGAAAAATATTCTACATGAAATATTTTGATTAGGCCTACATGCAAGAATAACTTTGATTTATTGTCAGAGAGCCTTAACAGTACAGACAATAGGAACATTGATTGAAATGACACCCCCACCCCATGTTCGATTGGATTGGAAAAGTTGGACTTGTGTTTAATTATTAGATAATTATTATATAACCCATAACTATTATTTATTGAATAAATTCAGTGCATACAATATCATCATCCAAAATCAGAAACAAACCACATGATCTGTTAACTAGATTGATGTGTAATTTTTAAACAAATCATGATTAAAAATTTCTTTCCCTTAATAAAGAGTGTCAATTCATCCCTCCTCTTCTTAATGAGCTCAGAGATATGTTCTGAGTAGGGGTACCTGTTCACAAAGCCAAAATGAATAGGCATCATGATTGGAATTTCCACTCTCTAATACTTATATCATGATGTTGCATGCATAAATATAATGACTGTGTGATATCACGATGCATATTTTGTCACTTGCTTTTTAATTAACAAAAAGCAATTCACAATTTTTTCTTCTTCTTCTCCTCCACAATATTTTACTTTATGGAGTCTTTGTTTCTCTCTGAGCTTGGTAGTTTATTTTCAGATGTTTTATTAAGTAATGAAACATCTTTGAGCAAACAACCAAGCTTGGAGGACACCAAGGACTCTACACTTCAACCATTATCTATATATATTTTCTTCTACTGGAATATTTTTGTTTTTCTTTCCTCAAGACACTAGTCATAATTCTTGCACAGAAGAGCCTTCATACTTTATAGATACTTTATTCCTGTGTATCAGACTCTGTTCCCACAGAGTTTTGGAAAATTCATTCTGTGACTGAAAATCCAACCAGACATGCATAAGGATGTATGCTATTCTTTTGCCTAGGTCAATACTAATTATAAGGGGGAATTAATAATAGAGCAATTATTATAAGTTATAAATACTGCAACAACTGAAAAAAATACCCATCTAAGGAAGACAGACTTTCATGAAAAGCTCTCAATGGCAATGCTATAAGGAACTGAACCATCTGCCAAGTTTTTCAGCAGCTCCATTAACATTATGTGTGATTCTGCTAGAATTAGGACACAAACATAACGTACGATTTCTTCCCTCTTATAATAGTTCTTGAGTTAATGCCATCGTGCTTACCTATTGTAAAAGAAAAGAAAAATAATGCACTAAATGTCTAACTTTCCTCCCCAGTCTGACACCCTTCTTCATGTCACTTCTTAAGGCTCTTACTCAAATTACAGAAGAAAGCAGAAAGCAGAAAGTGTGTGTTCAAGCAGGGTTTCTGTATTCATTTTGTAGGTCTTACAAAGCACTAGTCTTCAGATTAAAGTGAGCCAGTTGGCAATTAAACCTAATTCTAATGCAGAACTGGATATATATGGTATTCACAAGTCTTCAACCAGTAACCGGTTGAATGGATGAATAGAGGTAGAACATTAAATCAAAGGCCATCACCATGTATTTGTTTCAAAACATGGGTTCCCTGAAAACATATTAGAGACTACTTTTACACAAGAAAACTGTTAATGCCTAAAAGGCATATCGTCTGTCACTTCTATCTTTCCTTCTTTTATTCCAGCAACTCAAGATAAAGTAGACAAAACTCACTCTCCAAGTTTATGCTCAAAATCAGCCTCCAAGGTATATTACATGAGAATACATGATTGTCCCAAGGTGATCCATTGATCTTCATGCCTAAACAGATTTTTGAACCTGATGCAGAATTTCTATATATCATTTGAATGTGCCCACTTGGCTGCTAGTAACGTTTAAGATATAGTCATCAGCTGATTAAAGATAGCAAAGCTTATCACATAGTTTTATAGAATTTGGAACATTGTTTTTATGTAGTGTATGATACAGTAGTATATGATAAAGAGATCATCAAAAACAATGAACCACTGAGAACCTTTTTATATAAACATGACTTACATTCTGAATGTTTGAAAAAATATTTGGGTATTAGGCTGTGGTCTTTATTATGACTATTTATTATGGCTTAATATCCAACTTATTTCTTTCAGAGAGAGATAGGGGAGAGAGAGAGAGAGAAAGAGAGATTGGTTTTCTTTCTTCTCCTTTTTTGGAAGCTATCTCCTTGGAGTTAAGTTGAATTGCTTCCATTCAAATAACTTTCAAGATTTGTTAAAGCAAGCAATTTTCATTCATTATGTTAGGGATGAACTTCCTTTCATGAGAACTTACTAAAATGCAAATGACTTATTAAGCAGAACAGGAATAATGTTTAAGAAATATAAATGTGAGGAAAAGCCAATAGATTCACTCATCTATGGTTGATGGCTCTGAATGCTTAATTCATAAAAGGTATTCACTATGTTTGAAATGCTAAAAAAGATAGATACATCTTCTTTATGACTATTTTTAACAAGTATACGACAAGGAGATATATGGGTCCTTTTCATGCTGGGAATTGCTGTAGCAGTTATATCAAGGCAGGCCTGACAGCTTTGAATTATCTTTAGAGCATTTCCCAAATTTCAAATTTCAGCCTCAATTGTATGAAAAGAAGCTGAGCATTTTCTAGGGATGAGCATGTGCTCATCTTTAAAACCAAGTGCACATCTCTTCTAAGGTAAGATAAAATTAGTCTGAAAACCTGCATAGTTTTACAAAGAATTGCAGTATCATGCAGGAAAATATATTTCAGGTAGAGAAATACAAGTACTATTTTTAGTGTGGAGTTCCTTTAGATCCACTGTCCTGGAAGAAAGTGCAGAAGCAAAAAGAAAAGAATGAAAATTAAACTCTAAAGCAATCTCCTCTCCCTTGAACCTTTTGAAAAATGCAAAACAATTTGGCACCTATAATCTCAATGCGGCTGAAAAGGTCCCAAGTTGAGAAGCACTACTTTAAAACCATGGTTGGTTGTAGTAATACTAGCCACATTTTTCCTCCATAATGACAAAATGTTACACTATTGAAAATAAAAAGGATAGCCAGAACTGTTAGGAACCAGAAGGTGCCAATAAGATAATATGACAGCTTTGTGTCTGAGATGACGATATTCAGCAAAAAAGCAGGATTGTGATCAGCCCTTTAATTCTACCCAGGGATTCTGGATTTAGTTTCTTGTTCACATTTAATAGGTTTCTAAGGGACAGTTTCAGGAAGCTCATTGTAAAATATGAAGATTTTGATAAGCCCACTATCAACATTTTACATTTTGCAACATATTTGAGGGATAAGTATATTCAACAATTACACTAATTGTAAATGCCCCATAAATATAATTAATGTCTTCATTTTCCAAAATCTAAAATGGCCTACTACTGTGTACTGTTTCTGTTCCTTCTCTGGCCACCTGTCATTTCTTTGTCTCTTATCTATTTTTAGATTGTAAACTGTGCAGTCTTATACTTATCTATTGAAAAGATATACCACTGAGTTCTTTGAGGTTTACTCCCTGGAAACAGAATAGACAATTGCATCCTGGAGACTTTTTCTTTTTTTGAAATTCTATGAAGTACTAAAATAGCTGCTATAGCAATAATATTTGGTAAAAATGCCTCAATAGAATGGACTGGTACAGCTTAAAAGAACATTTTTAAAAATCACCACCAAGCTAGCAGGTGACTTATTCACTTGTATGTGTGCTGGAAGATCCTTACTAATTAGCTTTCTAAGGGCCCTCCTAAAAGGATTACCTGGATATTCTTAGGCTCCAGCACGTTTCTCAACCGCGGCATCTTGAAAGTGTATGGCTGGGGACAGGGGTGGGATTCTACCGGTTCGCACCTAATTGCTAGAACCGGTTGTTAACATTCTAAGCAGTTCGGAGAACCGGTTGTTAGAAGAAATTACTGGCCTAATTCTGTAAGGAAGGCAGGAAGGAAACATTCTGGTGTTGCTTACAGAAACTGCCTCTCTGTTAACCCTTATTACATTCTTATCAGGATTTCCTGTCTCTGGAATACTTCTGGAGCTTTTTTTCCCCCTTCTTTGCTGGTACTTTGCTTGTGTGGAGTGACCTTTAAAAGTTACAATGACATGAAAAAAGTGACTTATGACCATTTTTCACACGACTGTTGCAGCATCCCCACAGTCATGAGAGGCCAGACGAGGAGATGCATGCCTCGATGTGAATGATATTGAGTTGGCCACGCCCAGCCAATAATATGACTACCAAGCCATGTCCACCCAGTCCCATGATCACCAAGCCATGCCCACCACCTAAGCCATGCCCATAGAACCAGTTGTTAAAAATTTTGAATCCCATCCCTGGCTGGGGAATTCTCGGAGTTGTCATCCACACATCTTCACCAAGGTTCAGAAATACTCATGTAGATTAATTTCTAAATGTAAAGTGCCTACAACAAATCAATGGTTCTCAACCTGTGGTCTGTGTCTTCTGAGGGGCTGAAAAGTCATCACAGAGGGTCCGCAAAGGCTTGAAGAAATGTTATGATTTAAATCTTAAGTTTGTCAGTCCATGGCCAGGGTCCGTGGCCACAAAAAATATTTAAAGGGGGTCCGTGGTGAAGAAAAGTTGAGAACCACTGCAAGAAATCATTCTTGGCCAAATAGAAGGGCTCTGTAATGCAGGACTCTCAGATGCTGATACAATCCCTGTACTCTTGTAGGACAGACGCTGCTTCCTATCAGCCATATTTCTTCCACCTCAGGGTTCCCCCTTGAGGGGCCCCATCAACATCACTCAGTTACAATTTTAAAAATGCTTCTGGGCCACCCTTTGTGGGTGAATAAGAAATATCATCACAGAGGAAGGTGTCCGGGTAAATGGAAGATTTTTTTTGACCTGGCAGTCAATTCATGAACAGGAAAGCATCCCAATGGTGCACATTTCATTAAATTGCTCCTAACGTGCTCTCCTAATTCAAAATGTAACCACTGCCCCCCCCTTCTGGCCAATTAGCAGTCCTTGCCATCCATGTCCCAATTCAAAGTCCCTGCACTTCTAGTTTTCTGTTGGATTTCAGTTATATTTTGTTTTCTTGGGTTTTATCATTTTGAACAATTTCATCACAATTTGGCAAATCCATTTCTTATTCCCAGTACCAAAGTATTTAGATTGTTAATTAGACACAGAATTATTTGATTTAGGTAAAGCCAATTTTTTCCAAATTAACATTCTTGATGGATCCTATTTTATTTTGTCAAGTGATTATAAGATAACAGGTATAGGTATAAACATAGTTATGAATACATGAAATGGATACATATAAGGAAAAAAAAGCAATAGGACAGGTACGGTAGGCATGTTGGTGCGCTTATGCATGCCCCCTACAGACCTCTTAGGAAAGGGGTGAGGTCAATAGTAGACAGTCTAAGGTTAAAGTTTTTGGGGTTTGGGGAAAGAAACCACAGAGTCAGGTAGAGTATTCCAGACATTGACCACTCTGTTGCTGAAGTCGTATTTCCTGCAATCAAGTTTGGTGTGGTTTACTTTGAGTTTGTAATTAATGTGTGCTCTTGTATTGTTGTAGTTGAAGCTGAAGTTTTCATTGACAGGTAGGACATTGCAATATATAATTTTATGTATTATACTTAGATCGGACCAAAGGTAGCATAGTTCTAAGTTTTCTAGGTCTAAAATTTAGAGTCTGTTGACATAAGGTATTCTGCAATGAGTAGAGGAGTGGAGAACTCTTTTTGTGAAATATTTCTGGATTTTCTCAACTGTATTAATATCAGATATGTAATGCTACTGAGAAAAATCCTTTGTGAGAGAGATACAGGTATAGATTCTGTACATGAATGGCTAGTTCTCTAAGAGAGTGGTCACCGACCAGTGGGTCGGGGACCACTGGTGGTCCACAAGAAAATTTTGGTGTCACCCCCAAAGCATCCCCCAAAGCAATTAATCTGGACTGCGTGGGAACACAAGGCTGCACCACCCTCATGGCCCGTGGGAACACAAGGCTTGCATCACTTGCATTGCAAACATTCTCTCCCCCTGAGAATGGAGCTGGAGACGATATCCTGCAATCCCAAATAAAGAATGATGAATTGATAGGAAAACAGGGTGGGGAATTTTCCTGCAGACTTTTTTGGGGATTTTCCCAGAGTCTCTGGTCCACGGGATTTAAAATTATGAGTTTGGTGGTCTCTGAAGTCCAAGGTTGGCGACCCCTGCTCTAAGAGACTTGGTCCTTTTACCTCGTGATTGCTTAGCTGTCTCGGAAATTTTGGTGAAAGACTTATCAACAACTTGTTGCAATTGAAAAGTTATGAAGTCTACCAGATCATTTTTTTCTTTGTGTCTGTTCATATTCTCTGAAGTAGGTGAGGCAGAGCTTCCTTTCACAGAGATGCTTCTTAGCTTGCCATTCCAGATTTTTAAAAAATCTTGAATATGGTGTTTTACTATTTTACTAGGATGGGTGCTAAGTGAATGAACATGTAATTTTTTAAAAAGTCTATTGTGTTCAGAGACAAGCTAAGTAGTCTGTCTCTAAACTAGGATCAATCATCAGTGCCCATTTGCATCAGAGTTTTAAAAATGCATGAGTAATCTATCTGCACCCTTCCTTGACATAAACACTTTTTTTTAATCCTCAATGGTATAAGGTCTTCTGGGGGTTGGACTAGAAGACCTCCAAGGTCCCCTCCAATTTTATTCTTCTGCTACTATTCTGGTATATGATTTCTTTATGAGGAACTGCATTGGAATATTTGGAGAAACAGAAACAGAATTTTAAGCCATACAACCTGAATTTAATGAAACCAACCATTACTAATCTTTTGATTTACTTCCATTGACATCTTCCCCATTCCACCATTTCATGCTGGTATGGTCGTGAGACCTCTAGTCCATATATTTACTCAAATGAAGTATAGCAGATGGAAGTTTTTACCTTTAGGGTAACAATTTCTCACCCAATTGTTTTCATGATGTCAGCTGAATTGATTTATTTCTGACTCTGTTGTTGTTTATCGAAAAAACTGCAGCAAAGCCAGTTCTGAACATCACTTTCTTTTGAAGTTTTGAAAAAGCTCCTGCTACACTTGAGCTGCTCCCTTTGGAGACAATTTTTATTTAATCTCATCTGTCGCTTAGGGTTGCAGTCTTCGGTCAGGCACTCTGCGGCATCTACAATGAAGCAACTTGTCCCTGACCCCCAAAAGCTTCAGCTGTGAAGTGCATCCAATGCCAAGAGCATATTACTTTTTCAATCCATTTGCCCAATTCAGCTTTTCTGGCAACCTGCAACCGCAGTTACCAAATTGCAAAACTGCCATTGTGCTACTTAATTTTAAAGGTCATGGTACCATAAAAACTAGGAATGGGATTTTTTTTTCCAGTGATAGTAGCGGTAGTAGTGATGTGTGTGGATTTATTTACATGTCTTACAATGTTATTATTATTATTGTTAATAACAATAACAATAATAATAATAATAATAATAATAATAATAATAATAATAATAATGCTGCACAGTAATGCTGTACCTAAAGATCTAGGCAAGCACTTAAAAATAATTGGCGCTGACAAATCACTATTGGTCAGCTGCAGAAGGCCACCTTACTGGGATCTACTCACACAATCCATCAATACATCACGCAGTCCTAAACTCTTGGGAAGTGTTCAAGTAGTGATTTTTTGATATGAAACCTAGCATAGTTATCTCGTTTGCTGTGCACACTGTCATTTTTTGTGTATAATAATAATAATAGACTCTGGGCAGATTGTGGTTTTTAAATATTCAATCAAAACAGCTGAAAGAATTAAAAGAAGAAGCAGCACGGGCTATAAATAACCATAACAATTTTTAAAAATTGGCAGGGATTGCATAGAAACAAGGAACCAGGAACACAGCTTGTTTTCAGGACCTTCCAAACTTCCAAACAGGGACTGTAGACACCTTATGTATTCAAGGTTGACTCAGCCTTCCATCCTTCTGAGGTCAGCAAAATGAGGATCCAGATTGTTGGGGGCAGTATGCTGACTCTGTAAACTGCTTAAAGAGGGCTGTAAAGCACTACAAACAGTATGTAAAGGCCCGGTCCCACTGGCTGATGGACGCAAAACGTATGCATAAAGGACACAGCGGATGAGCAAAATTTCAGGGGTGGCTCCATCCATTGTCATCCGCTCCAAAAAGTGGTGAAAATTTGCATAAACAGAATGGAAAAGAACAGACGTGGGTAGTATGTAGCGGGGATGTTAACCGGATGTTCATAGGAAGCCTAGCAGATGAAAGTGGATGGAAGTGGATGACACCTCCAAAGGGGTTCCGGGGGATAATTGCAAAGTGGACGCATAGCAGATGAAGTGGATGCATCACATACATCTAAAGGAAAGAAAGGGGATGCCGCGCGGATGTATATCAGATGAAAACCATTCATTGTGCATCCTTTCTATTTCCATGCTACTAACGCTGTGTAGACGTTCCGTGTACCTTTTGTTTCCTCCCTCTTTCTGTTTTCCTCTTTCCGATGTGAGTTGCAAGGATGCCCAGAGGATGCAGAAAGGATACAGCGGACGTTTAACGGATGATAAACAGACATAGAACGTTTGTTGCTCGTATGTCACGGATTTACATCGTACACGGCGGAAAGTTCATCCGTTCACAAAGTTTTGTGCAGCTCAAAACTTCTTGCATGGATGAAATCACAGCGGACGGATGCTCAATGGATAGAACGTATGAAACACGTATGCAATGAGTACACAATGGATGCATAGCGTTTTCCAACAGATGGCAAGCTTTTTTTAACGTTTTATGTCCTCTTTGCATCCGTAAGTGCAGTGGGACAGGGCCTTTAGTCTAAGTGCTATTGCTATCTCTGAGAGCATGCTGCTCCGGAAGGCAGGACAAATCCAGGGAAGGTGTCCTTTCTTGTTCCCACAACATTTAAATTGAAGGGACCTAGAATTCTACCAAATATACCAGGGATAGAAATAATTGGAGATAAGTGGTCCTTTAAATAATTAGGCCCCATAATATGTCAATTTTCCTTGACCACATAGCTTTTTTAACAGCAACTACTCTGTTTCAAACAGCCATGGTTGATGGGGGATTAGGGCACTGACTGAATAATATTCTTTGTAGAATCTTATCAGTCAACTGGAGGGAGAACAGGTGATTATCACTTGGCTTATGTTGTTTATGAGCAGGTCAGCTGTCATATTTCAAGGTCAACAGAGTAAATATGATCGTAGTCATGGCAAACTGCTTGTAAGGAGCTGGGAAGGAGCCGGCAATATGGAAGCAGCCTGAGTAATTGTAAGAGGAATTCATTTCACTTAAACGTTAGAAGATACTTTCTATTTGCAAAAAAAATGTTTGATACCAGGGCAAATTATTTTGTGAGTGCTGAGTTCTCCTTCCCTGAAAGAATATAAATAAAAGCCAGGAAGGTAAGATAAGTGTCCCTCTTGTTTTCATTTCATTTCAGATGCTTCACAGACCAGGGAATTAGTCTAGGTATATCTGTTATCCCTACAAATTCTGTGATTTTGAATTAATAGTTTCAAACAAGCACATGTAGAACTCAAAATATTTACACCTCCATTTGAAGAAGAAACAGCTGTAATTAGAAATTTGACACATCATTTGGATGTTTCAGAGTAAGAGAGATGGCAAATGTTTTGGAAGGTAGGGTAAATATCACAGTTCACAATGCAGCAGGTCAGATAATAATGAGATCATCTCTCAGTATAAAAGGAGTGGGCAAGTTATCTGATGTCAACAGATGATGATAGAGGAAAATATATGCTTTCTTTCAGGCCTGCTACCCAAGATCTAAATGGCCAAAACCTACTATGGAAATAAAAATAAATGACTATGTTATCTTCCTTTTGCTTGGCTTGCAGTATGTAAACCAATTTCCACAGCAGACAAAACAACATTCTGAATCGCTTGTCTAAATACTAAGATTCTGCCACTAGCATGATTCATGCTTTTAAATTTGTAAATTACTGTTAAGCCTGGGTTCCCCAACCAGGGTTAGGTAGGCAAGCTAAACAGAATGTGCAGCGTTAGTCAGATAGGCACACAGATAAATGAGTGAGCTAAGCTTGTATGTTTATTAACATACAGTAAAAATAACAGATACGCTTGTGCTATCAAGAATATATTTTATTCCAGTATAAGTTTACAGCATAGTCAAAAACAGTCCAATATTCATTTACCATGTAGTCAGTCCATTCAGGGATATTCAGTTAGCAAAGTCCATGTAGAATATCCTATTGTCAGTTCACATAAATCAGTCCGTTGTAGTCTCTCCCGTTCGAGCAATGCAGTCTTGCTTCCAAGCAGTAATCAGGGATCATCAAAGCCAGAGAGAGAGAGAGCAAGCTGTAGCCTTGCTACTTTTATAGTATTTACATAACCACTCCCACAGTTGCTCTTTCACAGTTAAAGCTGCATACACTAACTATGAATCATAGTTAGTATTTCACCTAAAACAGTTAGGGTGAACAATGTGGCCAAAATGGCCAAAACCTACTATGGAAATAAAAATAAATGACTATGTTATCTTCCTTTTGCTTGGCTTGCAGTATGTAAACCAATTTCCACAGCAGACAAAACAACATTCTGAATCGCTTGTCTAAATACTAAGATTCTGCCACTAGCATGATTCATGCTTTTAAATTTGTAAATTACCTAGCATTATTTCAGTTTGCATGCTTATTTATGGTGGGGCAGTTGGGTCTAAAATTGTTTGCTTTAAAGCCATATGTCTTACTGAAAAAAATTAAAGCATACAAAAACTCTTATTATACTGAAATGGTTTGATCCACTCAAGGCAAACTGCTGTGTGCGAGACAGAGGAAGTGCATGCTTATACACACTAAATTCTCAGTTACAAAGAAAAACCATTTTATTCTCTTTAGCAACAAGTGTGTGTTTTCCTTGTGATGTGGTTTGACTTCTATTCTTGAAAGTACTTTTCCTGCACTCCATCCAAAATAATTTAAAATGAAGCTAAAGATTACACACTTCTCCTGATCCCATTTGTCAGCAATCAATTTAGCTACTTTATTAAGAAGAGTTGTTTCATTATATTAAGAATAGCATAAGGAATTTTAAAAGCCACATTTCTGAAGTCACAACAAAGGGTTTCCTTTGTAGAAAATAAGAGCTTTTTATAGATTACTAGCTCCACCTACTGACAGAAGAGAGGAGATCAATTTGGTGAACATTTTATACTGCTTTTCTTCTCTGGGTCATAATTAAAACCCATTATCCACTTTCTGACAGTATCAGCATACACAGAATACTTTATTCAACCCAGGAACTCATGGTTTGAATTTTATAACATTTTAAGTGAATGTTTCCATTACTGAAAGGCCAGCTAATGTGAAAAAAGCCAAAATTATTCAAGTAACCCACCTTAGAATCGATATCAGCATTATAAATTATTTATCTTATGTAAATCAGAAAGTGAGGATAAATAAATAAATTAAAATAATTTACGACAGGTAAACAACATAACACTTCCAGATGAAACTAAGATGAATGTTGTTTAGTTTTTAGCCACTGTAGAACCAATTTGACTTGGACTCAAGATTGAAGCAATGCCATACTTTACAAAATAGTTTATTTATCCCAATGTTATTTTTTTCACATACTGTGCACACACATACAAAAGTCTAATATACAGAGACAAATTAATTTAAAAAAATTTAGTTCAGCCAATATTTTTATTGGCATTTGTTAATATAACATGTATTATTATAAAAGGGAAACAATATTTATGCAAATTCAATAAAAGATAAAAAGTACACAACATAAACATTTCCCTCACCCTAAAAACACATTTTAATGCCAAAACATGCAACCCAATAGTAATCCAAATTAAATAAAGCAGGAAAAGTGTGCAGAAAATACCTTGAATTTACAAAATTTCAGGAGGGCATGTAATAATAAGTAGGTACCAACAGCTTCCAAGATTATTCTCATTTAGTTGGTTGTGGTATAACTGGGGAACCTTGGTCTAGTATCATTATTAGCTCACAGCACCATTCTCACAGCACCCACCTTTCAAAAAAAATTGATCTCAAATTGTTTCTTGAGGATTAGCTGCTAAAGCAGCCAATACAGTGATTTCAGAAACTTCTATATATTACAACAGTTGAAACTTGTGCAATCATACTTTATAGTTTCTGGATGAAGCCCAAGGGTTGATATCTATTTGGGACTTATACATAAGATAAGGCAAATAAAGTTATAGGTGTTATTAGAATAGATGGAAATCATGGGATATTTTTTTTTAGATAATGGCTTTTGATTTATAATTGCAAGATGTCTTTCATGCCAACGTTTGTCTTTAAATATAAATAACTTAGTATTATTTACCCAAATACTATTTAGGACTATATCTTTAAAAAGGAAGTAATTTGCCTACAAAAAAGCAAGCATAGACTGGGCGCAGTTGGGAGGCATAAAGAAAGTATGATCTATTCTATTGTGGTGAGTTTTTTCATTGCTCAAGACTGTGCTTCTGTAAAACAACAGAGATCAACCTCATAAAATATTAGTTATGCTGGAAGGAACAAAAGGATGACATATTGCAAATAACTTGTTACACTAGTCTTTTACATGCTTACATTTTTGTGGTGGGAATTAATTCATTAACTGTAAAAGAACAGCAGCTAAAGCCCATATTGCAAAAACCTAGATAGTGCAAATATGCCAAATTATTTTTAGTTTCTAGTGGATGCAGACGCATTCTGTTCAAAGGTCTCACATGCCCATTAAAAAGGCATCTGCATTGACAGCTTGAATGATAATTCATGCAAATAATAAGAAGTTCATCAAAATCAGACAAATTGTTATAGTTGCACCAAATAGTTTTTCTTTTTAGAACAAACAATAGTAATGCTCTTCCGTCTAGAAAAACATTTTCACAAAGAGGATCTCAATGCAGCAGCATATTGTAAACTGCTTTTATTTTCATATAATTTTTAATAAATACATTTAAATGTGTTAAATTATTTATTTATAGCAACATATAATAATATGTTTGTTTAATAAATTTTTAATCAATCTAGAGTCTCAAATGCCTAATTCTTATGAGAAATCACATCAATATTCTGCTTATTCTCCAATACAAATGCACAATTTTTCTCTTACCTTAAGCCTTGCTGTACATCCTGCTGGGAAAATAAACTGGAATGAAGTTGAAAGAGTTGTAGCACTTTATTCAAATTCTACATGATGCCAGTACCTACGTTCTTCTGGAAATTGCTAAAGTAAGCAGCTAGGACTAAACCATTATTTTCTTTTAAGTTTTTTTTCCCCAAAATATTGTCTTTCAAATACCAGTTTGAAAACATCACCACTTCAAGTTTTACAATAAGAAATGTCAACCTCAGACCTCCAGAGGATAACCCAAGGCCAGTCATGCTACAAGGAAACTAGCTAGCACCTTTTTCTGAAGCACTGACATGAGAATCATATCTCTGCAGCTTACTTCTTACATTACCACTGATCAGGCTTAACCTAAGCACTTCTTTCCTAGTGGAAGAAGTGTCAAGGCTAACCTGTAAATTATGTCTCACGCAGGCAACTGATGCACTACAGAAAGACTACAGTATATTCATTTAAAGGCAGACAGATAGATACAGAAATGTATGAACATGCACTCAACACTGAGGGAAACATTTTCCTAGTACTACTAGAAGGGCTGGCTTCCATTAAACATTAATGCAAGTCAGACACTTTTATACTTTTTTTCACCCCTGGAAAATGTATTTCCATATAAAGTTATGAAATATTAAATGCCAGGATACATTTCATATTTTATGGTAAAAGAATAAAATGAAGAACTTTACATTTAACAGCATCAAAACAGTGATACATATGTGGATATTTGTTATGAGATGGATAGCCAGATGTTCCTGCAAGACAAATGTCTCTGTGTAGTTCCTGGGCAGTCTCCCCTCTGAGCAAAATTAAAACACTTAATTCTAACAAATGAACAGTACTGTATGTTTCAACTTTCTCCATCAGATAAGTTTTAGAAGTATTGGGACTGCAGTTCCCAACAATCTGGGAAGACTGCTTTCTCTACTTTCTCTTCTTTCTCTACTATTGCTTTCATATGAAGTCCCACAAAAACAACCTGCCAGCACTTAAAGCTGAGTTTTTTTTTTTTGTTTTTTAAAAAGCTGGAATTCTACAAGTGGCTATTATGTTCTACTAGAAACCATTATAATGCAAATGAGGACAAATATCTCTCCATCCTTTTGGTAGATATTTGATGGAGGAGTGGAGGAGCAGCTGTCCAGTGCTGAACCCAGTCAGTAAGATTCAAAGGCAAAGGGGATCATGCCAACTCAATGTTTATATGCTGATCCACACATTTTCATGGACAAAATGTGGTTAATGAATTGACAACAAAAATGTCTATCCATTCACCAGTGTGATTAAGGGCAGGGCGGGGAAGGGAAGGGAAGGGGAAGCACTAGTTACGTGATAAAGAAATTTTAACCCATCCATAGACCTCTGAGTAAATGTAATATTAGAAGAATTAGTTTCCAAATCATTTTAGTTCAGTGACAACAATGGTAGAAGGGATAAATTTTCCCATTGCTTCCAACTTTGTGAAAAAGGCGTATGTGAAGAGAATAGAATTGGCCAAAGGAACTAATGGAAATCAGGAGATAAATATGAAATATTTAGACTCAACACTTAAATATATGTAGTTTCAGGTAATGAACACCTGTATTAAATATAATAATTAATCCAAGAGATAACTGGAAAAAATAGCAAATATTAACAAAATACTGTACTAGTAATCCTAATTTAGCAATCACAACCAGTATGGGCAACTCAGTTGTTAAACAAAGCAATCAATAGTGAAACTGCAATGGTGCTTATTATCTTCAGTTTTTCTTTGCTTTACAGATCTGCAAAGGTCATAAATGAAAGGTTGTAAAGTTACTTTTTCATCAAAGTTGTAAAGATGCAAAATTGCTAAATGAACATGACCTGTAACTAATTAAATAATTAACATATATATTAAAATTCCTTTGAGTGAAGCTCAGCTTATTGGAATTTTATAAGAATTCCTTGTAATTTCCTTGTGAATATGGAAATGATTTGCCTCTGCTATCTCCCAGGATGGTTTTGACTTCCCAGCCGAGTCGACAGTCCTAGGACTTTCTGCTGATCTCCTATAGAGACTAACAAGGTCCAACAATGTGATTCTGTATCTGAATTTGAAAACAAGGTCCAGCCCAGGGGTGTCAAACTCGTGTTGTCACATCATCAACTTTTTCACAACTTCCCCTCCAGAGGTGGGTATGGCTGGCACATGATGCAGCTAGCCCTTGGGCCACAAGTTTGACACCCCTAGTCTAGCCCTTTCAGCTTTTCAAAATCACCCAGAGGTCCAACTTAGAATATATGTATGTTATTGTAAATTACATAACCCTAATATTGCAGAAACTAGTTAATCAAAATATATTATCAACAGCTGGAAAAGAGCTATTTTTTTAATGGCTTTGAATCAGTGTAGAGTCCTGGTGACTGCCTGGATTAGTTTTTTTGGCAAGACTTTATAAGTGGTCTGCCCTTCTAAAATGTACCAAAATATATCACCCAACTGCTGGAAATGTACCCAAGAATACGGAGCATATTATCACACATGATGGACATGTGGAAAACCCAGGAGTTTTGGCACAGGATCCAGAGGTGATTAGAAGAGATGGTTGGGCACAAAGTAGAGTATAAGCTGGAACTTTTTTTATTCGGAATTATAACAGAAAGATATAACAAAGAAGTGATTTATTTAATAATGCATGTGATCACAAGGTTGGCCTTTGCTCAAAAGTGGAAAGACAAAGAAATTCTTGATGAAAGCGAAGTAATAAAAAAGATATGGATATGTGCTGAGATGGATAAATTAACTTTGGAAATGAAAAATAAAGATGAGACAGAATATTATAAAGTATGAGATATATTTTATCAACAGTGGGAAAAAAGGAAGGATCCACAAAGAAGGGCTGGCAGAGCAGATAATTAGAAATATAAAGTATTGTATAAATGTATGTACAATTTATATTCTATGCTATATGTATAACAAACAGGAATGTCAAGACGATCACTCTACATCCAATGTTCTTTCCTTTCAGAAAATAGCTTCATGCAAATTTTATCCCAACATTTTCAAATAATGGAAAACATTGTTATGTCCCTGGGGGAGACTGTCTCTGAGGGAGAGGAGCAACAGCCGACAGGGAGTGTTAGTGTGGCTCCTGGAGCTGTGGAGGAGGCTGGGAAAGGGCAGAGGCTGGCTGAGCAGTCAGAGGAGGACCCAGGCCCATCCCTTCTTCATCCTAGCGCATGCAGGGAAGAGAGGATAAGGGAGAGACATGGTCTACTCAGGAGGAGAGGGCTTTGATCCTCTTCATCGACTGCAGCTGTGACAACTGAAAAAGAGAACGGACCTGCATATGGGCAAACGCTGGAAACAAAGCATGAAAATATCTCTAGTTTATGGTTCCTTTCTGAGTTTGGCATTCTTCCCAGTGTGTGTTCTGTTATCTGTGGACATCCTTCAGCCCTTATTTTGCCTAGTTTGTGTTGCTTTTTTCCTCCTTCTTGTAATTGTTTGCGTGGGAGTTTTTTATCTTCCGTCAAGGATATTCAGAGCTTGGAAGCAAAGTGAACGAATAAAAGGGGCTTCACTTGTTTTCTGTGACTGTGTTTGTTTTGTATCCCACCCTGAGTCATCGCACTCATACACAATTAGTCCTCAACTTACGATCAGAACTGAACCCAAAATTTCCATTGCTAAGCAAGTCAGTTGTTAAATGAATTTTGCCCCATTTTACAACCTTTCTTGCCACTGTTGGTAAATGAATTACTGCATTTGTTAAGTTAGTAACAGGTTGTTAAGTGAAATCTGGCTTCCTCATTGACTTTGCTTGTCAGAAGATCACAAAAAGGGATCACATGACCTTGGGACACTGAAGTCATAAATATGAACCAGTTGCCAAGAATGTGAATTTTGATCACGTGATCATGGGGATGCTGCAATCGTCGTAAGTGTGGAAAATGGTCATAAACTAGTCATAATGGTTTATGGTCATAAACTAGTTTTTTCAGCGATGTTATAATTTCGAACCATCACTGAATGAACTGTTGTAGTGTTGTTAGTTGAAGACTACCTGTATATAGAAAACCTTGTATAATTTCTCTACTACAATAAAGCGAATAATCAAATGTCTGTTTACATAATCAAATTAATAATACAATATCAAACATCAAAGGACTTACTTATCAGAAGGCACTAATCGCCAATCAGTTCAGTTCCTTGGAATATGTGGGCAAATGTCAAATGGTCTTTCTAGAGAAACTACAAGTATGAAATAAGCAATAGTTTAGTTTGGTAAAAGCAATAGTTCAGTCTGACATCTTAGTGACCCCCAACTTTCAAGGTATTGATCAGCTAGCGCTGGTCCTTTCATGCTCAATCCTAGAAGAGTTCTACAACATTATTTCTTGATTGGTCTGATATGGAACAGCTTTCACATAATTGTATTTCCAACAGCAAGTAACAATAAATGTATCAATAATAGAAATTAGATGTCCAACCACTGCAGTAATTGATCTCCTTTTGCTATTATTCCATAGGTGTAATAGATTCAAGTGGGATGTTTAAAAATGAATATACAAGCCTGTGAATGAGTCTTACTGCAGCATCTTTTCATTCTGACAGCCATAACAATATAGCTAAAAGAGCTCCTTTAGTGCCACTTCTAGTCATCCTTCAGCAGGTAAGTGGTAGCAGAGAAAAACAGGGAAACTTCTAGCAAGGGCTCCAATGGCTTTTTGCACAGTAGTGGTTATGGATAAACAAATTGGAAGCATTGAAGATAATGAAAGAGGTCTCTGCAGATGGGTACACTGAGCATAAAATCACCAAATGCAGTACTTGCACTCAGAGGCTTCTGAGAATGAATAGATATTTTCAGTCCCCTATGAATCATCTCCAGGCACAAAAATCTTAAACAAGCAAATAATAAATATGACTTATTATATGAAATTAATATCTGTGATTACTGCCTGATATTTATCTTCTTTTTCTTCCCCTTTCTTTCATTTTTCTACCCAGTCTGCTTAGTTAATAAACTTACATTATGAGCAACTAGCAATTGTTGAATTCCATGCTGCATTAGTTAGTATGACTTTATTATGACTTATTGAAATTCAACAAATCCCAGAAGACTGTTCTGATGTTTTGGAAGCAATTAATTTTTGATTGATTTAATTCACTCTAGTATAGCATGTAAAATGTTTGTGGATGTTTGAATAATTCTATTATATAGGAAAACATTGCAGCCAAATCATCTGGAAATTAATTGCAGTTATTTTCAGCAAATACAATTTATTGCAGCCGTATTTATTCAATTACGTTATGAAATAAAATAATGAAATAAATGAACTTTGTCTTTAAAAAAAGGAATGGATAAGAAGAAACAGAATGCTCCTTTTGTGTTCAAATGATCAACTTTCCACTGTACAAATGCAACCCAACCGGATGGCAAAAATAATGAAACAAACAAACTAAAATCAAGGTGAAATGCTATCCTTTGTCAAGGATCTGTAAGAAAAGCTCAGAACATTAATACTACTTCTCTAAGTACACATGAAGATGAATATACATGCCTAGGTACAGAAACATACAGTGGTGAGTCAAGAAAGATATACACACTCATGGAAATAAATACTTTTACTGTATCATTTATCTATTATCCTCCTCTTATATTCAACCTATTCTGTAATGTGGGTTAGATTCAAAGCCTATGACTGTTTGAAAGGCAGTAATCAAGCTGTATGGCTGAGCAATGGCTGAAGAGAAAACTCCTGATCTAGATCCAAACCAACCCTGATATTGACTCTCGATGTTGGAATGAGTTTTGTTTCCTGATCTTGGTGACTAGATCACCATTTCACCAAAAGCCAATTCAAGCTACATATGAAACATTCAGGAGGATGTGAAAAGAACATGCTGGTATAAGCCAGGATCTCTTTCCTGCAATTTCACACATTTTTAGCATTTATTACACAAGCATCAGGTTGGAGGGAAGGAAAAACAAACCTGATAACTTGATAACAAGCTAAATTCTGTATTGGAGAGAGGTGTGTATAAACTGCTCCATCTTCATGTTCAAATAACATTTTTTTTACAAAATACGCACATTGTGCTAGAAAGCAAATCTCTCTTATATAAAAGATAGTGAAATTAAGCTAATGGAAATTGTAACACCATCACTTCGGTAATAGTAAATTCTACTGAAATGGAAAACAACAGTTCCTCAAAAATGCTATATAATATGCTTATATGCATAGGTTCCATGCTAATATATGCACATTCAAGTAAATGGTAGAAGAGTAAGAGAAGAATTTCTTTAAATTTTGGTATTTTGTCAGCAAGAATGTCAGGCCTGAGAAGTTAGATTTCCTGACATAGTCAACACATTAAATGTCCACAATGTCCTACCTATAACGTCTATTTCACAGGAAATACATCATGTAACTATTTGCCAGATGTTCCACCCAACAAAGCCACAACTTGTCTCCGAATAGTCCACTTGACTCTAGCTAAACTCACTGAAATGGAAGTCATTTTAATAACCTCACACTGCAATAAACCAAGTAGATGGAAAGAATAAAAAATTGACCACATTAGCAAATCCAGTCACCATGATCTAATACCTGCATTGCTGGCATGCTGCTGCCAAACTAGAATCCCAATAAATCATAACCAAATTCCACCCTTGCCATCTAGGTTAAGGCCCTGTCACACTGCCCAACGGATGCAAAATGGACACAACGGACGAGCAAAATGTTCCATCCGTTGTTATCCGCTCTCAAAAGGGAAAAAATTTGCAAAACCAGAGTGGATAACACGGATGGGGGGAGGACGCAGGGCGGATGGAAAGTGGATGTGGAACGGAAGCCCAGCGGATGGAAGCGGATGGGAGCGGATGGCACATCCGCTAGGCTTCCAGGGGACCTCAGCAAAGCCGATGCGGAACAGATACAGCAGATGCAGAGCGGATGCACAGCGGATGAAGCGGATGCAGAGCAGATGCAGAGCGGATGCAGAGCGGAAGCCTAGCGGATGCCGAGCATTAATTGCGCATGCGGGGAGGATGCATTCCGTCAGCCCCGCGGATATAACGGAAGCAGCTCGGAAGCAGGTCACCATTCAGAGGAAAGACCTGCTTCCAGACACATCGACTGCCTTGCCTGTCCTGCCTGCATGTCTGCCTGCATGTCTGCCTGCAAGCCTTGCTGCCAGCCTTGCTGCCAGCCTTGCTGTCTGCCTGCCTGCCAGCCTTGCTGCCAGCCCTTGCAAGAGGGACAGGGCTACCATCCCGCCCCTGGCCTTCACTCTGGTTCTGCTGGGGCTTCTGCAGCACGGGCTCGCTCTTCTGGGGCTGGGGCTTCTGCTGCTTCTGCTTCTGGAGGAACTGATGACAAGCACTCCAGCACCAGCCACCTCCACAGCACCTGCACCCTTCACCCCTGAGACTGAGCGACCAAGAGGAGTGCCAGAGACTCATTTTTGTCTTATAGCTTGTTGTTAATAAAGTCTATTTTTGATTCACACACTTGCTTCATTTCTTTTTTTTAATAAAGTCTTGCTGGAAACTTTAAAAAATGGTTTAAGCCTTTGCATGCTTGTGGGATGGGTAAAGATAGCTTTGGGATGGGTTGAGATAGCTGTGGGATGGGCAGGGATACCTGTGGGATGGGCAGGGATACCTTTGGGATGGGTAATAGCTGTGGGATAGATAAACCTCCAGTGCAAGCATAGTGGGACTGTATGGTCCACCCTCCCAGGTGCCACACCTATGGCCCTTTATTATCAATAACAATGTAATCAATCATCCACACATGTCAACATAAACACAACTCTTTATTAAATGCCCTGTTCATTGGAGGGCCACTCAATATACATGGCCCAATCTCATCAGTGTGATGAGACAGGCTGGAGGAAGCATCCATTAAGCATCTATCATCCTGTCTTGCCACTCCACCGCTCCAGCTGGGGAGTTGCACCAGTGTTTCAGGAGGTTGCGCTGCTTCTTCCCTTCACATGAGGCTCTGTTGGGGCCTTGCACATCCTCAGTGTCTATCAGGTTTCGCCCTTGCCTCCATTCCCCAGGCTCCATGTCCCCATTGCCTTGTTGGAGGTCCATGAGCCTGTTCTGCAAGACTGGGTAGCGGGTGCGCATGAGATTGTGCAGGATGCAGCAAGCTTCCATGATCCTCCTTACGGTCTGTGGGTGATGCTGCATGGTGGTGAGAAGTACCTGGAACCTGTTGGCCAGGATGTCAAAGGCGTTCTCCACCACCCACCTTGCCCTGTACAGCCTGTAGTTGAAGATCCTCTCTTCACGGTTGAGGTATTTGGAGGTGTAGGGCTTCATGAGGTAGGTTGTGAGGGAGAAGGCATCATCCCCCACGATGAAGTAGGTCACATCATGTGTGTCGTTGGGCAGGGGTTCTGGATCTGGGAAGCCCACGATGAGGTTGCGTTCCAGCTCCTCCTTGAGGTCACTGGCGTCGTATACCTGGGCATCTGAAGATGAGCCGCTGCCTGAAGCATCGATGTACATGAACTTGTAGTCAGCATCGACCATGGTGAAGAGGATGATGCTGAAGAAGCCCTTGTAGTTGAAATAAGTGGACCCCGACTTGGCTGGAGCTTTGCAGGCCACGTGCTTGCCATCGATGGCTCCAACGGTCTGTGGGAAGTTCCACCTCTGATACCACTGCTCTGCAACTTTCTTCCATCCTTCTTCAGTGGAGGGGCACTGGAGGAGCTCCTCCTTGTATTCTTCGATGATGGCCTGCACCACTTCTCTGACCACAATGCTGATGTGTTGGGTGACACCCTCCGTACTGCATGCTCTTGTAGGTGGTCCCTGAGGCCAGGTGGCGCAGAGTGAGTGCCACCTTGAGCCCAGGTTCCAGGCTGGACCGGAGGTTGGTGTTTGTCTTGGTCAACCTGGGTGTCAGGCGCTGCACAAGTTCGTCAAACATGGCTGGTGGCATCCTCATGAAGTTCTGGAATGCCCGAGTGTCTTCGCTCCTGAGCTCCACCATCAGCTTGTTGTACAGTCCGCCCTTTGCTCTTCTGGTGAACCATCTTCGTACCCAGACGCTTCTTGGCCGCCCCTTTTTCTTCCCGTAGTAGAGTTCACAGAGCCTGTAGATGGCTTCGCACTGTTGCAGAAGGATGGTGGCTGCCAAAAGGACCGTGTTACGATCCACGGTGGACATGACTGGATGCTGTGGAAGAGGAAGAGGCAGATGAAGGCTGCAGAGGTCCGCACCGCAGGGCTGCTGTTCTGAAAGTGAGATCCAGATGTGTTGCTCCCCCTTTTTATAGGCAGTATAGGTGTCCCTTTGCATCCTCTAGGCATTCTCTAGGCATCCTCTAGACATCCTTAATATCCGAGATAGGTCCCCTCTTTTGAACGTTTTTTCCATTTTAAACGCTTTGTTTCCATGCTGCATCCGTTCTGCATCCGTTCTGCGTCCGTTCCGCGTCTGTTCCGCTTCCTCCCTGCATCCGAGCGGATGCGAGTTGCGCGGATGTGCAGCGGATGCCTAGCGGATATAGCGGATGCGTAACGGATGCAGAATGGATGCGTAGCGGATGCGTAGCAGATGCATAACGGACGAATTGGATACATTTTCCACGCAAAAGTTTTGGGCAGCTCAAAATTTTCTGAGCGGATGAAACGTCAATAGACAGATGCTGGACGGATAGAGAGGAAGCAAAACAGAGACAGTGAGTATATCGCGTTAACCAACGGATGGCAAGCTTTTTTGTCCGATTTACATCCTCTTTGCATCCGTTGGTGCAGTGTGACAGGGGCTTTACTCTGAGAAACCTGGTACAGCCCTAAATCTAGCATTCATCCACATTTACTCTTGGAAGCTTCTAGATAAAGTGCTCCTTTCACTTCAGCAAACATTCCATCATTATTGGACGTGTTTGTTACAGTTTCCAGCTAATGTTATTCAAAGGTTGACTTTAAAGAGAAAAAATGTGACTTTAATCAATATATATTTATACTACTGCCAAAAAGAGAACTGAAAATGGCAAAAAGCCATTTTTTTTTAGTTGAGAGGAAGCAATTGTAGAGAAGAGCCGGAGTATCAAATACATTAGATTCAAGGCAAAAGAATTTCCCCCTGAAAATTAAAACATGTCAATCCATTCAAGATAAATCTATTATTTTGCTATTGTTTTTCTGCAAACACCTTCCTCACATGGTGGCCTCTGGATGTATGGACTATTCTTCCATATCCCACAGCCAACCCTGGAATTAGCTTGTGCTGGCCAGGAATTAGGATATATTTTTAGCTGCCTCTAAAAAATACAAGATAGATTCTTCTTCTTTTGTGGCTAGATCAAACTTTATTTTTTTTAAAGTTTTATTATACATCTCCAAAATGTAGATCAAATTTAAAACTGCCAGAATGAAGCCATCTTCTTGGCTTTGTCATGGGCCAAAAATTAGTCATTATCGGTACATGTTGGTACATGTTTCTGTACTCTTTCTGGTAGTAGCCAACATACCAGCAAATGGGCCAGGCTCCGTGTGTCTCCACATTCACACATCATGTTGTACGTAAAACACCATTGGTTTTACATTTAAGCACTCCTACTTTCAACCAATTCAGGGTTCTCCAAGTCGTATGGGGAGAGGCGGTCAGATCCTCCAGCCATATCCTCCTTTAATGTTATTCCTTGCTCAATGGTCTTCTTCCTCCATCTTTTAATTTGATTTTGTCCTTGTGTACTCTCAAGAATGTTTGTTCTTGCCATAAAGCTGTTCCTAGATCTGAGTCAGTGGGGCTTAGGACATATGTCCATTCAGAGGATGTCAATTATTCTCTTGCTTAGTTCTCTTGGCATCTGCTGCTATTTCTCTCCTATCTTAGATCAGGCAATGCCAGTAAATATTTTCTTAATTGGTGTTGGTTTAAGACAACCTGTCACTAAGCATACTGCTTCATTGATGGCAATATCAACTTGTTTCTCATGTGCAGATGGAGCAGCATGTTCTGGAACAGACACACTCATGGCCAAATCTGATATGCACAATATAGATGGTTGAGCTCCCCATGTGTAGTTTAACAATTTCCTGATGATACTGTTTCTCGAGCTGACTTTAGTCTTAGCAGCTATGCTGTTTAAAAGAAAGCTGGACCAGATAAAGACACAGAATAACCAATCTAAAGCAAAATCTTTTATGTCCTTTCTTTTCCTGCAAATTATCACCAGATAAATACTTGATAGCTTTCATATGTGTATTTCAAAATTTGAACTTTGACACTTGATATTTACATTTGATAGCAGCATGCAATTGACAATAAATGCACACTGAAAATGATATGTACAATCAGTGGCAATTTACACATATTGCAAACACAGCTGTGTAAACTTATTTGTAACTCACAGATTGTATTGCCTCCCTCCTCCCTTGCTCAGCAAAACTAAAATATCTGATCAATAGATAATATTCCAAAATCAACAATTGTGATCAACAATTAAATAAAAGAGTAATTTTTCCAGCCAAATATTGCCATATTACATTTTATGTATTTTTCCCCTTTCCTGTTCCATCAAGAATTCACTGACAGCATCAACTGCTTTCATGACAAAACAACATTATATTCACTGGCTGCATTTTCTTCACACTTAATTCACAGGTACAGAAAAACTTAAACAAATCCACAGAAGCAATTTATGAAATTGATTAAAATGATTTAGTACACATTCTTAAAGATTGTACTTCAATCTTGATGGCTGAACCAATTTGTTATCAGAATAGTGTATTTGCTTGGCACTCTTTGACTTCACAGCACGTAATTTTCTTGGTCTTGTTCATTACAGAAACATTGCCTTGTCAAATTAAAAAAACAAACATAGACTAGAATTAAATAAATATTTGCAGAAATGAGGTGCCTTAGTTGGATTTCATCCCTTTTCCAAATAAGTTGGCTCACTCATCTTGAAAAACAGCACTTAATGATAATACCAGCTCACAAACATTAATTTCCTGATTTACTTTAAAGTTCCAAAGATTTACTACAAGATAAGGTAAAAACAGTGCCCAATCTATAAACATTTTTGTCATGTAGAGTCTAATATACCATGAACCATGATACCTAAAACCTGATACTAGATGATCCAGGAAACCAAGGTCAATTCCAGGCTTGCTAGGAGGAAGACATTGTGGCTTTAAAACTGTTTTAAAAACCACAGTGGTCCAGGGCCACTGTGACTAGCATGCAAGAGGACTCTTATCTCCCAATTTCCTTACCATCTTTATGCATGCAGGTGAACGCAGGCAGGAAAAACAGTAAAATGTTTAAAAGTTTGAAGTAAAATGGTCTTTAAGATACTACATTCTAACCATAGCTTCACCAAGAGTAGAATTACATAACATTCTACCTCTAAAAATCAAAACTTGCTGTTTATGGCTGTACAAATCTTCCATTGATATCTTGCTCATTTCCAATATGGGCTGCCTTACTGGTTTTGTTTGACTTCAATATTTTCTCCCAGCACTCCAAGAATCCTCAGAGTTTCTCAACCTCAGCAATTTTATGACTTTTGGACTTCAACTCCTTGAAATCCCCAGCCAGCATGAGAAATTCTAGTGCTTGCAACATCAGGAAGATATGGTTGGTCTACCAATCCTGGTAGACTCTGGTTAGAAGCTGTTTCTAGCTTTTGCAAGTGGCAGAGGAAATGAGAGAAGGTAGCAAACAACAACCAAGATAACATTTATTCACATTCTTCATTGAGGCAAACCAGCAAGGAGGTAGGGGAGTCTTTTAAAAAATGTAGTTTTAAGATATCTAAAGATGTAGATTAAGACAACTGAAAAAGGCTAAGGTGAATTTTCAAAGTTATTGTTGTTATAGTTCACAGAAAATTGTGTATTGTTTCATATAGGACTTTGTTGCTGTATGAACATGCCTTAGCTGTGATTGACAAGAAAGGGAAAAAATGAGAAAATCCCTGGAAAGTAAAATCAGTCAGTTCACAAGGAATATATCTTTCCAGAGCAAAGTATCAACTCTCCAGAGTAAATGTGAGGAAGAAAAGAAAGCTGGGACCACTTTGTGTTCTGTCTTTGGTGAACTCAGGATCAGTGCAGATAGTTGTATACCGATCTGCTGACGTCTCAGTTCCTTGGTACTTTTAACTAGTTCAGTGAGAAATAAACCTATTTATTTGCAAATGTGTGTCTGAAATGCAGGTTTTCAGTATCTATTTTCTTCAGCTACAATGAAGTTCCAATGGAGGCCATTATTTTCCACAAATTAAGCTGACTGTTCTCACCTGGGTAAATAATTCCACTGTTTCTTGTGCTGATGCTTTTAGCTTTTTTTTTTTTTTTTCTATGTAACTGCTTCCTGTTCTTGTAATTAGATATTAGCTCTTGAGCACCTGTTCTGCTCCTGGCCTAACTCAGCCTTACACAGGTTGTTGAATTTAATGGGCTCCTCTCCTCAAGAAGACTTTGCTAGATGCAGGCCACCAGAGGAATAAAACCAGCACATTCAAAATAATTACATTTTCAGTGGAGAAAATGTTTGGCATCAAGCTGAATACACAAGCTGTGAGTGCAAAGTGGATTAAAATTCCAACAGGCTTTCTTCTTTTTTCTGAAATCTGCCAGAATTTTTATGACTTTACAGAAAATGAACTAAACTCCTCTCTGCAATCCATGACATTCAACTTATAGAAGAATGGTTGGAAATAACTACAATTGAGATATTAACCTGGAGTCTCCCCTCCAAGCTTCTTAATATACTATTAAAATAGTATTTCATTAATGGGTCAATTTGGTTCAATATTGCTGCATTCCCCTGATATTCCATGGCTTTTTATTTGAAATCTAAAATGACATAGTAGAACTGATTGACATTAAGTAAATGAGAGAAGATACAATTTGATATCAGTAACTGTCTCCCTTCTGAATTTCACAAAACATATTTCTGCTTTTATTCATCTTTAATTAGCTTTATTAAAATATATTTTGCAAAACAATTATGTAAAACCTATTTGTGACAGACAGATAGACAAACAGGCAGACTTGTGCATACAGATAAAAGACTGTTTCATCTAATTGACAATATATTCAAAAATACTTGCTGATTATGTAAGCCTTTATCTGTTACTTCTGCAATTTCAAGAATGCATATATCCAATCTATACCTTTTTGGTATACCCTACACATTTGAATATTTGTTTCTAATCCATATTAGTCTGTGCTTAAGCCCATGTCACACTGGCCAACGGATGCAAAAAGGACACAGCAGACGAGCAAAATGTTCCATCCGTTGTTATCCGCTCTCAAAAGGGGCAAAAATTTGCATAACTGGAGCGGATAACACGGACGCGGGGAGGACGCAGGGCGGATGCAAAGCGGATACGGAACGGAAGCCTAGCAGATGGAAGCGGATGGGAGCGGATGGGAGCGGATGGCGCAACTGCAGGGCTTCCGGGGGGCCTCAGCAAAGCGGACGCGGAATGGATACAGCGGATGCAGAACGGACGCCGAACGGATGAAGTGGATGCACAGTGGATGCACAGCGGAAGCCTAGCGGATGCCTGGCGTTAATTGCGCATGCGGGGGGGATGCATTGCGTCAGCCCTGCGGATATAACGGAAGCAGCTCGGAAGCAGGTCGCCATTCAGAGGAAAGACCTGCTGCCGGACGGATTGGCTGCCTTGCCAGCCCTGCCTGCATGTCTGCCTGCAAGCCTTGCTGCCAGCCTTGCTGCCAGCCTTGGTTCCTGCCAGCCTCCCTGCCAGCCAGCAACCCCACAACCATGCAGAAGCACAGCAAGCCTCAGCCATCTGCTGCCAGCCCTGGGAAGAGGGACAGGGCTACCATCCTCCCCCTGGCCCTCACTCTGGTTCTGCTGGGGCTTCTGCAGCACGGGCTCGCTCTTCTGGGGCTGGGGCTTCTGCTGCTTCTGCTTCTGGAGGAGCTGATGACAAGCACTCCAGCACCAGCCACCTGCACAGCACATGGACCCTTCACCTCTGAGACTGAGCGACCAAGAGGAGTGCCAGAGACTCATTTCTTGCTTCATTTCTTTTTTTTTTAATAAACTCTTGCTGGAAACTTTTAGAAATGGTTTAAGCCTTTGCATGCTTGTGGGATGGGTAAGGATAGCTTTGGGATGGGTTAGGATACCTGTGGGATGGGTAATAGCTGTGGGATGGGTAAGGATAGCAGTGGGATAGATAAACCTCCAGTGCAAGCATAGTGGGACTATATGGTCCACCCTCCCAGGTGTCACACCTATGGCCCTTTATTATCAATAATAATGTAATAATTATCCACGCATGTCAACATAAACACAACTCTTTATTAAACGCCCTGTTCATTGTAGGCCAACCAAACATACATGGCCCAATCTCATCAGTGTGATGAGACAGGCTGAAGGAAGCATCCATTAAGCATCTACCATCCTGTCTTGCCACTCCACTGCTCCAGCTGGGGAGTTGCACCATTGTCTCAGGAGGATGCGCTGCTTCTTCGCTTCATGTGAGGCTCTGTTGGGGCCTTGCACATCCTCAGTGTTGATCAGGTTTCACCCTTGCCTCCATTCCCCAGGCTCCATGTCCCCATTGCCTTGTTGGAGGTCCACGAGCCTGTTCTGCAAGACTGGGTAGCGGGTGCGTATGAGATTGTGCAGGATGCAGCAAGCTTCCATGATCCTCCTCACGGTCTCTGGGCAATGCTGCATGGTGGTGAGAAGTACCTGGAACCTGTTGGCCAGGATGCCAAAGGCGTTCTCCACCACCCGCCTTGCCCTGGACAGCCTGTAGTTGAAGATCCTCTCTTCACGGGGGAGGAGTCTGGAACTGTAGGGCTTCATGAGGTAGGTTGTGAGGGAGAAGGCGTCATCCCCCACGATGAAGTAGGGCACATCTTGTGTGTGGTTGGGCAGGGGGTCTGGATCTGGGAAACCCACGATGAGGTTGCCTTCCAGCTCCTCCTTGAGGTGACTGGCGTTGTATACCTGGGCATCTGAAGATGAGCCGTTGCCTGAAGCATCAATGTACATGAACTTGTAGTCAGTATCGACCATGGTGAAGAGGATGATGCTGAAGAAGCCCTTGTAGTTGAAATAAGTGGACCCTGACTTGGCTGGAGCTTTGCAGGCCACGTGCTTGCCACCTATGGCTCCAACGATGTGGGGGAAGTTCCACTTCTGATACCACTGCTCTGCAACTTTCTTCCATCCTTCTTCAGTGGAGGGGCACTGGAGGAGCTCCTCCTTGTATTCTTCAATGATGGCCTGCACCACTTCTCTGACTACAATGCTGATGGTGTTGGATGGCACCCTCCAGCCGTACTGCATGCTCCTATAGGAGGTCCCTGAGGCCAGGTGGCGCAGAGTGAATGCCACCTTGAGCCCAGGTTCCAGGCTGGGCCAGAAGCTGGTGCTCTGCTTGGTCAACCTTGGTGTCAGCCGCTGCACAACTTCGTCAAACATGGCTGGAGGCATCCTCATGAAGTTTTGGAATGCACGAGTGTCTTTGTTCCTGAGCTCCACCATCAGCTTGTTGTACAGTCCGTCCTCTGCTCTTCTGGTGAACCATCTTTGGATCCAGACTCTTTTTGGGTGGCTCCTTTTCTTCTCGCAGTAGAGTTCACAGAGCCTGCAGATGGCTTCGCACTGTTGCAGAACGATGGTGGCTGACGAAAGGACTTTGTTACAATCCACGGTGGACATGACTGGATGCTGTGGAAGAGCAAGAAGCAGATGAATGCTGCAGAGGTCTGCACCGTTGGGCTGCTGTTCTGAAAGTGAGATGCAGATGATTTGCTCCCCCTTTTTATAGGCAATATAGGTTTTCCTCTAGGCATCCTCTAGGCATCCTGTAGGCATTCTGTAGACATCCTTAATATCCAAGATAGGTCCCCTCTGCGAACGTTTTTTCCATTTTAAACGCTTTGTTTCCGTTCTGCATCCGCTAGGCATCCGTTCTGCATCCATTCCGCGTCCGTTCCACTTCCTCCCTGCGTCCGGGCTGATGCGAGTTGTGCGGATGCGTAGCAGATGCCTAGCGGATATAGCGGATGCATAACGGATGCATAGCGGATGCGTCGCGGACGCAGAACGGACGAACTGGATACATTTTCCGCGCAAAAGTTTTAGGCAGCCCAAAATTTTTGGAGCGGATGAAACATCAATAAACGGATGCTGGACAGATAGAGAGGAAGCAAAACGGAGGCAGTGAGTACATCGCGTTTTCGAACGGATGGCAAGGTTTTTTGTCCGTTTTACATCCTCTTTGCATCCGTTGGTTCAGTGTGACATGGGCTTTATATCCCACCTACACTATAATAATCACAACTATTGAAATTAGGAATCTCATTTTAATAACATTAAACGCCTTGCTTAGATCACACTACAAAGCATAATTGTAAAAGCAATACTGTAGCATTCCTACCACGTCCAAAGAAGGTTACTCACTAGAATGTTGAGGATTTATGTTTTTAATAGAGTTATTAACATATTACTAAAATATTACAATTCCAAACACAGATTATTTTATCAAATTAAAAGAGAACTAATCTGAAATACTTTGTCCTAATCCTTATAAACTCAATCTCAGTCCCATGCACCCTTAAATATATCACGTAGAGAGATTCTGAAGAATGATGGACATTAAAATCAAACACGGTTGGAGAGATCCTCTCCTTTGGGAGGCTGTTTAAAGGACAGTCATAAATTTAGCAGGCAGCAGCTGCAATATATTCTATAGTAGGAAACAAGCCAATATTTCTACCAACCTCTGATTGAATACATCCTGTGCATGCCAATCTTTCACAGAAACATGGAAACATTTTTCAGGAATGAAAAGACCTTCAGTTCATTAAAAGTTCATCATTTTAATGTAACATTTATGAACTCAGAACGCTAGAATTAAATTTATAAATAACAAATACAAAACTTGGCTCCTATGATCCCGTACTTCTGCATTGCCAGCAAAGAGGGGCAGAGAGAAAACTTTGCTTATTAGATCCTTCTAATTAGCCTAGAAGTCCTCGCACTCCTTAAAGTTACAACGATGAACTAAGGATGCTGTGGAATAGCTGAGTAGCTTGTGCAAGATATTGTAGAGTATTTATGGCTCTCAGGAGGAATATGGCCTGGGAAGATTAGCTACTCCCATTGCTTCTGAAAATGCCACTCACTTGTTACTCAAGAAAACAAATCAAATGCGTCTTCCAAGATTTCTTGAAGCTTGTACATGATAGAGATGAACAATATTTAGACCAAGTGATTTAGTGAAACATAATTGCCCATGACTTTAACAAAGCATGCTTTACCTGAGCTTTGCTACTGAAATGTAATATCTGAAATCGAAGGAAACATATTATTTGCATGTTTTATAGAAACACTTAAAATTTGTGCTTTATTTACTGATGTTAGATAATCATAACATTAAATGTTATGTTACTAATGCTTTCCACGCTACAGTTATAGATATCAGTATATTAGTCTTTCCATATTTATTTTTTAACACATTAATGTGGCCTTTGTTCTAAATTTGCAAATAATTTTCCTTATTCCCCTTAAATGTTATAACATGGTTTCATATGAATTATTATTTTTAAATAGAATTACTATAACATTTGATGTTACATTTCAAATATTTATAAAATATATTAATATTTGCATTTGCAATATTTAAGTATGGTATAAAAATTAAGTAAAATCCCTGACAGTCAATTATGATTTTTTAAGAAAAAAAATCCTATATGCTTGCTTTATGCTTATTTTAGCAGTGCAGTTAAATTACTATTTTAACTCCTGAATAATATCTGGTTATCCCTTCCCACTAAAAAAACAGTTTTCATCAGACAGAAAAAAGTATATTTCCCCCATGTTTTTATAATCGGCTCAAATCAATTCATCAGTCCTCAAATAATGAAATCCTCTTCATTGAAGGTTATGGACCATATTTTCCTCCACTGGTCTGGTGTGAGTAATTTTTTTTTTTTACTTCCCAGTCTAAACAGTGAAAGAAATGACTGGATCAAAATCACTCAGCTGGCTTTCATGCCTAAGAGAGGACACTAGGATCTGAATCTCTTCATTCCTTGTCCAGCACATTTCCCACTACACCATACTGGCTCACACTTAAATTCCTCCATGTATATCATTATAAGGCATTCCAAACAACCAGAACCCTCTGAAGCAGTAACCTTCAGCATAAAATATATTTAAAAAACAACTCCATTCACAAAATTGCTGGCACCTGGCAAAATTGTCAGTTTAAAATGTTTCAGGCTCAAAACCTAATTTTGACACCAATACAGGTAGTCCTCAACTTACTAATGTAATTGAACCTGGAATTATGATAGTTAAGTCATGGTAGTTGTTTAGAGAATCACTATGTGACCATGATTGTTTTTAGAACCTTTTAAGAAAACACCATATTCATTAAGTTCATGCCACAGTTGTAAAATGAGTTTTTCCCAATGGGCTTTTTTTTTTTTCCCTGCTGGAAACCAGGAGTAAAAATGTCAAAAATTGCAGTCAAATGACTGCAGTATTGTTGTGGTCCACCAATGGCCTGCAGAGTTGGCAGTAGAGTGGGACAGTGGGGAGAAACATGGGCCAGTTCTGGAGTCTGGGGAGGACTCAGACGAGAGATCTTCGTCTGACACAGAAATGTATCAGGGCATCTGAGAGTTATATGCTAACTCAGGAGCCTCTGGAATCTGACATCAGTGAGGCAGAGGAACAGGGGGAGCCTGTTCCCAGTGCGCACTTGCGCAGAGCTGCCAAAAGGCAAGAACAGTTAAGACAAAAGGGGCAACTCAGGAGTAAGGCTTGGAGATGATTGGCCTCTCCCATAAGACATAAAGGAGGAGCAAAGGGACATAAGCCTTTGCAGGAAGCAACTTTGTTCGTTCTGGTCGGTTTAAAATCTGAAGCTCTGGGTTGACTTTGTGCTCCATTTGGCCTTGTATGGAGGCCAATACTTGTACAGCTCATTGGCAATTTAGTCATTGGCAGCATTTCAAGGGAGATAAAGGTGGGTGCTTATCAGTCTTATCCCGAAAGACTGTGGCAGACTTCTGTTGAACTATTCATAAACTGTTTGGGACTCATTATGGGCTGTGAATGCATATAATTCACAGTCATTAAAATAATTTTTAAAAAGGTTTTGGGGAACAGCATGTGATTGTTACTCTCTCAGAAAGCCTTGGTCAGAACAAGTATGTAGTAATCAGCCATAATTGTGAGCTGGTTGCCAAGAACCCAAAATACTCTTCCATGAACCCAGAGGAAAGTACAGTCATCTGAGCTTTAAAATCAGGTTGCATATAGTTCTGGGGAGGACCATTGTAATTTTGAACAGTTGCAAAGTGATAATATTGAAACAGACATACAGGAATCCTCACTTAATGACTGGTCATTAAGAGAGGATTCCGTGTATGTCTGTTTCAATATTTCAATCAGATAATTATCAGAAACATTACATCTTTATACATCTTTGTACAATAATTTCCATGTAAATACAAATCCCGATATAAAATGCATATTTAAAGGTAAAGGTTCCCTTCACACATACTGGCTCAAATACATATTTAACATTATTTTAATTGTTCTTTGGAATATCTTGATAAAATATGCATTCTAACAAAATGCATTAGGTTTGTCTCTGTGAAAAATATTGTCGTGAGAGTTGCTGTAAGGCAAAGTGCTCCAACTGTGACATGAATTAATCTGGCCATCCACCCTTTATCACAGCAAAGAAACACCTATAAAGAAAAGAAACTAAAATTACTATGACAAAGAAAGCAAACCTAATTTACCACCAGGTTAATGCTTTTGATTCAAAGGTAAAGGAAAAATAATATCACCTACAGATGATAATCTGTTTCTTAATCATTTTCTTACAAAATTGCCCTACCCTAAAGCAATAGCAATAGTACTTAAATTTATATACTATTTTACAGTGCTTTATTGCCAGTGGTGCTATTCAACCGATGTAACAATTGGTTTGGTGCACGCACATGCGTGCCAAACACACACTTTTAGAAAAGCTCATTATGAGGAAAACAGCCGAGGCGCAGCAAAACCGCTCTGCCGCGGGAATCAGCTGTGCTCCAAAACAAAGAAACAAAGCACAGGAAAGAACAGGGGCGGATGGGTGGGCCAAATGATTGCCGGAACCACCGGTTCACCTGAACTGGCAGAATCCCCCCCCCCGCCCGTTTACAGCCCTCTCTAAGTGATTTTTACAAAGTCAGCATATTTCCCCCAACAATTTGTGTCGGCATTTTACCCAGCTTGGAAGGATGGAAGACTGAGTCAATCTTGAGCCTGGTGAGATTTGAACAGCCAAATTGCATCAGCTGGCAGTCAGCAGAACTAACCTGCAGTACTGCACTCTAACCACTATTCACAACTCCAGCAGAATGGAAGCTGCTAAAGACACTGCAGCATGATGATCAGATAAAGAGCTTTATTCAAATCTTTAAAATCATTTTTAAAAAGGGAATTGATTTCCTATTGGCATTATTTCTGAACCATTTATGGAATAAAAACCACGAACCACGTGCCACCTATTTCATAAGTAGATGCAGACACACTAAGTATATGGAAACAGATACCACATTCATTCAGATTTGCAAGTATGATCTGAATACACGGAACAGCAATATGTCATTTCTTCACTGTACTTATTACGACTATGATGCAATGTATTTAACAATACTTTTTTCTCTTTAAGAAATTTTTTTTTTCTTTAGGCTTAAAAAACCAGAAAAGGTCTTTAAGTTGACAAATTCAGAACCTGCTATTTTGACCTAGTTGGATTAAAGGGGCACTTCATAAAGTAACTCTCCAAATGGTAGAAAGAACTGCTAGTTTAGTCACCTGCTTTGTCCAAATACAACAAAGTTGGAAGAAAAAAATATCACCCACCTCTGAAACCTTAGTGCTCATCCCACTGATGAGATAAACAACAACCAGGAATCGTGAAATAAGAAGGCCCTTCAAAGGTCTGTAGGGGCTGCATCCAAAGTATCTATAGATGTAGTGGAGGCTGTGTAAAATTCGGATCCCCATATTGAAGCAGTTGGCAAGGACAAATCCTATGCTCCCTAGCCAAGAGGTCAAGAAATAGGACATGCACAAAAATGCAAAGGACAAAGCCAGCATGACAAAGTTATACCTAAAAACAAAAATGAAGTGAAAACATTTTACACATTTTAGCATCTTAGCAATTTATTTTTAGGCTACTTTAAGTAAACCTCTAACTCGTTCCATATGCTAGGAACCTTAAAAACCAGTAGATCACTGCTGAAATATCTTATACTGTAGATATATGGAGTAGGTGAGTTCCAGTTCCCTTCCTTGAAACCAACTCAGGAAGTAAATTAAACCATGAAATTTTATTCAAGTATAGAATTTGTGTTTGGCTCATTTTCTGAATGTCTGACTTCAGTCCTATTCCAGACAACTTATTAATCTAATATAAGAGCAGCATTATTCCAGAAATAGTCAGAAGAAAACATTGTTTTATCATTTTTCTCCCATCTATCATCCCACCTTCCAAAAACTTAAAAGAAGAAAAACACATTTTCTATGGACTATTGTGGAAAAAATTAGATTTAAATTGATTATTTCATAATGAAGGAGATGCAGACTAGATCCACGTTAAAAGTAGGTGTGAGATACAATATATGCACTTCTTTTAACATCAAGAAAATGTCTTATAATAGGTACATATCTCACTGAGACTCAGTACTAAATGATGAGCTTTTGTATGCTTTTTTCTTCTCTCTTTTCTATCTTTTGTTGCAGCCTCAAAAAGATTAAAAGCTTTCAGGCCTGTACTCAATTTAAGCACAGTTTATCATTACATCCAAAGTATAGCAAACTGAGCTATAGAGCCATGGCAGAGAAAACCAATTACCTACCACAGCTGCTGATCCTGACTTAGTCCCTTAACTATTATTACAAAGATAAACATTAGTTTTGGACTTAGCTATAATGATAAAAGTATGTAAATTAAACAAGAGATTTAAAATGTCTGATCTCTTGACATACTTCCAGAGAGAGAGAAAGTTTGTGTATGTCATACTAAAGAGTAGTTTGGCATTATGTCCAAACCAGATGATATAAAATTAGATGGATATAAGGATGATATAAGTAACAAAACACAAGCAACCATTTTCAAAAAAACAAAGGCTCTAATGAAAAGCCGAAGTCTAAAAACTGAACTAAAAGGTAGATAGTCCAAACACAGCCACAAATATGCATTGAATGGTCATTGTGTTTTTAAAGGACTGGCTGTCAATATTAATATTTCTGTTATATGGCTATGGGCTTATAAACAGTGACACCTATTTATATCAATTTAAAATGAAACATTTAATATTTTCTCTCGATACCTTTATGTATAGAGAACTGTTTTGTTGTGCCACTGATCAAATAGTATAAATGGTATCTTAAATATCCTTTTAGTATTTCAATGTCTCTGCTTTCTTCACACTCATATGCTATCTAAGGAAGTTCTTTAATGCAAGACTGAATTTGACAAGAATTTGACTGAAATATGTAAGACGCATATCCTTAGTCAATAAAGTTAGCATACGTTACACCAGAATTTTTCAGCAGAAGAAAAACAGAATAGGTTCACTGAACAAGTGTTACTTATAAAGTTTAGAAGCAAAGTTTGATTTGTTTATGTACAAGACCTCCATAACATATAGTGGTGTCAGAGTAAAGTTAACAGAAAGCTGGCAGCTATTATTATGCCAGTCACAGTACTGAAATTAGTTCACAGCCATAATAGAAAGACCTAAGGCAGACCTTTATGATGAAGTTTATTTTCCCAAGAAGGTGCTGCACTGTATTTAAAGGCTAACCCTTTTACTGAAACTTACAATTTCAGGAATAATTGTTCTGTTTCTAGCAGAGTCTGTGGAGTGAATACAAGGTTTAAAGATCAGTATCAATAAAGGTCAGGGCACCCAGGATCAAGGAGAATGAGTTTGCTCACTGAGGCTAAAGATAGCATCTAATTTGTTTTGTCACCAGTGAACTGGAGGAGAGGTAAATATGCTTAGTTTTAAGACTTTGCACTTTATAGATTTAAAAAGACTATCAGTAAGTTCCTGACAATATTTTATGAACCACTGATGTGGACTAGCATTTTATTGTATCCCTGTAAATTTACATAATGCGCCACTCAGTGGTGGGATTCAAATTTTTTGACTACCGGTTCTGTGGGCATGGCTTGGAGGGCACGGCAGGAAGGATACTGTAAAATCTCCAGTCAGAGGTGTTATTTGCTGGTTCTCCAAACTACTCAAAATTTCTGTTACTGGTTCTCCAGAATTAGTCAGAACCTGCTGAATACCATCTCTGGCGCCACTCATAATAATATGATTGCTTAAAAGCTGCTTAAGATACCATACAGATGAAAAAAAATCTTCAGTGAGAGATCACTAGGAATATTTGAAAATCAGAATATTTTAGCTATGTGGATGGCAACTTATAGGCAAATGAATCAGCTAGGTGTTCACTGACTGCTAAAAAGTGAGTCATGTGTACATCTTCCCTGAAAAAGAATGTCATAAACATAATGGACCATATCTAGTAGTAACCATATGTTTATTACTATGTACAAAATATTCAGCTAAATGGTGACTGGAAATGGCAGAGAAGCCTATCCATATACCCAGTAAAGCTCTTTTTTCCAGTAACCTTTATCTGGGTAAAGCAGTGCAACATAGGGTAAAACTTTTTGAAACAAACAGAATAACTTATAGAATGCCTTCAAAATCTGGCACCCGTGTCCTTCATGGAATTTTATGAAATTTTATAAAACATTTTATGACATAAAAATAATCAAAAAACAGTGTGTGACATAATAACAAAATTTCCTACGCTGATGTTTCATTGTGCTATATAGTTCAGCATGGGTTATTTTCAATATCTGAATGTATCCCAATTTCTACTGAAGGCAGTAAATAAGAAGTTCTGTCACTTTAAACTCAACAGAGAGACTGCTGGAAAGAAGACAAGAAAAAAGAAAGTGACCAGAAACTTAGAAGAAGCAGTGTGAATTAGCTGTACTTTGCAGTTAGTAAGCCCCTTATAGCAAGACCCGATATGGGTACAAAATAGGAAGTTACAGGAAGAATGCTGCTTTAGACTTTCTAAAGTTCCATGAATACTTTATGGAGTTCAGTGATAGAGAACAAAGGGAGAGAGAAATAACTTAAATATAGTTTGGGGAACCCATAGCAATTTTTCTAAGATTTAGTGAAAAGGGCAGAGTGAGTGAACTAACTTTCAGAATTAGGTATTAGAGGTTAGCAATAACACTTATATTTATATATCTCTCCACAGTGTTTTACAGCACTGAGTGCTAAACAAATATCAGCATTTGTCCCCACAATCTGGCTCCTCATTTTACTGACCTCAGAAGGATGGAAAGCTGAGTCAACCTTGAACTGGTCAGGATTGAACTCCTGGCTACGGGAGTTGCAGAATGCAATACTGCATTCTAACCACTGCGCTATGAGGCTCTTTCAGGTTCAAAGATTTTAAGCCCATGTCCCACTGCACCAACAGATGCAAAGAGGATGTAAAACGGACAAAAAAGCTTGCCCTCCATTGGAAAACGTGATGCATCCGTTGTGTACTCACTGCGTATGTGTGTCATACGCTCTATCCATCAAACATCCGTCTACTGCTATTTCATCCACTCAAAAAGTTTTGAGCTGCATAAAACTTTTTGAGCAGATGAACTTTCCGCCGTGTACAATGTAAATCCGCGACACATACAGGCAACAAACGTTCTACGTCCGTTGTCTTCCATTACATGTCCGCTGTATCCTCTCGGCATCCTCTGGCCATCCCCTCAACTCACATCCGCTGCAGCTGAAAGCGGAAAGAGGGAGGAAGCGAAAGGTACACAGAACCTCCACACAACGTTAGTAGCACGGAAATAGAAAGGATGCAAGCAGATGCATCTCGTATATAAAGCATTAAAACGGACAAAACGTTTGTATATGGGACGTATCTAGGATATTTAGAATGTCTGGAGTATGCCTAGAGTATGTGGAAGGACACCTAGTGGAAAATCGATATTTCCTATAAAAAGGGAAGGAAATCACCTGGATCTCACTATCAGTCCAGCAGCCGTGGTGTACAGACCTCTTCACCCTTGGTCTTACTCTTCCACATCATCCATTGATCTCCACCATGGATCATCACACACTCCTTATGGTAGCTGCCATCATTCGACACCAAAACCAAGCCCTGTTCAGACTGTTTCACCTTTTCTATGCAAGGAGATGAAGGAGACATGCAAGAGCTATGTGGGTCCGATGATGGATCGGGAGAAGAGTGGAATTTGGACTGTATGACAAGCTGATCGTGGAGCTGAGGAATGAAAACACTCGTGCATTCCAGCACTTCATGAGGATGCCACCAGCCATGTTTGACGAACTTGTAGAGCGTCTGAGACCCAGGTTGACCAAGCCGAGCACCAACTTCCATCCCAGCCTGGACCCTGGACTGAAGGTGGCACTGACTCTGTGCCACCTGGCCTCGGGAACCACATACAGAAACATGCAGTATACCTGGAGGGTGCCACACAACACCATCAGCAAAGTGGTCAGAGAAGTGGTGCAGGCCATCATCGAAGAATACATGGAGGAGCTCCTCAAGTGCCCCACTACTGAAGAAGGCTGGAGGAAAGTTGCAGAACAGTGGTATCAGAGCTGGAACTTTCCCCACACCGTTGGAGCCATAGATGGGAAGCACGTGGCCTGAAAAGCTCCAGCCAACTCACGGTCCAATTATTTCAACTACAAGGGCTTCTTCAGCATCATCCTCTTTGCCATGGTTGATGCTGACTACAAGTTCATGTACATCGATGCTTCAGGCAACGGGTCAGCTTCAGATGCCCAGGTATACAACGCCAGTGACCTCAAGGTTGGGCTGGAACGCAACCTCATCATGGGTTTTCCAGATCCAGACCACCTACCCAAGGACACACAAGATGTGCCCTACTTCATTGTGGGTGATGATGCCTTCTCCCTCACAACCTACCTCATGAAGCCCTACGCTTCCAGATACCTCACCCATGAAGAGAGGATCTTCAACTACAGGCTGTCCAGGGCAAGACGGGTGGTGGAGAACACCTTTGGCATCCTGGCCAACAGGTTACAGGTACTTCTCACCACCATGCAGCATCACCCACAGACTGTGAGGAAGATCATGGAAGCTTGCTGCATCCTGCGCAATCTCATGCGCACCCGCTACCCAGTCTTGCAGAACAGGCTCGTGGACCTCCAGCAAGGCAATGGGGACATGGAGCCTGGGGAATGGAGGCAAGGGCGAAACCTGATCGACACTGAGGATGTGCAAGGCCCCAACAGAGCCTCACATGAAGCGAAGAAGCAGCGCATCCTCCTGAGACAATGGTGCAACTCCCCAGCTGGAGCAGCGGAGTGGCAAGACAGGATGGTAGATGCTTAATGGATGCTTCCTTCAGCCTGTCTCATCACACTGATGAGATTGGGCCATGTATGTTTGGTTGGCCTACAATGAACAGGGCGTTTAATAAAGAGTTGTGTTTATGTTGACATGTGTGGATAATTATTACATTATTGATAATAAAGGGCCATCGGTGTGACACCTGGGAGGATGGACCATATAGTCCCACTATGCTTGAACTGGAGGTTTATCTATCCCACTGCTATCCTAACCCATCCCACAACAATCCTTACCTATCCCACAGCTATCCTTACCCATCCCACAACAATCCTTACCCATCCCACAGCTATCCTTACCTATCCCACAACTATCCTTACCCACCCCACAACTATCCTTACCCATCCCACAATTATCCTTACCCATCCCACAAGCATGCAAAGGCTTAACCCTTTTTTCAAAGTTTTCACCAACACTTTATTAAGTAAATAAAATGAACCAAGTGTGTGAAGCAAAGATAACCTTTATTAATAACTGTCTTAAGTAAACTGTGTGACTTTATTAAAAGAGCAAAATGAACCAAGTAAAGTGTCTTTAAGCAAAGATAAAGTGAACAGGTAACAACTCAGTCTCTGGCACTATTCTCAGTCACTCTGAGGCATGTCCATGGTCTCAGCTGTTAAGTGGGCAGGGACTATGGAGGTGGCTGTGGCTGTGTGCTGGTCTGAGGCGCCATTGGGGTGCTTGGCCCTGAGAGTACAACAGGGGATGGTGTGTTCAGGAAGCTCTCAGAGAGCTGACTCAGTCCCGTGAGGTTGAGAGGCCCTTCCTCAAGGACCTGGGATGTCAGGCACAGTATTGATGACAGATATTCTGTTGAGGGGCTTGGCTGTGGGATGGAGGAAGGAGGAGTGTAGTGGGCCTGTCTGGTCTGCAGCTGGGTGAGGACTGGCGTCTGTGGCGTCCGATGTACCTAGGCCTGGACTGGGAAGGGCTGCCTCTGCTGTGGGAAGTCCTGGTACTCGTAGCCTTGGTAGGTGAGGGGCTGTTGAAAGCCATGGAAGGGCTGTGACATCGCCTGGGGTGGAGGAGCAGTCCTGGAGTGGGTCAGAGCAAGTTCAGCTGGGCCTGGAGGGTAGTGCAGCAGTGCTGTTATCTTCTCCTTCATCACCTGGTACTGGGCCTCGGGCAGGTCCATGAGGGTCTGGCTCACGTACGTGATGAAGGGCTTGCAGGTCGAGGATGGTATGTCATTGTGGACCAGCTGAGAGAGAAGATCTGTGCTGGCTTTTTGATTGTGTCCCTGATCTCCAAGAGGACAGTGTGGCTCTGGTCCTCCAGTCTGCCTCTCTGCCTGCTTTCTGTGGAGGCGGAGCTGGGGGTGGGTTGGTCTCTGGCTGCTGCTGCTTCTTGCTCCATTTGAGACAGGGGATCCTCCACGTCCTCTGGCATGGGGAGTGCAGCTGTCGGGGGGGTCTCTGCCGTGGAGCCCTCCAAAGACACCTGCCTGGACACGGTAGCTGTCTCCTGGCTGGAAGAGGACTGGCTGTCTGTGGGCTGTCTGAGGGAGAGAGTTGTCAGAGGGGTGCTCCTCGGTGGCGGACCTCACCCTCCAGGAAGCTGCATTTGGCCATGATGTACATCTCTCAGTCAGTGAGCTTGACAGCAGCTAGTCCAGATTTCTTCAGGTGCAGCTTGCCATACCAGGTGTGCATGTGCTTCCACCACCCCAGGAGGACATCTGAAGTGTAGCCCAGGCTCTCTGCCTTGTCTCTCCACACTGCCTGCTTTCTCTTGGTGTCGCGATAGAGTCTGTGGCCCTTTCTCCACAAGTACTTGTTCTCCCTCAGCCATTCCAGCACCTCCTCCTTATGGTCCTCGGAAATGGAGTACTGTTTCCTCTCTCCCTTCTCCTTGGCTTGCCTCTTCCTCCCTCTGGCAGGGGCTTCAGGCCCTTCAGCAGCAGGGCTTTGAGGGCCTTGGGGCTGGTCCACCACAGCAGCAGCACCAGCAGCAGCACCAGCAGCAGGAGAAGCACCAGGAGAAGCACCAGCAGCACCAGCAGCACCAGCAGCAGCATCAGGAGAAGCACCAGCAACATGAACACTAGCAGGACCAGCAGCAGCAGAAGCACCAGCAGCTTCAGAGTCAGTGTCAGGGGGTGGGATGGTGGTTCTGTCCTTCTTGCCAAGGGCTGGCAGGAGTAGGCACAGGCTTTCTCTTCTTCCCTGACTGACGAACCATGGTGTTATTCGAAGATGTCTGTGGCAGCACGTCTTTCCTCTGAATGGTGACTGCTTGCGAGCTGCATCCTTTTATATCCGCGGAGCTGACACAATTCATCCTCCCCGCATGCGCAGTGAACACTTTGCATCCGCTATGCATGCACTACGCATACGCTATGCATCCTATAGGCATCCGTGATGCATCCACATCATCCGCTATGCATCCGCTCCTTCCGCTACGTGTCCGCTTCGCTATTCTCCCCCGGAAGCCCTGCGGATGTATCATCCACTTCCATCTGCTTCCATCCGCTAGGCTTCCTACGAACATCCGCTTAACATCCTCACTACGTACTACCCCCGTCCGTTCTTTTCTGTTGTTTTCCATTCTGTTTATGCAAATTTTTGCCACATTTGAGAGTGGATAACAACGGATGGAGCTACTCCCGAAATTTTGCTCGTCCACTGTGTCCTTTTTGCATACGTTTTGCATCCGTCGGCCAGTGTGACCTAGCCTTTAACTAAGGTTCTATGGCCTGAACAACTCTGAAAGTCTTGGTTCACTGTCTATTTTCCCTGCTCCAAATACAGATCAGGCACATACAAATTAATTAAAAGTTTATAACTACAATGTTCTCAACTCTTCTTGAAAAACAGGTTAGTATCAAATATTGTTATACATAATGAGGATCAGTTAATAAATTATGTTATAATTAGGTGAGTTGCTTTATGCTGTAGGCAAATAAATATGCATTAGGAACTGTACCAAGAAATCAATTTTATTTATTAGGACCTCACATAGCTAAGATTCAAACCAATTCAATAAATACCTCTGCCCAAATACAGCTTGGGATTCTATCCTACAAACTTGAAATTCAGTTCTTTAATATACAGGTAGTTCTCGACTTACAACCATTCATTTAGTGGCTGTTCGAAGTTACAATGGCACTAAAAAATTACATGACTGTTTTTCCATACATACAACCATTGTTGCATCCCCATGGTCACATGCTCAAAATCCAGATACTTAGCAACTGGCATGTATTTATGATGGTTGCAGTGTCCCATGAGTCATGTGATCACCTTTTGCAACTTTCTGACAAGCAAAGTCAATGGGGAAGCCAGATTCACTTAATAACCATATTATTAACTTAACAACTGCAGTGATTCATTTTGCAATTGTGGCAAGAAAGGTGGTTAAAATGGGGGTAGAACTCACTTAACTGTCTTGCTTAGCAATGGATGTTTTTGGCTCAGTTGTGGTCGTAAGTCAAGGACTACCTTTATTAGAAAACAATCCAGTATAAATAATTTAAAAATCGTTATCCTTTTTGAGAATTGTACTCATGAATATCTTCTACGGCTAAGTGGTAGAACTAATGGAATGAATGGAAGAAAAGAAGATTTATACCCAGGAACATGTTCACCCTCAACCCTCAAAATACCCCAGGTGTGTAATTTCATTTAGTGGGGACACCCCTAAATTGACTTTGAGAAGCTTAATTAAAATAAATCCTTCAACTCCAATTGATTATTCATGTAGGCACTTCAGGGACTAGGTGAGTTATGTACATAAACTACTTATCTAGCAATCAGTAAACTTCCCAAGTAGATTAGATCTTTCAGTTCATGAATAGTTCTTCACAAAAATGAATATTTTTTCCTATCCATGGGAGAATAGCTATCAAATTTAATAAGCTATTGCTTATTCTGAGGTTCTACAAACTGTATTCTCTTCCTCATTCTAAATTACAGAGAAGATATAATTAAAATTAATTTTTGGTAATTGCGGCAATTTTACATTACCTGTCCACTTCTTCTTTAGCCATTGAAGCAAATGTAAAACATTCTGTTATCCCATTAACAGCAAGCAGCAAGACATACAAACTATACCAACGAAGGAGAGTTGGACCTGATTAACATTGAGACGTGTAAATCAATCACACAAACTTAATTTTTGTACATAAATGCAAATAAAAATATTAATAAATTATAAAAACACAATCATCTTAGAGTATAATCTAGCAATTTAAATTTTTAGTTTAATTCAAGTATTCAGTTTCAAAGCAAACATACTACTCTATAAGAAATAGTATCTATAATTAGGTTTGAATATGGATTAAACTCTGGATGCAATTTATTTTATTTTTGTTCAGTTATTAAAATATATGCTGTCCATTTCACTGATAAGACAGATCTGGGTTGCTGCTTTCTTGGTCTCTAACAATGTTAAACAAAGCTTTACCAGCTCAAAAAGCCAATTGCAAGCCGGATGGCTGCTTCTAATGTGCATTCCATTAACAGAATTAGACATCTTTTTCACATGCCAAAAGACAGTTGATTAATCTATTCTTCTTATTCCAAAATTAATTCTAAATAATGTGTGTGTGTGTGTGTGTGTATCTGTGTGTGTGCGCGCGCGCGCTGTTCAGCTTCCTTCGGGTATTATCCCACGTCATTGTAGTGCTTTTAAAGTTGAAGCAACATTTCAGCAGAATCTCATCTGCCATCATCAGGCTTCTGTATGGAGTTCGTATGTCTGTCAGGCTATCAAAGCCATTAGTTTTAAATTTGAGGCTAGCCTACTGTTGTCCCAGGATGGTTTTTTTCTACATCCTGATTGGTTGGGAGTCTTGGTTTGTGTTTATTGGTCTTGGAGTTTGTTTGATTGGTGTTTCTGGTTTCTTCTGTCTGTTTTGTGGCTTTGATTAGCTGGCAACACTGTGTTCCTATGTTGGAGGCTTTCAGTGCAACTTGGCTTCGCGTAAAAGGACGGCTATTATCTATTAGCAAGCTAGGTTTCATCTGGGTGTCTGGTTGGGGTGTGTTTGAGCTGGAGGTATCAGGGGGAGTCTGTTTGTGCCCAGGTGTTTGCCTGGCTTGTGGTGTGGAGATATTTCTATTTGAGAGTGCAGGCTTCCAAATGATTGTCAGTCTGGTGGAATCATCTCTTCTATACATGCTTTCAGGTCTTTTTTCAATCTCTATGGCTTCTCTGATGATTCTGTCGCTGGGGTTTTCTATAGTGGCTAGGGTTTTGGTGCCATTGAAGTTGATGTTATGACCTGTGGCTTTCATGTGTTGGACTAGTGAGGAGGTGTGTTCCAGCTTTTTTACTGCATTTTTGTGTTCATCCAGGCGGATACTTATTCTTCTATTGGTCTGTCCAATGTATGTGGCCGGGCATGATGCACAGGGAACTTCGTATATGCCTTGGTTTTCCAGGTCAATTTTATCTTTGGGGTTTCTAAGGATGGCTGCTATTTTTTTGTCTGTTTTGAAGGCAGTCTTGGTGTGATGCCTGTACAGTATCTTACTGATTTTGTCTGTAGTACCTCTTATGTAGGGAAGGACAGCTGTTCCATAGGTCGGTTGATCTTCTAGGTCTCTGTTATGTCTTGGTGTGTTTTTGTGGATCAAGCTGGTGATTTTGTTTTTGTGGAAGCTGTTGGCTGTCAGTACTTTAGTCAGGGTGCATAGTTCAGTCTTTATGTGTCTTGTCTGCCAGGCGTTTGGTTCTGGTGATTAGTGTTTTGGCCACGGAATTTCTTGTGCTGGGTGGTGGTGGAATTGGGTGTTGAGGTAGTGGTTGGTTTATGTTTTCTTCTGGTACACAGTATGTCCTAGTGTGCCATCTGTTCTTTTGTAGATTAGTACATCTAGGAATGGTAGTTGTTTGTTTATTTCCATTTCCATGGTGAACTTGATTTTGGGGTGTGTGCTGTTTAGGTGTGTTAGGAAATTGTTTAGGTTTTCTTTTCCATGAGGCTAAATCACAAATGTGTCATCGATGTATCTTAGCCATAGTTTGGGCTTGTGGATGGCATTAGCCAGGGCTCTGGATTCAAATTCTTCCATGAACAGGTTTGTGATGACGGGTGACAGTGGTGATCCCAAAGGGGCTCCTTCAATTTGAAGGAGGGGTACTTACATGTGTGCTGTTTAGCTTCCCTCGGGTATTATCCCACGTCATTGGAGTGCTGTTAAAGTTGTAGCAACGTTTCAGCAGAATGGCAGATGTGATTCTGCTGAAACGTTGCTACAACTTTAACAGCACTACAATGACGTGGGATAATACCCGAGGGAAGCTAAACAGCACACATATATACATACATATATATATATTTGTTTTCTGAGGTTTTCCCGGGTATTTGTATGTGGATCTTTTGTTATTCGGGTTTTCTCCCACGTAAAATTGGAAGTATTTTGGCGACGTTTCGACGAAATCTCATTCGTCATCTTCAGGCCTGAGTCTTTGGCCTTGTGCTTCTCAGAGTAATGTGATCTTGCAGCTGTTTTTTCTTTTTAACTGCCAGTGGGGTGTGACTTGACTGGGTGGGGGCTTGGCTGTGATCTGATTGGTTGGGGGGTTGGCTGTGTTCCGACTGGCTGGGGATGTGTTCTGTTCAGGTGGGGGCTTGGCTGTGGTGGTAGAATCTTGTGTGGCCCTCATGGGTGTGGGTCTGGTGTCATTCTTCATGTTAGGTATTCGTTTGTTAATGAGGGCGGGTTTCCAAATGGCTGGTAGGCGGGAGGCATCATCTCTTTTATTCATGCTGTGTGGGCATTTTTCTATCTCTATGGCTTCTCTGATTATTCTGTTGTTGAAGTGTTCGGTTGTGGCGATAGTTCTAGTGTTTTTAAAGTCAATCTCATGTCCTGTAGCTTTGAAGTATTGGACTAGGGAAGAGGTTGGTTCTTCTTTTTTGATTGAGTTCTTGTGTTCTTCAAGGCGTGCACTAATTCTTCTGTTGGTTTGCTTTTACTTAACCTAAAAGAAGACACCAACATAATAATCCTACCAGCAGACAAGGGCAACGCAACAGTGGTTATGAACTTATATGATTACCAAACCAAGTTAACCAACCTTCTCCAAGACCCCACATACCTCTAAACCTCTAAACACAGACCCCACTACCTACCTAGAAAAAACCACCAGATCCAAAATAAAAGCCTCCCCCATCAGCGAAGAAATCCAGCAAAGAATCATACCCAGAGAGAAATCATCTAGATGCCCTAAGCTTTATGGTCTCCCCAAGATACACAAAGAAGGAACTCCACTTAGACCAAAAGTCAGCTCACCTCTACAAAACCTAGCCAAATTTCTCGCCAAACAACTACAGCCCTATGCAGAATCCATCAACTCACATGTAAGAAACTCATTCCAGTTCATTGAGATCATAAAGAAACAAAACTTACAACCCAGCGACCTACTAGTGAGCTTCGATGTCATATCCCTCTTCACCCAAGTGCCTGTAAAAGAAGCCTTGACAGCCATCCAAAACAAATACAACCTCCCCCCAAGCATATCCTAGATCTGACCAACCACTGCCTATCCAATACATACTTCACCTACAATGGACAAAAATACAAACAAATAGAAGGCACATGGGATCACCCCTCTCACCTGTCATCGCAAACCTCTACATGGAACACTTTGAAACACAAGCTCTAGAAAACTATGATCACAAACCCAAACTCTGACTCAGATACGTAGATGACACCTTCATAATCTGGCCACACGGGAAAGAGAAACTGAACAACTTCCTCACACACCTCAACAGCTTACACCCCAAAATACAATTCACCATGGAAACAGAAGCTAACAATCAACTTACCTTCCTGGATGTCTTAATATACAAAAAATCCAATGGCTCCCTAGGACACACCATCTATCAGAAGAAAACACATACAAACTGCTATCTACACGCACTCTCACACCACCATCCAGCACAGATCAATTCCGTGGCCGAAACACTCCTCTCCAGAACAAAATGCTTAGCTGATGAACAACACCTAAAAACCAAACTGCATACTCTCACTGATGTACTAACAGCCAATGGATTCCAAAGAAAGAAAATTACCCACCTAATCAAAAAACAAACCCTAACCAAAATCCAAGACAAAGAATAAGAGAATGGCAAAGCCCTCCTCCCATATATAAAAGGCACTACAGACAAAATCAGCAAGATCCTCCAAAAACACAACATTAAAACAGCATTCTGCACAAACAGAAAAATATCCACCATCCTAAGAAACCCTAAAGACAAAATCAAGTTGGAAAACCAAGGAGTATACGAAATCCCTTGCAACGCCTGCAACGCCACATATATCGGGCAAACCAACAGAAGAATTAGTGCACGCATTGAAGAACACAAGAACTCAATCAAAAAAGAAGAACCAACCTCTTCCCTAGTCCAACACTTCAAAGCCACAGGACATGAGATTGACTTTAAAAATACTATCGCCACAACCGAACACTTCAACAACAGAATAATCAGAGAAGCCATAGAGATAGAAAAATGGCCACACAGCATGAATAAAAGAGATGATGCCTCCCCGCCTACCAGCCATTTGGAAACCCGCCCTCATTAACAAACGAATACCTAACATGAAGAATGACACCAGACCCACACCCATGAGGGCCACACAAGATTCTACCACCACAGCCAAGACCCCACCTGAACAGAACACATCCCCAGCCAATCGGAACACAGCCAACCCCCCAACCAATCAGATCACAGCCAGGCCCCCAACCAATGAGAACACACCCCCAGCCAATCAGAACACAGCCAAGCCCCCACCCAGTCAAGTCACACCCCCACTGGCAGTTAAAAAGAAAAAACAGCTGCAAGCTCACATTACTCTGAGAAGCACAAGGCCGAAGACACAGGCCTGAAGATGACGAATGAGATTTCGTCGAAACGTCACCAAAATACTTCCAATTTTACGTGGGAGAAAACCCGAATAACAAAAGATCCACATACAAATACCCGCAAAAACCTCAGAAAACAAATATTACACCGCTACGGGGAGGAAATCCACCATCTGACCAGGACTTATGAAAAACCTTAAGTCCAAAGAGCTTCCATTTTATGTGACCTCGCATTCCTACGCAACTACCGAGATCAAAATTTAATCCCCATAAGCTTCCAATTGAAATTCCACGCCAACACAGCAACCACCAAACACATCCTAAAAAGAACAGAATTGGCCCTAATCAGATATGAACTTCACACAAAAAGATTCCTCATAGACCAAATCAACAAAGATCTCCTCACACTTCACCTTAGACTCAGCAACAAGATTCACCCCGCACTTTGGGACAAATCCAAACAACTTGCTGTCTGGAGAGCTGAAACACAGACCACCCTCAAGACAGACACACACACCAACAAACTCAGAAAACTACAATGCCAGAAACAAACTCCTCCTCCCCCCTCACATCCACACATGAAACAAACAGTGCACAACATGTCAGACAAGATCCTCACCAAAGCTGAAACCAATGTCCTTTCGAAAGGATTCAACTTTGCTGTCGCTCCCAAACACAACCCCACAGAAACCATTATATGTGGAGTTGAAACCAGCCTGACCAAAACCAACCCTGATGATGCTAACAGAATCAGACTCGAAATCACCAACATCCTCTGCACCAACAAACCACCCAAAAACAACTTATCCAAAGAAGAACTAACTGCACTACTTAACCTAAAAGAAGACAACAACATAATAATCCTACCAGCAGACAAGGGCAATGCAACAGTGGTTATGAACTTATCTGATTACCAAACCAAGTTAACCAACCTACTCCAAGACCCCACATACAAACCTCTAAACACAAACCCCTCTACCTACCTAGAAAAAACCACCAGATCCAAAATAAAAGCCTCCCCCATCAGCAAAGAAATCCAGCAAAGAATCATACCATTCACATATATGTGAATGCAGTTCAGCTTCCTTCGGGTATTATCCCACGTCATTGTAGTGCTTTTAAAGTTGTAGCAACGTTTCAGCAGAATCTCATCTGCCATCATCAGGCTTCTGTATAGAGTTTGTATGTCTGTCAGGCTATCACAGGCGTTGGTTTTAAATTTGAGGTTAGCCAACTGTTCTCCCAGGATGGTTTTTTCTACATCCTGATTGGTTGGGAGTCTTGGTCTGTGTTTACTGGACTTGGAGTTTGTTTGATTGGTGTTTCTGGTTTCTTCTGTCTGTTTTGTGGCTTTGATTAGCTGGCAACACTGTGTTCCTGTGTTGGAGGCTTTCAGTGCAACTTGGCTTCGCGTAAAAGGACGGCTATTATCTATTAGGAAGCTAGGTTTCATCTGGGTGTCTGGTTGGGGTGTGTTTGAGCTGGAGATATCAGAGGGAGTCTGTTTGTGCCCAGGTGTTTGTCATGCTTTTGGTGCGGAGATATTTCTATTTGAGAGTGCAGGCTTCCAAATGATTGACAGTCTGGTGGAATCATTTCTTCTATTCATGCTTTCAGGTCTTTTTTCAATCTCTATGGCTTCTCTGATGATTCTGTCGCTGGGGTTTTCTATAGTGGCTAGGGTTTTGGTGCCATTGAAGTTGATGCTGTGACCTGTGGCTTTCATGTGTTGGACTAGTGAGGAGGTGTGTTCCAGCTTTTTTACTGCATTTCTGTGTTCATCCAGGCGGGTACTTATTCTTCTATTGGTCTGTCCAATGTATGTGGCCAGGCATGATGCACAGGGAGCTTTGTATATGCCTTGGTTTTCCAGGTCAATTTTATCTTTGGGGTTTCTAAGGATGGCTGCTATTTTTTTGTGTTTTGAAGGCAGTCTTGATGTGATGCCTGTGTAGTATCTTACTGATTTTGTCTGTAGTACCTCTTATGTAGGGCAGGACAGCTGTTCCATAGGTCTGTTGATCTTCTAGGTCTCTGTTATGTCTTGGTGTGTTTTTGTGGATCAAGCTGGTGATTTTGTTTTTGTGGAAGCCGTTGGCTGTCAGTACTTTAGTCAGGGTGCATAGTTCAGTCTTTATGTGTCTTGTCTGCCAGGCGTTTGGTTCTGGTGATTAGTGTTTTGGCCACGGAATTTCTCTGTTCTGGGTGGTGGTGGGATTGGGCATTGAGGTAGCGGTTGGTTTGTGTTTTCTTCTGGTATACGGTGTGTCCTAGTGTGCCATCTGTTTTTTTGTAGATTAGTACATCTAGGAATGGTAGTTGTTTGTTTATTTCCGTTTCCATGGTGAACTTGATTTTGGGGTGTGTGCTGTTTAGGTGTGTTAGGAAATTGTTT